>OZ018395.1:26108525-27308525 GCA_963969525.1 Ontholestes murinus | reverse complement strand
GTGTATGAAAGATGTTGAAGACCGGCGATAAGTGTGATGCTTCCAAGGCCACACTGTTTAACATGTTGAACATCTTGCTGTTATCGTTTGCTAATCAAACAGTTTTACAATTTTAGCACTATCTTTACTCTTCAAATTTTGGTCGTCAAGTTGATGATCTTAGGTCCACATTCTTGACCTTATTCGCCAATGTGGCATTTATAAATTGGTTACCAACAGCACCGCTAGTGGGTCAAAAATATTTTGGCTATCGCTGGTGTTACTGATGTTGAGTTTAAGGAAGTCTCCATCATCAAGGAGTCCGTTCAGGATCAAAGCAAATTCTGCTTTTTCTAATTTTGCTGCCTCCGCTCCAGCAAAGAAGGAGAAAAAGAAAAACATCTAAGTCAGAACATGACATGATTTCTTTAGGTAAAGATTTCGATCTCTTTCACAATTCATGCAATTTTTGTAACATGCTATCGAACATTGACAGTTATACAATAAAGACAATTAACTTAATAATCACACGTATTATAAAATAACTTAGGTTATTAATGTTCAATTTGCGTTTCTCGCCATTTGCATATCATACAATGTTTCAATTTGTGACACCGTGCAGTTTTTGTAAAATAAGTCGAATTTTTTAGATTGGAATGACGAATCCTTGAAAAACCCTTTGAGAATTATCGTGTGATCGAAACTAGTTAGGGAAGTGAAATAAATAAAAATTGTGAAACAAATAAAACGAAGTGAAATTAATTAATTACACATTTACCCAATCGCTACAATATGTTTCACCAAGTGATAGATGAATCAAAAGTTTGTGGGTGATTTTTTATTTACAAATTTTTAAGCACTTATTGTAAACCAGTTAATTGTTTTTCAAAATATTCTCCATGAAGAAGAATACACTTCTATTTGCGCTTGGATCAATTTTTGAAGCACTTTTTCCACTCCCATTTAGGAATGTTCAAAACGTAATTTTGGACGCGTCAACCGCTTCTTTGGGCATCCAAAAATGTTGATTAGCCGGAACAAAAAAAGGTACTGGGTGGCGGATAGGTCCTGAACGGCAGATGATCCATAAATTCATAAAGCTTTTCAGTTCTCAAAAAGTCTCTTGTTTGAGTTGTTCAGTGAGAGTTCACGTTGTCCTGGTCTTCTTTCCTTATTTTTACAGAGACTTCTGATAAACAAATGATTGTGTTCTAACTGACCGTTTAAAATTTCACTAATGATACATTTGCTATCACATGTCCGATTTCCGAAAAAAAGAGGCTATTATGTGCTAGGAAGTGCTTCTTTCGAATTGGCTTATTTAGAAAGACCAATATAGTCTACTAGTGTTTATATTCGGGATCATACACATGTATACAGGGTCCTGCAACAGTGCGTCAGGCTTTTCTAGCGCCTTTCTCGTAAGAGATAGAAAAAAATGTTTCGTATAAAAATGTATTGATTTCAAAATCTCTATGCCGTAAAATTATTTTCAAATATACAGGGTGTCCCAATTTTGTGGTAAAACAAAAGCAAATATTTTTTTAAATGGAACACCCTGTATATTTTTTCATTTTCTAATTTGGATAATATTTTATAACTTGAACCTTTTTCTCGTTTTTAATTTCGATATGGCATTTGCGAGTTATTGACGTTTTTCTGAAAAAAATGTAAAAAGCGGAGGTTCACAAAAAAAATTATTCTGATGTTCTATTTAAAATTTAAGAAATTTTCTTTTTCCTATGGTTGGTCATAAGTACTGTTTATGTACCAGCGTTAAAAATTTTCACTTTGGAGGATCCCTGCCTTTGAATCAGACATGCCATTTTCTAAAATTTCAAAATGTCGTAACTCTTTTTTTTTTAAATGGAATCATATATTTTTTTAAATTTTATATTATTCTGCATCAAATTTTCTACAAAAAATATTAAGCATACCCTATACCTAAAAGTGATATTTTTCAAGATATAAAAGAATGTATATTTCAAACGGTCCTTGAATACAAATTTGTTTTTGAATAGATAGCCATGACTGAAAATATACATCTGTCAATTAAACAATTAGTTTGACATGTAAATCTCTCTGATATTTGCTGCAAAGTGATTCTCCCCGTTTCGCGGTATAAGTAGACAGCAAATTAACGGAGGAGAAATGTTTTAGGAACTTACTCAATAGATTTATTGAAATGGGAAGTGTGAATTACAAAAAACAAGAAAGAAGAAAGCCTATCAACGAGGAAAACCAACTTTCAGTGCTATTAACAGCAACTGAGCATCCCAACGTAAACCAAAAAGACAATGGCGAAGGAACTGGCATAAGCGAGAAGCATTCTGAAGAAAAATCGATATCATGCACACCATATTCAGCTACATCAAGAACTGAGTAATACTGATTTTCAATTTCATTCCGAATTTTGTATCTGGGGAAGACAGGAAATTCAGGACATCCCATAATAACGCATCTGTCAATTTTCACTATTATTCAACTGATAATCCGCATGTTATGAGACAAGTTGATCATCAGCATCGACGGTCTTTGAATGTCTGGGGCAGAATTTTTGGAAACCATGTAGTAGGTCCACATTTCTTCGAGGGCCATCTCAATAGGCCTATGTGTTTGCACTTCCTGAATTGAATTACCCGGAACGTTAGCTAATATACCCTAACTAACAAGAAACAGGGTATGGTTTTAACAAGACGGAGCACCTGTCCAATTTTCGCAAGACGTGAGGGCATTTGATTTTTCCCAACCAGTGGATTGGTAGGAATGGACCCACCAAATGGCCTGCTAGATCTCCGGATCTAACAAAACCTGACGTTTTCTTGTGGAGATACTTAAAAGAGATTGTTTTTTAAGGAACCACCAACAGCACCAATTAATACGCATCAACGAATTGTGGAAAGGTCTTTTCAGCGGCGAATTAATTTGTGCCTAAATAAAAATTGAAGACATTTTGAACATTTACTGTAGTAAATAATTTTGTTATCTTTCCCGGCTTTGGAATAAAATAATAAATCGTATTATCCGTTTCTGTTTATCTCACATTGACACTTACTTGCATTTTGTTAGTTATTTTGCCTCAGCATGATCAACTCCGTACATAGAAGTATGTATAATTAAATGGTTATTTTTATGAAAACTATGAAATATCTCAATAATTATGGGGTTTAGACATATTATTATTTGCAAAGTTTGGCATTTCTTTCTAATCTAATCGAATAATAAGAAAAATAATTGTTTTCGCCTATCTGGGTAGCGCTGAGCATAAATTCTTTAGGCTTGCAAACAATTAATTCCACCTTCTCCAGTAGCACATATCACATCAATTAATTCTTCTCAAAAATTGCATTGTTATAATCATAACGTACAATGCAACCATACATACCAAACTTATTGTTTAATTGATAGATGCATTTTTTTTCAGTCATAGCTACCTATTCAAAAACAAATTCGTATTCAAGAACCGTTTGAAATATAAATCCTTTTATATCTTGAAAAATATCAATTTTAGGTATAGGGTAGGGTATGCTTAATATTTTGTGTAGGAAATTAGATGCAGAATAATATATAATTTAAAAAAATATATGATTCCATTTAAAAAACAAGAGTTACGACAATTTGAAATTTTAGAAAATGGCGTGTCTGATACAAAGGCAGGGTTCCTCAAAAGTGAAAATTTTAACACTGGTACCTAAACAGTACTTATGACCAACCATAGGAAAAAGAATATTTCTTAAATTTTAAATAGAACATCAGAATAATTTTTTTTGTGAACCTTCGTTTTTTAAATTTTTTTCAGAAAAACGTCAATAACCCGGAAATGCCATATCGAAATTAAAAACCAAAAAAAGGTTCAAGTTAAAAAATATTATCCAAATTAGAAAATGAAATAATATACAGGGTGTTCCATTTAAAAAAATGTTTGCTTTTGTTATACCGCAAAATTGGGACACCCTGTATATTTGAAAATAATTTTACGGCATAGAGATTTTTATTTCAATAAATTTTTATACGAAACATTTTTTTCTATCTCTTACGAGAAAGGCGCTAGGAAAGTTTGACGCACTATTGCAGGACCCTGTATATACACTTCTATGATGATTCGTTACCTGTTATAATAACATAAATGAGTTTTAAAGGACCGAAATCGTTTATATCGATCAATCGACACGAGTCATTTTTGGCGAGTGTTTAATTATGTGGCATAGAAAACACATTTCTTGACAGACAAATGTTCATGTAATATTGCATGTATGCTGGCCGTGTGATGTCGCAATCTTACGATAAATTACATGACGATTGTGTAATATGAGTTTACGCATAGCATCAATGTTTTTTGGAACAGTATACCATCGTTATATAGTGTTCATCACTAAAAGTCGAATGACTTTCATCGATGCCCTCTTGTTAAGATAAAAACGTTGAAAGTGGTAATAATCGCACGGAAATGACGTATAGACATCAAAACATTCTGAGTAACTAATACTGATAACAAGTAAAACTTTGCGTTAGGCACGTCAGTTTTCATATGGAACACCTAGATCGCCCATTCCATAAATATATAAGGTAATACTTCTAACAGCTTAACCTTTTCTATAAGCATTTGGATAATAAAGTTACATATTATTATAGTTTATAGGTTGATTGCTAAAAGGAAATTATTGTCAATATGATAGGAAATTACTTTAATGGGTTTTAGTTTTAATAGTAGAATAGATCGAGTTGTTGTAACTGAGAATTGTGCGAAAAATTGTAATTTTTTTGTACCAATCTTAATTATTTAACAGTTTCATATGTTTAATAACAGTCGAGTGCACACGGTTGACAATAAATTGGATTTAGGATGCTGGGAACTAACAAAGTGCATATTAATTTTATGTACGTCGAAAAGTTCTGTAAGTGGTTCTACGATGGCAAAATAATTTGATTAAATTTTACAAGAATTCAGTTTGTACATTTGTATATATTTTGAGAATAAATTTATAATAGTAATATATATGTAATATTTTCTAGGGCTATGCAATCTGTATTAACAATTTCGAAAGGTTTCATCGCTCTAGGTGTATTATTAGATTTTATTTTAATTGGCTTAGACTCATAGTTTAAAATAAGACACATTTTTCATGTCATATTTTTCCAATAGAATGTTCTTTTTAAATTTCCCTTTTCTTTTACCGATACCTTGTAACTTTCGCCTAAATAGTAAACCTGAATTATTTCTAAAAAATTGTTATCATTTTTAATGATACATAATTACTAATTATATCATTAAAATCATAACAATATTCTTGAATTTTAATGTAATTTTAGAGGACAGTGCTGAATTGAATATAGAGGTGATAATTAATTTTTAATAAAAGAAACTATTTCTTGTTTAAAATATCCTTGAAAAATTGTATATCAGTTTAAATAATTTACTGATTTTACTAATAGATGGGTTGCATTTTCCCTGTAAAGTGCCGAAGGTAGGCAGAATAGTTGACCTAACGCCAAAGTCATACAGATCTATCAGCCTATCTTCATTCTTACTAAAAACAATGGAAATACTGATTGATAGGTACATAAGGGACGAGATACTGTTAAAAGATCCCCTCAACAACAGGCAATATGCATATCAGCCGGGTAAGTCAACGGACTCGGCGCTGGATGACCTAAACAGGCTCATCACAAAGTCAATGGAAGACAAAGATATAGCCATAACCACATTTCTGGATATAGAAGGGGCGTTTAACAACGTCACAACAACCTCTCTCGTGGAGGCACAAGCAAGGAAAGGAGTCCCGTCAAGCCTTTGCCAATGGATCAAGGCCAGCCTATAGAAAAGGACAATCATATCCACTTTGGGAGGCCATACCATTAAGGCTAAGGTAGGAGGAGGCTGCCCACAAGGAGGAGTGCTATCTCCACTGAAATGGGCTACACTATTAGATGACCTTCTAGGAAAACTGTCCAAAGAGGACATCAACTGCCCAGGGTACGTGGATGACTTAGCCATTGTCATCAGGGGCCGGTTCGCGAGAGTTGTCTCGGAGCGAGCACAAAGAGCCCTAAACATAGTAGACAATTGATGCAAACGGGAGCGATTGACAATCAATCCACAAAAAACACAAATTGTCGTATTCACAAAAAGACGAGCATTGCTAGGCCTAAAGCCACTGAAGCTCGGGGTACGGAAATCCCCTTCGTAGGGGAGGCAAAGTACCTGGGAGTAACCTTTGACGCCAAAATGACGTGGAGACCACACATCACAAAAGCCACCAAAAAAGCAACAATATCAATGTGCGGGAAAAATTGGGGACTAAACCCTAAAATAACTCTATGGCTCTACACCAGGGTGATAAGACCCATGATAGCCTATGGAGCAGTGGTGTGGTGGACTAGGACAAAGCAAAAGAGGGCGATAGGACTCCTGAGCAGTACACAAAGACTAGCATGTCTCAGTACAACAGGAGCCCTAAGTACCACCCCAAAAGCAGCCCTAGACCCATCTTGAACATACCATCATTACACATCTTCATTCAAGGAGAAGTCAGATCCGTATCATATAGACTGATGCAAGGACAGGCGCCCATAATCCGATCACACGGAAAAACGCACCAATGGCTAGAAGACGAGCTGAAGGCTAACGCGATTACAGCAATGCCTAGCGATGCCATGGTGAAAAAATACAATTTCGAAAAGAAATACAAAGTACTAATCCCACAAAGAGAAGACTGGGTCGAAGGCCAACCTACCAAAGCAGAATCATGCTGGTTTACGGACGGCTCAAAGACCGACAAAGGGGTACGGGCAGGTATATACGGCACAAAACCCGAGACAAAGATTTCTGTCAGTCTCACCAAGGACACCACGGTGTTCCAAGCAAAGGCGATAGCTCTTCACCACTGCACAAGAGAAATAGCAAGACAAGACACCAAAAGTAGGTCAATTGCTATATTCTCCGACACCCAGGCGCTACTAAGAGCACTAAGCTCCACACAGGTCGAATCTAAGCTAGTGTGGGACTGTATACGCGCTCTTAACCAACTTGGAGGTCACAAAAAGGTAACAATCACATGGGTCCCAGGATACGGAGGACATCATGGGAATGACATAGCAGACGAACGGGCCAAATAAGGCTCGTCAAAAGCAGTAATTGGCCCGGAACCCTCTTGCGGAATCTCCAAAACCGCAGTGAAACGATCCATAAAAAAATGGGTGGAGACACAAGCCCATACTTGGTGGATGAACTCACCAGGACAGAGACAGGCAAAACAATTCCTTAAGAAACAATCGCCAAAATTCACGACCGAACTCCTGAACCAAGACAGGAAAATGGTCAAAACAATAGTAGGCCTGATAACAGGACACTGCAAACTTTGTTAAAAGATCCCCTCAACAACAGGCAATATGCATATCAGCCGGGTAAGTTAACGGACTCGGCGCTGGACGACCTAAACAGGCTCATCACAAAGTCAATGGAAGACAAAGATATAGCCATAACCACATTTCTGGATATAGAAGGGGCGTTTAACAACGTGACAACAACCTCTCTCGTGGAGGCACAAGCAAGGAAAGGAGTCAACAAACATGTGAGCAAAATAGGCCTGGTGGAAGAAGCACCATGCAGATTCTGCCTAGAGGAAGAAGAGGACTCGTTCCACATCCTATGCCAGTGCGAGGGTCTATCAAAAGCTAGGCACTACAAACCCAAGCGCGGAGACTTATACCCAAGCCCCTCTGGCAGGGCTAATAGGACTAATCAAAGAGGCAAAGCTAGAGCTGGTCATCTGAGATAAGCAGGGATCCAAAATAGACCTAAAAAGGTCTATCTAAACATCTATCTATCTATCACTGTAAAGTGAACGGTTCATTATTAAAAATATTTACCGACTTTTTACCTACTGTGTGGTGTTTCTGGTGGTGTTGCCCTCGGCCCTTTAGTCTCTCAAAGCTTGAAGAACCAGTCCTATGGTACTGCTTTGACTTGTAACTGTTTCAAATCTCTTTAAAATGTTGAAATGGACTTAACATGGTTTAGAAATAATTTTTGAGAGGTTCTACCGATTGCGCCAGCAAAATTAGTTGCTAAAAAGGTTTTTTCAAAATTAAAACATTTATTACTCTGATAACGAATAATATATTATGGTAACGATTTTATTACCTCGCTTAGCGTCCCTGCACTGCAGTCTCCGTGGTCCTTTTGTGCGACACTTGATGTTTTACTTCCTGTGTCTTCTATGAAGTCCAGGAGGTTCTGCTAAGGGATGCTCTTTAGCTATTCTACAGGAAGCATAGGCTTTCCGAATTTCACCGTGCGTTCTTGTTTATTTGCTTTCCAAGTACACAGTAGGTGTTGGGAAGTTTCCTGTTCTGGCAAATACCTACGGCATAAGGGGCTTTTCTTAATTCCCATCCTATGTTTGTGCTTATTCAGGTCATAGTGCACAGTGACTTGTCCTGTGATTTTTCTTAGTTTTAATCTATTTAGCATTGGCAGGATCAGCATGCTGCCAGGTATCGGACATGACCAGCCTGCACTGCATTATCGGCGATGCTAGTTCTGCCTGTCCGTCATAATAGTAATTGGTCCTTTGTAAGTAAAGATTACTACAACTACCTCTGATTTATTACAAAATAAACGAGGCATCTAGTGATAATAAATTGAGCGTTAGATAAATACAACTTTAACTTTAACCCGTTAAACTTACAGTGTGTGTCATTTGCCTACGAGGCATTAGGGTTCTTAGATCTCTACTGTCGAGACTGCCCGTCGAAAACTAGTTGAGTGGAACATGTAGTATTATTCTTTAAAGTTCTCTGTGAAACCGAAAAATCGTAGAAGCCATGCTACGTGCAATGGTCCTCATTTTGCACAAAAGGTTTGAAAATGGCCGCGTGGAGGATGAAGATAATAATAGAGCTAGGAGACCTTCAAGAAGCCGAACCGACGAAAATCTGACGAAAATGCGTGAACTGTTAAACATGGACCGTCATCTTAGTATTGGATTTATTTCTCATGAACTGCAACTGTCACTAACTTTTAAACCGTAGTCTGATCCACGGCGTACAAGTTAGTGACAGAAGATTTGCACGGTGCTTGGATACTTCAACGTTTACAAGGCGATCCCATTTTTTAATAAAGTAGCTATTAGGTTTATGAGTACAATTCAGAAACAAAACAGAGTGGTACATCTCCTTATCTCCAAAGTTCAAACAAGCTCGAATAAGCAGGTCACGGATGAAAAGCATCATTTTTGATTTTTTGACGCTAACCCACAAAGAGTGTATTTATGTCGGCCAGAGTGTTAAACCGCGTCCAAACCGGCATCAAGGACGATTGGGTTGTCGTTCCAGGTACCTTGGACAAGGTCATTTAATAGTTATGAGCGCAAAGACTTCTAGGAAGCATATGAACAATGGAAACGCTGGCAACAGTATGTTAGCGTTTAAAGATTATATATCGACGACTTAGTGTGCTGTACCAAAATGTTTAATAAAGTTTGTAATCTTAGAATAGTTTTCAAAGTTTATTAAACCCTGTATATCTACTTGTTGATGTGCCCCAAGAAGGCATATTAATTTCTTTTTATTTATACATAGCACTAAAGCATATTAATGATAGGAATAAGTGATAAATGCATTAAATAGGTCAATCTGGTGTAAGTATGGATTATCAAGTAGTAACGTTCGCAAACATTATCTTTAATAATCAATAATAGGATTAAACATATTAGTAAAAGTAATTAAGTCGAATATATAGTGAGACATAGATACGAACTGAATCATAAGAAGCAATTCACCAGAAGATATTTATCAGAAACATTACTCATAATAATTAGCTAAATTAATGAGTACTATGAATACATATTTTAACATTAAGTTGGTTATCGAAATATAGCATTGATTTGTATGTTTTTTTGTCTATGTAAATTTTATTTTTTATTAATATGTTACAGTTATTATCAATTGTTAAAGGATGTAAGTCATTAATAACTGAATACATTTATATCTATATTTAAAGTAGCCCAAAGTGTATTTGCAATTATTATGTAATATTTATAGTGATTTATTAGTATTATCAAGTAATTGGTTTCAAAACCACGGCTTATTATAAAACGATGAGCAGTTAAATTTCTAATAATAGCTGAATGGTGGTTTGCGCAGATTAATCGATATGATAAGTCAGAGCCAACAATGCAGTCAGAAATTGCAGATTTCGTTAATTAACATCCCTTAATTAAAACATAATCCCGCCAAGAAATTAACCCGGACGCCCACAAATATTTGCGTAGGGCATCATCGATTCTGTTCTGACCGTCGATGTCTGTGTGATTAATTATTCTGCCCGTCACTTTGGGCTAACGTTCGATAATCTTTTGTTGCAGATGGACCAGGAGGATCTGGAGGATACCGGTGCCGGTGTCCACCACCTGTCTGGGGGCGACCGGGGCTGCGCTAGCCGCGTACTGTGCAACCGCACCGGACTACTAGTTCTAGTGACGGGTTACGCGCTCCTGGGTGCCCTGCTTTTTAAAACCCTCGAAGGGGGACATGACCACGTAGTTCCCGTGCAAGTGCAGAAGTCAAGGGAGGACTGCCTCAAGGAGCTCTGGCTAATAACAGGTAGGATTTGATTATTCTTATTTACGACATTAAATTAAATTTTTGGAAATTAAGAACTTATAGTTGTTTTTACAAAAATAATAGTAATAATAATGCAATAATAATCTAATTATAATTGAAAACTAACTATTAAATTATATTGATTATTTTAAAGTATAAAGCATAATTTTACCTATAAATACCTAATTCATTATAAACAAGAAAAATTAAATTCCCGTTGTTGAATTTAATCACCCCATAAATAGAGTATTTTAATTAATTATAAGTGATTTAATAGGGTAATTTGAGAATGCACATTTTGACGTGCGCCAGTAAAATAGCGAGTTATGAAGTTAAACGCGAGGAGATTTTTGGCGCGGGAATTATTTAGTAGGGAACTTTTGGGGCTTTACGCCATTGAATAATTGAAAACACGAACGGAATTCCGTGTTTTCCTTCTCGGGAGTTTATTAAAATGTAAATCGAAGCCCGGCACGAGATTCCTATTTAATTGTCTATGATGTCTAAATTACTTTCGGCCAAGTAATTAATTATTCCAAGGCATGAATTATTTATTTTCGAGGACTTTTTATTGGCGTGCAAAAATCAAAATCTCGTTAATAATCGATTACCGTGTCGTATTATTTATGGCGAACTTCCTACAACTTCTAGTGAATTTTAAATAAAAATTAGGGAACGGTTTTTCTCCCTCTCCCTCGCGTAACAATTATGGTATTTTAATTAAAATTAAAAATAAATGATTGTATTCTAACATTCCACCCTTACATATTTTAGCAAAATGAAAAATTTTGACCATCGGAATGTGATATGCCGAATTGAAATGTAAAAAGTTCTCAAACAAGATGACAGCACTAACGGTGTTTATAAAAAAAATCATGATACGCCGTTTTATTTATTTTTCAGAGCGATATATCGTGTTTCTACCTCTGCAAACAACACATACAGTATCGATTCCACATTGAAAATTTCCATCCCCCGCATTTTTCGTCCTTAAGCTTAATGTAACACAAGAACTTCTTTGTGTAATTTTTCATTCGGAGTATCGGTTGCACTTTGTATAGAGAATTGATCGTTGGTCTGATTAAGAGTATGCCACTTAACGGTTAAGTGGTGAAAAAGCGAAAAAAGTCAGCGGACACATTATTTATGGCACTTGCTTCCGCGGCCAATAAAATTCCACGACTGCGAAACACGCTTTCTGTGTAGGGGTTTCCATTGTGCGCCCCTGTCTAGATACATCAAGCTTTCATATTGTCCACTGAAAAATTGCACATTTTTAATTATATTCGCAGTAAAAGTTCGCCATTCCGAAAAAAATATTACTTTACCACATTTATAACTTTTAGATACGTAATATTTGACTGTTATAAAATTTATATGGTTAAATTATTGATGTGCTTTCAGTTTAAACAAGTAATTTCAGTTGTCGGATTATATATTTTCGTATCCCTGCAAGTGCCGGGGCATTATACAGAACGAGAAATGGTGGTTTTCAGCGTTTGTTAGTGAAGCCCTGACCGTACGGTCCAATGATTTCAAGCGCACTTGCCACAAATTGCATACATTTGCCACATGTGGGAGTATTCACTACAAGTGGAATGGAATTGTGTATTATGAAAATGTGTATACAAATATTCTATGAATAAAAATACCAACGCAAGTGTTATCATAAGTCATAAAACCAATAATAATAATAATAGTAATTATAGTAATAATAAAAGGTGTAGTAAAAAAATTCATTATATTTGAATGAAATTAATATTATTTTAATATTTATTTCAAATATGCACCGTTTTGTTCGATAACTTGTTGCCATTTCGTAGGTAATTTCATTATGTCTCTCTCATAGAAGCCCTCGTTCCTATTGGCAAAAAACTGAGTAAAATTGTTCGCCATGGGCAGAAACAGATGGTAATTACTTGCTGCCAGTCCGGACTATAAGGTGAATGCATAAGAACCTCCCAACCAAGCTCCTGGAGCTTCTGGCGATGCACTATGGATGTGTGTAGCCTGGCGTTGTTCTGATGGAACACAATTACTCTCCTTAAAGTCCTTAAAGCTGATTGCTTCTGGGCGATTGATGCCGTCCGATAGTCCAATTGTTGACGGTACAGTTCGGATTTAAGAATTTTGCGGGAGGGGAGCAGCTTATAGTAGATAATTCGCAAAAACCTTCCTAGCTGTCAACCCCGACTTAGACACCATTTCGGCCGGCTCTCGCGATTCGGCCACGAGTTTCCGCCTTTATCGAAGAAAACTGTGAAATATAGCGTATTTTTTGCTAGTGTCCATCTTTGACGCGCGCTCATACAAAACTGTGTCAACTAATCATAAAACTGTCAGATAAGTTTTTTTTTTTAGTACGAAATCTCATCTTTCTAAAGCCATCTAGAGACCGATAATTAATTCCTTAAAGATTACGTGTTAGCTTCTTATAGATCGCAATATTATTATATTTAGACCCTCTTCCATACAAAGCTATTTTATGTCGTTCATCAGTAATACTATTTCGATATAGGATACTATTGCAATGTTCAGCAGGAAGGGGATAATAATTAATTTATCAACAATATTATTTTATTATTTACCACTTGGTTATTTTATTTAATATAAGGATCTTGTACTTTTTAATTTATTACAATAGCTTGTCTAACAAAACAAAATTTGATCGAGACTAACTAAGATAACTGATTATAATCTATCTTCAAAATAGTAAAGTTCAGTAATTGGACGTAATATATTAATTTGTTTAGCTACATCAAGACATTCCTTCCCTTATGAAAAAAATAATCCAAAGTATTTTGTTTTTTTTATATAAATTTATAAAATTTGCATGCAGATAACTCAAAATTACAAACTAAATTCAAAAATGCAATTAGCATTTAGTAGACCTTTAGCTTCGTTAATAATTTTACGAGGACCAAATAACACGGCAGATGACATATTAGCTTTTATTGTTAATAAATGGCGTTGGGATATTTTAATTAGCTCAATTAGGTAACATTTAATGTTATTTTCAGCTATAAGTATGACATTAACATCAGGAGAATAAATCATCTGTAAAAGAATTCCACTACAATATTTAGACAGCTTTTAAAACAGGATGTATAACTGCAAAATAATATTGGACCCAGAATAGAACCCTGAGCAACATCCGCAGTAATTTTGGTAATATCAGAAAATTCTTCATCAACCATTTGCAAACGATCTGCAAGCCTTATTTTCACAGCATGTTTACTAAATCCTACATAATTTAACATTAACAATAATGTTTCATGATTCATAGTATCAAAAGTCTTGCTGTAGTCTAGTAATATCAGAGAAGTTATGCAGCCTTTATCAAAATATGGTAAGCAGACACGAATTTAAGAACATATTTTTTTCATCGATTGAATGAATATAAATTATGATGAATTAATTTCTCACTTAACCCGTGGTGAAACATTATTTGATTGTTGAATTAAAATATTTGGTATGACGTCACTTGTTATTATAACAAGTAACATCATACCAATCATAAGTGTTTTGATTCAACAATCAAATTAATAATATAAATAAGATTATGAAAATTTAGCTGTAGTATGTCTGAATAAAAATATGACATGTCAATGTTGTTTAATTTACGGAAATTAACAAATTTGAATTTCACACATTTAATAGATAGATGCTACACGGGTGGTACCAACGCCTGTTCCATCGCGAGCTTGCAGTGTTCCATCAACAGACCTTACTTGATTGTTACTTTTTTGTGACTGCCAAGTTCATTAAGAGCACATATACAGTCCCACACTAGCTTAGATTCGACCTGTGTGGAGCTTAGTGCTCTAAGTAGCGTCTGGCTGTCGGAGAATATAGCAATTGACCTACCTTTGGTGTCTTCTCTTGCTATTTCTCTTGTGCAGTGGTGAAGAGCAATCGCCTCTGTTTGGAACACCATGGTGTCCTTGGTGAGACTGACAGAAATCTTTGTCTTTAGTTTTGTACCGTATATACTTGCTCCTATCTTTTTTCGGTCTTTAAGTCGTCCGTGAATTAATTTGGTTCTGCTTTAGTAGGCTAGCCTTCAGCCCAGTCTTCTCTTTACGGGATCAGTACCTTGTATTTTTTCTCGAAATTGTATTTTTTCACCATGGGATCACTTAGCATCGCTGTGATCGCATTAGCCTTCAGCTTGTCCTCTAGCCGATGGTGTGTTTTTCTCCTGTTGTACTGAGACATGCTAGTCTTTGTGTCATGCTCAGGAGTCCTATAGTCCCCTTTTGCTTGGTCCTAGTCCACCACACCACTGCTCCATAGGCTATCATGGGTCTTATCACCCTAGTATAAAGCTATAGAGTCATTTTAGGGTTTAGTCCCCATTTTTTTCCGCACATTTTGCGACACCTTCTCAATGCTATTGATGCTTTTTTGGTGGATTTGTGATGTGTGCCCTCCGCGTCATTTTGGCGTAGAAAATTACTTCCAGGTACTTGGCCTCCCCTATGAAGGGTATTTCCGTAGCATTAGTGGCTTTAGGCCTTGTAGTGCTAGTCTTTTTGTGAAGATGACAATTTGTGTTTTTTGGAAATTGATTGCCAGTCGCTCCTGTTTGCACCGATTGTCTACAGTGGATATCCTCTTTGGAAAGTTTTCCTAGAAAGTCATCTACAAGTGTTGCCCATAGCAGTGGAGACAGCACTCCTCTTTATGGGCAGCCTTCCCCTGTCTAAACCTTAATGGTATGGCCCCCCAAAGTGGATTTGATTGTTCTTTTCTTTAGGCTGGCCCTAATCCATTGGCAAAAGCTTGGCGGGGCTCCTTTCCGTGCTAATGCCTCCACGAGAGAAGTTATTTTGACGTTATTAAACGCCCCTTCTATATCTAGAAATATGGCCATATCTTTGTCTTCCATCGACGTTGTGATGAGCCTGTTCAGGTCGTCCACCGCCGAGTCCGTTGACTTATCCGGCTGGTATGTATATTGCCTGTTGAGGGGATCTTTCCCCAATATTTGTAATGTGTTATGTATATTTGAATAAATATTATTATTATTATTTCGTCCCTTATGTGCCTATCTATCAATCTTTCCATTGTTTTTAGTAGGAATGAAGATAGACTGATAGGTCTGTATGACTTTAGCATTAAATCACCTATTCTGCCTACCTTGGGCAGGTAGATTACCCTTTGTCATGATTTTGGTATATATCCCCATGCTAGGCAGGCTTTGAAGATTTTTGATGCGACATCAGTTCCTCTATGCCCATTTGTAACAGAATGCGATAAATCCCATCCGGTTCCACGGACTTGTACGGTTGGCCCATTTAATTTGAATGGGTCTTGTTACCACCGTGGCTAATCTCCAGTCTTTTCCGTCAGGCCTTTTAGGTCTTTGAGTGGGATTGTCTAGCTTGTTATGTTCTGCCAGATTTATTTGAGTCTGGAAAGTGAACTTTTAATAGTTCCTTGAGACTTTCCTCTATTGTTTCTATGTAGGTTCCTTCCGGTTTCTTGAGGAAGCCTACCTCTTTAGCAGCACTGCTCTCCTTAGCCAGGACTTTGTGGATTCTTGAACATGCCGGAGTGTCGTGAATCTCCTCGCAGAACTTCCTCCACGAGTCCCTTTTGGCTTTTCGGATTTCTTTATTATATTGTGTGAGTTTTCCTCTGTAGGTGTCCCAGTACTGTTTTTTTGGCCCTGTTGAATAGCCTTCGAATCTCGATCATCATCTTTTCGAGGTTCTTGTTCCACCAGACTATTCCGCAGCCCCTCTTCTTGGCTGTTTTTTCCGGGCAGTTCTCCAGATATGACGTCCTGATTCACCTCTCTTGTGTATGCTGTAACTTCCTTGAGAGCTTCACTGAGGGACTCTTTATATCCTACCCAGTTCATATCTCTTGGGTTTTTGTACTTGCTCGGCGTGAGAGATGTGACTAGATCGAAACGGATTTGCCTATAGTCGGAGCACGATGGTTCTTCTGACACATGTCAATTCGCTATACTATCACTCACTTTCTCGGTATAGGTCGTTAGGTCTAGAACTTCTTTGCGGTTTTTCGCGATGAACATGGGCTTCTTGCCAATATTGGTCACAATAATTCCCTCTGCTGAGATAAAGTTAAGTAAAGACTCATCTTTATTGTTGGTGCACGAGCTACCCCAGAGTGTGTGATGCGCGTTGGTGTCGTACCGTATTAAATTTTACACATTAGTGGTGTAATATTTTCTATTGTATGTTGTAATCATGCGCATATATTGTTAGTGTTGAAATATATATATATTGAGATTGGATGTTATTAAATAAAATAATTGTCTGTCGAATAATTTTGATTCAGCAAACAGAACTTTGGTGGGAAGCTTAGTATCTTTATTATATATAATTATATTATAATGCAATAAGTTAAATGGCTTTCTATTAGTGCATGATATAAAAGTTTCAGCTGAGGTATCTTCATTAGCACAAAAGTATAAATCAAAATTCTTTGATACATACTATAAATCAATAGAGCTGTTTATTAACTTGTGTAGGATTTTGAATATATTCATCTCTTTAAGATTTAAAGGTTTTTAAAAATATTTTCAAATAACGAGGCGTTGCTAATAACAAAATTTAAAAAAATCATTATTTTTATACTTTAGAATATTAAAAACTTTCAGGAATTCCGTTTACAATGTTTTTCTACGATTATGATTCAATATGATTAATATTCAATATAAGTTCAAATCTGTAGACAAGAAAAGTTCCTTATTATCGTAAGCAGTGATATTTTGTATGTTCGTGTTTTCTAGTTTTTCTAATCATTTGTAATGGAATTTGTGATGAAAGGGTTCTAAACAGGAACATTTTCAATTTGAATTCTACTTTGTGCCTTTGTGCGATTTGGCAAGTTTATTTTGAATATAGTAATCGTATTCTGATAAACATAATCCCCCAATGTCGGGACGTTGTGTTTTACGCTAACAAGATATTTTTACTTTCCGTATATAGTATATATAGGGAAAGCATTATTTTCGTGCATGAAAATGTCTGTGATCGCTGTATCTCATTAAAAACTGGAACTAATAAGCGGTAAACATTCATAAACCGGAAGTGGATGTTTATTCGAAGCGGTTTTTCGATATTTTTCTCTAAATATAAAAAAAAATACATAACAAAAGTTGAAGATAATGAAAAACTAAACAAGTTTTGTTAAAACATGTTTTTCATAAAATTCTTAACCTGAGAGAAAAAAATTAAAATTTAAAAATTTTGATATTTTTTGCCCATTACTAATAAACTATAGGGGTTACATGAAATTTATTTAAAAGTAATTGTAAAGAATGCAAAATTGAGCAAATTATTAAGAATAGCGTTTTTGAGTAAACCTCTTAGTTTTCAAGAAAAATATAGGGAAAGTATTTGTCGGCCAAAACATAGGGTCTAAAATGTTTAATGATAGATATTGTCGCGCACCGGTGATATTTGAGATAGGAAATATCGAGTCGCTTCAGAGTCGTACGCATGTGCCCGGCACCTTCACCAAATGTTACACCCTAGATGCTCCGCTACTGAGCAGCTGACCTGCAAAAGTACAGTGACCAGCTCAACTTGTCTCTTGGTAAGAAGCCAGCCGACATCTTGGATACCGCAAGACTGGATGAACAAGTGATGGATTCTAGGGACTCTAATTTCTATAGGTTAGATTAGGCTGAGATATTTATATAATTGTTGGGGCACCGATTTACTGACGGAGGAGTAATGTCGCAAACCGGTGATATTTGAGTCAGGAAATATCAAATCGCTTCCGGTTCGCGGACTTCCTCAATAATTGCTAATCAATAAACGTAATGCTGATCAAGGAAATCGAAGAAGATCCATAGAACCGCCAGGAAAATAAGTCGAGAGTTAGATTTGTGATCCGAAATGTTGTAGTGTTATAATGTCTAAGTTCAGTAGAAAATACTTTAGTTCAAAACTTCGAATTCTTCACCGGCCATTTATTATTCTATTATACATATTTTATAGTCGCGACGGCTTCCATGCGACAATACCATAGCTAGTAATGCTTTAGGAGATACGTCGTAACATTGTTTGCTTTATAGATAAAATACGTCACTGGTAATTTTTCTTAAATAATTTTCTCAATTTTCCCTTGGTAAAAGATTATAAAATTGTTTTAATATTTAGTCTATCTGAATTATTATCACGAGTTCGGGAGAATTGGGCTGTAGATCTTGTTATCAAGTTCAGGGCTTCTTGTTAAAAGTTCAAAATGATGACGATTTTAGAATAGGAAATGTTAATAGTTTCATTAGCCGGATTTCTAAAAAAATACTTAACGGTTTAAGTATAGTAAATTAGATCGGGTCAGCAATTGGATTATAGATCTGTACCATTCGCCATTGGGATACAATCAATAAGTGGCATATTAGAGTCACGGGGGCGATATTTTACAGTAACAAGTTCTTTTACACACATACAAATTCACAAATAACACCGCAAAAGTTTACGTGGTTGATAGCCAACCACTACAACTCACTACTCAATACTCACTCACTCGTAATGAGTGTCAATTTGGAGAGTTTGGAAAAGAACTAGAAACTATATGATATGCATATTTGAACTTATAATTTTTATCAAATTTAAAATTTAATTTATTATAACATAAAGTACGAATAGATTTGCTAGCTTCATTGATTCCATACACATAATTTTCAGATTACCAAAAACATAAATACGGTTTTGAAGTGTGTTTAATTTTATGAATGAGACTTTGGCACCTGTAACTAAAAAAGTGTAAAACTTTTTGAGGCGTTCACTTCGTAGTACATTTTCACTGAATAACAGAAAAACTTTTAGCTTTTTTATACTACTTTATATTTTTACACAATACTTCGTAACTAGTTTCAATTGGACAGTAATCATTATCAAACTAAATACTTAAAATGTAAATAACAAGTTTATATACAGGGTGTCCCGTTAATGCAGGGAAATGGCTGGACCATAGATTCCTGAGCTCAAAATATGACGATTTATCGCAACTTATCTATAAGCAAAAATTTACGGTTATGCCGGAATTTGGCTTCAAAGTTTCAAAACATTTTATTTCTTTTGTTTATAACAATTGAACGCTTTATTTGATTTGAATGAAATTTATTTTTAATAACTACCATAATATAATATATCATTTTAGTTATTATGACTATTATTCGTTAACAAGAAGTATAAGAAACAATAGTACCACCACTTAAAAACTAAAATAGTTTTTTATTGGTGGATCTAATAAAAACTAAATAAATTCTACTTGAAAGACCATTTAATTTAAAAACTTTTTTATCTCTGAATAATATTTGATATCTTTTATAAAAATATATATTTTTTATCTAGTAAAAACAAAATCTAGTTTTTCATCGAATCGAAAATAAATGTTTTTCGTGGCCGTCTTTGTTTAAAAAATGTAAATTATGTATAATAATTATTATTTAGTGTCTTTTAAGAATTCATTTTTAACTTTATTATAGTTCATAAATATTCATATTTGGAACAAACAGATATCTTGTTTGTATTAGGATTTTGCAAAGAAAATTGTTTGAAAAGTGTTAGATGTGGTTTTGATTTATTTTATTAATTGATGTTATTTAATTTTTATTCAAATGAGTAAGTTTATTTACTTATTAATGAGTGCATAATGAGTATACTATATTCATATTTTATTTTTTTGTCCAAAAACCGTACAAGATATCAAAAACAAGTAAGAATCAAAAATGTTTTTAAATCTAATGCCCTTTCAAGTAGATTTTTTTGGATTTTATTGGATGCACCAATAAAAAAATATTTTAGTTTTTAAGTGGTGGTACTACTGTTTTTTATTCTTCCTGTCAATCACTAATGGCCAAAATAACTAAAATGATTTATGATATTATGGTACTAATTACTAATAAATTTCATTCAAATCAAATAAAGCGTTCAATTGTTATAAACAAAAAAAATAAAAAATAATTGAAATCTTGAAGCCAAATTCCCGCTTAACCTTAAATTTTTGGATGTAGATAAGTTGCATTAAATCGTCATATTTTGACCCCAGGAATCTATGGTCCAGCCATTTCCCCGCATTAACGGGACACCCTGTATATACCGGGTGTGGCACTTAAGACGCCTCGGAGCATAGCTCCCTTACGATAAAAGCTATCGAAAAAAATCTAAGAGCAAAGTGGTGCATAATTACCGTTGCTATGTTTCAAAAATATTTCTAATCATCAGTGGCGTGCGGTACTCCAGTGGCGTACTAAACTTATGTTTTTTTTTTAATGGAATGCCCTATTTTTAATTGCAGATTTGGAAAGTGCTCGGAGAATACTTATTTTTTTATCTAACATGTTATACCCTTCACTTTAGCGGTTTCGCTGTTATAACCCCTTTTTTCAAAATTGCGCCCCATTTTTGAGATTTTTTGTAGAGAAACTAATTGACGCCGGCGCCTAAATTTTGAATTGAGGTACAGGTTAAGACCTCGTATACCTTCACATAATTTTTTTTCGGGTAATTAATGGAAAAAAAATAATTTTTGATTGATCTTCGCATGTTGTCATTTTTTTCGAAAATTTCAAATGGCACCCCCCTAAAATATACGGCGTTGTACAGCCAAAACTCTAAATTTTTCATTGGTACAAAAAAATACACATTGCATAAAAAAAATTGGGAGAAAGAAGGAATTTCATCGCAAATGTCGGGAAACGTTTTCCGTTCCCAAGTGTGCCATGAGAAAACAAAAACACAAATACGGCCAACATAATAGTACACACAGACTCTAGACACTGCCCTGGTGATATACCGCGGAAAGCCGCGCGGATTCTCTCCCTCATATCCTCGGCAGTAGTTGGTACCGTCCTGTAAAACTCGTCTTTGATATGGCCCCAAAGTAAGAAGTCAAGGAGAGTGAGGTCTGGTGATATTTTCGGCCACCTCACAGGACCCCCACGACCAATCCAGGAGTCCGGAAACGTTTCATCGAGAAATTCCCGAATGACACGGCTATTATGTGCAGGAGCCCCTTCGTGCTGGAAAACTATCTGTCGTAGAGCGGCTAGAGGGACATTTTCCAGGAGATCATCCAAGTCGTCGCGAAGGAACCTCAAATAACTGTTGCCGTTCAGGTGCCCCTCGATGAAATAAGGACCCAAAAGGTGTTCTCCAAGTATGCCTCCCCAAACATTCAACGACCATCTTTGATGGTGGTTTATCATTCGCATGGCGTGTGGGTTTTCATCGGCGTAATAATGGTAGTTGTGGCGATTGACATGCCCATTTCTATGGAACGTCGCTTTATCAGAAAATAATACGCGCATAAGAAATGATTCCTCCTGCTCAATTTTGTTGATAGCCCACATGCAGAAATCTTGCCTCGCATGAAAATCTTGAGGTTGCAATTCTTGGTGCAGTTGAATCTTAAATGGACGGAATTTGTACTTTTGAAGAACACGATGTACGGATCGCGTTGAAATATCGTGATTCCTTCTAATATCACGGATACTGGTATGAGGATCTTCAATAACTGCCTCCAGAACCTGCAGTTCATTATTTTCGGTAAAAACTGCCTTCTTTCTAACTCTCCTTGGCCGTTTCACACTTCCCGTAGTAGTAAATCTCTCCAACACTTTTTGAAACTGACGTTCATTTGGATGTGCCCTGTGTGGATGTCTCGCAGCGTACACTCGTGACGCCAAGAAACAATTCTTGTTACATTCTCCAAGAATAAATATCATGGTATATACCGGGTGTCTCAGACCACCCGTACCAGCCTTTTATATCGACAACGCTTGTGATTGGGACAAAACATTTTATTACCAAAGTGAACCCAAGGAATCCACTGATGAATTTATTTTTTACCGGAATAATCCGGAAGTACCCGGAACCGAAAGTAACTTTAAAATTTCAAATGGCAACATAGGTTGAGTAGGGTACTAATTGATAGGTAATTTTAAAAGAAACAACTTTTATTAAAATGTTTTTTTAATATTTTGCATATTTACAAAAATAAACGAAAAAAACTAAATTGAAAATTAGTTATCCATTCAACACTAAATTTCCTCAAGTAGGCTTTGCTTTTTTGTTAGAATAACAATTGCAAATATTCTTACATGATTATTCGTATTGTTCCTCAATACTTTCCTTGGGTAATATGTTATTTTCTACACTCAGGTGAGAAGAGTTCATCTTATTCAAAACTAATTTATTATTTTATTATTATTTTGAGATGGATGGCTTCTATAGTACGGGTGTCTCAGACCACCCGTACCAGCCTTTTATTTCGACAAACAAAAAATATTAATTGTTTGAAAGTATTTTATTTAATAATTCAAATAAGAGTGTGAAAGTAAAGAAAATGATAATTAAAACAACTTTTCAATTATTTATTTTGTGTTCAAATTGCCTTCCTTCTTGATTAATGCATCTTTGTAGCCGATTTCGAACGTCGTTGACGGCCCGTAGTATCTCATTTTCACTATGTGAGCGGCAGATATTCCGTATCCTCTTCTTCATATTATCCCTCGTGGTTGGAAGCTCTTTATAGACTAGGTCTTTGATAGGTCCCCACAAGAAGAAGTCAAGAGGCGTTATGTCAGGAGAACGAAGTGGCCATGGAAATTGTTCTAGCCTTTCAATCCATCGGCCAGGGAAAAGGCGATAAACGGTTTAACGTTTAATGAACCGTCGAAAAAATGTGGACCAATTATTTGGTTTCCTAAAATACTACACCAAACATTAAGGGTCCACATGTGTTGATTATTAACTTCTCTTAACCAATGAGGGTTTTTATTACTCCAGTAGTGAGCATTATGTAAATTAACAACTCCGTTGCTTTCGAATGTCGCCTCATCTGTACATAAAATTTTGTGATAGAAATTATAATTTTTATGAGACAACCATTCAGAAAAATTCAACCTATCTTGAAAATCCCGCTCTTCAATTTTCTGGCGTAAAGAGATATGATATGGATGGAATTTGAATGTTTTTAAAACTCTCCAAGCTGTGGAGCGACTTATTCCAGCATCGATTTCAATTCTTCTAGTAGAGATGTTCGGGTCCAGAGCAATTGCTCCAAGAATATCTGATGTTCTTTCACCTGGTACACGTTTTCTGATACTTCGACCTTTGTTGTGGCTGGGCTGTAGCTTACCAATTGTCTTAACTCGTTCTGAAAGGCGCCGAAAAACAATTTTTGATTGATTGGCTCGTTGAGGGTATCGTTCAGCATAAATTCGCTCATCAGAAAGATAGTTTTGGCCGCATTCATCTAATATCATCAGCACATCAAAACCTTAGAGGTTTGTAAAAACCATGTTGACACATTCAATACTTTTATAATAATAATTTATTTTACATCAAATATTCACGAACGTCAATTATTTTGACATAACAAAAAAGCAAAGCCTACTTGAGGAAATTTAGTGTTGGATGGATAACTAATTTTCAATTTAGTTTTTTTCGTTTATTTTTGTAAATATGCAAAATATAAAAAAAAAACATTTTAATAAAAGTTTTTTCTTTTAAAAAGACCTATAAATTAATACCATACTCGACCTATGTTTCCATTTGAAATTTTAAAGTTACTTCCGGTTCCGGGTACTTTCGGATTATTCCGGTAAAAAATAAAGTCATCAGTGGATTCCTTGGGTTCACTTTGGTAATTAAAATTTTTGTCCCAGTCACATTCGACCAAGCGTTGTCGAAATAAAAGGCTGGTACGGGTGGTTTGAGACACCCGGTATATATATACTCAATCTACTATATACTAAAATTAAGCTGGTAGTTAAGGCTGGAAATTCCCGGATTAATTTTTGCGTTATGTATTTCGATGGCCTTCAGTAAATCCATTTTTATACCTTTTTCAGTAAGGTAGATTACCGAGAGTACCTAGTTGTTAAAATTATGGTTTGATTCTAATAAGATATTAGCAAAGGTTGAACTATTGTTTTTTTAATTATAAAATCTAAAAAGTTCTTTTAATCTTGTTTGAAAATAATGACCTGATTGCCCGATGTACAATCCTCCACAATCTGGACATCTTGAGATATAAATTTCTGATTTGTACATATAATTAATTGGTGTTTTGCATTAAAAATTATATTTAGGAATTTATGACTTGATCTATGTCGTCTGGTTTTTGTTTTATATGTAATTTTTTTTGTGGTTGGGTAGCGTATAAATAATTTTGAATTTGTTTTGTTTGGAATGTATTAATTAATTTAGATACTATTGAATCTGGCTAGCCGTTATTTCTAGAAATCTGTTTAATAGTAGGAATTTCAGTTCAGGGGTATTTTAAATTCAGGGGTTATCATTGAACAGAAGCTTGCTATTTTTGTTTATATGGATGACAGGAGATATTTGGGATGATCGTATTTGTAAAGGTGGATTTTCGGTATATGTCGAAGGTAAATTTATTATTTGTTTGGTTAATGTTAAATCTAAAAAAATGATTTTGGAATCGCATTCTGTTTCAACCGTGAACTTAATATTAAGGAACGTTAGAAACTGGTTAATTTGTCTGTCGGTACCTTCGAAGCATGCTAGAATGTCGACTAAATGTCTATGCTACAATTTAATGTGTTTTAAAACTATTAAAAAATGTTTCTTGGACTTGAGATGCAGTCGGAGGTTTGGACTTCAGAGATTAAATTTAATTGCTCAGAATAAATTAAAGCTCAACTAATAAATCTATTATTAGAATTTTTTAATATTAAGTGATATATTAATTGTTATCCTGTTTAGATAAAAAAATTTAATTTGATATATATCGTTTTATTGATTAAAAAAATAATTATTAATAAAAAAAAATGCTTGTAGATTTCTATAATTTTTCATTAAGTTTTTCAGGAATTTTCTTAGACTTTTCTTCATTTTTTCGTAGGTTTGTAAAATGTTTCAAGAATTTCCTTCTCGGCCTCTAAAATTCTTTTCAATCATTTTTTGTAGATTTCAAAAAAATCTTAGCAACTTTCATCGCATTTTTAAAGAACTTTTCTAAAGGGTTCTTGAATTTTGTAGATATCTAGAATTATTTTTAGAAAGTGTCAATCATTTTTTCAGAAATTTTCCCAGAGAGTTCTAATTTTTAGTTTCCAGTAACTTTCATTTAATTTTTTAATAATTTCCTTATTTGCCTCTAGAATTTTCCTTAATTTGTTTTGTAGTTTTTAGATTGTTTATATAACTTTTATTACATTTTATGAGTTTAGGAATTATGCTAATATTTTTTGTAGATTTCTAGAACTTTTTAGAAAGTTTCATTAAATTTTTCAGGAATTTTCTTAGAGACTTCTAGAATTTTCTTCAGTTTTTTTTAGGTTTGTACAACTTCTGTTTAATTGCAATTTTAAAGAATTTTCATATGAGCCTCTAGAATCAATATTTTTGCAAATTTCTAGTACTTCTCAGCAACTTTCATTGCAGTTTTGAAGACATTTTCTGAAACGTTCTTAAATTTTGTAGATTTCTAGAATTTTTAGAAAGTTTAATTCAATATTTCAGATATTTTCTTAGAGAGTTCTAGAATTTTATTTAGTTTTTTGTAAAAATTTTCGAGTATCAGTCATTCCATTATTTTTAAATTTCCTTATGTGCCTCTAGAATTTTCCTCATTCTTTTTTATTGATTTTAGATATTTTTAGAAACTTTTATTAAATTTTATCAGTTCAAGAATTTTCCGTTTTTTTTTGTAGGTTTTTGGAATGTTTCAGAAAGTTTAATTCAGTTTTCAGGAATTTTCTTAGAAACTTCTAAAATTTTCTTCCGTCATTTTGTTGGTTTGTAAAATCATTTTTTCATTCCATCTTTTTAAGAATTTTCTTATAGGCCTTTAGAATTTTCCTCAATATTTTTTTGTAGATTTCAAGAACTTCTTAGCAATTTGTAATGTAATGTAATGTAATTTATTAATGTTTTGACATAACTGTCTTACATACGTCAGCATCATATAATACAAGCATATAATATAAATACAAAACAAACTAGATGAAACAAGTACAATAAACAAAATAGCTGATAATAACAAAATATCACATTTTTTGAAGAACTTCTCTGAAGGTTTCTTGAATTTTGTAGTTTTTTAGAATTTAAAGTTTCTTAAGTTAATCAAGAATTTTCCTAGAGTTTTCTAGAATTTTCTTCAGTTTGTTTTTTTATTGATTTCTAGAACTTTCTGCTAACTTTCATACCATTTTTTTAAGAATTTTCTTATGAGCCTCTACAATTTTCTTCATTTTTGTAGACTTCTAGAACATTTTAGAAACCTTCATCATACGTTTGAAGAATATGTGGTGTAAGGTGTCTTTAAATTTTTCTCAATATTTTTTGTAGATTTCTAGAACTTTCCAGTATCTTGTATTACATCTTTTAAGAATTTTCTTAGTTATAAAACTTCCTTTAGATTTTTTTGTACATTTATCGAATTTTTCGGCCACTTTCATCACATTTTTGAGAGAGTTCTTGAATTTTTCTTAATAATCTTTAACTTTTCAGTTACTTTTATTCCATCTTTCAAGAATTTTCTTCAGCTTCTTTTGTAGATTTTTAAAAATTTTCAGTAATTTTTATTAAATTAAAGATACTGGAAACTACAAAAAAATTAAGACAATTTTAAAACGAGAAAATTCTTGAAAAATCATGAACTATGAATTTTCCTGATTTTTCAAGAATTTTCTAGTTCTAAAATTGTCTTAATTTTTTTGTAGTTTCCAGCATCTTTTATTTCATATTTCTATAATTTTCTTAAAGAATATTTTTCTCAACTTGCTTGGAAGATTTTTAGAACTTTTCAGTATATTTAGAATATGATTTTTCGAGAATTTTTTAGAGAGTTCAAGAATTTTCCTTATGTCTTTTTGTACATTCCATAATTTTTATTCGATTTTTTAAGAATTCCAGAAATTTTCTCAATTTATTTAAAACATTTTTTTTTAACTTTTCCGTATCATTAATTAAATTTTATGAAATTTCACTAATTTTTATTACAATTTTTGTAAATTTTCTCATTTTTTTATGCGAATCTTCTTAAAAGGTTATAGTATTTTCCTTATATTTTTTAGATTTTTAGAACACTTCACCATTTTTCGAGAATTTTCTTAAAGAGTTCTAGAATATCCCTCAATTATTCTTATAGATTGGTAGTACTTCCCATAAACACTTATTGCATGTTTCGACCTTTTTTATAGAGGGTCCTAGAATTTTTCTCAATTTTTTATGTAGATTTCTAGAACTTTTCAGCAATTTTCATTCGAGAAATTTCTTCGGGAACATGTGTCACTTTGCCGGTGTAAATTTCAAACATATAAATGAGTCTTGATGAGTCGCACAGTAAAAAACATTGTAGCCCCATTTTTTAGTTTTTTTGGACATATAGTTTTTTAGCTCTTTTCATTTGAATGGTATAATCTTCTCGTCAACACATAGGTGTTCAGACATTGGAATGAGATTAAAATTTTTCACCAATTTATCCAGAATGGGTCTTATTTTTTGAAAACTATTGGTCACTTTTACATTATTTGTTGCATTGGTCTATACATTTATACTAAAATGTATTTTTGATTTTAATTCTCTTCGTCCCGTACGACTCATAATATCAGCAACAGCAGATACTCTTGTATTTGAATTCCAATACAATTCAGTTCTCGGTAATCCGTAAATGGATATAAGAAGAGAAGAGCCGAGAATTGTTCGATTTCATTAACTGAAAAAGCAATGGGTTTTGCTGGATCACATTG
Organism: Ontholestes murinus; assembly: GCA_963969525.1. Taxonomy (NCBI): domain Eukaryota; kingdom Metazoa; phylum Arthropoda; class Insecta; order Coleoptera; family Staphylinidae; genus Ontholestes; species Ontholestes murinus. The sequence continues at coordinate 27,280,222 of OZ018395.1, read as the reverse complement.
CAAAAGTCAAGTCAAATATATTACTTATAATTTCCTTGTCAAATCGTTTTCGAAAATAGGTCATAGGAGAATGGGGTGCTTCGGAGGCCCAGAGACCCAGAGCTATTATGTTTTAGTTTGGTAGTCAATGACACATCACAAATAATATCAATTGGATCAAATGATTCCCTTTATTTTTATAACAGACAGTTTGCACATCATTCACTTTATTATTTCACGTTGATGAGCCTAGCAATGGTAATAAATATTGATATTAGTTATCTGACAACATTATAGAAGTAAGATTTATGCGCCATGTTATAAAAAAGAGGCATAAGTATTTGGTAACATGTATATAAATTAAAATGTGGCCTGAAATTTACACGGGCCCATAGAGGGTTAACTTATTACTTAATAAATACAAATTCCAGCAACAGTTTACAGTTTCCTGTAATTGTTAGTGTCAATTGGGAAAATTTAGTGCAACGCTTTAGCCAATAGATGTCACCTTAATCTTGTATCTATCTTTGGGGGTGACTTAAAACACCAAGACAAGAAACAATAATTATTAAAATATGATTAGAAATATACTATTTTTCAATAGATTAATCTAAGTTATCATGCGATGATTGTATTCAGTAAAATCCCCTGTGTTATATTTTATAATCTTTACAACCTCTTTCTCTTTTAATAAAATCATAATAGTGCACAATTGACATCTTAATTGTGATCCCGTGTAAATTTATTTTGGGGGTAATTAATTCAAACAGACTAATGTTGACTCTAACAAGGGATTTCATTTTATATTCTATTGGGTGCGCAGTTTTCTGTTTACAATCTAAGTACTGTTTACCCTTATTTAGACCCGAATTATGAATTTTGGCTGATATAAATATTTGCATAAGTTAATTAGAATTATATTGGAATGATGAGAAATACTTTTTATTTATAATATTACTGAAGGCTTTAAAAGTGTAAAATAATTGAATAATATAGTTTTATTATATTGTAAAATCGATTATAAATATAGTTTTAGTAATTAATTAATTTCGCTTTATTTGAATCCACAGTTTAATTTGTTTAATTAGAAACAATAAACGCAATAAACGAGTGTACTTTACAATGTATATAAATGTTAATTGAATTGGTTGGGTTCGTCAAATTGATGTTTTCGAGTGGTGTAAACATTGGAATTGCAGCAAGTCAGCCGCTTTCATTAATTATGGTGAAAACACCATTACGGATGAGTTAACTTTCTGCTTCTTCATGAATACGCAAGACAAACGGCTTTAGCCTGCATTGAACTTTGCCAATATATCAGTATTAACTACCTTTGCGATTCCGCTCCTGATGTATTAGCTAATGAAATCGTCTAACTTCAGATAAACTCGTGAAATATAAGCGTTAAGTGGTTTAATTAATACAATCGATGATGAATGACTTTTCTGCGAGAAAGAATGGAGTTTTACCTTGTTCATCAAATAGTTAATTAACCCTTTCAGGGGGGAATTAGTTATACAACTGTCCGGTTTAGAGCGGATACCTTGGTGAAAAATGGTGGGAAGTTTCATTGTTCCGTCTTAAATGATCCTCATCGCAATAACGTCCACCCCATAATCCTAGTAGAAGAGGCAGTAATTGTCCCTGGGAATGAGCGTGTAACTATGGCAGGATTAGCCCCGTCGCACCGCCACAAGGAATTCCGCTGATTACAGTTGACCACCGCTCACGAACTACCCTCAAACTTAACCCTTACAACTTTCCACTACCCTAATCTAATAAGGAGCGGTCACTGCATAATTCCGGACACAGCCAGTTATAGTATCATTTATGCTGATATCCTCAACCCAAATCTCATTGCCCTCGCGGCAATGAGCTCTCCATGATGGTACTAATCGTAAATGTAATTTTATCACAGATATTGCCAGGCACTATTGCCTATATATAAGATCTTTGATAATTATTAAGGAGTACAAATATTCTGATAGTATGTGAAAGAATAAATATCATATCATTTAATCATATACTCTAGATATAATAATAGTTTACATTTTTTCATATATGTATACATACAATTATATCTAAGTCTTGGAACTATGTGTAGAAAGTCTTAATTGAGTTAAAATTTTATTTAATTTATCGTAGATATTACGTTTAACATTAATAATTTGTAGTTATCTAAACTTTCATCCATGAAGATAGTGTTGAAAATTGAGATCAAGGAATATTAAGATGTGGAGCAATTTAAAGAAAGGATTAACATATAACATTCTCTATTTAAATGGTACTGTGTGAGTTTAAATTCTTATTTATTGACATTTAATAAACTTTTGAGTGGTAAAAATATAGTAAACGAAAATAAACGAATAATTTATTTATCATTCTTCAAGTCATCATTTTTATCCGATATCATAAATTCCTTAAATAATATAAGAACTGTATAAGTGTATGTATAAGGTTACAAAGTAGTTTTTTAACAAACATTTAAAGTGTTTTAAATTGAGTTCAGTTATAAAACATTTATAAAGGCTTGACCTAATATTTAAAAATTTTAAAATAAATATGTTTCATTCCCTTCTAATTTCTCTCTTATTTTAAGATTACAATCTTAAAAATATTAATTTAAGTGTACTTCTTCCATAATTTTATTCAGAATACGGCTGTATATTTTATTGGTTGTAACAGAGTAGTTTAAGTGATTATATTAAAATATAGTCGAATAGAGTAGGAAAATGTATATCAGGCGCCCCTTAAATATATTGCTTATTTAAACAATCATTTACAAAAAAACCTTCTAAACTTCATACTCATAGTTGCAGATTACATTCTAAATTGTATATACGCTATGACATTTGAACAAATTCCTATGCATGTGATTGTGCAGCTTTAGAGCGGGTTGTGTTTGGCGTCCCTTAACCGCATTGCAAATTATTGTTCTTCGTCCTGGTCCTGTAAACTACAAACCGATATCGGACTCTATTTCTGTGTTGCATTCAGATGAAGTGATTTCGAAATTATTGTAAAGTGTAAATACACCCGCAAATCGTAATTGGTTTGTTAACAAGTGTTTGGCCTATTTAGTCACTAGTGAGATTTTTATTCTTTTAAAAATCGAAAATGATCACATTGTATTATGTAATAAATGTAAAATATTATTAATGCTTTAAATAAAATAAAAACGTTATATTTTTCATATATCTATTGAATTTATATTTACTAATATAATTGAGAAATCAGTTCTAAATTTAAACAAATACTTAAAGAAGTTAATTATATTTAGACAATAAAAATAATAATAAAAAATGAAAAAAATATCATTAATGTAATCGTTATTTAAACAGATAATTGTTTCATGAATATTACTTATAACACACTATAATAATTTTTGTGTGTCACAAAATTTTGAAAGCCACATTTTTTGTATGAATTTATATAATGCACTGTTTCATTCATTTATCTTTTTCTATTTTTTTGCTTATTATAAAATGTTGTATTTATTTACTTTTCATCATTTCTCAAAGTTACTTGATATGATTTTCATTAAAAAAATAAACAAGAAAATTTGGTATAGTTGTATATCGTAATTTATTTAAACACTGCATGAATTTTTGAAGTGTTGCAGCCAATAATAAAACGTGTGGTTTATCTATTTTATAGAACGTGGCGATTTCCTAGAATGAACGCGGAAATGTTAAAATAGTTTAATATTATTTAATATAATAATTAGGAAAACTGTAATAGAACTAAAACTGAAATTTTAAAAATCCCTTATAATCTAAGAAAATGTATTATTCTTAAGCATTTAAAAAATATTCTATATAAAATATGAATACCGTTATAAAAACCACCAAATATAATTTAGAAAGAAAAATCAAATCAATACAATATGCTAAAGAAGGATGTTTTCGAAAATAACATGTGTTTGGAATAATAATAATAATAATAAATATCTTTATTCGCATGTTATTTTTGTTTGTTTTTCTTTTTACAATGTAATATTTACATTTGAGCTTTGATTGATCAATAGGCCATCGACCATTGATTTTTCGGCCCAGCCTGAAATATTAATCGCTCTTCAAATTAACTGTCTAATGTTTGGGGAATTTCACTAATGATTTCATATAGGGATTTTTGGGAAATTTAAATTTGGAGGGAAAATTTAGTAAATAAAGTATCAATGCGAAAATCAATAGAGGTAAGTTGTGCCAGGTCATATAGTAGGGCATTGGAGATTGGGAAGATTTCGAATTTTGGTTACTGATCGCTCCGCCACAAGTATATTATTTATTGTAGGTTTTCTGGAATGGGAAAAAAGGATACAGCCATAATCGAGCAAGGGCCGACATATAGACTTATAAATTCTACAGGCAGTGTTGGTAAAGATATCTTGATTTTTGAAGGTTAGGGATCTAAATCGTCTGGCACTTGCAACGAATCTGGCTTCCGTGGCTTTGGTATGGGGTTTAAATGAAATTTTGGTATCTAGTGTTATTGTCAACATAAATTTTAGGATCTTTTGGAGAAGTTCTATAGAATGGGATAATTAGGTGTTTTTTGAAAGGGTTTATAAAGATTCTCCATTATTTATTATTATTATTTCCACTTTATGAATAAGGGCTTAGAGAAAAGAAATTGTAGTTTTTAGATTATGGGAGTGAGAGATTAAAGCAAACTGAAGGGAGTACAGAGATGGGTTAAAATAGACAGAATCAGAGTTATATAGGTCAAAACAAAATATATTGTACATCAAAGGAGATAGTGGATAACCTTGTGGAACACCTTGTTCGAAGAAAATTGTGCGGGAGCGGGCTAGGTATACTTTAATTTGTAGGAATCTACTAAGGAGGAAATTGTTAATTAGATTAAGTAAAAATGGATATATTTCAAGTTGATGGCATTTAAATAACAAACCTTGTGCCAAACTGAATAAAAGGCCTGTTCTCTATCTAGAAATTTCATAGCTGAGTAGCTGTTTTATAGGTGTGGAGTTTGGCAGTTTCAGGTTAGAATGGTGCGAAGTAAGGTTTTAAACTTTTGGTTGCGGAAACCAAACTGATACTTGAAACTATTGGCAGAAGTAAGCTTATAAATAATTGAAGATTTTAGCAACGTACCTGTGTCTATCCGGGGTAATTTTTTTAAGAATTAGTCTCGGAATACTGCCGAGACCCGGAGCGGAGATTTTACTATTAATAGTTTTTGTAAATATTCTTCTTCTGTTATAACAATGTATTTGGATTAGCCTTATATGCAGGGCATCCCTTTAATGTGAGAGAATGGCTGAAATATAGATTAATGGGATCAAAATATGATGATTTAACAAAACTTATCAATGTTGATTGATGAGTTACGTAATGATGATGCAATATAAAATAACTTGTAATCACTTTCTCCACAGTTTATTTTTATTGCGCTAAATATACATTTCGTTTAAACGAGTACAGCTATTGAAAATGTTTACATCGTATACAATGTTTTAGAATTAGTCTTAAAAATGATTATTAAATTCAGTTTTAAGAATATTTTAGAAGCACGCTATATCTCAAAAACTACTACACATTTTGAATTCAAACTTTAAACATAAGGTTTTATTTACATATATCTCAAGATGTTATTTACAGTATGTTGATCGTGATTTTTTTAAATTTCTAAATTTTAACAGGACCGTTCTTTGTACATAGTTATAAAGAGTAATAAATTGAGAATTTAAAGAACAAATTCTTACACTTAAGCTTTTATTTACTCAAGAAAAACTAAAAAAAATAATAAAATTTTACTCAATTGAAATTAATGTTTTATAGCTCTTCCAATTTTCAACGTTTTTATACATAATACTGATTAAAATTTGAACTTGTTTACAAACTATAATAAAATAACTAAAATTTATATAACAAACCCTTAAGAAGTAACTTTTGCAAGAACCTGTTTAGGTTAAACCCATGTTTTCGATAAAACTAAAACTTTATTAACATTATTGTTCATAAAAGATACAAAATAAATTAATAAATACTTTCACTATTTAATTAATTTGTTTTTAAAACTTTTTGATCTAACGATAAAAATCATAATTTATTTTGAAAATTACACACAGACAAAAAGACCATGTTTACTTTCTGTTATAAAAATATAAAATTGACTAAAAAATTCCTATTTCCTAAGTATTTTGTATTATTCAATTATTAAAATGTTAGATTGACTAATATAAAGCTCTTTAGCAATTTTTTATATATTAAGAATAAATATTTATAACGAAGTGGATAGAGTATATTATAAAGTAAGGAATATGTAACAACAAAGACAAAACAGAAAATTGCCTAAGTTACTGCAACTGCAAATCGTATAGGTTTCAAAGTTCGATATACTTAATTCATTATTTTAATTAAACCTCGCTTTCAACATATAGCCATACCATTCGCCTAATCCCAGAAGAAGCAAATGCATTAAAATACTAACTTCCCTATGAAAACCATGCTATAAGTATTTATCATTGTATCTGACCAGCCTAATTTATATAGTCATAATTGGCGTTTTATATTTTGTATACTACTACATTTTATTTTGTTTTTACTTCGAGTTAATGGAAAATCTTTTATAAAATATCTTCTCGATTCAACTTTATGCAAGCGTATATAAAGCGTGTTTTTAAATAATTTATTGGTATTTAGTTTGTTCGAATAGTTTTCTGATATAGTTAAATATTATTTTTTAAATTCACAGTCATACAGTTGTGAAACAAATACATTTTTTAAAATTAAGAATCCTATATAAGCTAGCGATGTTTTCAATGCATGAATATTATAATTACATTTCTTATCTTTTAATTACTGTTGTTTATAAAACTTTATTAAATACTTCGTATCTATTTTTTTGGTGAATTACACTCCAGTGTCTTCTATAAATAATTAATTTGATGTGATCTAGTTCAATATTATTTGCAACTATTTAAAATTTACTTTAACGTGTTGATAAGTTATGAACTTTTCAGCTTTATGTTAAATGGGGTTATTTTTAGGAATATTGACCATAATATAATGTAGTATAAACGCATTTTCTATCACTGTAGTGTAATGTTATTTTATTGTATTTTAATGAAATTCATTCAATAAACATAGATAATATATTTAACTATAAAGTTTTCAACTCTACATAAATATCGGTCGTAAACGAAAAGACTTGACTTCACTTCGTGTATTCTTTTACTTGCCCCCAGTTTAGCTACATAGGAGGATTTACTACTGTGAACTTGGTGTAGTTTATATCAGCTCACCTAATTAATATCGACATTACTCTGATTCTCTAGATATTTCTGGGATAATCAGTAAATAATATACTATATCACATAGATGCAGCAAATAAAATATTAACAAAACTAATAAATCAGTTATGAGAATGGTTTAACCTAAATAAAAAATACACCTATGATTAGGAACGCGTTGCAATTCCAACTACAAAAAAAAATACTTTATAAAGATCTCGCACTAAAATTTCATTAAAATATTAACGCTTCTCAAAATATGTTATTATTGCAAAAATACAAATCTTTACCTTTATTATCTTAATTAGGAAATACGAAATATATCACTTCTAGTTTGATAATGACAAGTTACAATTGTGGAAACTATAGTCATTAAATAAAGTCAGTGTTATACAAACAAAGTTAAAAAGTTTTTTATTCGTGACGAAATATATCAGCATATATATATAAAAATTGCTAATTTTAATGTATGTATCGATTGCATTTATAAATAAGAAAAATAAGATTGGTCCGAAATGTGAGACATGTGGTATACCCGATATTACAACTCCACGAATAAAATAATGCAAACCAGTATATACTCATTGTGTTCCTTTACTCAGATAGGTACTAAGCTAATTTATATAATAAATACGAGTAATAATAAATCTTTACTACGCCAAACGCCATTTTACAGATAATAAAATAGATAATATAAAAATTGATGACAACTACTTGTAAATATATACTTTTCAAATATAATACAAACTAAATATAAAATAGATCATGTAAAACTTATCAAAAAGAAAAAAACAATATAATAATTAAACTACCAGGCTGAAAGACCGCGTGTCGATTAGAAGAAACCTCAAGTCTGTACTCTGTTCATATCATAATAACTGTATAAATACTTACTTCTAATAATAAAGATGTTTTCTCTCTAATTAAACTAGGTTTACTAACACAATTTAAATGTTTTAAGTGAATGAGAAAATAATACCAAATTGGAACGCTTACAAAAAATATTACAATTTCGCATCATGCGGACAAATGGAGCGTGAGTGTGAAGAATAAATGTGCGACTGTAATTCTCTTTACGATGCCCTAATCTAATTGAAATATGCATAAAAACTTTAGATTGTGCCCTCTATAATTTTGCTAAGCTATTAGAAAGTTTAGGATACCAAACAATTGATGAATATTCTAGAATTGGAAGGACTAATGGTATTAATAATTTTCTTACAGTTGAGATATTAAAAGTAGTTGAAAACGCACGATAAATCTTAATAATCAAATTGCTTTGGAACATATACTATTAACATGATATTTACAGATAAGTTTAAGTTTAAGTAAGTATACAATACCAAGAATCTTTATAATATTAACTGTTGTTAGTGAACTACAATTTAGCTTGTTATTGTAATAAAAACATTTGATTCTACTGAAAGCATTACCATTAACATTTATTATGATTTAGTTTTAGATCATTTTTTAGTACCAACTATGTAATCTATCGATTTTTTCTGCAAATGATTTCAATCAATTGGATTTTTCGCTACAGAAAATAACTTTAAATCATCAGCGAATAATAAAAATTAGCAAATGAAAACCATGAGTTAATATCATTTATAAATAGTAGGAAAAGTATAGGTCCACAATAGAATCCTCGATGTGACTTTGATTTATTTATATTATTGGTTTTTGAGTTACGTGAAGAAATATTTCAATTAGTAAAACACGTTAGAATTCACTTTCACAATTTGTTTTTTATTTACTAGATGTACATTTCAAGCACTAAGTGCTCATTATCATTATCTATTGATAATGAGTACTAGAAATGTATATCTAGTAAATACAAAATAAATTGTGAAGAAAGTGAATTCTAACGTGTTTTATTAATTTTACTGTGATTTATTTAGATATATATTTTCCAATTTTAACAAATTAAGAGCGGCTAGTTAATAAATCATCAACGATGGTAGATTCACAAAATCCTAGGATTTTATGTTTAAAAAAGTATGTTATGATTAAGACAGTCAAATGCTTTTGAAATATCCGTATAAATGGCATCACTTTGGTAACCATTTTAAAAAGCATTCAATAAGTAAGATTGGTAAATTTGTAGTCATAGAGCGACTTAATATAAATAAATTCATGTTCGTTTATAATAATATTTTTACAATTCCATATTAATTGATCGGTTATAAGTATATCCAAAAGTTTACGAATTGTGGATTGTATAGACACTCCTTCTTTAGCTCTACCCACATCTTTAAAAATTGGAAAAATATAGGAATGTTTCCAAGGCTTAGTATTCTTTCCATTTTGCAATAATAGAGTAATAAATTGGATAGGTTTAGATAACTTATACCGGGTGTCTCAGCGTGCGCGCCGAGTAGCTTTACGGCTAAACGGTTTATTTTTTTCAAAATCCGTTTTCGCAGGAGTATGTAGGTGTATTGGGACCACATTTTAAAATTAGTTTTAAATATACAGGGTGTCCCATAAAAGCATGGCGTATCATAGTTATGTTTTTTCTTATGGAACACCCCATATTTGATATTTTTTTCAGATTCTACATCAAAAATAAGGGTAACTTTCATTATAAGATCATATGCCTAAACCTAATAATTTCTGAAATATTTAAACAATTTTGGAAAAATTGACGTTTCGAAAAAAAATTATATCTTTCAAATAGGTGAATGAAAACAAATGAAATTTTGTGTCAGTATATTAGACTAATGGGTGAATATTTTAGGCCATTTATAGGAATTTTAAATATTAAGATGTTTTGATAATTTAATGTGTCTACAGAAACACATTCAAGGTCAAATTTCGTGCTTACTTTAAATGGAACACCCTATATCTAATAAACCTATCTTGTAGCAAATTTTATTATCTTTCAAAAAGTATAAAGGTATTCTATACCTGTTACTTATAGTTTTCAAGATATATCCATTTTTGTTAATTTTCGACATAATAATTATTAGTATCAATTATTGCAATAGTCAGTTAACACAACCAATGATTTTCGAGATATTTCCAAATTAACACACTAATTGAATAATTTATTTACACATATGTACATGATTACGTAATATCGTCTTAGAATTTCAAAAAACATAACGAAAAACAACAAATGAAATTAACAAAATAATAACAACATTATTTTTTTATAACAAATTTTCAAAAATACCACCATCGCACTGAATGCATAATTCAATTCTTTTTTGAAACGATAGTTTAACATTTCTTAGCATATTGGGTGTTATTGATCTAAATGCATCCTTAATTCTGTCCTTCATGTCTTCAACAGTTGTGGGAGGAGTGGTGTATACTTGATTTTTAATATACCCCCATAAAAAGAAATCCATGGGGGTTAAATCAGGGGATCTAGGTGGCCAAGCTACGTGACCTCCTCTTCCAATCCATCGCCTATTAAATATTCTATTTAAATATTGACGAACCGCCAATGAAAAATGAGGTGGCGCACCATCGAGCTGTAACCACATGTTTTGGCGAATATTCAGTGGAATATTCTCTAATAATAATGGAAATTCTTCTTGGAGAAATTGTAAAAATATGGGATCATCCAAGTATCCATCGAAAAAATGAGGTCCAATGACGTAATTACCCAAAATGCCTCCGAATACATTAATACTCCAACGATGTTGTCGATCAGTAATTTGAAATTTGTGGCAATTTTCGGTGCTGTAATAATGGCAGTTACGTCGATTAAAAGATCCGTTATTATTAAAAGATGATTCATCCGTAAATAAAATATTATTCAAAAAATCTTCATCATCGCCACTTTTATTTAAAACACATAAACAAAAATCTAACCGCTTCTCGAAATCCGCATTATTCAGATGCTGGTGAATTTCATAGTGATATGGGTGGTATTCATGTTTTTTTAATATCCTTGATATGCTCGCCTTGCTTAACCCAGTCTCACGAGCTACTATACGTGTACTCGTGCTAGGATTATCTATTACAGAAGTAAGTACCTGTAATTGTGTCTCCTCGTCCTTAGTTACAGTGTTGAAGTTCGTTTTTTTCAGATACTTGACACTGCCTGTGGTTTTAAATATATTTAAAACTTCCTCCAATGTCTTCTTATTAGGATGTCTCCTATCAGGGTACCTTTCGCGATATACTCTTTCCGCTAAGAGACAATTTTCATAACATTCCCCTATTATTAGGATCATGTTAATTCTTTCGTTTAAGGAATATTTCATTTTTGCGGTCGTTACAAATGATTCGAATGTGTCAACTGACTTTGTTTATAAACAAAAGCTACACACTAGCTTATTGCAATAATTGATACTAATAATTATTATGTCGAAAATTAACAAAAATGGATATATCTTGAAAACTATTAGTATTAGGTATAGAATACCTTTATACTTTTTGAAAGATAATAAAATTTGCTACAAGATAGGCCTATTAGATATAGGGTGTGCCATTTAAAGTAAGCAAGAAATTTGACCTTGAATGTGTTTCTGGAGATACATTAAATTACCAAAACATCTTAAAATTTTAAATTACTATAAATAGTCTAAAATATTCCCCCATTAGTCTAATGTACTGATACAAAATTTCATTTGTTTTCATTTACCTATTTGGGAGATATGATTTTTTTTCGAAACGTCAATTTTTCCAAAATTGTTTAAATATTTCAGAAATTATTAGGTTTAGGCATATGATCTTATAATGAAAGTTACCCTTATTTTTGATGTAGAATCTGAAAAAAATATCAAATATGGGGTGTTCCATAAGAAAAAACATAACTATGATACGCCATGCTTTTATGCGACACCCTGTATATTTAAAACTAATTTTAAAATGTGGTCCTAATACATCTACATACTCCTGCGAAAACGGATTTTGAAAAAAATAAACCGTTTAGCCGTAAAGCTACTCGGCGCGCACGCTGAGACACCCGGTATATGCATAGCTTTAAAAAGTAAAGTGGAATATTATCTGGACCTGGATGGCATGTGTCAGAAAGTTTTCATATTGCTTTGAAAATATCTCTAACTGATACAGAGAATAAAAAATATATTAATAAGATGAAAATCATTTCAAGAATCTTTAAGATTATCATAATTGGTTTTTGTTGTATTTAAATTATTAAAATTAACACATTCAGGAAATGAGTGACTTGTCTTATTATGTAGAATCATAGCATGAGATATGCATTAGTCTTTAGAGTCTCATTTACAAATCTTCAGAATCTCTTTGAACAGACATTAATATAAGTCTCGGTGTCAATAATATATTGATTATAAAGGTATTTTGGTAAGATTGATTTTTCAAGTCTACAAATATCCAAAAAACAAAACTATGACCAAGTTTAGCGTCACTTATCTATGTATCCAGCCATGTTTTCACAATAATTATAACATCTGTAGAAGTGTTATGTATAAATTTCTTTATTTTGCTATGTAATCCTCCAAAGTTTTGGTAGAATATATATATTTTTTTTGCATTCTGTCGTTGAAATGAAGCCATGGAAATAAATGTCGTGTTTCTATTTATATATTTTTTTATTCTGGTTCTCCATTAATAATTTTTATATGATTTCTTTGTTTACATATTAAATCCGATTTAATATCTAATCAAAGAACTTTATGAAATTTATGCTTACGTTATTTTTAGACTCTTTTTTAACATTTTGATTGCTAAATAACTCTTATAATTTTTGAAAAAGAAACAGAAAGTGGTTCAATAATTTTTAAAACATCTAGAGTATACTTTTTCATTCTGTCCAGTGGAGTTCCGTTGTATTCAGGTAGATTATAAATCATTGTAATCCTAGATCTGCGTTATGGGTTTTCCATATATACAGTAATCTTTATTTGGACAAAGTAATACATAGTAACAATAACAATCAATATGAAAAGAAATAAATGGTGTTAGTCCGTCTGGGTTCTAGATCTGCGGTCTTTCTGTCCTATCTAGAATTTAAGGTGAATAGATGAATTGTGAGGGGAGGATGTTGATATTTAGAAGGGATATTTGGATTGCGAGGGATACAGAATTTGGTTAACAGGGGTTGATTGTAGGGATTATTTGCAAATTTAATGCTTAGGCTAAGTATACGTTGGAAAATGTGTGAAATTTGGGTGGTTTTATACAAAAGGTCGTTCGAGGGGTTATGGAGTTGGTTGGCAGGGTGTTAGAGCTTAGTTAGGGTTCTTAGGGCGGATCTTTCGGCGAGTTGGAAGTGATGAAGGATGGATGGTCGGATTTGGGTGAAGAGGATTGCACCATAATCTAACAAGGGCCGGCATATCGATGTATATATATATGATTTGCTCTTTTAATCGATTCCTAACCATTTATAGGTTAATGATCTAAAATACCGAGCCCCTGTTTTGATTTTGTTTTTTATTGATAATGCATAGGATTTAAAGGATAGTTTTGAATAGAATAGGATACCATGGTATTTACAGGTGTAGGTGTGATAAATAAAAATAGTGTTGTTAATTAATATCGTAGGGGATTGTGGGGTAATTTTGTGGTAAGGGATGAGAATAGATGGAATTTGGAAGGATTAATTTTGATTTGCCATTTAGAGCACCATGCTTGGGTGGAGTTGAAGAAGCACTGAAGGGATTGTTGGGTGATTTGAAGGGATGATGAGTGGGCCACAAGAACCGTGTCATCGGCAAAGAGCAAGGAATATTATGAGGGGTTAAAATATGTAGGATCAGGATTACTAATGTCGTGGCAAAATATATTTTATAGGAGAGGTGTCCAATATGCCAAACTCAAGTTAAATTCTTTTTGAATGTCTAAGAAAAGTATAGCTGACTTTTGACTTTCGAGGTGTTTAGTTTTCATATTGGATGTAAGGATTGAGAGAGGATGTGTGTTGTAGATTTTTTAGGAAAAAAACCAAACTGATAGGCAGGAATGGAATTGATTAATAATAATAATAATAATAACCTTTATTTACGGAAAACCATTTCTATACAAGATACATAAAAAATAAGTAAATGCATATATAAATACATATACATACATATATAAATACATACATACATACAAACCTAAATATAATTCAATTAATTACTTAATTACTATTTGTAATAATAAAACAAAAATAATAACTCTTAATACCCCTGTTTGAGAAGCAAATAAAAGAGTAACTTCTACAATTTATTTGTTAAATCCTTTTTAAATTTGGCAAAAGACAAGTCAAATAATTCGAACCACATGAGCTTACACATATCATTTGCTTTACCTGTCATTCTACTAATCGGGTTATTTTGTGAGAAATTCGTAGTATGTGTTTTTAACTTGAATACATTAGTGTTTCTTGTTCTTCTATCGTTAACAGGTATTGCAAATGATATTTGTTCTAACAATTCACTACAATCTAATTGGCCATTAATTAACTTATGTAGACAGCATACATCAGCAATACACCTCCTATCAAATAATGTCATTAAGCGAATTTCAGATCTTATACAATTATATTGGCCACGTATATGATATTGACCTAATTTATACTCAACTGATCGTAGAAACTTATTTTGTACTGATTCAATCATTTGAGTATCACATTGAAGATACGGAGACCAGACTGTTGATGCATACTCCAAATTAGATCTAACTAGACTACAAAATAATGTTTTTAAGCAGTCAACATTCCAGTCTTTGGCTAAGTGCCACACAAATTCCCATATTTTAGTTGCGTTAGATGTTATAGTAACCATATGATCCCTAAATGTGAAATGCGTATCAAAAGTCACCCCAAGATCCTTAATACTGTTGACTTGATTCAGTTCGACTTCATGTAGATAATAATTAAAATTAATTTTGTTTTTATTGCGACAGAACGAAATGACACTACATTTAGACGGATTCACAAATAATTTATTCTGCGCGCACCACGCTATTAAATTGTTTATATCTTGTTGAATAGCAATACAATCATCTGAAGAGTTAATAATTCTGAATATTTTTAGGTCATCAGCATACATTAAAATTTTACAATTTTTAATAATGTTCACTACATCATTGACAAAAAGGTTAAAAAGAATCGGTCCACTATGCGAGCCTTGTGGCACACCCGAAAAAACTTCAATTTTTCCAGATTGTTTGTTTAAGATTTTGACATATTGTGATCTGCCTATCAAAAAATAACATAACCAGGATAATGCTCTTCCTATAAACCCAACTTGTTTCAATTTGCAAATCAGTACCAAATGATTAACTCTATCAAATGCCTTAGAGAAGTCCGTGTAAACAGCATCCATCTGTTTTCTTTCTTCCAAGGCACTTGATATGTGTTGGCAATATAACAATAAATTTGTTATTGTAGATCTTCCCCTTACAAAGCCATGTTGTGAATTAGATAACAAGTTTTTACAAACCCAAGACATAGAATTTGCAATATGTTTGTCTAACATTTTTGGAAGGACATATTGTATACTAACACCCCTATAATGTTGAATGTTGCTACGGTCTCCTGATTTAAAAATTGGTACAATATAGCTGGTCTTCCATGCATCCGGAAATACACCTAACGAAAGAGAGCAGCTAAAAAGCGCATGAATCGGATTACATAATGAATATATGCAATTTTGATAAAATATAGATGGAATTCCGTCTGGTCCAGGCGACGCATTCTTGTCGAGTTGTAGTATTAATTCAAAAACCTCTTCCACCGAAATTTTGAAATCACTATATTAAGGTTTGAAGGAGTTTTTGTTTGATGAGGGATTCAAAGAGTTTACCAATTACAGGAAGCGGTGGTGATGGGACGGAAGCTAGAAATAAGTGTAGGAAAATTTTCAGGTTTAGGGCTGCTAATAATTGTATCATTTTTCCATTTGGAAGGGAAATATTTTTGGGAGGAGCGGGGTTTGCATTTCCGCTAATAAAATAACTTGTAATGAAATATCTTTCTCTGAGTAATTTCTTCTCTCTTACAATTCAGACAGGATCTTTTAAATAAATAATTTCGTTGTGCATATCTTGCAACATATTTTTTAAATTCCGATTCTAAGATTGATACAAGTTCTTTAAGCACGGTCCTCACAACTTCAGAAACAGATGCCGTCGAAGCATCTAAGAATCTCTTTACAATAATATTTTATCATATCGGGTAAGAAGTCTGGGCAATTAGAATGAAACCAACTAAGGCATTTTTAATATTTTCATTTTACATATTTTGAAATCGAGAACCATTTTGGAAAATTAAAATGCATGATGGGAATAAACATGAAATAAATAAACAGTGGGTTAAATATTTAAACAAGGCTACGGAATAAGATACAATCAATATATGTGGCAATATTAGTGCATAAACCTAAACTGTAAACTGTCGTAGTAAACTGTATTATAAATTAATACCTGGTGATAATGCATTAAAAAGCAAAACTAGTCGAATAAACAAGTGCAATTCACTCGTATAAACTATTACCAGCAAATATAAAATTCTTTTATTTTTTCAAATAATAAAATATTATGTTATACTCTGTCAAACGCTTTAGAAATATCGGTATAAATTGATTCTACTTGCTGTCCATTTTCTAATATATTAGATATAATTCTTTATATAAGTGTAGATTAGTATGTATCGATCAACTTTTAATAAAGATATTTTGCTGATCGATAGACGTATTTGGGCGAGACCATAAAAGTAGTAAACTTATCAAGTAATCTAGAATTTTCGATGTATCTGATTAAATATATACACCCCTATAATTTGTAATATTTGTTGTATATTTTTTGAATAGATTTGTGTTTTGCCAGAATGTGGAAATATAGAACAGTTTAGAGATTTTATAAAAATTCCATTAATTGAGTTAGATAGAATAAATATACACTTCTTTAAAAAAAAAGGCCGGTATACTACAGGACTCAATTAGAGACAAAATTGCTTTACTTATGGAAATCAGACGTTAAATCAACTAAATATCATTTATTTATTTCAACTTACGAAGAATAAACGATACTCATACTACAACTTGAGGCAATATTAAATTTCTGACCTCTAACCCATTTCTAACTCCTGGCCATTTTTATTTGTTGCTGCACTAACATCACCGCCAGAAGAAAATATGACTGCTATCAAAGTAAATAGACTATCATGTTGGCAACGTATTCAGCAACATTTTTGTAGATGAACGAAATATTTTTTAACTCTATAAGAACGTTTAAGATGAAGAGTTTTGAAGGATGAAGAGGCAATATCAGCAGGTTATCATACGTGAGGACAACACTGCATCTATGAAGAGGTGATTGAGACCAATTTTTTATATATTTGTCCAGGTGCAGATGAAGTAGTATGAGCAGTCACGTCCAAAATAATGCATCGACTTGTAAACATGCTACATCCCATATTTGTGTGTTACCAATAGACACTACCAAATGCAAACCAGAGGCTATTAATTCTCCGAGTTTTATTTATTTCAATGTACATATTTAATCAATAGAATTTCATATTAGTGTATTCTATAATTGTTTACCTGCGGTGCTTAGAATTTCAGTTTTAAAATCCTTTCCAGGAGTATCTTTGGGCCGCGTGCAAGTGAGTACTGCTTTAGCGGTAGCTATCTTAGCATTGGAGTGTGGGAGAAAAGACTTTAGACGCTTAGATATATTTGCGTAAACATTTGCTACATTGTTGGTTGGATATAAAGTACATAAATCTACACTCCAAATTTTTATAAACAACCTCAACCCTTTCCGTTGATTTATTTAATTTAAAATTGAAATTACATAAAATCTGATCAAAGAGTCTAGCAAATAGCTCATAGTATTGAGGTATTGAATTACTAAATTCCTGATTATAAATCATTTTATTTTAAATATTTTATCTTATAAATGCAAAATAAATTTACCTGTTGAATTATAAGTGTAAAGTACTTATATAAGTAAAAAAACCTTAGTGTAATAACTACGTACTAAGGCTTTCCAACAAGTATTTCAAATATCGGGCACAACTAGCCGCAAGGAAAAAAAAATACGGAAGAATACTTCACGTCTATCTACAACCCAATTGCCTGTAAAATGTTACTCGTGTAGAAAATCTAGCCATTGCGAAGCGTGTAACCTACATTTTAATCAAAGTACTGTAGTTCTTCTAAACTAATTCAACTGGTTACACGCTCTTTTATTTAATAAATTAACAACTTTTAAAATGACTATAGACTATATAAATAAATCTGAATAAAGCTCGTTTTAATTGATGTTATATCTTACCATATTAACTAAAACGTTTTTCTAATTTAATTAAACCAATGCCGATGACTAAATATTTGTATTCTGTTATTATTTATAAATAATTGAAATTCTCATTTATTTCTTTGTATTGAAATAATTTAACTCTGCCAAACTCGCTCAATTTAAAAATAGAGATTTATATACACAATATGACTTAATGCCGGGCCCAAATAATTTTCTGTATAAAGAAACGAACGCTTACGTGTAAAGTGCAATTTCCTGTAACTCGCAGGAAAGCTCTTACTGGATGACTTGAAATGCACATATCCACAGGAATGCATTTCTGCACTACAAATGCTTTCATAACTCTATTCATAAAGTTTAACTTCACAAAACTCCAATGTAAAAATAATGTAAATTCTTAATGGCATTACTTCTAGTGATATTGTTATGATGAGAGAGATGAACCAATTTAAAAAATAAGTATTACTTACGTATGTATTTTTAACAACTGTAATATATTTGCTTTTTCTTTGGATTTTTAGTGAAATATCTGGAAATAAAGTTTAGATTAAAATTTATTTGGTTTATTGCTTTATTTTCATTAAGCTGAAACCAGTTGTAAAAAAAAACAATATATAAGTGAACTTCAATTATATACCTTCTACTTAATGTAACATAAATTGATATAAAACAAGTTTAATTTAAATTACATACTGTTTTTTCTGTAATAATATTTTATTTATAAATCCTGATATTATTTTCATTATCGCTCATTAAAACACCTCACATTAACCTATTGAAACTTTCATTGTAAACTAAATATTTAGTATAATAATACCAAAAGAATCCTTTTAGATCCGCCACATAAATTTCTTTCCAAATAAATAATTAAACTATTTTAACAGTATGATGTTTGAAATCTACATATGCAAGTGACCAAACTGACTAAGACCTACAAGTTCGAATTATTTAACAATTTAAATCACGTTGGCGTACAAATCTGTTGGCAGTTCGCCAACCTGATAAACTGAACATCGATTCAAATCTGGTTAGTACATTTTAATTTTAATTAATTAGCCACATTTGAATATTACACTAATCATTTCTAAAAGACGATGGTAATTAAATTTATAATTTCTAACACATTATTTTTAATGTTGAGTATAAACAAATTTTCACAAGTTAAAGTATTCATCTACAAAATCATAAAACGGAAAGATAATCGTGGAAATTTGACTAATTAAACATTTCAAAATTAGTTACGGCCCGGAAATTATACCATAAAATCCGTAAGTAAATTTTGCATATTGAATTAATAATAATTCGTGTGCTCGTCAACATTTGCAATGATGATAACCATATTGGCGGAGAGGAGCGGTTTAAACATGTTCCGCTATTATGCTCATTAGTTTACATTTCCACACTAACTTTTTACAGTCCAATTTCCGCAGCTTTTATTAATAATCTAGCAGAATTCCGGTGCCCGCTTTGAAATTCATAACGCACTTGTACATAAATCAGCGAAAGTAGATTGCTATCATTTGTTCTCAAGTCCTCAAGGCGCACAAACAGGGAAAGTGAAAAATATATATAATTTTTCACTCGGTCTCGTTTTTATTTATTATGATTGTTATATTTTTAGTTATTCGGCTTAAAAATGGATCCGTAAATGATTAAATATAAATGGATTTGAGTTTGCAAGTCAATAATAATAAATGATGTAGTGTTTATTATTTATAAAAAATTGCCAAACGATGTATTAAAATTTTATTAATTTAATGAATGTATTGTTGGTTCATATCAGAAATTGCAAAATCAAACATTATTCGTTGGAAGGTCGTAATTAAGCTTTTATCTAAAGATTAAGTTTGTACGTACGTATAAAATGAAATGTTTATGATCTACAAATAGCAGGTGTTATTATATTAAATAAATGTTTAATATCGATTATTACTACTTGGTTCCGTAAGTGTGGTTTATGATTTTTTGCTAGTGTGTAGTTTCAATAGTAGATTTGCTTAGAAGTAACGGTTTAAATGTCAATCTGTATTATCAAAATATTCCGGTAATTAGATTTCATATTAACTTAATATTTATTATTATTTTGTTAACTGAAATTTATTTACACACGTAGTTTACTAAATAACTTGACTCTATTTAATAGCGTTAATAATAGTGCGAAAGATAAATTTTTTCACAAACTTAGATAACTGGAGGCGGAGGTATAAAGGTATTAGGCGATGGATTTTATTAATGTATCGGTAATGAATTTTATTCTATGCAAATGTTCTTACTCTAACACTTTCAAATTTCATTAAATTGGATAATGATAAAAGCCATTATTTTGTAATAAATCTTGGAATCGGGAACATTCTAAGATATATATATATAGAGAGAATACTCATAAAATCAATATTAACGAATTGCTGCCTACAATCTTTCTTATATGCAAGGTCTGTAAACAAACGAATTATTTTTTCTGCAAAGTAAATCATCTTTCATTATTATAGACCCCTATGATTATTCTGTAGATTATATACGAATGAATAAAATAGTAATGTACAATCTAGGGTCTTGGTAAATGACGATCTTAACCGATTTCTGAATTTATAGATCCCTCTTGGCAGCAACGTACTTCTCAAGTTAAATCTATCTTAATTGAAAAGTCCATGCGTCTGGTACGAGTAGATGACTATTCAAATGTTTGGCCTTTTACTAATATTATTGTGCCATCGGCGTATAATACAGTTAATAAATTAAAAAGCTCTTTTGTGAGATTGTTTATATATATTAAGAATAATGGTGCCCACAAAATAGATCCTTGAGGCATACCATTTCTTATTTAATGTTCTTTTGATCTACTATCTCTATATGCCATTATTTGGGTAGAGTTTGTTATATCTAATGTATTGAATGCTTGGTAAAATAAAAAACTTTGCTTAAATCAAAGAAATTATTTGCAACAATGTTCAATCCTCAAATCTATTGATGATATAGCACATAAAAGTTTCCACTGCCATTTTGTAGACTTTTCCTATCTGAAGCCAAGTTGCAAACTTTCTAATATTTAATAATAAACTATAAGTCCTTTACGTTGTATTTTACATATTATTAAATTATGCTCTAATTGGGTTTTTTCCTTAATCCCGAACGTAATGATTTCCGTAGAATTCAGTAATCCATGCAGGTATAAATAAGACCTTCAGTCGATTATATTTCATTATTGTGTCAGTTGCCGTACATATCTTTATGTTTAAAATCAATTTTATAATAAAGCTGTACTGAAGAGATTGAAATATCGAAACACGTGTCTACAGATTGTTATAAAATTGAGTATTGAATTATTTAATTGCTTTTGCTAATTTATTTTTAATTACATCAACCTAAATTCATTTCTTGTTCCAAATTACCATAGTATAGTCACTCACAAACTATTGTAACGTACATCCAATCATTTTTACTTCATTTTACAGAAAGAAATACGTTCAAACTAGTGTTGCTTTGATAGCCTTGCTATTTCGTAACACGCAAATTACTTTTGTATTATTCAATGTCTGTCGAAGTATTAGCTAGAGAAGTAGTTGTTTCAAAAGTGATTTGTTCTTGTAGTCTTAAGAAGATTCATTTGTTGTAGATTTTACGAAAATATTTTCGTGTTTTTTTTAAATTTATTTCTAATATTTGGTTTGAATCTAAAAATTTTTGAATATATCGACAGAATAAAAAATTGGCTGGTATTTTTTTAGTTCCATTTATTTCCTTTATTATTTATTGGGATACATTTTACTAATCTTAATATATCGGGGAAAATGTCGGTTTTTATTAAACATACGTTTAATTCATAAAAATCTTTGCTAGATTTATTTTTTGACTTTCAGATGATGACGTACTTCCGCACTTAATATTTTTTAAAATTAGTAGTGATAACTGAGATCGATTTTTTTGCAATTTGAAATTGAATTTATTATATTTTCCGAAATAGTAGCGAAAAAATAATAAATTCGGCCACCGTTATATACGAGTCTATAGAGTTATACAGGGTGTCCCGTTAATGTGGGGAAATGGCTGGACCATATATTCCTGGGGTCAAAATATGATGATTTAACACAACTTATCTATATCCAAAAATTTTTGGTTAAGCCGGAATTTTTCATCAAAGTTACAAAATTTTTTATTTCTTTTGTTTATAACAATTGAACGCTTTATTCGATTTGAATAAAATTTATTATTAATAACTACCATAATATAATACATCATTTCAATTATTATGGTCATTAGTGATTGACCGGAAGTTAAAAAAACAGTAGTACCACCACATAAATACTAAAATATTTTTTTATTGGTGCAATAAAAGCTAAAAAAATATTTCTTGAAAGGCCAATTAATTTTAAAACTTTTTTGTATCTTAATGATATTTGATATCTTTTACGGTTTTGGCACAAAAAAATAATATATGAATATAGTATGCAGATTTGCACTCATTAATAAGTAAATCAACTTATTCAATTGAATAAAAATTAAATAATATCAATTGATACAATAAATAAAAACAACATCTAATACTTTTTAAACAATTTTCTTCGCAAAATCCTAATACAAGCAGGAAATCTGCTTGCTGCAAATGTGAATATTTAACTATAATAAAGTTAACAATACATGATTTAAAGACACTCAGTAATTATTATTTTACATAATTTACATTTTTTAAACAAAGGCGGCCACGAAAAACATATATTTTCGATTTGATGGAAAACTAGATTTTGTTTCTACTAGATAAAAAAAATATATTTTATTTTTTTGTGCGAAAACCGTATAAGATATCAAATTTTATTAAGAGACAAAAAAGTTTTAAAATAAAATTCTCTCTTAAGCAGTATTTTTTTAGTTTTTATTGGATGCACTAATAAAAAAATATTTTATATTTTAAGTGGTGGTACTACTGTTTTCTATATTTCCTGTTAATCACTAATGTCCATAATAACTTAAATGATGTATTATACTAAGGTAGTCATTAATAATTAATTTCATTCAAATCGAATAAAGCGTTCAATTGTTATAAACAAAAGAAATAAAAATTTTTGAAACTTTGAAGACAAATTCCGGCTTAACCGTAAATTTTTGGATATAGATAAGTTGTGTTATATCATCATATTTTGACCCCAGGAATCTATGGTCCAGCCATTTCCCCGCATTAACGGGACACCCTGTATATTGCTAATGTCCTTGAAGTTATAAAATTCCCGACACTCTTTGAGTAATTACAAGCCGAATTTATATGATGCTCATATGCTTTCCGCTGTTTATCTCTAATCCGCCATTTATATTTTTTATTTATTATATTATATTGTGAGATTAATTTAAACTGCCAACAGATACGATTTGATGAGAGTATTCCATAAGAGTTCGAATATCTTGTAGCTCCCTCTGTAGTTATACTTTGTTTTTGCTAGAATCTTTCTATTTTTGTTTATACAATATCAACTAATAGATAATATTATATTAAATGTAGCAATAAACTACCATATAAGGATTCATAAGTATTAACACTTTTTATTTATTTTGGTTCATAGTACTGAAATACTACTCTTTAAAAATGCTTTGTATAAAATTTTATCATAAATATTATTTGCAGTATTATATGCATTGATCAATATTTCTACGTTTATCACACCCTAATATATTTTATATATAAACTATAACTAGACGACTAATAAAGTTAATTAGACTTAATGATAGGCTGGCAAGATTGATTTCCACCTACCTTATATACTCTATATCTAATTTTCAGTAAAATAATATGTCCTCGATATAGTACTCTATTGTTAATAATAATATAGTGCCTTTCATTAAGCGCTTTCCTTTTTAAATTCAAATTAAACAAATTGTGTGTGCGAAATCATAGAAATTTTCCATTCGTTTAAAAGGCATGTAGATGCCATTATGTATGAAATATAATTTTATACAAATGGCGCGCATCTCAAATATACAATTTTCCATTACTCTGGTACATAAATCCGGCCGTATTTGGCCAATGGCATGGGCTATATTAGCTTTGAGAGTCGGTGTGGTTTCTGGCTTGTTCGCATAGATCTGCCACCTACGAAAACCCCACAAGAAAGTCATGCAGAATGTCTATGTGGCACGTAGCGCAGTCCTGTTAAAACCACATGCCGTTGATGTCCATATCATCCAATTATCATCGACCTATAGTGCTCGCCATTGACGGTGATGGCCTGGTTAACGTTGTTCTTAAAGAAATATTGACCGATGACGCCGCCAGCCCAAAATGCACACCAAAAGTTGTCAAAATTCGCATATTCCTATTGGAAAATCTTTTAATATGCATTACACTAAATTAGAAAGTTCTAAAACTTTAATCACACATAATGATTGTAGAAATGTATAAAGACAGATATGTAAGAAGAAAGATAACATGACATTAGGTTTCGCTTTATCAAGAGTGCAGAGAAGTATTTAACTGAAGATAACATGTCTTGAGTTTCATAGTGTTATTATCGTTTACAATATTTAAATATTTATCTTATAAAACCAAAGAGAAATATTCACAGAGAACATAAGTATGTGAATTAAATTAAATTTATCGCAAAATACGTTTAATTATAATTAAATATTGAATTTTTACATACTTCTTCTCAACTAGGGCAACTTAAGAGTAGGTAAGCAAAAATGAAACACAATTCATCACGCTCTTTACCACTGTTTATTACTGATGATAAAAATCATATAGTCCATAATGAGCATTATCAAGGCTAGGTAATTCATCAAATGGAACGTACTTATTAAAATTCAATAAGAATATACATAACTTTGATAAATCGTATTTATCATCTCACATATTTCGTCCGTTTATTGCTTATAATAAGCTTGAAGTACTCCCCCAGGAGTTCCTCGTTTATTTTTTTTTTTTTTTTGGTGGAGGAGCCAAACGATAAATTATCCAAAGAGCATTCATAAATACACAATTGCAAATATTCCGATGTGTAAAGGCGTTTTCCCATTTATTATGACATATTTTCACTGTTTACGGCTGGGAAATAAACTCGTGCAGTAAATGTAAGGAAATTTACGACACGACGGTGCCCCGGGACGCTGAGATGTGCTGCAGAAATTGTTTACTGGATTTTCTTGCGCCCTAATTACTAACGTGTTGAGATGCTTTATTTCCATTACCGTTACATGGGTGCTAAAATTAATGAAAAGTAATTTGCATTTTATCGTATTACCTTTAATTTTGCAAAAGTTTTCTTCGTTGTTAAAGTTAAGGTCAATATTAAAATTTTAATTATAATAATTATAATTATTGTTTTCATATAGTTTTTATTTAATAGATCAGATATATTTTAGGATTTATATTTAACCTATTTGCGGACACCAGCACAGGTTATTTGGGGCAATATTCATAAGAGTATTAATTAAAATTTAGACTAAATAGCAACATAAATACTTAATAGATTACATAATTTTTATTAAGTTTGTCTGTATTTGAAAATGCTCTAAGTACCGACTGGTAGACCGTTAGAATGTCTATATATTTATGTAAATATTTGATGGCTAGGTAGATCATCTAATAGATAAGATTTTATTTTCTACTCAATATATGTAACATCTTGCTATGTGTATTTGTAAAATGCCCTGATTTTTACATTGAAATGATTATTTTAACCTCAGTGTCGATCATCAAAGAGGGTAACAGCGGAAATTAGAAGCGAGACTCAGTGGAAGAGTGGAACTGCAGTAGAAGAAATTTCCTTTTCAAACGAAATAACATCTAGATGAAGTGTAGTTTCGTAGGAATTAACATTTTGCGAGCACATGCTTTACAAAAATACAGACGTATTAAATGTATAAGAGAGAAAAATATGAATAGCAATTGTAATAAAATAAATAAAATATTATAAATAGTTTGTTGCTAATTTTAATATTTTATTTATTACTATGTTTATATTCCATTAACTTTATTGTGCTTATGCCAGTGATTACATTATTTTATTTAGCTGGATTTTTTATTTTCCTAGATATATGTAATAGTGATTCCAATAAAATTGTATTTGCAATCTAGAAACGAATAAAAAGACAGAAAAAATCTTAAGTAACCAAGAAATGAAATTAGACATATATAACATATATATTGAAGAGTACAAAATGTGTATATCTCAAAAAGCTGTTTTTTTTAAGGACGTTGGATGGAATTGAGGGTTAGGGTGGTGAATGATGCAGGGAAATTGGCTTAAGCAACTAGGCTATTCAGCCACAAGCTATTGTCAAAAAGTTATTTAATTTAGAATTTTACAATACTATAACAGCTGCAAAATTGGCTCTTTTGATAGCAGCATATCGGGAATATAAAATGCATCCAAAGATTTTTATTGTACATCATATAATATATTGCCTTTCGACAGTAAATTTAGAATTAAAAATATCTCATATTAAAACAATAAACTACTGGCACGATCAATCCCTGACGAATTATTTAAAAATATCCTACAAAAGATGGTATCAGCAGTCGCAAACAACTTTAATATGAAATTTACATGACAATTCACACCCCATGAACAAATTAATCAGTCTCGAAGAACTAGAAATGGATTTGGATAGAAGTGACAACGGCATCGGGTCTTGATGGTATTACTTATGATCTATTAATACAATCGATAAAACTTTTAAAATATGAATGGTGAAAGAATTTAGCAAATATCTAATTAATAGATGTTCTACCGACAACTTTAAGAACATCTTAATCCATTCGAGTTTTAAACCCGTAACTTAAACAGTAAATTATTATCCTCATACAGCCAAATCTCTTTTCTGTCTTATATACTTAAAACATACGAAAGGATTTTAAAAAGTAGACTTGAGTGGTGGATAGAAAAAAAGCAGATCCTACCAGATTGTCAGTTCGGATTCAGAAGAAACAAAGGTACGTCAGAAGCCCTAAGAACATTAACAACCTACATACAGAATTATTTCACTAAAAATGAATTCAGATATTGAAGATGCATATTAAGTTAGGAATACCATCACGGATAGCACACAAGGATCAATTCTTGTTCCATTACTGTTGAATCTCGAAACGACTTCTTTGTACGTAAACATCCCATATAATATTATACAGCATGCTAACGATTTCAGTTTTCACGAAAAATCCTTAAGCGCAGTATACAGGAAGGCAAAAATCGCTATATACTTATTTGTAGAATGGTAGACAAATCACGACTTGATTTTATTTGAACTTGAAAAGTCAGAATTGGTAGTATATTCACGACACATGCCAGATAATAAAAGTACACTTAATATAAACAACATCGAAATTACTATTAGGAAAAATTTCAAATACCTTGCACTAATACTAGACAACACACTATACTTATTATTATTAATAAATCGGAAAAAGGCCTTAATATACTCCAATTGCTAAACAGAATATGGTGGGGGCCAGACTCTAAATTAATGATTCTGTTCTATAGATCATATATTAGATTATGGTTGTACCTTGTATAAATTCGCTTGAAAAATTCAGAAGCATACAAAACAAAGCAATTTTAGCCGAGGCAAATGAAAAACCCCTGAGATATAAAAGAAAATATTTATATAATACATCAATAAAATATATGCGCTCCAAATGACGCAAATAATTGACGAAACAAATCATTAATTTTTGTCTAATTTTATTACAAGGACAAATAAAATGGATCCACCACTTGTTAATTCGGTCGCACAGTTAAGTAACCTACAGCCACCACCATACTCTGTTTTCACTATAGAATACTAACTCATTTATATAAAAACGTAAATACTGATTCCAAATTATACATTCATCCCAACAGTCCTCTCTAACTTTTTGATGCCCTTTATGTAGAAAAATTTATCTTTGCTCTCAAAATAAGCCTCAGTTTCGGCAATCACTTTTTCATTTGAGCCAAATTTCTTTCCCTGGAGTACCTTTTTCTTGTCTGCAAAAAGTCAGTAGTCGCTGGGAGTGAAACCATAAGAGAACGGTGGATGAAAATCAATTCAACGGATAATTAATCCAATTTAACCATTGTTTTGAATGACTTGTGACACGGAGCATGGTCCTGTTGAAACAGCATTTTTTTCTTTTGCACGTGGGGCCGTATTTTCTTGATTTCTGCACTCAATCGATCAAATAATGCGATGTAATATTCACTATTGATAGTTTTGCTTTTCTCAAGATGGTAGATGAACAAAATTCTATATGCGACCCAAAATACGAAAGCTATAAAATTGTCATCCGACTTTTGAGTTTTTGATTTTTTGGACGATTTTCACTGCTGATATCCACTTAGCTAACGATCTTTTGATTTAGATAGATAGTATTTATTTATCTACGGTACTAAAAATTTTGATTGCACATGGAAAGGCTCGAGTTCATAAAAATATGTTCTTCCTCTTGCCTAGTGTTGCCTTGATGAGACTGCTGCCACATGAGGTTTTTTTGGTGGAGGTGGAATTTTCTTGCCAAGTTTGGCAAAGAAGAGAGGAGGTGTGTAGTAGTGGATCCATGTTTCAGCTATCTCACAGAACTGTATGTTTCATCCGTTGTCACATACCGATGTAATGCGTCTTTTTTATTTCGCTTAAGCAGCTCCAAACAGAGCTCTGAATCATCAAGGCCCAAATTTTTATGAAAAAATGTAAAGACACTATCTTATAATATTTTCAAGATGTCAGCTATCTCACAGAACTTTATTTTGCGGTCCTTTAAAACCCTTTTGTGAACATTGTTTATGTTTTCCAAAACAACTGCCGATCTGCGACCAGATGATTGTTGTACGATCATGTTTAAATTCAGTATACCAGTTAATAATAGATGATTTTCCGGTGCAGAGTTCTCATAATGCTTATCATGCCACTGTTTAGCTTAAACAGTATTTTCCCCAAAACAATTCATTATAAATTTTCTTGAAAATTACAAAACCGTCGTCACTAAAATGACTGTAACTTCTAAACTAATGGTCAGAATCACATGAAATTTTGACACTTACTGTTTGAAGATTAGTACTACTCGGAAATCACATGGGTCTGTCAACAATGTTGCCATATATGTGTCAGACCGGGGACTTATTGAGTGACGTATTATATTCCATATGCTATAGAGTGTAAAATTCTCAAAGTACAGTAAGATAAGTAAATTATTGGTGCAGAAGGGCATGCGATCATCAAGACAGTCAAATTTTATTTAAATTATTAGTTACAAAAAAATTAAATGAGAAAGAAACGATTAGATTAGATTTTACGTAAAACGCCTTTTTTTAATATATTCGTAGAATGTTCTTGAAAAAACCTGGTCTTGTATCTAAATAAATATTTTACATATTCTAAACAACACAACATTGATTTGGTCATTGATTTACTTTTTTGTAAATTTACTTATTTATTATTATTAAACTAATATTGGGTTTGTTTTAAGATACCAATTAGGTTAAAACGAGAATCTATTAAAATACCCTAATTAACACTACTATATAATTTAGAAAAAATGTGTATATTCATATGTATTGAAGAAGTAAATTAATAATTAATATTCATTTGTTTGTATGTAAATTCAATAAAAACCTAAAAATAAAATTAAAATTAGCCAGTACAGTAACGGATTTCAAATAAATATGATTTTGACGAACGTTACTCCCATAACTTGAAACATACCATCTTTAAATTAATTAAAAGTAACTTTATTGAAAAAATTAAAAAAATTAAAAATTAAAAAATAAACAATTTAAAGTGTCGGCAATAATAATAATACAAAATCAAACAATTGTTATATGGCTATTATTAGTACATTTCCTTTGTTTATTATATATTATCATATTAACCATTGATAATTATTAATCATATAAATTTTGTTTAACGAAATATAAATTTTTACATATTTATAAAAGGAAAAACCTAAAAAGTGGCTTTGGTCAATATATACTTTCAGTAAAATTAGTTTGAGGTAAATCAAAAACACATTCATGATAAATTCAAGCTATTTATCCAAGCGATTTTATTGTTAGAATTTTTCAAAATGGCACCTCATTTTCTTCGATTTCAGTTTAAAGCAATGCTCTCTTATTTCCATACAGACTACATTAATTGTTTTAAAATAAATATCAAAAACACATTCATGATGGATATATTATGAAATTTTTAAGCTATTTACCCAGCGACTTTTTTAGAACTTTTCAAATCGCCACTTGCAAATTTAATTTTCCTAGTTTCGAGTTTAGAGCGTTGGTGTTTTATTTCTATTCAGATGATATCAAATATTTTTAGGTAAATCACAAACAAATTCCTGTTGAATATGTTTTGAAAATTTTAAGCTCATTGCGCAAGTAATTTTATTTTTAGAATTTTTCAAATCGCCACTTGCAAATTTCATTTTTCTTGATTCTAGCTTAAAGCGATGCTGTTATATATTCATGTAGACTACATCAATTGTTTTTAGGTAAATGAAAAATACGTTCAGGGTTAATATATTTGGAAATTTTCAAGCTATTTGTGCAAGATATTTTATTTTTAGAATTTTTCAAATCGCCACTGGCAAATTTAATTTCTTCAATTCGAATTTAGAGCGCTGCTGTTTTGTTTCTAGCTGAATTACATAAATTATTTTTAAGGAAATCAATTTTTAGTCTTAAAATTAAATAATGCGATAAGGTTAGATTGTATAAAAGTCAAACTGAAATTTTATTTTAAGATTAATTTTTTGCATCTAGACTTTTTCTAAAGATAAATATGATACTAGTTCTGTTACATTCTTGATGGAAACTTTGAGAATGATCCGTAAGGACCGAAACACGTAGTGTATTACTTCTCCCAATATAGAAAATATTTTCTTTCTATTTACCTCCAACTGACTTACCAGCTTCATTGAGTTTCTTTTCGATTTTAGGCAATGAAATTACACCATACAAACTAATATGTGCATAATATATACACAAGCAATAAAGCATACATTGCAAATTAAGCAGAATTATCAACTCTAAAACTCTTAGTATAAAGTAATGAATGAATGAATAACATAATATTGTTTAATTTTTTATACCACTAGACCTGGGCATTTTATTTTATAATTTATTCTTTTTTAAATTTGTTTATTTATTTAGATTTTTGGTCTCCTTTCTTAAACAAATACATATAAAAACAAATTCATCACAAATAACTTACGTAAAATTTTGAACGAAAGAAACAGATTAATTAAGAGTATATTAAGAGCACTTGAATCAAATCCTAATAATGTGTCGATGCACCACGTTGGGCTATACAATCTCTAAGGCGCCTAGGTTCGCTTCTAATTAGGCAAGTGATGTCCTCCTGCGGTATCTCATTCCAAGCAATTACTAACGTATTTCGAAGTGCTTCTAGAGTTTGAGGAGGTTGCTGTAAATTAAGAAATCTTCGGCCTATAATATCCCATATAAACTCTATTGGAGATTAATCAGGTGACCTTGCTGGTCAGGCAATAAATTGATTTTAGCGTGCTTAAAGAAGTTCATTGTGGCTCCTGCAATGTCTGGGCGAACATTAACCTGCTGAAAAGTTGGATTTGGCAATGTTTGAAGATAGGGTAGAAGATGAGGTTCAAGAATTGTTTCGATGTAATGCTGTGTAATCATGTTGCCTTTAACAAAGATTATAGGTAACCTAGAGCAAGTAATGGCACCCCATACCATAACCCCAATAGAGTGATGAACGTGTCTTTCGACAAAAAAATGTGGACTTCTTCTTGCACCACGACGTCTTTTGAGTTTGTCCCGGCCATCAATTGTTCTCTACACCGCTCGAAACGATTTCGTTTTGCAGCCGGAATGAAAAAACAAGCAATTCCAATCGGTCTTTCATGTTCTACATACCACTGGTTTGCACTTAATCTGGTGGTAGAGACACGAAGCCAATAGTCAAACGCCCATCCGCACGTTCTTTGGTTCTTCGACGTGGTCCTGTACCTGTAGTTTTTCGTAGTCGACCCTCTTAATCCCATGCCCGATAACATCTTACTATAGTATCTAAACTTCTGTACACCTTGCCACTAATTTCTCGGAAAGAAAATCCAGCCTCTCTAAGTCCAACTATTCGCCCAAAAAATTAATGAAAATTTGCGCCCAGGCATTGTAATAGATAACAACAGCTTCGAAGCGCACTCAGTAGAATTAAAACCGTGGCTACGTCAAAAATGTTAAATTTCACCTTGTGCACCAATAAATAAACAAGTTGAATGTAAAACGAAAACTTGATTTACTTACACAGCTGAACTTTTGATTATTTATACTGGCTGTTCGGATTTCTATGTCACTAGTATATATTTCAAAACACCGTACGAAAAAATGCTTTGAATAAAACTTAAAATTAGCCAGTTAACTAATGGATTCCTAATAAAGATGATTTTGGCGAACGTTACACTATTGTGGACTATCAACAAGATAATATAATAATAATAAAGGTTCTTATATTCTAAAGCATTAGAATTATAATCACAGATATTTTTGTTAATTATTTTGCTTTAATTTCTAAGTATACACGCTTCCAGTTTATTTTATTTCTCTCACGCATTGACCATCAACAATAGATTTACTACGTGAATAGTGTTTATGTATGATGCGCTATTTCTTTTTCTCGTGGGCTAAGTCTTCTAAAAATATATCTCTCTAATATGATAAATAGAAAAAAACACGAAAATATATTCGTAAAATCTACAACAAATGAGTCTTATTAAGACTACAAGAACAAATCACTTTTGAAACAACTACTTCTCTAGCTAATACTTCGACAGACATTGAATAATACAAAAGTAATTTGCGTGTTACAAAATAGCAAGGCTATCAAAGCAACACTAGTTTGAACGTTATTCTTTCTGTAAAATGAACTAAAAATGATTGAATGTACGTTAAAATAGTTTCTGAGTGACTATACTATGGTAATTTGGAAAAAGAAATGAATTTAGGTTGATGTAATTAAAAATAAATTAGCAAAAGCAATTAAATAATTCAATACTCAATTTTATAACCATCTGTAGACACGTGTTTCGATATTTCAATCTCTTCAGTACAGCTTTATTATAAAATTGATTTTAAACATAAATAAAAACGTTTACTAAAATAAATGTAATGAAAAATAAATAACTTACTCAGATATGCACGGCAACTGACACAATAATGAAATATAATCGACTGAGGGTCTTATTTATACCTGCATGGATTACTGAATTCTACGGAAATAATTACGTTCGGGATTAAGGAAAATACCCAATTAGAGCATAACTTAATAATAAAATATATAAGTCCTTTACGTTGTAGATAATTCACTAATTAATAGAAAAAAACACGAAAATATATTCGTAAAATCTACAACAAATGAGTCTTATTAAGACTACAAGAACAAATCACTTTTGAAACAACCACTTCTCTAGCTAATACTTCGACAGACATTGAATAATACAAAAGTAATTTGCGTGTTACAAAATAGCAAGGCTATCAAAGCAACACTAGTTTGAACGTTATTCTTTCTGTAAAATGAACTAAAAATGATTGAATGTACGTTAAAATAGTTTCTGAGTGACTATACTATGGTAATTTGGAAAAAGAAATGAATTTAGGTTGATGTAATTAAAAATAAATTAGCAAAATCAATTAAATAATTCAATACTCAATTTTATAACCATCTGTAGACACGTGTTTCGATATTTCAATCTATTCAGTACAGCTTTATTATAAAATTGATTTTAAACATAAATAAATTTATTTAGCTTTACAGCTTTATTATAAAATTGATTTTAAACATAAATAAATTTATTTATGTTTAAAATCAATTTTATAATAAAGCTGTACTGAAGAGATTGAAATATCGAAACACGTGTCTACAGATGGTTATAAAATTGAGTATTGAATTATTTAATTGCTTTTGCTAATTTATTTTTAATTACATCAACCTAAATTCATTTCTTTTTCCAAATTACCATAGTATAGTCACTCAGAAACTATTTTAACGTACATTCAATCATTTTTAGTTCATTTTACAGAAAGAATAACGTTCAAACTAGTGTTGCTTTGATAGCCTTGCTATTTTGTAACACGCAAATTACTTTTGTATTATTCAATGTCTGTCGAAGTATTAGCTAGAGAAGTAGTTGTTTCAAAAGTGATTTGTTCTTGTAGTCTTAATAAGACTCATTTGTTGTAGATTTTACGAATATATTTTCGTGTTTTTTTCTATTTATTAGTGAATTATCTACAACGTAAAGGACTTATATATTTTATTATCTCTAATATGATTCTTTCGATCTAATTTAAAATCTTTTCACGAATAAATTTAGATTTTGATGATATACTTGACACCCTTTTCTGAATCATGACATTATAGCTGCTTAATATATAAAAAAAGGTAAAAATTATATTTATTTACCTTTTTTAAAATGAACTACCACATAGTAACGGTCGCTACCATCATTTTCGCTTAATATATATATGTAATATAAGATTGGTGCAATATATTAAGAAAGTAATATACCACATACTTTACAACCTTTGAAATTTAAAGCTTTAAAGATTTTTTTGATACTATAAATTAAAAAATTACTTTTCTAATAATATCAAATATTTTAAAGGGTTACAATTCCCATAACTTAAAACCTACTATCTTTAAATTATTTAATTAAAAATAATTTCAAGCCCATTTTAACTAAAAATTACAGTTATATTTCTAAAAGTATAATACAAATTAAATTGTCATGCAACTATAATAATATATTATTGCTATTGTTTATTTTATTATATTTATATAAACTTTACATAATTATTAATCATATAAATTTGGTTCAAGGAATAGGAAATTTTTATATATTTATAGAAGGAAAAACCTAAAAAGCGACCTTGGTCGACATATACTCTCAGTAAACGATATAATAATAATTAAAATGTCTTTATTTACTAAACTAACGTGTAGAAAGAGTGAGAAAAAATAAAAGAGTTAGCCAAATTCAGTCAGGCAATAATATCTGCTTTTAACCTGCGAAAACTCAAGTTATAAGAAATTTTAATTGCAATTTTGTTTCCAGTTAAACTACACTAATTATTTTAAGGTAAATCAAAACACATTCATGATTTACGCAAGCGATTTTATTTTTAGAACTTTTCAAAAGGCCATTTGCAAATTTCATATGATTTAATTCGAGTTTAAGGCGTTGTTGTTTTGTTTCCATACAGACTACATCAATTGTTTGAGGGTAAATCAGAAACACATTACTGAAGAATATATTTTGAAATTTTCAAGCTATTTACCCAAGCGATTTTATTTTTAAAATTTTTGAAATCACGACCTAAAAATTTCATTTTCTTTAATTCTAATTTAAAGCGTCACTGTTTCTAGTCGTACCCCAAATTCACAGTGAATGTGTATTAAAAATTTCAAGGTATTTGCGCAAGCGAATTTATTTTTTAGAACTTTTCAAATCGCCACTTGCAAATTTCATTCCCTTCAATTCGAGTTTAAAGTGTTTCCATTCAGACTACGACAATTGTTTTAATGTAAATCAAAAACACATTCAGTGTAAATGTATTTTAAAATTAAATTATGCGATGTATTTTTTATAGGTTACAATTATAAAATTTTAAAACTTGAGACATGAATGAGAAGTATATAGTCAATAAGATAGGGCCAAGATTTAACCCTTGAGGAATACCAGCAATTATCGCTGAAAAACAAGATTTACGTTATTTATCACTATTTGTTGTTTAAGGTTATAAATACAACTAGCGAGTAGATTAATAACACTTGAATCAAATACGATATAGTTTAAAATGATTGTAAATACCTTTTTTATATATCACACACTTTTTATCTTTATTCGTGACTATTATTCGTTTCGACAAATTTTATGTCATTTTCGAACAAGTTTAGTTTGAAAATGACAGAAAATCTGTCGAAACTATAGTCATTAATAAAGATAATAAGTGTGTGATATATAAAATAGTATATTACACTACAAGTGGAGAAAGTACGTGTTTTGCTCACGCGTGAGCGAATTCGTAACTCCACGAGTGGTGTATTACGTTTTGTTCAATCCTGCCGAAAATTCATTTTAAAACGTAGGTTCAAATAAAAGGTATTTACAATCATTTATAATAATGTATCACAAAGTAGAGGCCTCCACAATTACCGATATTGTTTAGTTTGGTAAATAGAATATCATGGTTAATAGCTTATGTTTATTAGTGGCAGTGATAATATCATCAACAATATTTAATTAAACAGTTACACAAATATGGTTTTTCTAAAGCCTGATCAATACTTTCAGATTCTACATAAATGGTTAATTGTTCCTTAATGATGCTTTCTAGGTTTTTTGATAAGATATGCCGTATATTTATAGGACACAGAACACCCACTTCTTCAGGGTTAACTTCCATGCATAAGAGTAATAATTTGTGGGTAACACATTTTAATCATGGCTACGCTGAATCCGTCAGATACTTTTGCATTATTTTTGATAGAATAGAGCAACTTTAAATTACGTGATTGGAAATCAATATCTGTAT
This sequence comes from Ontholestes murinus, assembly GCA_963969525.1. Lineage (NCBI taxonomy): Eukaryota > Metazoa > Arthropoda > Insecta > Coleoptera > Staphylinidae > Ontholestes > Ontholestes murinus. Next base: position 27,243,271 of record OZ018395.1, on the reverse strand, counting down.
AAAACGTAATTAGGTCGACGTCAGCTGCGATTTTTATAGAATTAATTAGAAAAGAATTACCAGCATTTACATCTTTTAAATTAGTAGGGAAATTACGGATTTCATATTTTAGTACGTCGCGTCGGTTGATTTTAAATACAGGGTGAGTTTTTTTCGATGTTCTCTATGGGGATCTCGGAAACTATAAGAGATAGAGAAACGGTTAAATAGGGAAAGAAGTGTAGATTTACGAGACGAATAAAATTCCACTTTCAAAGTTTTCAAAAAAGTCAAGGGTAACTAGATATTTTGAAAAAAGTAAAAAGTGTCAATTTTTTCAAATCAATATATGTCGGTTATTAAAACAGATAGAAAAAAACTGTAAAGGACAAAGTTTTAGATAATTTTATGTAGATTAATAAAAAATAATCAGAAAATTTTTATCGCCATTATTTTCCGAGATATGATGCAAACTTACATTTTTTTAAATGGAAACCATAGTTGGCTATGGCCTCATTCAAAAGGTAATTTTTTTCTCTTTAATCCAATAAGGCATACGATATAGTTATTTTTAAAAATAAGTGAGTTATAGTCATTTTAAATTTTATTATAAATAAAAAATGGGTAGCCATGAAAAAGATGAATGTAAAACAATTTCAGCTGTTTATAATAATAGCAATATTGTAATTATTAGTTCTACAAAGTTAAATAAAAATGAAAAACCAGCATAAGAATAATAATTTTGTAATTATTAAATGGCCTTCTGTATGTGGTATAAACCCATTTGTCGAGAGGATAATACGTTTCTTACAAAAATATTATGAACAGATGAATCGCGATTAACTAATTGTGGTATTTTTAATCGCCACAATGAAAATAGATGAACTTAAGAGAACCCACGAGGAGTTTCACAGAGAAAACTACAAATTAAATTTGGGTTTAATCCATGGTGTGTTTGGATTAATAATTCTCGGTCCATATATTTTTGAAAGCTCACTAAGTGAAATGATTTTTTTCATTATCTTCAGTAAAAATTTGAAGATACGCTCGATTGTTTAAATTTATCATTACAAGCAAGATTAAAATGGTTCCAATATGACGGTGTTTCACCTCATAACATGTTGGCTTTACAAATTATTTAAATGATGCTTTTCCTAACTCATAAGTGGAAAGAAATAAACCAATCCCAGGGCCACCTAGATCTCCCGATCTGCGCGTTTTAGAATTGTTTCTGTGGGGTTATGTAAAAAACAAAGTATATGAAAAATCATATCAATCTGTGGAGGATCATAAACTAGTTGTTATTGAAACATTTAATTCAATTTACATGAGAATAGTTAAAAAGCCATAAATTCAATTTTAAAAAGATATAATTTATGTCATAATAGTATTAATAGTGAACTCTTTGACCATATTTTTTTAATATTAAAATTTCTCTCTCATTGATATATTGATAATTACAGAATTACTTTATGCAGTTGTTTCATTTTGGTTTATCTCTGTAAAACTAATAATTACAATATTGCTAATATTATAAACAACTGCAATTGTTTTACTTTCATCTTTTTCATGGCTACCCATTTTTTATTTATAATGAAATTTAAAATGACTATAACTCACTCATTTTTAGAAATAACTATGTCATATGCCATATTGGATTAAAGATTAAAAAAATACCTTTTGAATGAGGTCACAGCCAACTATGGTTTCCATTTAAAAAAATGTAAGTTTGCGTCATATCTCAGAAAATAATGGGGATAAAAATTTTCTGATTATTTTTTATTAATCTACATAAAATTATCTAAAACTTTGTCCTTTACAGTTTTTTTCTATCTGTTATAATAACCGAGATATATTGATTTGAAAAAATTGACACTTTTTACTTCTTTCAAAATATCTAGTTACCCTTGACTTTTTTGAAAACTTTGAAAGTTGAATTTTATTCATCTCGTAAATCTACACTTCTCTCCCCATTTAACCGTTTCTCTATCTCTTATAGTTTCCGAGATCCCCATTGAAAACATCGAAAAAAACTCACCCTGTATATTAAAATCCTTTAGTTCGTTGTAGAAAATTAAATACTAAATTTAAAAAATACGAAAACATTTCGTATTCGTATTTAGTATTTAATTTTCTACAACGAACTAAAGGATTTTAATACATTTTATTATTCAATTATGCTCCAAGTGGGTATTTTTCCTTAATCCCGAACGTAATGATTTCTTTAGAACTCACTAATCCACCTCAGGTATAAATTCAGACCTTCAGTCGATTATATTTCATTCTTGTATCAGTTGCCGTACATATCTGAGTATTTATTTATTTATTTATTTATTTATTTACGGTATTACCATTTTACAAATATTAACATTAAATAATACAATTAAAAGAAAATATATACATAAAAATAAGAAAAGAAAAGAAAAAGTAAATAAATATAATTATATAAAAAACTATATATTAGAACTAAACATACGTATACGCAAGACATAATTAATATAACAGAAATAATTTTAACATAAAACAAATTCTTTTTATCCTGATTTATACATTTTGACAAGGCGAAAGGTCGATCAATTTCAAATGGTACTTAAAACTATCAAAGGAAGTACCGAATAATAAAAAGTGCGGGTATAAATTACAAACATAACAGAAGAGCAATAATCGTCATAAGATGATATATTTGATACTGGCGGAATATAACCAGCTGAAAAAATAAAATTATCACATACTTTCATATATAATTCCTCAATATTTGATATTACATTTAAGGTAGTGCTATTAAGGTGTGAATGAACTGTTATTTGATCCCATGATAAATTTCATTCAATATGCCGACGATATTTTCATCTGCACTCAAAATAAAAATATTGACAAATCCTACAAAACTTTGGAAGGCGTCCTTCAAAAATTTGAAGTTTACTGCAATGAAAACGGGCTGACAATATGTAACGAAAAGTCTCAACTTTGCACGTTTACGTTTACAGCTTTTATCAGCATAGTAAATATGTAAAATTTTGGGCCTGATTATAGACAGCAAGTTATTGTGCACAAACACATCTGTGATATAGGCTCCAAAAGGATTAAATATACTTAGAATGCCATCCTCTTGTAACTGGGGATCGAATCCAGCAATAGCATTACTCATTTATCGTTCATTTATATGATCCATTATTGATTATGGATGCGTTTTTTTTGTAATGCCAGTAAGTGTCATCTAAATAAGTTAGACCTTTTACAATATAAATATTTGATATTATGCATTGGGGCACTACGAAGCACTCCAATAAACTGTTTGCTGTCCGAAACAAACGAGAGACCATTATTTATTCGCCGTAAACAAGTATATTTTACTTAAATTATTCCAAAAAAATCTAAATATTTTAGACCTGACGTCACGTTATTGGATCATCAAACACTCCCCAGTATTGGTATCATGTTATAGAACCCTGATAGATTTTGAGCCCGATCTAAACAAAACTGACAAGAACCCAATGTATAAATTACCGTACGAGACGTTGATAAAACCTATTCATTGTTATTATCTGAATGCAAATCTCCAAAAAGGTGTCGAAATCTCTTACATACTAAATAATGCCACTTCAGTATATACCACTGAACCAATGGCAATTTCAGAAGCTCGTAAGTATTTAAATAAAGTCGATGTTTCAACATTTACTAACATATTAATATTAACAGACTCTAAAAGTGTTGTTGATTATTACAAAAATTTCAAATTTTCCTCCAATCTTAACGTAATCTCAGCTGATTTTCTCCAGCTTGTTCATTCATTTAATAAAAAAAATACTCTCGTCTGAGTCAAGTTACACTCCGGTATTACAGGGAATTAAACAGTTGAGATTCACTTGCTCAAAAAGCGTTAAACTGTACCAATTATGTGAATTACCCACTGACACCGACTGATCTTTTCAATATATTTGAAAAAAAAACTTGACTCAGATTTCTTACTTTTCTATCAGAACAGAAATAATGAGAATTTTTACAAGAGCATTTCTCCCAAAGTTCCTGTAATGTCATGGTTTTTAAAAGGGGGGTATTTATCCAAAATATTTATTAAAACTATTTGTAGACTGCCCTGCAATCATGGTTTATGTCCACATTATTTATACAAAATGTATCGTAAAGATGCTCCAATATGTGACTGCGGTGAGATAGGTACACTGGAGTACATAGTTATGAGCTGTATCAGATATTCTCGAGAAAGAGAAATTCTATTTAAATCTATTTCCTCTAACTTAACTCTGCCATTTAATTATAAGTCAATCTTAGAATCAAGGAACATGAAGCGCATAAACAGGTTTTTGAATATTTTCGTTCTATTAAAATTGTTATATAATATGCTTTGTAGCATGGATGTGAAGCTGAATGAGTGTCCTTCGTCGTTATCCTTTGTAGGTTCACACTTTATCCGTGACTTAGTGTTGTCCAGTGTTAGAAAATGCCTTGACGAACCCCTAGGCGAGAAGAGTGTTATCCTTGTGTCATCCTAAGTATGTATGTAAGGCGAATGCAAATTTAACTCAACAAAAAATGCTTGCATTGTGTTCAAAATTCCACACCAACCTTGGTGATAAAATGTTCATATATATTTCATATAAATCATCCTTGAAAATTTCAATTACGGCCTTTTTAATTGCCACTTTAAAGTAAACTATCTGCTCTCTAGTATATGGCGTAATGTTTAAATTCACAGAACAGGAATAATGTTACCCTAAAGCACCAATGAACTACTCACTAGTAATTAATTTTACTTATAATTTTACCAACGGTATTAATTCTATCAACAAATAATGTTTCATTATTTTTCGCTTTGTTATAATATAATAAACATAGTAAAATAACATTTACTATGTTTAAACCACTAAAGATGTATATAATAGTTTTCTGTTTCGTCAAATATATTTTGAAACATAAATATGTGTATAAAAGGAGTTGTTTTGTAAATATTTATTTCTATTACTAGTCTGGCCCACATTATTTTTCTTATTGTTATCTTTATTTTTTATGGCTTGCATAAAAATGTAAGTAAGTTATATAATTTCGTCCTTTTATGTCCTTTTTCGGTACGCAGTTTTTTAATCCGTTTTACCGTGGGGAATCGCTTTAGTCGGGACGTTTGTATTTGCGGCCTATAAAGACGACGTCCTTTTAATTTCACTAATTCTTCACTTCTTTTGATGATAACTCATTTAATGAAATCTTGATTTTTCTTATCACATGCGTCCATGCTTTCCAAGGTCTTATTGTTGAGGACGTTTTTTCTACAGTGCTTTTGTTTGTTTGTGGATTTGAATCAACATGTAATGCAGACTTATTTTCAGTTTACGTATTACTCAAACTTAGTACATTAATACTACCCCACGACAGGCACCATTTATTATGGTACTACATAAATGAATGGTGCCCGTCGTGGGGCAATATTTGGGCCCCAATTAACTCAGTTAATGGGTATATAATACACATAATTTTTAGATGTCAAAGAGAAGTCGTTTAGTACCGTAAAGTAAATTTTACTGAACTAACACCAAGCTGAAATATCAATTAATATCAACGGGTCGAGATTCAATAAAATAAATATACATAAAAACCTTTGATGTATGAATACATCGAATGATAAACTCTTAACTTATTCTGCAATATATCTACAATATTTTCTTGTGATACTTTTGATTCTATTTTATTCACAAATCAACAATGTAAATATATGTTTTGATAACAGTTCTTAAGTTTAAGTTCACTGGCACATAGCAACTATAGAAATGCATGAGATTATGAAATTTATTAAAGTATGTAATAAATTTAAATCGATTGAATGTCGCATTAAATAAAACAAAATTTATAAGAATATAAAATAATATTTCAATTATATAATCGGAAAATTTTAGCGGTTTGTGTTATTGAATCGAATTTATCAGAAATAATAATATATAGAAATGAAATTAACCACATTTAATTAAATTTCATTTTAAATCGCAAACCATATACGTTTTTTAGTGATAAATTATGTTTAGATTACTATAAACGGAATTTTTACATAAAATTTTCCAATGTTTATATTTTCTTTTAAAATAATTAATTTCAATAATATTTACCAGGCAATTTTTATTATTTTATTGTACGCATATTATACATTAATTTCATTGTTTCATTTAAAATACGTCCTCTTTTCTAACTACTTTGTATTTATTATATACTTATATAAATATACACAAAATGTGTTAAAACCATTGTTCACGTTTTACATTAATATTAATATTATTTATATGAGTACATTTTGTTTTATATATAAATATTGCGTTTTTAATTAAATTTATATCATTCGGAAATCGAATATTATTATTGTGGTCGATTCGAATACCTGTTGTCGATGTATGGAAAATTTACTCGAAGATTTTGATACACTTCTCCATAATCGTAATGAAATATCGCCGTCAGGACGAATTTAAAACTTTGCGAAACTTCAAGGTGGGACGCCGCAATTTCCTCTCAATTTTTCCCGACATCGGCATGCACACCATTGAGTATATACTCAGTTTTACGCCCTTATAAATGTATATAAAAACCCGGATGCAGCATGCGGGTTTAAGCCTGGGCTTAAACGTTATTCCGCCATAAATCCAATATTGTCATTTTGTTACCCCTAAACCAAGTACAAACAACGTTATAATCTCCCACACACTCATAACATCGTAAACTACCCTCCGTCCCTACGCATTATCCTCAAGACTTCTCGCCGTCCCACAGCAGCAAGGCGTGGGATGTTTTTGAAATCTGAGCACTGCCAAAGAATTCGGTGTCATGTTGTGCTTATGGAGCCGAGTTGCATGCCTAACGAGTTCTAAGCAGAATCATTATATTTGGTCTCGGCTAACATACACATACTTAAAGTTGCTATATGATATATTAGGGTGGTAAATAAATGATTTATTTATTAGCGACTAAATATGAGATTGTAATTCTGAAAAGAAGTGTTTAAAAATTTGTAACGTTATATTTAACAGGAAGTTATTTATATAATAGAATTATTTTAGTTAAGTATAATGTTCTTATTAAAATGATAATAATTTTTTTCTTCTTCTGATAAATTATTAATTTCCAAAAATGTTAAATGTGAGATCATGATATACGAGGGATTGTAGGAAAATAGTGCCGGTTTCCACCGTATAGAGCGGAGCGCTCACGAACAGAATAGCAGTCGGATGTGTGCTAACATGTTCAGTTGTATTTCAGCTGTCGGTGTGTAAAGCTACGTCTCCGTACTATTGACTGCACTGTTTATGTGAGTGTTCATAAGGTTTATAAAGCTACCAGTTTTGAAATTAGGAAACTTCATTTTTAGTAAGAAAGCTCAATAATAATTATGAGTGTTTGTGAAGACTTAGCTTCTTTAGATTACCATCTGTTTACAAAACACAAGAAATTGTTGACAGCAAAAAAAAGAAGAGATGAAGAACTTAAAGAAACTGTGATTGCGTATCTCAATACACTGGTGGCAGAGGAATATGATGCTAGGATCCAAAAACTTGTCACACGTTTCGAAAAATGCTTAAATTTGCGAGGTGACTATGTAGAAAAGTAGTTCAAAGTAATTTTTTTTATAAAAACACTTTAATATTTGTTAGTATATACCAGCTTTTTTATATTTCCAAACGGATAAACAATGTTATATGTGATATATGATAATAACTACGTAAAACTTAAAATCCTAGTTTAATGTGAGCACCTTTAGCCAAACGTCACATATCAATTAGAAAGGCCACTTCTTTCCACCTTTGATTAGCGTTTGTGGTATAATTAATACACAATATACAAAACGCCTAAATCCTGCTGTTTGCCGTCCAAAAAGGACAAGGGTTTAGAGATTTGGGGAACATTCTCGCGTCGTTATTTGCAAATTGATAACCTCACGTTCACCAACAAAGTCATGCAGGGAATGAGTGGATTCGCCATTAAAATAGTTTTGCCATTACACCCTTGACACCGTTAAATATCAGCACAACCGAGACACAGTTTGGAGTACACTCTGCCATTGAATATGACCCCCGTGCAGCGCATAGATCGTTGCTATCAAGAACAACTTGGGCGGCTTTCATTAAGCTTGTACCATACACTTTCAGATATTATTCGCTGACGATGGGCAGTTAGATAAGAGATACTTCTTGACTACTAATAAGGTCATTCACTCCTAAGGAAGTGCAGTATATATTAGATTTTGATCGAAGCACCGCGAACAACCATGAATTCACCATCACCAAGAGACATGTTGAAGGTCAAGACATGCTTTATCAATCCCTGAAGCTCTCGAGGTGTCAAACATACCACCCTTAGTTTGAAAACTAGGTCCATCGGCCATCTTTCAAGCTTACGATAGTAAGTTATCTTACTGTCCTTCGAAATAGGCACCGGTGATATCAGCTACACAAGTCATGGACCCTTATCAAGAAAGGTTTGTTTTGGGATGGAGTTCAAGAGTTTCGTCATGTTTCGTTGGAAGTCAGGAATATCGTCAAATTTCTTTTCGTAAAACATTCCAAACAGTCGACTCCGGAATTGCTAATTAACGACTAGCCTTCCGAACTAATTTCGTCGGACTACGCTTAAAAGGCTCTCACTTGACCTATATTATCTTCAGAAACATTTGCTCGTCTCGTACTCTTCCCTATGCAAAGGCAGAGGGTTATTTTGAAACTGATGTTAACATCTACATTTATTATTTATTTATTTGTTAGTTTGTTTGTTTAAATTCTGTGCTAACAAAAAACATACTTACAAAAGTAATATAAATAATACATAAATAAATAATTTAGACCTTCATCCTTGATGATCTTCCATTCGTATCCTGAAAGAGTCGAACAGGAGCGCACCAAAAACCAATGAACCATATTTGGGTTTATTTTTACCTTATATTCAGGCATTTTGTGAAAAATATGTATTAATTTGACTAAAGTTATTATTATTTATTTCTTATTATTTATTATCACTTGGGGGATCATATCTGAACTTATCCAGAGCGCACGTTGCACAGTAACTACCAATTCCTTTTTTTCAAACTGCAAAACATGATAATTACACAGGAAAAAATGGTAACACTTTCTTTCACAAAATATTTTTTATTCGCTATATGTATACATTTCGAGTGCAAAGCACTCATTATCAATAGCTTACTAACTGTTAGTTAGTTAGTAAGCTATTGATAATGAGTGCTTTGCACTCGAAATGTATACATATAGCGAATAAAAAATATTTTGTGAAAGAAAGTGTTACCATTTTTTCCTGTGTAATTATCAAATCTATCTTCACGTAACTCTTAAAAACCACGTTTCTATTTGCAAAACATGAAATGCTTTCTGATCACTAGACGCTATTTGCTATTGCTATAGAGGGTGCTACCGCGTACGTGTATACTAAAGATATAAATAAAAATTAGTTGAAAACTTTATAAAATACATATTTTAATTCAATTCACTTAAAAAAGAAACGATTGCACATTTTTTGCAAAAAAGGATCAATTTTAAGAATACATAGTCTTAACTACTGGGTCTGGAAGGGAAGTATGACATTTTTGAAAAAAATCATAGCTCAGAGAATGTTCAATTAACTCAAACTTTTATTTGTTTAAGATAAGTGTAGATTTACCATTTCATATTCATATAAAAGGAAAGGTTAAAAAAATATTAATTTACCAAAACTAAAATCATCTAAATGATATCCGTTCTGTTCCATACACTCCCGAAGTCGAGTTGAGAGGTTGTTCACGCATTCAGAATTGCTTGAATTTCTCGTGTCAGAGCATTGGACAGCTGATCAAGGGTCCGTGGTATCATATCTGGCGATTGTTGGGGCCACTCGATGTCCCCTCCTAGCGAAATGAGTAGTCCTGGATATTATTCTCTCAACATGCCACAGACTTCCTTGAGGTGTGACAAGTTTCCCCATCTTACTGAATTCGCCGTACTGACCTGTTACTCATCCTCAGCTTACGGGCAAGCTGCACTACCGATTGAAGTGAACTTGCTTCCGTAGCTGCCCTAACTTGAACCACAATATCAAGGGTTCTGATATTTCTTTCTCCACCTCAAGGAACTCCAGCTTCCGTGCCTTCCAACATTGAATTATGTTCGAAATCTGCGCTATGTAGCAACCACAGAATTTGATTTAAGTATCGTAACAAATTGGCATTTCTCAGGCTTCCACGGTGCCATAACGACTAAACAAAAAGAAAATGGCATGGTCGGGTGGCCACATATCAAACTTATACCCGTTTCAAAAACATCATATTTTCCTGTAGGATCCTGTATAATAAATTAAATTGGAAGATATATTCTTAAAATACGCCGGTGGCGACGAATTCGGTTGCGGCCTAACTAGAATGCAGTAACGTTAGTTCGGGTCAGCAGTTGGATGGGTGACCGGTACCATTCACCATTGGAATACAATTAATGGTGCTTTAGAGTAACTGGGCGATCTTTTAAAGTAACAAGCTTATTTACAAACACACAAATACACAAATGACAAATGATGGAAGGACCACGTGGTCAATAGCCAATAGTTAGATAGGTGAATCATAGAAAGATATTATGAATTGGAAGGTTGTAGAAGAGAAATGTTTATGTTTTGGTATCAAGGTGTGTTCCTATGAGCTAGAAGTGTTGAGTATTCAGCTAATAGCAAATAATACGCGATAGGATTAAATTATTTGAGATTTGAATTATATATGTTATGGAGGAGTGGAGATAGAGTGGAACCTTATGGGGCACCTTCCTGTGGTATGAATGTACGGGAGAGGGAATTGCCCCTTCTGATATTTACAAATCTATTATTTGAAAATTATCATTTAGGAGTAGGAGATTTATTGGAATATACAAGGAGTTTATTATAAAAATCAAACCTTTGTGCCATGTTAAATCGAATGCCTTTTGGATATCGAAAAAGTCTATGAGGTCATTTTTGGTTATTATGTAATTATACTCTGCTTTTTAAAAATCTAAGAGATATACTAAATAAAATGTATAAATTACATAAGTAACATACAATGTACTACATTTCATAATCAAAAAGTAACCTACAATTATGTTATTTCATTATAGGAGTAGAAAAAGATTACTGTATCATTTTCATATTGTTAATTACAAGTATATTTATTTCCTTTTTTCTGTAAATAAAGACGTATATTATTATTAATATTAATATTCGATTTAAAAAATCATGTGTCGTGTCATGACACCTTTAAAAGACATAAAATACTCACATGTGCGCAATAATTGTTTTTCGTAATTTTAACATATTTGTAAATACAAATAAAATGAGAATACCGAAATATAACACAACGTTTTACGAAAAAGGTGCCTTCTATTTTTGCCTTACAGTGTATAATAAGTATAATGAAATAAAAAACACCCCCACACTGAACAAGGAAAACTAAAACCATTTATAACTGATGGTTGCTATTTTTCCTTTGACAAATTTTTACAAAAATAATCTTAATGTATTTCAATCGGCGTATATATCTACTAATAAAGTAAACATTAATATGCATTGAAGGTAGTCAAGTAAATAAATGCGATTTGATATAAAACTCATCCTCTTTTATATTGTAGTTTGGCATATAGGTGGAGTGAGAAGTTTTAAATGAGTCTGATTAGTTTCTGTTTTCAAAATAATCTATGAATTAATTGTCTACTTAGTTTCGTTAACTGTCTCGTTCGTAAGTGGGTATTGAATTTTTTGAAGGTAGTTTTTTGAATTTATAAAGTTATTTAAATTTTAATCCAGTAGTTTCCTCCTTGTTGATTATTAATTCCCTGCATTCTTATGTATCAGCTTATAAATGTCTGTTTATATTATTACACTTTTCTTTTATTTAGGTTTGATAGTTGTTTGAAAGTCTCTGTATAGTTATCAATGTACTTGATCATCGAAAAATTAATTTAGAAAACTGATATTTAAAAGGAGATTTAATATAGGTTGTGGAATATCATTTAACTGCGTGTAAAAGGCTCGTAAATTCTATTTCTTGATAGTTTGCTAATATCACAGTCCTGATATTTATAAATTGTTTTGGGGTGAGGAGATTGGTAGATTTTCAACGATAAGTGAATTAACGTCACATTGTATTATAATTGACACATATTTCTAGTATAAAGTAGGACGTCAGGTGTAGTAGGGTTTATTGTTTGACATTATAAATGTAGGTGGAGTAGTGATACATATACAATTTGATTTATTTGGCAGTTATATTTACATTTAGGTCCTCGATTATTCTAATATGATTGCAGAGAGAAGCCTTTTTAGGATAGTTTATGGGAAGTAGGATGGATTGACACCAGGATTATATGTAAGGAAAATAGTGGAAGCTCGATGGTGTAGAGCAGATATTCGTTTAAGGGGTTGGTGATTTTGGGTGGGTTATATTTTCCAAGTTTTATTTCTGGTTGTGCTTCTACAATCGAACCGCCACGTTAGTTATTATTAGGCGAGAATGAAGGTATTTGTAGGAATGGCTAAATACTATTTTTTTCTTCTTTTTTTTAGACCAGCAATTTTAGCCTTTCTTTTTATTTCTTCAACTTTCTCCTTAACATTTTTTTGCTTATATATATCCTCCAACAGAACGGTATAATTCTGGCAGCATGATTTGCGCGTAATTTATACAAACGCATTTCGAATATCTAAATTTGTTTCCTATCGTATTGCTCTCTGTATTTAATATACACACGTTTCTGCTTGTTATAAAGGCATTGGAGCTCAATGAAGTCGACGGTTTCCTTTTCATAACTTCCAAGCACTGCACCGAGTTCTTCCTGTTTTGCCATTATAACCGTGTCAAATTTCGTGATCCAATTCATTAGTTGGGATTGAACCTTGTATCGCTTGGCGATGTCTTTGTTTAGACTATTAGGTTTACGTAGATGGACTTATTGCTGAGATAATAACATAACAGCTGAATTCATATTTGTGAGCATGCCGTTACCAGAAAATCAAAAGCTGAGACAGGTGTCAATATGATATGTGCCCAGGAACTCTGATCTTATTTTTTTAAAGAATTTATTTCCTGTCAGTGTTAGTGGATGGGTTTATTTCTCTAGTGTATATGTCAATTATAAAGGCATAGCTATATTTTTTTAAATCAAACAAATTTTTATATTTCTTTATAATGTACCAAAAAGCAATTAAAAATTTATTACAAACAAATGAAAACTCTATTTTAAAGAATATTTTAAAATAATAATTTTAAAAAAACTGTTTAAAACTTAAGAAAGTAGTTAAGATTTTCATTAAGCAGTTTAAATAATACATAAATAAATAAAAGATATAAATACGAATCATTTGAAAACTTTTTAGAATAAGATTTTAATCAAATTTATTTAGAGTGTCATCTATTGTCTATCCGTTGCACTAGATCCCTGTTTGAGTGGTTACCACCGACAAATCAAGGGAACTATCAACAGCGTTAATTATAACAATAATAATGTAAACATTCATTATTGTTTTCAATGACCGGTTTCGATCCTTTTTGGATTTGATGCTTTTAAATCTCCGGGTAAACCGTCAAATAAGCTATTACCTCAAAGGCGACATCTACGGTTTATAATCGCTTATACTTATTATTCTAATATAAATAAACTTTTTGTCATTTTTGTGACATAAATATATATTGCGAATAAGTTTTTTATATAATATTGAAAAAAAGAAATTTCTATTGGACTCGCAGTTTAATTTAGTTTCAGCTTCTAGAAACGGCAAACATAAAAGAGTATCCTGAAAAAGATTTCATGGTTTCGCCAAGTATGAGCAACGAAATCCCCTCACAAAGATTTACTGTGTAATACATTGCGTTCTTGCTCACTGCAAGGGATGCATTCATGCCTTTATATGGAACATAATTCGGAATTAAGGGATAATAAATAAAGGGTAATCCACGATTATTATCGGATTTTACTGCAAACTTAAATTGGAATGTAATAAATTTATATAATACCGCCATTGTAAATAATAATAAAAGGTTGCCCAAACAATAAAGCTAGCCATAAGATATATGAATCAATAAAATTAATTAATAAAGACGATAGTTGTTGGCCATAAATTAGAACTTTAATTATTGGATTTGAAGTATGTAAATTTGTTAACATTAAACAAAAAATATGCATTTGCCAATTTAAATTTATTTAATAGATGTTACTAAATAATTAACATTAACAACTATGTAAAATAATAATTACTTTTGTAATTTCGTTACATTTGTCTTTAGAATTGAAATATTAAGAAAAATAACGTTGTTTTTAAATAAATTTATTGGCTAATAAATTTAAAAATACGAAAACATTTCGTGAATCTACAACAATGAGTCTTACTAAGACTACAAAACAAATTAATTTGAAACAACTACTTCTCTAGCTAATACTTCGACAGACATTGAATAATACAAATTAATTTGCGTGTTACAAATAGTACAACTATTAAAGCAACACTAATTTGAATGAAATTATTTCTGTTGAACAAACTAATAATTATTAGTTTGTTCAACAGAAATAATTTCATTCAAATTAGTGTTGCTTTAATAGTTGTACTATTTGTAACACGCAAATTAATTTGTATTATTCAATGTCTGTCGAAGTATTAGCTAGAGAAGTAGTTGTTTCAAATTAATTTGTTTTGTAGTCTTAGTAAGACTCATTGTTGTAGATTCACGAAATGTTTTCGTATTTTTAAATTTATTATTTAATTTTCTACAACGAACTAAAGGATTTTAATACATAAAATTTATTGGCGTAATGAACGGATTCTTAATATTCATATTTAGATAGAATCATAATATTTAGATTGAAGATGATAATCTGATCTGATTAAAACACGTTTCTTTACTACTAATAGTAAGAGTAGAATTATAATCCCTGAAACTACATAATAGTTTGGCTATGGGATTTAAAGTAATTTGAATTAATATACAATTTGTATAATACATATCACTGCAACTTATATTTACTTATGCCCGATCAATTACATTTCAATTGTTCCAATTAACCTGTAGTTACATAGCTATTCCAAGTATTGATGTTCAATATGTAAATCTATCTACTATCTAATTTACAGACTAATCTCACAAATTTATCCAACTAATATAATACTGATTGATACATACACATTAGCTATATTCTAGTGGAATAGGTTTGATAATGGATTAAAAAATAAATCATAGTTTTAATACATTTTTTTTTCAAATAACTATGTTGTTATAGTGAACTCGAACAAAAATTAATGTCCGCAAGTCGGAGAAGCAATTTAACTTTTTGGAACAATTCAAATATTTATTAATACAATTAGTGCTCGTATTACCGAAGTTTGCTTTCGACACTAAAAGCGGCAGCCGTAGGTGGGGGGTTCGGACGGGGAGGGAAATTGAAAAGCACCGCTGAACACAATCAACACACGAGGGTGGAAAGCGTATTACACATCTGCAAAGATGCAAAAGTGGCGGAACGGCTGGATGAATAATTTATTCGGGCACTCTTAAAACGTGTTTGCTAATGTATTCTCTTATCTTGGCCAGGTTACCGTGGGGGGGTGGCGGGACGGCAGTTAGACGTAGGGGCCGGACATGCCAATTATCTTCGCTGGCGGTCGCATTGCTTGCGTAATTGCCGCCGTGCCATTACAATGCCACGCACCGTCGATATTAAAGCTGTAATATTGAGGTTGAAATTATGTGTATTGGAATTTGCGGAATTTATAATTTTCATAGTGGTTACTGGAATGGCTATCTACACAGCGTGAGCTTTTTATGTTTAGTTTGTAGCAAATTCCGGCAAAATGGGCCTAACATTCTTAATAACATAGTAAAAGTGATCAACTCAGCATAATAACGCCTCTCTTATAAAAAAATTATTGACTGAAGTGGAAAATAGAATTTCTTGAATAACTTTCACGTATCACTTGGTGACACATTTTGAACAGGCGACACATTTAACTAGACAAAACTAACAACCCAAAATCATACATGTTAAAAATATATCAACTTGTTAACTGGGTCGCTCTGTTTTGAAAGTGCGAATCTCTGTGTCACAAATATCGATCGGTGATATAATATATTTAAAGAATATGTGCGAATAACCTCCGTTCTATGCTCTTGTGATCTAAAATATTTATTTCTGTTCTTCAATCAAAAACGTTTCAAAATATGCTTCTATCATATGTACTGTTGTCAAGGGCTCCTTCGGGCCTTGGTCGAAAGTGAGGAGAACCTCTCAGAACGATAATAATTTACAAGTAACTCGGTTTGATTACGTTCCTGCCCCGACAACTGTACCGATAGTTCAGGGTAGAGCAAGATTATCAAAGAGAGATAAATAAATAATATTCGTCTAAATATCCGCAGAATGACTACGTATATTAAACGGAGAAAGAAATGACAGAATATTTACAACAAACACAACAACAAAAAGAAACACAACAAAATTAAACTAACACTTATATATGCTATATAACGATACACGTGAATTTTCAAGTGACCACTAAGTCTTAATACAAATCAGAGAAATAAAAACTTACGGATTAACTGACGCCGTCAAGAGACGTTGTTCAGCGAGATACTGTTTAAAAGAGAGCTTTTGCTTTCGAAGGCGGCGTATTTATATGATCGGTGGTCAACCCTCTTCCTTTCTTACCCCTCTAGCGACCACTGAACTCTCGCTGATGGACACAAATAATTATAACAATTATAGTGTTTGGTATAATTTGATGTAGCTTATGTCCTTAGGTGTGCTACCTGTATATTATAGGTATCTACCTGTACGGCGTAATAAGGTGAGCCTAAATGACTGGCAATAAATGGTTAACAGATATATACATATAGTGCACGTGTTGGCTTAGTTAAAAGCAATTTACGTATGTACAATTAACTAAATATTAATAATTATATATCATGACAGCTCGTGGTTAACATCGTTCGACGTAGGGTTAACCACTTTGTGTTTGGTGTCGTTCGAATGGCCTTCTCCTCAGCTATCCGATGTCCCATGTGGATTTTGTGTGCGTGGATTCCATACGCAAATATTCGCGAACAGTGAAGAGGATGTAAGTAACTTTCGCCGTGACGTCACTTCCCGTCCTTTTATTCTTCACACGTGCGCTTCGCCTGCTCGATCCGTTCGGAATTTTGGACACCCCTGGCGGGACGGCAGCAGAATTCAGTTTTGCTTTTCGACACGAAGTTGTGCTATCATGATATAGGGGCGCTGGTCTCTAGAAAAGAATAACAGATTACGGTGTGGCGCGAACCTTACTCATTTGGAAAATGAAGCAACACAAGTTGCTGATATTTGACGGTGCTTCGCGCCGGTAACAATTCGGCTCCGTAAAAGGAGTAAAATTCGCCACAATATACAATATATACACAAGAGTTTAACACATGAAAAACACATGAATAACACAAAAAAGACATGAAAATAAAGCAAACAAATTATCGGATCCCTTCCATGTTGTGATGTGAGGTGATTGGGTCGTCTCACACCAGATCCGTGGGCTCTATGGTAATAAGAGCCCCTGCGCTCGAAATGGTAGTAGGTGATGAGGTGAAGGTTGGCTCTGCAGGACATGGGGTCCACGTGGATGGGCCATCTCTTCAGCTCCGGATGTATGTGGGCTCTATGGTTATAAGAGCCCCTGCGCTCGAATTGGTAGCAGGAGGCGACAAGGGTCCTGATGAGGTGACGGCTGGCTCTGCAAGACATGGGATCCTCGTGGATGGGCCATCTCTTTATCTCCGGATGTCGAAATATCCTTACCAGGCCGCAGAAGACGGACATCCTTTGGGCGGCTGTGGAGCGATGCATGTGGCGCCCACAGCCACAAAGGGTAAACTCGGATGAGTTTTTGCACTGCCCATTGTCAGTGTGCTGGCAAGTTGCCGATTTGCCTCGACGCCTTGATTTTTGAGGCCTTTTCTAAGGGTATGCTGCCAGCTTGTAGAAAACGGTGGAGATCGCGTCACCGTCCGGCGTCACAGAACGTAACTTGATAGCACCCTCGTTCCGTAGGATAGACAAATTAATACCAGAAAAAAAATGATTATTTACACGAATGTCCTACTGTCCTAGTTTTAGTGCCTATTTTTTTACGTACTATCCGGGGTCACAAAGCCCAGCGGTTAGAGAGTATCTATAGTCTATGGGTTGTGCACTTCGCAATTAATACTTTACGCGGATTGTCTGTGAGCGGCGGCACTTTTCGCGGATTGTCTGTGTGGGGCAGCGCTTTAGGCAGATTGTTCGTGTCAGGTGGCACTTTACGCGGATTGTCCGTGAGGGCAGCACTTTAAGCAGATTTTTTGTGGGAGGTGGCACTTTACGTGCATTGACTATGTGCGGCGTGGTAGTTGGGCGTACTTCACTGCTTGGATATTCATCCTGTTCCGTTTGGATTGACAATGGTCCTTCTTGGGAGGCGGCAGAAGACGGATGGATAGCTAGTTTCGAACCTGCCACTGCGGATCGTTTCCCGGCATAGTCGGGCAGTGGCGATGCCAGTGACGTCCATTATTGCATAATTGACATGGAAGTGGCGTACGAGGGCGGGCTGGCGGATCCTTCTGACATGGCATCGATCTCCGGTTCCATTCCTTTGGCCTCCTGCAGCAACATCAGAAGTCGTCGATCAGTCTGGGTTGCGGTTTGGCTGCTCAAGGATGGCATTTCTGGATGATACTCCACTGGGTGAGGCAATAAGGGTTGAGGCCGTTGGATATTGGCTGCTGCTTCCCTATGGTCGAACTGAATCGGTGATGGATATGAATCCCATGACTGAGAGCGCTCGTACCCAAGTTCTCTTCGCAAAAGGTCACGCTCGTCACGCAGTATTTGTATGTTTCGTTGCATACGGGCTCTCCTTTTTTCCATCAACCGTATCAGCTGTTCTTCCACCTTCCGGATTTCAGCTAATTCCGGATCGTTCTCATCTTCGTCATCGTCTATGATGTCATTTGGTATGTGGTCTTTCTTTGGTTGCGAAGATTGGTCTATCATCGTGGTATTTTCCTGGCGACCAATTCTACAGTCGCTCCTGACTGAAGTATGCAAGATACTTCACGATCCTCCACACAAATGACTTCCTAGTCAACGGTGGTTTTCGAGCGTGTACGGAGGTTATACGTATTACTATTACGATGGTCTCGTTAAAAATTAAGAATGTAAAAAGAATAAATATACAACCAGGTTTGATGTGCAGTTAAGCCTGTATAATCAATTTAGTATATCTCTTGAAAAAATGTAACTGTGTTTTAAAATTAATTCAGAATAAAAGGCAATTAATAAAAATGTATGCTGTTGTTATTATAAAATTCGCTCTAACATTTCCGTTTAAACGATGATAATACAAAATAAGTAATCAACATAAAGATAATATATCGTAAATTGAAATTTAGCTAAATGTGCATAGTTATAACGTATTAAACAAAGATAAAATTCTATTCGATTATGGAACACTGATTGCAAATAACAACACTTGCGTTATAGTAATAACTGTTGTTAAAATGATTAAAGTTACGGACAATATAAACAAAACACTAAATTTGTAACTTGTTGATCAACTCTGAATAATAATTTTTTAAAAAATTGTACCGAAACTAATCGCTATATGTAACAAATTTGGTTCAAGATGTGAGAAATGTTTTTGTTTACTAAGTTGTGTGCTGTTTGTTATACGAAAAGTGCAACTTAAAATTATGTAAATTTACCTCTATTCGACAATTTAAAAAATATATATACATAGTAGATCACGAAGTTAGGATGCAACTGATTACACGAGACAAATACGAGCAAAATTTCAACAAATTAATACCGTTAATTAAAAAATAATAATAATTTAGGACATGAATATAAACGGCTACTAAATTAGCGCAACACTTGTTATTACGATTGTTGACAAAATTTAGAAAAATTGGTGCTAGTATGTAAAAAAAATTAAATTTCAGGGCGTGGATATAAATCGGTAACTAACTTTGGGTGTCACTTGTTATCAAGTCACAAGTGCGGCCAATTTAAACAAATTAATACTGGTATGTAAAAAAAAATTCTTCACGGCGTGGGTATAAACGGCCCCACGTTGGACGCAACTTGTTATCAAGGGCTCCTTCGGGCCTTGGCCAAAAGTGAGGAGAACCTCTCGGAACGATAATAATTTACAAAAAAAAACAAGTAACTCGGTTGGATTATGTTCCAGCCCCAACAACTGTACCGATAGTTCAGGGTAGAGCAAGATTAACAAAGAGAGGTAAATAAATAATATTGTTGTAGATTTTACGAAATATTTTCGTGTTTTTTCTAATTATTAAATAATATTCGTTTGAATATCCCTGCGTATATTAAATAAAAAAAGAAATGACAGAATATTTACAACAACAACAAAATTAAACTAACACTTACATATGGTATATAACGATACGCGTGGATTTTTAAGTGACCACTAAGTCTTAATACAAATCAGAGAAATAAAAACTTAGGGATTAACTGACGCCGTCCAGAGACGTTGTTCCTAATTGTTCTTTATATATCATGCTTAACAAATTTTATAATTTAAATATATAATATTTAGAAATATTAACAAATTTATTTATTTTTATTTGATCAAGTCTTAAAATTTCATTTAATCGCCTTTCATATTGGAAATTTTAAATCATAACGTTGTCACCTAAATAACAATAATTGCTGCGATAAGCCGCGTATTTTTAATTTTAATGTTGTTAATAATATTTTTTAACGATTCTAATTAAATATTAATGACAATAAGTACTTTTGCAATACTGATAATATTTTTAACTTTTAACAACGCCTATGCAAAAATTTGGTTGATTCGCTGTGCGGTATTTGTACACAATGTAAGTTCATCAACGTTTAAAATTTAACACTTTACAATTAGCAATTTATCATGTAAACTTATTGTTTTTGTTTAACATATAACATATGTAGTTGCACACACTAGTGAAGGATTTAAATAAAACCGACAGCTTGGTACATGGTCAACTAGTACATTCCAATGGTGCCTGTAGTTGGATTTCCTTCCTGTGACAGAAAAATTCTCATGTTTTGATTATTCTTTTACTTAGAACTGAACTAGACAAATTAGAAGAACAAAACATGTTTTTTGTGAGGAATTTAGTCAAGGTTTCCATCCTCATTATCTGTTAGAGGAGCTAAGTCCACAACATTATTCAAACTTCTGATTCCTTTGAAGAAACCGTGGTTCATAGGAGGAATGTATTTAAGTCAAAACAGCATATATCGTTTCTTCAATTCGCGTTCCATTATACAAATGTTCTTGCTTGATTAACCTTAAATTTATGGGCCGTCCCTCTTTGTTGGGTTTAGTTTCAGTTCTCTGAATGGAACGAACTCCTTAAGAGTGGTCTTATATAGAAGGGAATAAGGCTTGTCTTTCCGATACAGGATCCAGTGTAACGACAACCAGTTCACATTTTCATCACTTATGTTTTTTCTTTCTTCGCTGAGTGATCGCATATTCAAGAGCATCCGTTTTCAGAAAATCACCTTGCATTTGTACTACTACAAACTAGTTGGGGCATCGTGCATTCTCTATTTCCCTGTATCAAAACTTTGGGTACATAAATTGTCTCATTTCTGCAATTCTACGATCTCAAAGTCAGAATAATTTGGAAGATAGGAATGAACTGACATTAACTTGTGGTTTATTGTTTGGATGATAATTTAAGTAAAGATAGGGACATTTAAATATTTCTGTTGTGACCAGTGCACGTATTACGGTATGTTCTTTAGAATATTGCTTTAAATGTTTAGTTAAGCATGAAGTTATTTCCTCGGACTCTCTGGACGCTATCGTTTCTTTCCAAACGTGCATGTAACCTATTTTATTCAGAATCAATTTGGTTCACGGGCGGCTCAAGGCGCAAGTATATACGGTACAACATCTGAGACAAAAATTTCTGTTAAGGACACCACGGTGTTCCGAACAGAGGCGAGCTCTTCACCAATGCACAAGAGAAATAGCTAGACAAGACACCAAAAGTACGACAGTAGCTATATTCCCCGACAGCCAGGCGCTACTAAGAGCACTATGCTCTACACTGATCGAATATATGTGCTCTTAAACGTGGCAGTCACAAAAATAACAATCACATGGGTCTCAGGGCACGGAAGACATCCGGAGAATGACAAAGCAGACGAATTGGCCAAACAAGGTTCGTCAAAAGAAATAATTGGCGCGGAACCCTCCAGCGGCATCTCCAAAACGGCAGTTAAACCATCTATAAAAAAAGAGCGGAGGCACAGGCCCAAACCTGGTGGACGAACTCACCAGGATATATACAGGCGAAATAGTTCATTAAGAAACAATCGCCAAAATTCACATCCAAACTTCTGAACAAAGACAGGAAAATGGACAAAACAATAGTACATCTGATGACAGGACACTGCAAGCTCAACAAAGGTACCAGCAAAATAGGCCTGGTGGAAGAAGCAATACGCAGATTCTGCCTAGAGGAAGAAGAGGACTCGTTCCACATCCTATGCATTGCTAGGGCCTATCAAGGATTAGACAACAAAAGTTGGGCACTACAAACCCAAGCTCGGGGAGCTATATCCAAGCCCAAGAGTAGGGCTAATAGGACTAATCAAAGAGGCAAAGCTAGAGCTGGCTATCTGAGATAAGTAAGGATCCACAATAGATCTGAAAAGGTCGCCGGTGCCACCCATATAACATCTAATCTAATCTAATCTAACCTATTTTTTGTGCAGGCCTAAATTATAACAGTACATATTTCGTTTATAATAAGTCTCAGAAATTTAGAAAACGGCATGGCTTTTTAAAGATCAATGATGATAGCGTAGTGGGTCGCGGCTAGTTCTCCATCAATTTTCAACTGTTCCCTTGCTTTCTCTGATATTTTCAAGCCAATAACGTGCTGACAGCCCAGATCAGCTCTTTTGCATTTTTCTTTCCCAACGTCTATTAACTGTTTGTATTTGTCACACTTTTTAAAAGTATCGAGCTGTATAGAAATGCAAATTAAATTAATTTTTGAATACAAAAATACACTTTTACGCCGGATATTTTTTTCCATAAACCATTGGTTATAAATTCTATACATTTCCCTAATATTGAACTCTGGATTTAGATATTTTCTATATGGATTGTCCCTTCTATAATTGAATTATGGCTATAAAAAAAGGAAATAGAGCTATGTGGTATTTCACCGAACTTTTTACTTCAGAAGTTATTTTGAGTGCAGCTACGTGCTTTCCTCTCAAAACCAGGAGGTTTGCCAGTTGTAACTTCCTTCGAAGCTCACTATGAACGTGTCCAAAAAATGTTCAACAAACCCGAACATCGGCGCCACCATACACTGTTTTGTCCCTTTCGTACCATCATGAGGTCGCCTATATTTTACAGGTAATTGTTTACTAAGTAAAGAAAGTTATGTATTTTGACGAATTATATCGCCCATGTTGTGAAAAAGTCGATATATATTTTTCAACATCCACAGTCCTTATGCATGAAAGTTTTGGTTATACTGCTTTACCAGATGTGTTGATATAACTAATACCACAATTTAGGAGTCTCTTCGCCTTTGCTCTTGTCGATTCTTCTGACGCTTCTGAGGTTTGAAATCAAATAGGTCAATTGCCTACAATTTTTTGAGGGCTAAATTACAATTTGGAATACTGTCTTCGCATTTCTTCATCACTACCATCAAGACTCTTCGTATATGACGTATATTGCTGCTTCCACCAAAGTAATATAAAAACTAATTATCTTAAAATTCTATGTAATAAAATATAAGTAGGAAATTTTACAAATAATAATAATAATATAATAGTAACTGTCCAATTACTATTAAATGGAAAAGACAGTTGAATACACTAAGCACAGACTATCACTACTGCCAGTTTTTCGTCAATGCTGCGGCCGTCAATCATCTGATTTAATTTTAATGTTTGTTCAAGAGTTCAGAAACATACTGGTGTGTATGACGTTCACAAGTGTGACTCACTGTGTAAATCTATTACCTTACTTTCACTATGATTTGTAACGGGCATTTTTTATCTTACAGACATAGTGTTAGTACGCAAAAAAACTACTCTGTAACTAAGATACAATTCGACTAATCCCCAAAGAAAATTTTTCAGGTTTTATAAAAATTCTGTAAATCCAGAAAACAGTTGAAACACTGAAAATATTAATAAACCTGAAATTCTCTGGAAAATTTTGGTAACCTTGAAAATTTTAGAAAATTCTTTAGATCCAGAAGAAAATTACTGAAAATATATAGAAACCTGAAAGAAAATTCTTTGGAAAATTGTGGTAACCTTCTGGATCTGGATCTGGATTGAGTTTGCCAAGGGTGATCAAATCATTGACCACAGCACTTAGACCTCACTAGGCCCCTTGTGCCCCCTTGATTGGGACAGCCATGCGTTGTTCTATCACTCATTTAGCCACCCAAGGTGACGAGCAAAGGACAGCATAACGCTTGGAGGGTTATCCCTCATATTGGCCATGTTCGGCCAGATCTCCTTTGGTAACCTTGAAGGAAAGTTCGGAAAAAAACTGTTGAACAATTCTATAAATCTGAAAAAGTTTAAACCTTAAACTTATAGAATCCCCGAAGAAAATTCTTTCAGGTTTTATAAAGATTCTATAAATCCAGAAAAAAAGTTACTCAAAATATTTAGGAACCTGAAATTCTTTCAAAAATGTTGGTAACCTTGAAAATTCTATAAAATTCTATTGATCATCGAATAAAATTACTAAAAATATTTAGAAACCTAAAAAAGAATTCTTTGGAAAATTTTGGTTACAAAATTATTATTATACAATGCTGTTGTAAAAGTTGAAATATATCTCAATTAAAAAAAATGCTCTATTAAATTTATTATAATTAAATATCTTGCACTTTTCAAAACAGAATGCTGTAGATTTTTGAAATTTAAAACATCCATTATAAATTCTAGAAATTTTTTTTTTAATTTAAAAAGCTCAAATTTTAAAAATCTGTATATTTTTAAAACTCTGAAAGAAAAGAAAATGCTCATAATCTGGAAGGTAAAAAATTTAAACATTCTAGAAATCTAGAAGAAAAAATGAAAAATTGCACTTCAGATAAATACTTTCTAGAAATCTGAATGATTTTTTTTTCAAACGTTATACAAAAATACATTTTTCTCTGTCCTAAAGAAAATCGCAATTTGAAAAAGAGCGTTTTAATATGAAACCATAGTTTGGAAATTTACAATAAAATCCTAGAAATCTGGAATAAAAAGTGCTGATAAAAATCAACTTCAGAAAAGGATCGCAATTTAAAGAATTTAGAAATCTAGAAGAAAATTACTGTACAATTCTAGAAATCTAGAAGAGAAGTAATTAGAAAATTCTAGAACATAGAAAGAAAGAAATTATTTGAAGATATTTCTTTCAATTCGGAAGAGGAAATTCAAGAAAACAACATGTAATGATATAACTGAAAAATACTTGAAAAAAAAGTGCTTAAAATAAATTAGGAAATCTGAAATAGGTTTTACTAGAAACTTTTAGAAATTTCAACAAAAAGTTTAATGGGTTTCCAAAATTAAACCTTCATGAAAATTGTCATTACTTAGAGAAGAAGATGCTGGTAAATTCTAGTAATCTGCAAAAGAAGTTATCTAAAAATTCAAGATATCTAAAAAAGCAAAAAAAAAAAATTGAAAATTTTTATCTTATAAATTTCACAATTGAAGATTGAAAATGCTAAAATAAGTAATTACTGAAAAGTTGGAAACGTTTGGAAATTCCAGAAACTAAGAAGTGAAATTGTTGAAAAATTTTAAAACCCATGAAATTTAAAAGAAAATATACTACAAAATTATAGGAAACTGGAGGAAAAATTAATTCTTTTAGAAATCTCGAGGAAAATCTTTAAATCATTGAAGTACGTTCTTGCAATTATCTAAAGATTTAGATAAACATTTTTTTTATGATGAAAATTAATAAAAAGACAAATATGATGTCCATGAGCGTTTCTGTACTGTGTTTTACAATAAATGTAAAAACTCCAGTTAACAGTTAAAACAACTACTCCCCGTACTACAGCACCGCCAGGCATTGAATGATATAACTGTTAACTGTCGTTACATGTCTGAACTGATATTCAGCACGATGTAACAATTTTGTGGTGTTATCATTTTTTAACCTTTTCTCGAAAAGTGTTATGCAATGACTATCTGCAGACACGTGTTTCGCTGTATCACAGCTCATCAGTGCAGCTATGTCATAAATTACGCGCGTCCTTTCTGTTGAAAGGCCGCTGCGAGAATGAATCAATTCCAAATAAAATTGATCCATTGCCGATGTTCGAATTTCGAGACGCGTTTGAAAAACGATATCACCACAGATAATCGCCCGCTCTCAGCATTTAAATATGCAAATTAAATAACAAATTTTAATATTTAATTTGCATATTTTTTTTTAATTTGAAAAATTGCTGGAAAGCGAGTCGTTTCTTTGAGAAATTTTAAGTTTGAAATAAATAAAAATCAAAAAACTGATGAACAACTGTAGAAAATTTTAAAGAGCAAAAAAAAATAAACGAATGCTATCCTTTTAAAAAAATACATCCGAAATTATGGTTTTAAACAAAAATACAAAAATAATTATAGCAATTTTCAAATACTACTAATCAAAAAAAGCCTAAAGTTAAAAACGCAACAAATTTCAACGAGCAAAAAATAATATTAAAATAAATGCTATCGACTTTAGTTCTTTTCAGGTTTATGTAAATTACACCAGGAATCATGATTTTCAAGAAAAATGCAAAATTCCTAAAGCCAATTTTAATATAATAAAAAGAAGTTAAAAGAGCCTAAAAAAGGGGAAAATTATTCTAAATTTTAAGGGCAAGAAAGAAATATACTTAAAATTGCATGTGCGTTATTATATTACCAATAATATAGTTTTCCATTAGTAACGATTATATTTATACAAATAACATATTAACCTCAGTTAAGGATACAGACGGCCAGCAACTAAAGTCTTATAGTCAATATAAGTTTCTCTCAATTCCCATGAGGCCTGTGAAGCGCAATAATAGAGAAAATGTTTACAAAATAAATGTAGAAACATAGTAATTCATTTTTATTTCTAAAGAAGCATACGATGTTATTATAAGTTATATAAGTTTTAATAACTAGAAAATCCTACTTTGCAGTTATGCTTAACTGTAAAAATTCAATTACTAATAGCTAGAAATGTACATATTTCATTGTTTCTTTAAAGCGTTCTTTTACTGCAATGTGTATAATAAATTACTCCAACTTCAACGACCTTAATTAATTATTTTATCTTCATTACTTCCTCGGATCATTAATTTCAGACCAAGTAAAATCCACACAGTGGGCGTGACTACACCTAGATTTATTTCTCCATGTGCACCTTATCCACATACACTAATTGACTTCCCTTGTATTAGTGTGTATACAGTCGTTCAGATATGGCATTAAAAAAATATATGGTAAATCATCAAAGCTAAACTAGCCGAATCGGATCGAAATGCCCGCGGGGCCGTTAAAATAATTGCACATTACCTACTCCAGTTTAATTCAAACCACGGCCGTTATTCCATGTTCATTTAATAAAACGGGTAAATTTGCATAAATACGTTTAATAATTCTCGACCTCTGGCATTATTAACGAATGCCGGCGTTACTGGCCGTTTGTTTCGTTTTTCGTCGCAGCCGAGTGTAATAAACGTGCAGAAAAATGTGATTACATAAATACACACAATTGCTGCAGTCGGACGCGAAGACGCCCTTACGGGGTTTTACGCTAGTTTACGATGGAGACAATAAAATTCGGAAATTTATCGCGGCACGTACGGACTGTGACGGGGGCCACTTGCATTTTAGTACAAATTGAAAATTTTTCGACATTGGTGAAATGTATTTCTACTTTTTTTTACATCTCACATTAACGTAGAATTATTTAAACAATATTTAATTATTACAAAAAGTAATTATACTTACAATAAAAATAACTTAGCCAATCATTAAATTATTTTTATAGTTTTTAAATAAAAATGCAACTCTAGTGTATATAGATCCACCACTCTTCCTTTTTCTGAGTCCCATCCAATTTTATAAACAGAAAACTTCTCTACTTCTATTTTTTTTAGTTACTTGTGTTTACCATATTTAATTTACAGTTGTGCTCTCTTCTTTTTTTACCATATGTCTCTCATCATCATAATTGCTTCTGTTCTACTGTTTACTTCTCAATTGATATGGTATTTAATTTACCTCTTATAATTCCATTTTTATACCTAGCTCTTATAGTTATCCTAATTATCTTCTGAAAAATATTTTATGTGTGTCTCTTGTACTCAACTTTTTTTTCAAGTTAGTACCTATGTTTCACATCCATGCGTTAGAATATGTCAAAATATAAATGTATTGTTTTTTATCTCTCGTAATACCAGAGAAGTTCCAAGACATTCTTTGTTTCATGGGGATGTATTGATGGCAACCTAAGCAAGGGTACCGGTAAGAGGTATGGCAACATCGTTCTGAAGAAGGCCGATGTTGATCTTGATAAAAGAGCTGGCGAGTGCTCTGCAGAGGAAGTTAAATAGATTGCCACATTTATGATCAACCCACGTCAATAAAGAATCTCTCAACAGACAAAAGGATATTATTCATGTCAAATACAGCCAGCTTACTTTCTTCAACTTGAACAGCAAGCTCCGTGAAGATCTTGAACGCATGAAGAAGAAGAATTAAATAATTTAAGAAAAAAAAAGTAATTTAAGAAATTCTCCTATATTTTTGCTATATATTTATGGTTTTGTTTCTCTTCTGATTTCTTAATTATTTCCCTGTATATTCTAAAAAGTAATGGGTTAAGTTCCCCTCCTTGTTGCATTAATTTCTGCTTTATTTTTATAACTTCATTTTTGTTTGATTGCTAATTTTTGACTCCATTGATAGGAGAACTAGCTATCCACCCACCTTACCCCTTTGATAACAATAAGGATTTTGTTGGGAAACAGGCTTCCTAGGTCGGCAGGTTTTAACCATTATGACCCTAGCAGTATCTTCCTTAATTTCACCAGAGCCGGACAGTAGCACAAGATATGCTCCACTGGCTCCTCTTCCTCATTGTACCCTCTGCAGTTGGGATCTTCAGCGATTCCTAATACATAGATATATTTTTTATCTGACAGTTTCGAGATTTTAGGTTTGACCTAGATAGATTAGCATAATATTGAACAACTTTAGCGTTGGCTATTCGTATTATGATTCTGAAATAAGCACACGTGGAGACGTTCTTCCACCTTGCTTTGTGTGCTTCTAGAGTCATGCCTTGCAGTATGTTTGAAAGCTTGCCTTTGGATAGGGGTACAGACCTCTTGTCGATTTTTAAAAATGCTCCCTCTTTTGCTCGAGCATTCGCCCTACCGTTCCATCTCGTGTTTGAGTCTTACTTATTGCACTCTTGAGTTTAATGCATATGTTAGGGCCGGTCTTATAACGGCAGTGTACAACCACACTGCCAAAACGCCATGCTCGACTTCTGTACTTTGGTTTGATTATGATTGTTGCATTACAAGAAGACATTAAACAAATAAAGATTTCTGCAAATCAAAAGCAACAATCATCTGTACCACTTCTGTTAGACTCTGAGTTGATTATTCAAGAGATAATGGAGCGTGAAACACGTAAAAATAATATTATAATTTACGGTCTGAATGAGCCAAAATGTGATTCTAAGCAGCAGCTTGTTGAACATGACGTTCACATTATTAACGAAATTCTGCCTATATTGAATGTGGAAAAATCTGATGTGCAACCTGTTAGATTAGGGAAATTTGATCCCACTCGTGATAAGAGCAGCAGGCCAATTAAAATCCGTCTTCTGAGTCATTCTTCAGTTATGAATGCCATTCATAATTGTTATAAATTAAAGAAAATTGACAAATTCAACAGAATTAAAATCTCTACTGATAAGACACGCATGCAAGCCGACTACTATAAATCTGTAAAGAACGAGTTGACACGCAGAACTGCAGAAGGAGAAAAACATTTAAAAATTAAACATATTTGTGGTATACCCACAATTATCAAGAATTCGGAAAACTAAAGATGCCCGACAGTACCCTCTCTACATTGAATGTATATTATCAAAATACTCGTGGACTTCGAACTAAGACCCATATTCTTCACTCTGCTTGTTACAATAGTAATTATGAAATAATAGCACTTACTGAGACATGGCTAAATAATTCCATTTTAGATGAGGAACTTACGACTTCTAATTATAAGATTATACGCTGTGATAGAAACTTTCCTGCTGTTGGACGCTCCACCGGAGGTGGGGTATTGCTTGCTGTTGATGAAAGTATGGTCACTGAGACTATTGATACCACACACTTAGGCAACATTGTTCCCTTAATTGATATAGTTGCCTGTAGATGCAAAACTGGTCGTTTAACTTTTTATACGGTTGTTCTCTATATACCGCCAGATATATCAAATGAGTGTCTAGCCATTTTCCTAGAATGTTTAGAAGCATTTCTTGTTGATAAACAGGTTTTAATACTGGGCGATTTTAACGTACCACAATACAATGACCACGCACAATCATCTATTCTAATTCCTAAAGTTAACATACTGAATAATTTTATCATCACTTTGGGTCTCCGACAGTACAACATGATTTACAATGAAAATGGTAAACTTCTTGACCTTGTGCTCTCTAATATCGACACTAAATTTGTTATGGAACGTGATAAGGTGCCATTCATCACTGAAGATTTGCATCACCCTGCTCTCTCTGTGTTTATGGATGTTGAGCTGCCCAGGAAGGAAACTTCATTTCCTAGTAATAGCAACAGCCGCTATAACTTCAGAAAAGCCAACTACCTCATTCTATATGATAAACTTTCTTGTGCTGATTGGTCTTTTCTAGAGTGTTTTACTGTTAATAAAGCTGTTCAAGAATTCTATAATGTCCTTTATAATATATTTGATGCTTCTGTGCCCAGATATACTTCAAGAAATACAACTTTTCCGACATGGTTTACCAGTGATATTAAAAACTGTATTAAAGTTAAGGAACAGTATCGCCGAAAATGATGATGCTGTGTATAATGTACCAGAAGATATTGTTTCAGCATTTGCAAAACTGTTTTCTTCTGACTCTCTCCCATCACCTGTTGAAGAAAGAAGCGATGAGCCAATTAATGCTGTTCCATTTAATAGTAATAGTGTTGTGATTAGTGAAAACGATGTGCTCAAAAGCATCAACAAATTAAAAAACAATGTTAGTTGTGGTGACGATCAAGTGCCAAGTTATTTAATTAAAGATTGTAAGTTTTTATTTATAAAACCGTTAGTAATTATTTTTAATTTAGCAGTACGTACCAACTCATTTCCGAATATCTGGAAGCGCGCACGTATAACCCCTGTGCACAAAAAAGGTGATAGGAATAACATACATAATTATCGTCCTGCTTCTATACTTTGTAACTTTGCTAAGGAATTTGAACATATCATCTATTGTGAGGTTTACTGTCAAGTTAAGGGTATGATCTCTGAACATCAGCACGGTTTTATGACTGGTCGATCAACAGTTACGAACTTGGCAGTTATCACATAGCGTATAAGTGAAGACTTAGACAGTCGTGGTCAATTAGACGTCATTTACACGGATTTTTCCCGTGCATTTGATACAATTGATCACAAAATTTTATTGAGTAAACTGGAAGCATTTGGGTTATGTAATTCTATTATACTACTAATTGCGTCATATTTATGTAATCGTAGGAGTTATGTGCAGTACAATGGTTACAAGTCATTTGAATTTATTTCTACTTCCGGGGTTCCTTAGGGCTCAAACCTAGGACCTCTGTTATTCATATTATACATTAATGACTTAATTATTTCTTTAACCTGTAATGTTCTGGCTTATGCTGATGATTTGAAGATATTTGCCACTATTAATAATTTGTGTGACGCACTTTTACTTCAGGATAATTTAGATATGATTAGTAATTGGTGTATGATAAATATGTTAAAATTAAATATAACGAAGTGCTCTGTGGTTACATATACTCGTAAACGTACTTATTGTTATTTTTGTTATAACGTGGATGGTATTTTGTTATATAAGCTTAGTGAGATGAGAGATCTTGGGGTGTGGTTTGACAGTCAACTTACATTTGTCTGCTATATAACTAGGCTGTGCTTGAGTGCATCTAAATCACTTGGTTTTATCATGCGTATTTGCAAACATTTTACTGATCCTTCTGTTATGAAATCTCTCTACTCTGCTTTTGTTCGAAGCAAACTTGAATATGCGTCTGTTATTTGGTCGCCACACTACGTATACCTAATATTAACAGTTGAACGGATTCAGAGGAGGTTTTTAAAATATTTGTCATTTAAAATAGAAGGAATATACCCGCAAAGAAATATTGATTATAACTTTTTATTGACGCGTCATGATTTTGTGGCACTTTCCAGCCGCCGAGATTATAATAGTGCTGCAATAATGTACAAACTCATACACAATGTTATTGACTGTCCAGATCTTCTTAGCAAGGTACAAATTGTTATTCGCCAGAATAACATCTCGCTACACAAATTCGTTCCATTTACCAACTGCTAAGTCCAATTCACTTATAAACTCTCCCATTATCAGAATGAGTAAACATGCGAATAATCTTCTGGAAGATATTTTTCATTCCCTTAAGCTTAAGTGAAAATAAGATTATTTGGTAATTATTTATATTTAACAATTTTGAATTTTTATTTGAGTTTTTCTTTTTCTTTTTACAGCAATTAGTAATTTGTTTCAATTATACCATAACATTTTTATTTTATTATTTTTATGAACTTATTTGTTATTATATATATACATCTTTATTGACAAATATGTACATTATTTAAATAATAAATAAATGATGAATGAGGTGTTATTATGTTAATCTGTCAAAAGGCTATCGACCAGAGGTATTTCTGCCTTGTTTTGTCTAGTCATATGGCGTCAGTCTTTAGTGAGTAGATGCATGAAGTGATGAAATGAAATCGAAAATGGTAGAATGTGGGTTTTTAAATTTAGGGATTATGTTAGGGTTTCTAGGAAGACAGTACAGGGATAATATATGAAAGTTGAAAGGATTTTTGGAGAATTTTTCTGATAGGTATCGAAGGCGTTCTTGAATGGGGTTAACTAAGGTTGTAACATAGAGGAGTTGGTTGGAAGGATTATGTAAAGGATTTAGAGGATGCCGAAGTTTTTTTAGGGTACGGAGGGATGCTCGCTCGCTAACTTGAATATTACGGGAGGTTGGGTTGCTGGGATTGGGATAGAGGGCACAACCATAGTCCAGTAATGGGCGACAAATCATTTTGTATATTTTGACTGCTGTTTTACTAGTGATGCCATCATTTCTATAAGTTAAACATCTAAAATATTTTGCCCTAGTTGTAATTTTGTTTTTAATTATAGCTGTGTGTTTTTTGAAATTAATTTTGGGGTCTATGGTTATGCCTAGGTATTTAACGGAATTTGAGGGCGGATAATAGTGTGGGAAATTGAGATATTGTAGCGAGAATTATTGGTGTGTTTGTTATTATTTTTGTGTAATTAGTAATTTAGCATACTTAGTATTATATTTTATTATAGGTATATTGTCCTGTAATTGGTTTATACTAGTTTAGTACAGGATTTGGGATAGCCCCTAGGTACTTTACTTGTGAAAAAAGAGTTAGTGTAGTGTTGAATATCCTGCTTCATTCTCTTCGGTGTATTATTATTGTTAAACAACATCAGCTTCGTCTTCGTTGAATTTACCGAGAGGGCGTTGCCTGTACACATTTTTTTTCCATTATATTGAAGGCACTCTACATTAATCCACCCACATCATAGCGGCCGTCAATTAGAATTATTATGTCATCTGCATATGGTATGGCTGGAAAGCCAGATTTATTTAGTTTCTTTAGCAAATCGTCAATCACGATGTTCCACAGGCCACCCTTGCTTTGGAGACATCGTCATATTCTACCGTTCTTTTGCTAAGCAACTGTTTAATCCACTCAATAAGTGCGACTGGAGTGCTAAGCATGCAGATAGCTTGTCCTAAGTTGCAGAAAGAGGCTTTGTTAAAAGTTTCTTCTATGTCGATAAATGTCGCCACTAGGCCTCATTTTATTTACCTTCTCAATTTAGATAATCACACAATTGAGTCATGATTCAGTTCAGCATTCTGATACGAACGCGTGTTGATTTGGGTGAAGCGGATTTGTCTTTAGAATACGGTCCCTGATGTACAAATCGGAAAGTTTGTCCAGTGTTTTCATCATAAACGATGTCCGATATTTTCTTCTTAGTTATACTCAAAATACGTAACTCTCTCTGATATCTAAAGATAATAGAATTATGCGTAGATTACTTTAAAATACGCAATAAGAAAGATTATCCTCTGCGCATTTATCCATAATACGAGGGTGGATTGAAAAGTTTCCGGAATGGGCAAGAGATGACGCGTCAAATTGTTATGATGGTTGTCATGGCTAACCTATTTTAGGTAAGCTTTCATATTTTCAGATACGTGCGTCGTTCCATTTTTGTTTACTAGGATATCTTGTGAAGCAAGTCAGGCACTTTTGCAAAAATGGATAAAAACGAATTTCGTGCAGTCATCAAACATTTCTGGATGGATGGGAAAAAGGCGACGAAGATACGAGATATTTTGCAGAAAGTTCATGGCACATCCACACCTTCATTTTCAACATTTTCAAGCACCAAGGATGAACCACGCAGTGGATGTCCAAAAACGGCCACAAATGAAGAAATGGTCGACAAAGTCCATGATCTCGTGTTAGCCGATCGACGAGTGAAGTTGCGCGAAATAGTAGAGACCACGGGCATCTCATATGAACGTGTGCAAAATATCGTGCACGAACATTTGGGCATGAGGAAGCTGTCGGCGCGATGGGTGCCGCGTTTGCTGTCTATGGACAACAAGCGAAATCGTGTGACCACTTCGAAAGAGTGTTTGGCCTTGTTAAAGCGTAATCCAACGGATTTTTTTCGCCGATTCGTGACCGTGGACGAAACATGGATCCACCACTACACACCCGAAACCAAGCAGCAGTCAAAACAGTGGATTTCTCCAGGCGAATCTGCTCCGAAGAAGGCTGGGAAGGTCATGGCCACTGTTTTTTTGGGTTTCGCAAGGTGTAATACACATCGACTTTTTACAGAAGGGAAGAACTATCACGGGAAAATACTACAGCGATTTATTGGATCAATTCAATGGCATATTGAAGGAGACACGGCCTCATTTGCAGCGGAAAAGAGTGCTCTTCCACCACGACAACGCGCCGGACCATTCATCCCGAATCGCCAATGTTGGTTGAATTGGGCTACGAGGTGGTGCCGCAACCCCCGTACTCTCCAGACCTGGCCCCGTGCGACTTCTTTTTGTTCACAAACATGAAGACTTCACTCGGAGGCAAGCGCTTTACGTTAAATGAGGAGGTCATCGACGCCACTAAAGCTTCCGAAATCATATTTTTCTGAAGGCTTAAAAAAGTTGGAGCACCGCTGGGAAAAGGGTATCGCCCTGCAAGGGTACTATGTTGAAAAATAAAAAAATAAACTGTTTAATTACTGCGTTTTCTTGCCCATTCCGGAAACTTTTCAATCTACCCTCGTATAGCTTGCTTT
Organism: Ontholestes murinus; assembly: GCA_963969525.1. Classification (NCBI taxonomy): domain Eukaryota; kingdom Metazoa; phylum Arthropoda; class Insecta; order Coleoptera; family Staphylinidae; genus Ontholestes; species Ontholestes murinus. The sequence goes on along the minus strand of OZ018395.1, from coordinate 27,207,541 downwards.
AAAGTTGTTCCGTGTTTTCTCTTATATAATCATAAATAATCCTTAACGTTAACACCTAAATATTCAAGAACACAACCAACAATATGGAGCAATCAACAGAAAGAAGAAGACTATTAGCATTGTTTATAATGAAAAAGAAAGACCATTCGCACATATAATATCAAATGGCTGTTCTACACTTAATACAATAATAATAGTAAACTATTTATGATTTTTAACTTTTTATTTTACTTACTAGTAAAATACAAAGTTGAAAATCATAAATAGTTTACTATTATTACTATATTAACTGATAATGGATTTTCAAAAAATAAGTGCCTTAACAATCAACGAGAGGTTTTACAAAATACATACAAATTTGAGTTTATTCTTTCAAAAACTTATCCGCACCATAGAACAACTAGAACTTCTGCTAGTCATCAATTTGCAATATTTGTATATTGCATTGCAAAACGTGTAAGATTGATTTTCGAAACGGAATTTAAAGAAATGCAATTTATTTTTCAATTGTAAGTTCTAAAAGTAAAGATTTTTTATAATACGAATTAAATAACTTTACTTTTAACTTTTTCTCAATTAATATATGACATGCAAAATGCAGGTGTGTGTTTAATTTGTTTGAATAAAAGCACTGAAATAACTGGTAAAGCACAACTTTCTATATTTGCTAATAATTTTTATCATATAATTTTAGTCTAGAATAATAGATACATTTATTTTAATTAGACAAAAACAATTAATGGATAAAAATCATGGTAAAGTTGAAGAATAATGTAAATAAGGGAATTGATGCATTGAGAATAATAAGAATAATAAAGTAATTTATTTGCTCAAGTTAAACTAAATTATATATGTATTCTTAAGCTAATAAACAACTTACGCAATTCTTCAATTAATATGCAAATTAAACTTACGCAGTAAAATAGACATATCGAAGGGCAAAATATTAGTATATAATTGATATTATTTTAGACTAATAAATTGATTTATCTAACTACAGATTGAACTTCGAACGTGGTTGGCATGATTATCATCTTAATTAACTTAATAAATTCATTGGGTATCAAGAAACTCAATTCTATTGCTACTTCCATCAAAGAGTTCTCTTGGGTTACAGGCATTTTCTGAAGTTAAGCCAGTTATTACTTAAATTTTAAATCATATAACTACACAAACTCTTAACAAGCATCAGTTTTTGGAATTGTTAAATTAAATAGGAAGTCAGTACTAACTAATAGTGTTTACTAACCATCTCTAGCTTAGTGCTGTTCAAGTCCTAAAGCTTTTTTTGCTTTACTTGAGGAAATTAAAAAACAACTCTTCCTGCAAAATATAGATGTCACATACCCTGGTTATCTCATCGTTGATTACATGACTTAATGTTTTTTTGTATATATAACAACGTTTACTTAACTTAATAAAAATTTTCAGGGACCTGGAAACTTAAAACAACGTGTTTAAGAAAATATTAAATTGTTTCAATTAAAATTGGATATTTATATAAAAGACATTATTATGGAAACTCTTAAATATTTTTCATGTTTGCTTAAATGTTAACAAAATGCAAAAAAATACACAGGATTCCAATAATAATAATTAGAACATATTTTATTACCGTTATTTATGGCGAATAAAAATACATGTTCCTTAAAATTTAACAAATTTTCAAAAATGAATTTGAAAAATTAAAATTGATTTATTTCAAGTGGCAAATATAGATTAAATTTAAAAATGGCGCTGATAATATTAAAAATATTTTATTATGGATACAAAAATTTAAACGAAAAAAGTTGAAAATTTTAAGATTAAGACTGAAAATTGTTGGCTGCGACATGAAAAATATTAAATCGACAGTGGAAAATTTTAAAAATAATTTATTGGAAGAATTCACAAGTTTATTTAATTGTCAGAAGTTTACAAATGCCTTTTTAACTATGCCTTCTACTTATTGCTATGAGTTGTTATTCTCATCAATTAATTTTGTAACATCACCGATCATACACAAAGTTGCAAATGACATGACTACGGCTTATAGGGTCTATTATGAAAGTAATGCGCATGATTTAATTGTGAAGCGACTATCCATTGCACCGGGGTAAATCGGATCTGGAAATGTGATCAAGGGTCTGCCCTTCTAATGCAGCTGGTATTCAGTTTTCTCCGAGCAGTATGGAAAGACAAGCCTGCGCGTGAAGTGTGTTTTTCGACAGCGATACGCAATCAAGTTTTGTGCGTAGATTATAAAGAATGTAACTGAAACATTCCATGTGCCAGAAATGACAAAAACATGAATTGTGTACGCAAAGTTTTGTGTGTTGACCGTCGATTGAGGATCCTGCATATCGCTGACACCCTAAACATGTCTACATTTACGGTATATGGGATGTGCAAATACGCAAGGTTTTCGCGAAGCCTTTGTCGAAAGCGTTGATAGAAGACCAGAAAGAACTTCAAGACTCGCGCTGTCAAGAATAGTTTGATTTTATTCAAAATAAGCCGGACTTTCTTAACTCTGTCGTAATTGGTGATGAATCCTTGATGTTCTCTATTATCACAAAATCATCTTTTTAAGAAAGCGCGAATGAGCCAGTCTCGGTAATTGCCTTTTTTGACGTCCAAGGAATCGTCTATTTTGAGTTTGTATCGCAGAGAGAAACTGCCAAATCAGCCTTTTACTTACAGGTACTCAAGAGATTTAAACTCCAGGTTGCGCGCGTAGGAGTGGCATCAAAGCCACATGGCTTTCATTTCCTGGACCGTTTGTCCCCCAGCCCACTTATACTCCCAACATGACTCCGTGCGACAAATTTTTGTTTTCCCGAAAGAAGTGAGGGCTAATAGAAAAGCATTGAGAGTCCCTGAAAAGTATGTTAAAACGTTCCTATGAAAAATTCCCGTTGAAGAGTTTCAGGCTGCCTTCCAGTCATAGCAGACACGTTTTCTCAATGGTATTGATGTTGGGGATAGTATTTTCAAGAATATTAAGCATTTGTACTGCAAATTAATATACATTTTCCTAGAAAATTTGCATTACTTTTATAATGGACCCTGTATATCCGGTTGACATCGATACTTAAAAATAATAATATTAACCATATATCCTTTAAGAAGCAACAAAATTTTCCATTAACTATTTTGATTATTAAACTAATTTAAGATCTATATTCACATTATCACAGTGGATTTTAGTTTTATTGACCTGCATCACACTGAATACAAAATAATATAAATTTGGTTTTTATTCATTGCATAAAAAGGTTTGCCATCGCTAATCTACCCATAAAACGACGAAAGACTCTATTACATCATTATTTATATATTGTTTCATTTCGATTAAAGTGTACGTTACAACGTTCCTATGAAAAATTCCATTAGAAGAGTTTCAGGGTACGTCACGTTTCCTCAAATTTATTGATGCCAGGAAGAGTATTTTAAAGAATTTTAAGCATTTTTACTGTAAATGAATATATTCTTCCTAGAAAATGCGCATTACTTTTATAATCGACCCTGTGTATCAAGTTGACATCGACCAGTTAAAAATAGTAAAATTAACCATTTATCTTTTAAAACCCAACAAAATTATTCACTAAAACTATTGTGATTATTAAAGTAATTAAAGATCTATATTTATATTATCACTTTGAATTTCAGTTTTATTGGCCTGCAACACATAAATACAAAATAATATAACTTTTGGTTTTGATCCATTGCAAGAAAAGGTTGGCCATCGCTAATCTACCCTTTAAACAACGAAACACTCTATTACATTCATCATTTCTTCTCTCCATTTCGACTCAGGCTCATAGATAACAAGCCCATGGTTAATGAAAAAAGAGAATTAAAACTCTAATCATAAACCAAATATATTGTGTATCTACATCAAAACACTTGTTACTATAAAAAAAAATCAGGCTCGCTCTACATGTGTATTTATAACCATACCAACCACCTCATAATTTTCTATTTCTTAATTACAACATAGGTGTTTATTTATGGATTTTTTACTACATTATGTCATTAAATATGCGGGGTACTAATTACACACACATGTGCATAATTTTGCAGTAAATGTGGAATTTATTAAAACGGTCGTGGAGAATTACAGAATGTGTCCTGTTAATCGATAACTTTATAACTTATAACAGCATTGTATACATCAAGTTTTAGACAACAAAGATGTTTAAAGAAATAAAGGCAATATCATTATATTGCTTTATGGATACCAGGATAGTTTAAATTTTGAAAGTAAAATACCGTTTACCAATTAATTTTACTAAATAGCGCGAAGGGTTCTGTAATGATTTTTCTTCCACAGTGCAATAACACCTAAAATTTGTTGAACGATGTTATTAAAGTTTTCATAAAACCTCTAGTTTTGTAAAACAAAGTAATGATTGAAATTTGAAAAAAAGGACAAAAAAGTAAAAGTTTCTTTAGTAATGAAAAGCTTCACCACGATTTACAATGCACTCATTTAGATGGCTTGGATCAAGTGATCTTTAGCTATAAATAACAATGTTGTATTTTTTCTTCAAACCTTAGAATGGATACAACATTATTATTTATATTTATGCACTTTTCACAAAACCCAAAAATCAAACATTGATTACCTATAGCTGCTTTTGGTATATTGTCCCTAGCTTCTTGAATCCGTAGCTGAAGATCGTGTAAATTATCTGGAGTACATTACCTAATCCCAAATTACTTGTGGAATTGATTTGTAGCCCATTTAACATGCATGGGATGCGATACGTGTTTAATGGACGACAAATCAAGCGACCGAGTAGGCCATGGAAGGATGAGAATGTTAGCCTCTTCCAAAAGATGTTATATGTCCCTTCCCATACGAGGGCGCGCATTATACTGTTGGAAAATAGGATTTTTCAGGCCCTGAAGATATGGATTCAATTAGCTACGTTTAGGTTGACTTCAAGGATAATCTGCTACCAAAACATATTTAACCCTATATCATTACTCCTTGAGTGAGGGCTGTTTTGCTTTCAACAAAAAAATTTGGAACTCGTCACTAAACACAAAAAAGATGGCATTGATATTCTAATCCTGCACCTCTCAATTGATCATTTTGCAATTGATCGAATTGTTATCAATCTGTCTCTTGTTGCCAGAAGTCTTAAGCGACGTTTTTTGCGTAGTCCTCCGGGTACTTCCAAATCCAGGGCTACGTTGCTGAAATGATGACATTCTATTTCCTGCAAAAGATATGGCAATTGTTTTCCTGGCTGTGTAATTATAAAAAAATATTCAAACGTGAAATTCACACCTGAAGTAAAAATTCTATTGTGCAAATTATAATAAAAGAAAGTTGCAGTAATCTTACAAAAAACAATTATTTTCATCATTTTCTTTTCAAGAAAAAAACGGCAATCTTTAAAACTTGTATCAAAAATAATTGCATTTGGTGATTTAATTAATCATAAAAATATGTTGAAACATCAAACTGACATCTGATGTTAAAATTCCAATAAAAGACAGTTGTAGCATTAAAAAAAAACAAATTCCATAACTTGATAGAAAACAGAAGAGCCACCTTCCAAACTTGGATCAAAAGAATAAAAATTGCATTTGGTGATTGGAAGAATTGTAAAAAAATATTCAAACGTGAAATTCACTTCTAGAGTACAAATTCTAACAAAAGAATGTTGTTTTAATATTACTAGGAAACACAATTGCCATATCTTAATAGAAAAAAATATGACAATTATTAAAACTGGGGTCGAAAAGTGAAATTCCATTCGGATAATTGTTGATAACTGAAATATTCCAATTAAAAACTACAAATCGTTTTAAATTTAGTTAATAAGTTTTTTTTTTCGATAAACCTTGGATAATGTTTTACTGTTTGGAGAATGTAATAGTAGCTACCCACCCTCCCTACATATTAACATTTCATATCAACATTGACCGTGATTTCAGTTTGTTTAGCATTCTATAAAATTGTGTTTATATTTTTCGGAAAAAAACGACTGTCCATAGTTTATGTTTAAAATAATATGTAGGTTGGGTGGGTGGCCACTATCATACTCTCCAACCAAAAGAAGTGCGATTGCCTGACTCAAACTTCAAATATTTTAACATAAAAAAGAGCTTATAAAATTATATACAAAGATGTAATATTAAATGCATAAAGTAAATGAATTCTTAATTTATTTAACAAATTATTCGGCTACATTTTCGACAATATTGTAAGAATTATAGGGTATGATAGTAGGCATCCACCCACCGTACATATTTATTTTAAACTTTGGATTGCAGTTTTCGGAAATAAAACCACTGTTGTAGCTTATCTGCTAAAATTTATGTAGGGTGGGTGTCCATTATCACACCCTCCAACTAAAAATATTAAAAAGGGTGTGATCTATAATTCAATTATTTCAAATTCTAACAAAAGAAGGTTCAACATAAACAAGATCTTTTAAAATTAATTATACACAAAGATGTGATATTCAATTTATAAAGTAAACCAGTTTTTAATTTATCGAAAGTATTAACGACTTAATTTCCTAAATATTTAACCTATTTTTACTAAGGTAAAATTAAAAATTTTATTTTCTAGAATATGATTTTAAAATTGTAATTGAGTTATTCACTGAGTAAAAAAAATGTTTGGGAAATATTCCAGATATTTACGTTGAAATTTTTAATTGGTATTTTTCAGCGAAAAAAAAAATGTTTTCCCTTTGAATTTTCAAATTAATATAACGTAAAGAGACCTTTCACTTAATTACAAAATATACAAAGAAACCCTGATCCTCGGCCTATTGGGAACCAATTAAGGCCGTCCCGGTTTTACGTAAATCACAACTCTAAACTATCCGCACCCGCAATAAAAGGACGTTTCCCATAACCCAGACCGTTTCCCGCTTCCCGTTTCCCTGCCAGGATCAATTAACGACATGGCCCATGATCAATATCACACGAAAGAGCCCTTTGTGCCCAACATGCTCATACATACAATTTCGATCAATTAGCTCTCAGGAATTCTGATTCCGTCCCGGGATAGCGGGGTAAAAACGTTCTCGGTTTGCCCCGGCGTGATTTATGGACGTGTTTTTGGGGTCAAGGGGGGTGAATTGTATAAATTGCATTAGGCTGATAATTGCGGGCCGGATGAAGAGGAGCTCTTCCGCCGGCGCACAAGTTAATGTAAAAGTTTATGTTTGCTGAAAACTTCAGTGGTGCACATTGCACTGGCTTCTTTGTGCCGGCGCTTGGTGGCGGAATGGAGTTGGCCATTTATAACTTTGTGGTTTCATTAATTTATGCGGCGGGAATATTAAAAGACTCTCTATCATATTTTATCTAGGTAGACTGCTAACTTTAAATAATCAATATGGCCAGACTAAAGCTTTTAACTAATATTGCATAATGCTCTATAAAGCAATTTGGATTATTTATTGCTAAAATATATGATTTTATTATCTATTGCGAAAGAGAATTGATACCATTAGAAGGACATATTTTAAATATAAAATATGCAAGTAAGTTCAAAAATACATTATATTATTACGTGATATTGGACTGGTATTTTTACTAGGATGACTTACTGACACGTGTATCGCAATTTTTTAGAATAAATGCTACTCTAGTTTTTAGAGGATGTACCTACCATCGGTAGCAAGAAAAGAAATTTGGTGTAGCTGCGATTATAGATGTATCTAATGTCATTCATTTACAAAGCTCCGGTGGAAAATGTGGAAGACTTGCGAAATCGGATAATTTTTGGGTATAACACAATAAGAAATAACAGAGGATTTTCAAAATGGTTGGCATCCTAGCGGAACGTCGTTTTACATCTCTTGTAGATTATGAAATTTGGCGTGTAATTTTTGATAATTAAATTTCATCTTAAATATCAGATTTTTCTAAATAGCTTATTTTAGTAAAAGTATTGCCTAACATAAATTTTAACTGAGTGGTTCTGTATTTATTCACTTAAATGTTCCTATTGTGATAAAATTTATATTGGACAAACCCAAAGAAATTTATCAACTCGTTTTAAAGAACATGCATATCACACAAAAAATCAAAATATTGAAAAATCAGCAGTAGCATATCACACTTTCTCTACGGGCCACAAGTTTTCATTAGAAAACATTAAATTATTAAAACATTCCACCGATAATAAATTAAACATGGTGGAAGAAATTGAAATGAAAAAACATAAAAATTATTTATTGAATTTTGATCTTAGTCCTTTAGATAACCCTTTACTTGAAATTATACTAATTTTAAAATTTCCCAAAACGTAACTTTAAACTCACCACGATTTTTTCAAATATTTTTATTTTTTCTATTTAATTAAACATTATAATTAAGTCGCCCAACTTTTTTTGAGTTTTATATTTATTTTGTTATGTACATATACTATTGAAAATGAACCCTTAGGGTTCGAAATGTACATATAGTTAATAATAAAACGGTTGAAGAAAGGATATACTTTTAACCACTAATTTAAATTGTTTGTTATTGTCAATAATTTTTCGAATTAGTTCTATAGGCAATTATTTATTATTGGGATTTAATTAATATTTGTTTGCATAACATCTATGCAGGAATTATCAATAGAAGTTTACAAACTTTCAAGATAGATAATGTATTCATAGGTAACGGGAATCATGTGAATGGCCAGAAAAGGCTGGTAATTTTACACATTAACATTAATGATCATTGTATTTTTATTTTATGTTATACTTAGTTTTTTGTGCTATATTATGAATTTGCTCTTCTTATTCGTGTCGCTTCTTCATTTTTCTTCATTATATCTTGATGTTTATTTTATTATTTTCTAGTGGTGTACTACCACTAGAAAATAATTTTTGATTTTGCATTGCTATGGGATTTCCCACAGCCTACGTAATTTACCTCTCATGTGTATACTAACGATACACCATTTTTTTCTATTTGTCGTTGATATGATTAAATTATGCATTAAGTCGATACTTGTTCTGCTACTCTCTTGATGGAACCAAATTTTCAAATTAGGAGAAGTAAAACTGTTGTTATGTTCTATTTCTTTATTTTCAGATAACTGACACGTGTTTCTGTCCTTGCAGATCATTATCAAAGTTAAAAGTGCTGAATGTTTTATTATATAAAATTAGAAAGATGTTTTATGTGTAATGTAACTTAAGTTTTTTTCGGATTTTGAATTGAGTATTAAAATTTGTTAATATTTTCTAGTTTTTTTTTAATTTTTTGCTAAATTTTGACATTTTCTTGTAATAACGTGTTTCAATAATCAATAACAAGTACCAATATTATATATCAATATAATAACCTATGCAGTATGTTTGTACTAGGTCTACTAAAATTTTCTATTAAATACATCTTCAATAATGCCTCATATTGTTATTTTTCACTGATGATCATTTTGATAATCATTTTGCATAAATATCCTTGAATTTTCTTTTTTATTATATGCTAGTATAGACCTTTTACTCCAAATAACCTCATAAAAATAAATCTAATCATGTTAAACTGGGGTTAGTCCTTATCACTGAAAAAAAGGGATAAATGTATGAGATTGGATCGTAAGTCATTTTTGTTTTTGCGATAATAATCAAAGGCGTTTTTATTTAGTTATGTATTGAACATTTCTTTTGATGACCTTTTGCCATATTTCGGGTAACATCATGATATCACGCTCAAAGAACTTCTGGCCTTTCACAGCCAAAAAATAAGGCAAGTGCTATTTGACACAATTGCCTTTATTGCATTGTTTATTACTCAAAGATTTTTACGAAGATTGAAACAAGTAGTATCCGGAGTTCACAAGGTCTGATAAGTATGGTGTAAGATTCATAAAATCTCATCTAAGCAGACACTTCTGTCGGATTTCTAAACTTTTGTGTGGTTTCACGTTGTCATGGTGGAAATCAACACCCCCTGTATATGCCAATTATGGCTGCTTTCCGTTAAAAGCTCCATTCAATTTGTCCAACTGGCAACAGTACACAGTCGTATTAATAGTTTGATTCTCCGGTAGCATAATCCCACCAAATTCAGAGAATAACCTTCTTTTGGTGGATATTTGCTTTTAAAATGGTTGCAGCTTTTTCAATCGGATTGCACCATAATCGTTTTTGCACGATGTTGTTATAAACTATCCATTTCTCATCGCCAGTGACAAGACATTTAAGAAATGGATCATTTTCATTGTTTTCAAGAGCTTATTGCAGGCATGCGTGCGCAAATGAATTTCTTTATGTTTATGTGGAACCCAAATATTAAGTTTTCTAACTAATCCCAGCTTGTGCAAATGTCTTTCAACGATATATTCAGAAATGTTTAGTATTATTTTTGCTATTTTTCAAGTCATGTAACGACGGTTTTCTTCGATTAATGCCTTTATTTTATCGCCATCATAAACGTGGCGCATCTTTGACATTAAAATAACCGTAACGGAATTTGAAAAACCAATTATGGCGCTGGAATCCTGTTAAGCAATGTTTACCGAACACAGCACATAATTTCAAAGGGCTTGCGTTGCGGTTTCAGTTTTCTGAAATAAAACAGTAAAATATAGAAATTCTCTGGTTTAGTGTTCCATTGAAAACTACTAAATTGATTGTTATGCATTTTTTAAAGACAATTGAAGAGGCGCTGTATCTCAAAAACGAATGAGCAGTTTGAGATAAACTTTAAACTTAAGGTCTTATCGTTAAAAACTGGAACTGAAAAGCTTTTGGTAAACATTCATAAACTGGAAGTAGATGTTTTCTAGATATGAAAAATATTACATAACTTTTCAAACAAAAGTTAAAGACAATGAAAAACTAAACTAATTTTATTAAAACATGTTTGCCATAAAATTCTTAACTAAGGTGAAAAAATAATTAATTTGCATTTTTGTGCTTATTGTTAATAAACTATAGGAGTTACATGAAATTTATATAAAAAGTAATAGTAAAGTATCCAAAATTGAGCAAATTGTTAATAATAGCCTTTTTACGTAAACCTCATAGATTTCAAAAAATTGTAGGGAAAGTACTATGATGGCCACGTCACTATTTTTGGATTCTTATTGATAACAAATTCTCTTTTTAAACTCTTATATATGCAAATATACCTTCTTCTTCTATAACGATATCTGTTAGATTTAAGGGGTTAGTTCTTATAGAAAGAGTAATCATAACAATATGTAATTATTACCAACTAATAAAAGTATAGTGTTCTTGATTTTAACAATTAAAATACAGATTTTTTTTTGAAATATTTGTATAATTGAATATAATCCCTTAGAGGGGAGTGAATGCAAGTAAGACAAAGAGGGCGACGAAGGACGCAAAATTATAGAGTTATTGGCAAAGCGAAATATGTTATATATTTAGGAAATATTTTTAGTGAATTAGAAACAGAAAAAAGAAATAGGCAAGCGTATTGAGTTTAGTATATGTACACGAAGTTGAGAGTGGCGTTAGAGTATTTGCGGAAAATTTGGGATAGTATCTTAGGACAGAATATTATAATGCAGAATGTGTGAATAGCATGAGGGTAGAAGTTATTAGAATACATATGCAGTACTTAAAAATAATTCTTGTGTTCTAAAGACAATGTCAAAATCAGAACGTTAGAAACTATATGTTGAGTGGATGGCTGCAAAGTGAGTAGTTATATTTATTTATTTTTTATTTCATTGATGGAACAATTTTAATTATAGATTCGAACATTTACAAATAATACAATAAATTACATAAGATAAAAGAATCCTTAACTAAAATATTGCAATGACTAAGAGAGAAACGTAACAATATGATAGACCCAAAAATTAGTTTAATGAACGCTTTTGCAGATGTACAATATTTTATTGTTTTATTTAATTTTATTGCTGAAGTATACTAGTGATATCGCTATAGCATTTGTTTTTAGTCTTGGTACGTGACATAAACGGCTATGTTACTCCTCAAATCAATATACAGTTGCACAAGCAGCTCAGAGCAACCAATTTGATTTATAGAATTTTTTTAAGCATATACACACAATGAGATTTAATATCTAAGGAATGTAGGTTAAATTCATAAAATAAACTTTACTTGCCATCAATGGCAACAAATAGTATAATTATGAAAAAAAAACTGAAACTAAAAAGTTGAACTTGTTAATAAACATTTCCGATTATTAAATACATATCCATTCCAAATTGCTCTCTTTATTTCCAGACCTCCAAGGAGATTTAATATGAGGCCTTTTTCAACAAAGTAAATCGGTTTAATGTCGGTTAATATTTGTAATACAGTCCTGTTCCCACGGTCTGGCTTTTTTTATGTTCGTTATATCTAGTTTTAAAGCTTCTCCCGTTTGTCTGATATATTACCGAGGACTTAGTGCCGAGCAGATATCAACTTTTAAAACAATCGCGAGAAAAACTAGGCGTCAACAACGTGTGGACATCTAATGGAAGAGTTTGCACCAGGATTGGAAACGATATAAAACGAATTACGGATATAAGTGAACTGGAAAAACTTTAATTGAAGATGAATACTATAGTGAATTAATATTAATTTAAAAATGTTTGAACTATTTTTGTTTTGTGGGAAAATAACTATTTTACATTTTCTTTGCTTTGTTAAAAAAAACATCATGTTTAATTTTTCTTTATTTTATTTCTGTCAATATATTTGATTTGCCTTAATATTAATAATCCTCATTTTATGTATGTGTGTGAATTTTCTTTTTTTTTTGCTATTCTATTTTACGAATATAATTTGATTTATATTTAATCCGAGAAATGTGTAATACTTTAATTGCTTGAATTATCCCTTATTTCTGCTATTTTGTTTATTTTTTAAGTTGTTCTGTTACCTGCACTTATTACGCTGACAACATACTTGATTTAAATGAGAAATGTAACATTAAGTCATTTAAATGTACGTTCACTTAACTCTAATTTCAATAACTTTAAAACTCTTATTACTTTTTCCAATTTTGATTGTATCACTGTAACTGAAACGTGGCTAAATTTAGACATGGATAGTTCTCAATTTTGTATCGATGGATTCACATTTTTACGTAATAATAGGGATGTTGGGCGTGGTGGAGGAGTCGGAATATATATGAGAAATGCAATTTCATTTTAATTAATATCTGTGCCTGTAAATTTGGAACATCTTTGGTTGAAATGTAAATTTAACAATACATTATTTTGCATTGGAGTAATATACCGACCTCCTAATAGTACCATTGACGTTTTTCTTGATTCTTTGGAAAACACTATAAGTTATTTGTTACCACTGTGTGAGGATATTATCTTTTTGGGTGATCTAAACATTAATATGCTGGATATAAACCAAACAAATACTAAAGTGTTCATTGACTTTTAAACGCATGTGACTTTACTCAAATCATAAATGAACCAACACACATCACAACGTATTCAGAGTCATTAATAGACTTAATTGTAATGTCAAATACTAATCAATGTATTGAATCAAAAGTTATTAAAATCCACGATATTGCAGATCATGACCTTATATATTGTAAACTTAACTTTGAAACAAGAGATCAACTACGTTTTGTGAAATTCCGTAAATTAAATAACATTAACTTGTCATCTTTTAATTCACACTTGTTGCAACTAAATTTTGATAATATAATTTATATTAATTCCATCGATGAAAAAATTATGTACCTTAATTCATGTCTGCTTACCTTATTTGATCTTCATGCGCCAGAAATGACTGCAAAAGTAACCAAGAAGCCAGCCCTCTGGCTTACTAACACTCTCCGAGATATGATGGTATCTCGTGACTTTGCATATAAGCAATTTAAACAGAGTAAAAGACCTTTAGATTTCATTCTGTACAAACAGTGGAGGAATATTGTCAACTCAGCCATATCACGAGAAAAAAAGGCTTATTTTGATTTTATTACAAGAAATAATAATAATATATGGAAATGCTTAAAATATTATGACATAATTAAAAGCAATAAGCGCGATTTGCCAAATAACTTAAAACATGTTAATACAATTAACAAATATTTTTGCGAAACTTTAAAAAGCACATCAAATGATGATACCATACAATTTTATCTGGATAATTTACATGAAAATGAGATGATGAATTTACTTTTAAATTAGTGAGCACTGATATAGTGACAAATATTTTATCTAATATTCAAACAAATGCTTCGGCCTCAGATAGTATTATCATTTCTATGATAAAACTGTGTTGCCCTTATATAATTCCATACCTCACACATATTATAAATTGTTGTTTAGAGCGGGCAGAGTTTCCTAACATATGGAAAACAGCAACAATAATTCCTTTACCAAAAATTGATTGTCCTAAATCTTTCAAAGACTTACGGCCAATTAGTATTTTGCCGATACTTTCAAAAATATTGGAACGTGTCCTGAAGGAACAAATTGTAGTTGTTCAACTGCCTTGATAAATGTCTTAGATGATATAATTTCTGCCTCTGATAAAGGCCGTATAACTTCTGTGATATTACTAGATTATAGCAAGGCTTTTGATACTATTAATCATGAAACATTAATTGCCATGTTAAATCTTTATCTTTATCTTTATTTAAGCTTTATCAAAACATGGTTACAATATAGATTGTTAAAAAATTGGTGGAAAAAAAAAACATACATATTTTAACACCATGTAGGTTTTAGTAAACATGCTGTGAAAATAATTTCTAATTTTCTTGCAGATCGTTTGCAAATGGTAAGGGTTGATGAAGAATTTTCTGATATTACCAAAGTTACTGCAGGTGTTCCTCAGGGCTATATTCTGGGTCCAATATTATTCTCCATTTATACATCCTGTCTTAATAGCTGTCTAAAATATTGTAGTGCAAATTTTTATGCAGATGATACCCAGCTACTTTACTCATTTAATGTTGAAGATATCCGTATAGCTGAAAATAACATTAATTGCGACCTAATTGAGCTAGTTAAAATATCCCAACACCATTTGTTAACAATAAATGCTACTAAATCATCTGCCATGTTTTTTGGTCCTCGTAAAATTTTCGATGAAGCTAAAGATCTACTAAAAATCAAAATAAATAATAATACTTTACCCATTGTAGATGAGGTGCGTAATTTAGGACTGGTCATTGATAATAACCTAAGGTTCGAAACGCACATCAGCAAAAGTATAACTCGGGCATACCAGGGATTGAAAATAATCCACTCACAAAAGCATATCTTATCAATACAAACCAAAAGAACCCTCTGTCACAAAAAATCGAATTCAAAAAATTCAAAACTCTTGTATTCAACTAATTTTTGGAATCCGCAAATTCCAATCCACCATATCTCTGGTAAGCTAACCGCATTAAACTGGCTTAACATGTCTGATCGACGTTACTTGCATTGTTGTGTTCTCTATAATAACATTATCCATATGCACTCCCCTCCTTACCTTTACAATAGAATAGTATTTAGTACTGACGTTCACAATGTTAATGTGAGGGTCCGGGGACTTATCTCACCGCCTAAACACAAAACAACCCTTTTTGAAAGATGTTTTACATACAATGTTTACAAAATTTAAAACAATATTCCATTACACCTCAAAACACTCACATTAATCAGCTTTAAGAAAACTATCTGGAAGAATTTGTTACAAAAATATATTTCCTAGACGTTTCTTAAATGTTACTATCTTTGTAATAGTTTTAGAGCTATTTTATATTAAGTTACACCACGTAGTTTTAATTTTCTTTATATATATATATATATATATATATATATATATATATATAGCAACTACTTGAACTTCGCCTACCCTGTTATGTATTATTTTGTAACGGCATTTATTTTTGCCAATAAAGGCAATGTATTATTATTATTATTATATTATATTCCCATCGCAATTTTCACACGTTGTTTGCTAAATACCGAATTTTTCTGGTGGTTCTATTGATTCTAATTTTTATTTACTAATTATTTCTTTAAATTTCCCGTGTTAACTTCAATTGTGTTTCTTTAATTATTTGCTTATATATGTAATTATGGATTGGCCGAGAAATGTTTGGCTCTTTTCTCTCTTCTCAATTAAAAAATAGTCTTAGAATTGTTATCTTTCTTTTTCGTTTTAAGATTCCATCCACATTATTTTTCTTGAATTCTCGGTTAAAGTCATTTTCGCTCAGCGGAATATTGATTAGACGATTAATTTGTAAATTTAGTGTGGAATATTATAGTTGTTTTGATTTATAATATGAAGTATTAAAATCCTTTAGTTCGTTGTAAAAAATTAAATAATAAATTTAAAATACGAAAACATTTCGTGAATCTACAACAGTGAGTCTTACTAAGACTACAAAACAAATTAATTTGAAACAACTACTTCTCTGGATAGTACCTCAACAGACATTAAATAAAACAAAATTAATTTGGGTGTTACGAATAGTACAACTATCCAAGCAACACTAATTTGAATGAAATTATTTCTGTTGAATAAACTAATAAATGATAAAATGTATTTTAGATTGTTTAAATATAACTATAACATGAAAATTATGAACAAAAATTGAATTTAAACTGATTTCATTAAATTAAATTAGCAAAAGCAATTAAAAATCTAGCATTCAAGTTTATAATCATCTGCAGATACGTGTTAAAGAACTTTCGCTCTCTTCAGTACAGCTTTATTATAAAATTGATTTTAAATACAAATAAAAACACTTTATAAAATAAATATAATGAAATATAATAATAAATATAATGATATATTCATTATTATATTTCATTATATTTATTTTAGTAGGCGTTTTTATTTGTATATGTCTGCCTATGCTCTTTCAAATGCAAAATTATCACCGACACCAATAATGGATATTTTTTATAGACATGTTGTGTTTAAAGAATTGTTCTTCGAAATGACATGAATATTTTCGCGAAGAGTCGTGATACAGAGCATCCAATGAACATGAATTCTTTTTGAATATAAAAGGTGCTGTTGAACTGGAAGTCGTTTTGGCAATGGTCTTGATATTTTATTATTGTAACTTGTTGATTGGTATTTTTATTTATGATTATTTGATTTTGTTGAACATCGCTTGATGTTTCTTGGACCCAATACTGAGTTATTTGGTCCAATACCGCACAACACCTTTATTGCATTTCGATATATCTGTGTATTCAGTCTAAATGGAGTTATCAACAGTTATTAATGTGCTTGGAAAGATTGCGTTTCAATCCAAATCTAAAAAACCGTCAATTATTAGTTCGAGGCCCATATTGCTTTGAAGAAAATGTATTATATGCGTATGCTTAATAGCAACAAATCTGTAGTTTGTTAGTTCTTTTTTATAGCCTTATTATTAAATAGGTATAATAAGAGTACTTTTACAACATGAAGGAAACACACTATTAGTAAGACATAAGTTAAAGACATGGGTTAAGAGTTTAGCTAAGATATATCAACAATCTTTAGTTACTAAAGCAGGTAGATTATCAAATTTCCAGTCGCTTTATTACTTAATTTTGTAAGTGTCTTCACTAAAGTGTCGGTACAAACTGGAGATATAGTAAGATATTCATTCATGTTGACAGAAATTTAATAAGCCTTACCAGCTTTAGATTTAGAGAGAAGAGGATTTAGATGCGTTAAAAATTGCAGAGCCAAAATTAATCCTAAAACTGGTTCAAATATATAAGAAAACAGACTAAAAGTCCCGGGCCGATAGCCATTTAGCAGAAATGTTCTATTTTTCAATTGTTTAGTTATAATGTTGCTTTACTATTTAAAATGGTCTACAATAAACATGTTTGTATATATAAATAAGAAAACCCGTAAATCTACAATAAAGAGTCGTATGAGTCTTATCAAGACAACTGCTTTCCTGGCCAGTATCTCGACAAACATTAAATTATATAAATTTAATTGATGACAAAAAACTATAAACCTACATTTAAATGTTTTTTGAGTAGAGTTGGTCCAGATTTACGAAATTAAAATATAATATATTTTTCTATAGCAAATTATTCATAATTTGACGTTACTTTAAGTTTGATAGTGGTGATCATTAGTCGAAACTATAGCCATTTGCTAATCTACAAATATAGTGGTAAAATAAAATTATCGTGTTTAAATTCATCATACAAGGTGTATAATAAAGTAAATGCCTCCATAATCGAAATCGATAAAATAATCTTTAAATCGAAGTTTCATTTTTCGTTGTAAGAATTGTAATTGATATCAGATTCTTAACAAATTTTAATTTTATACAAAAATTTGCCAAACAAAAAAGTTGGTAATTTATAATATATCATCAAATATTAAGTTATTAATGCTTTTACGCTCATTGCTAAAGACTGATTAATCATAATAAAGAACGAATGAATGATTTAAAGCCGGACAACAAAATTACACATCATTTACGTTGATTTGTGCTTTGGGGAGGCACATACATTTTTTGGTAGCCACGCGGAATAACAGCGGGCATCAATTACGCCAGACTTATCATGGGAATTGTATCCCCGTCTCTGCTGAATTAATCGTCAGGTCGATCCTGCCCGCTTTAAATTCATTTGCGGACCCGCACCGGATAAAAAATCACCGCAACAGCGGCGCGCATTTTTCTTCCCCGTTCTGATTTATGCCGGGCCGCCTTCTTCCCGAATTGAACATTGATTTCACTTAGCGGGCGCACAATTTTGTTATTATTATGCAATACATTCGGCTGGCGGTATCGATCAAGCAGTTTTTACGGTCGGTCACGTGCAGGAAGATCATGCTAATGAAAAATGACGATACTCAAAATGGGGTACATTAACGGAACAGATCGAAGTTTTCGTGCCGCCTGGCTTATTCTAATTTGTATCGTGGATACGTAACGACACCGAAAATAAACTAAAGGAATGGATGTGTTTGGAATGGGAATTGCTACTCATTTGTTTATCTCTATAAAATGGTAGAAATAGAAATAACAGTAATTTACAAGTCTTAATTTGATGGGGAGTTATTACTTTAACTTACTATATAAAAAAAATATACATTATTGAACATTCTTTTTAAAAGGTATCATCATAATTGAATGTTTAATAATAAGTTCATGCTTACTCCACCAACACAAGCAATTTAATAGTTAATGCTATATATATATATATATATATATATATATATATATATATATATAAACTTATAATTATTACAATTTTGAGATTTAATTTTATATACTCCACCCTTAAATTTAAGAACACATCATTTTATTTTACAACAGTTAATATTGAAAATAACAAAATAATTTTTTTTTTTATGTTGACTAAATTACAACTTTGAACTAAAATTAATACTTAAATAAACTTTATTAGTTTATTTTATTATTAATTTTAGTTCAAAGTGTAGTACAGCGTAATAGGTTCAGAAAGCTAGTTAAAACTCTGGTTATTATTAAAAAATACACACATAATTTGTAAAATCATTTTTAAATAATAATAGTTTATTTAAGAAATGTACAATTATTTACATAATGTACATATAAATATATTATTGTTTATTTCCCCTACGTCCTCACCTCGAGGTATTATATTATTTTAATTTATTGTATATGATTAGGTTTTTGTTTTTAATAATAATACACATTTTTATTGACAAACTTTACACATGTTTACATTTAAATAATAAATAATGAATGGTGTGTTAGTGAATTAGTTCGTTAAAAGGCTATCGACCAGAGGTCTTTCTGCCTTGTGCTGTCCAGTCATATGGCGTCAGTCGTTAATGCGTAAAAGGATGAAATAATGAAATGAAATCAAATGTGGTTGAATTGGGATGTTTAAATTTAGGGTTTATACTAGGGTTTCTAGGAAGACAATATTGGGATAATATAGGGAAGTTGAAAGGATTTTTGGAGAATTTTTCTGATAGGAATCGAAGGCGTATTAGGATAGGGATAACTAAAGTGGTGTTATAGAGGAGCTGATTAGATGGATTGTGTAAAGGATTAAGTGGATGTCGGAGTTTGGTTAGGGTACAGAGGGATGCTCGTTCGCTAACTTCAATATTACGGGAGGTTGGATTGCTGAGATTGGTATAGAGGGCACAACCATAGTCAAGTAGTGGGCGGCAAATCATTTTGCAAATTCTAGCTATGCTAGTATTAATTCCATTGGTCTTGTAGGTTAAGCTTCTAAAGCATTTTGCCCTAGAAGTTATTTTATTTTTTATTACAGCAGTGTGTTTTTTGAAATTGATCTATTGATCTATGGTTTGCCCAGGTACTTAACGGAAGCTGAAGGAGGGATCATAGTTTGGGAAATAAAGACTTTATGGGGTGAATTATTGGTGCGATGATAAGGAATAAGAAGTTGTGATTTGTGGGGATTGATTTTAATGCGCCATTTTGCAAATCATCGTTGAAGGGAGTCAATAAGCTCTTGAAGGAATTGAAGGGCTTTTGGTAGTATGGGAGCATGTTTGATCAAGGCGGCATCATCTGCAAAATCGAGGAGTTATTTGGATGGGTTAATTTAGGAAGGATCGGGGTTGTAGACATCCACGCAAAAAATGTTATATAACAGAGGTGAGAGAGGTATAAGTATTTTAGAATATAATATACACAACAAACATACACAAAAATTAACAAACTCTTTAAAGTAGGGGTAGTGGAAACGTTGCTGATAGAAGAGGAGTGGGAGGGAGTGAGAGAAAAGTTACCAGCGGGGTTTAAATGGGAAATGAGAGGGGCAACTAAGGAGGCAATTCGAGGAAGGGCAAAGGGGGTATTATCGTGGGAATAAGAGAGCGGCTTCAGGACGGAGATATGGAATATAGGAAGGAGGTGGAGGGTGAGGTCTGGATAAAGTGTCAACAGGGAAGGACACATCTGAGAATTGGGACAGTGTACGTAAATAACAACTGGGAAGAATTGAGACAAGAAATTGAGGATGAGGCGAGCAGGGGAAATAAATGTATAGTGGGTGGGGATTTCAATGCAAGGATTGGAGAGAGGTGTGGGGGAGTAAATAATCAAGGCGAATTGATACGGAGAAGGTCGCAAGACAAACATATTAATAATGAAGGAAGAATCTTGGGAGACTGGATTTTGGAAGAAGGGTGGGAAGTATTAAATGGATGCACTGATGGTGATTGGGAGGGGACAAAGTCGTACCTGGGGCCACAAGGATCATCAGTTATAGATTATGTAATAATAAAGGGCATAGAAAAAATAGAAATAAAAAAATGGAGGTAGAGGAGGTGCTGGGATCAGACCATTGGCCGATAACTACAGAGATA
Source organism: Ontholestes murinus (assembly GCA_963969525.1). Lineage (NCBI taxonomy): Eukaryota > Metazoa > Arthropoda > Insecta > Coleoptera > Staphylinidae > Ontholestes > Ontholestes murinus. The sequence goes on along the minus strand of OZ018395.1, from coordinate 27,186,323 downwards.
TGGATGAAGGAGAATGAAAGTAATGCGCAGAAACATGATGGATGGAAGATAGCAGATGGAAGAAGAGCATTAGAAAGTATGAGACTTCAACTGGAAAATATTAAGTGGGGGGATATTGAGACCATGGAAGAGATGGAAGGGGTCATAGCCAGATGTGGGTACAGAGTGAGAAGAGGAAGTAGAGTGCAGCACCCATGGTTTGATCTGGAGTGTGCTGAAGCGAAGAGGGAAGTAAGGAAAGCGGTCAAAGATTGGAGAGTGAAATGGGGTGAGGAAAGTTTGGTGGTGCAGAAAAGAGCAAGATACAGTAAGATGTGTGAGGAGAAAAAGCTCCAATCAATCAAACAAATAGAAATAGAGATGAGGAGGTGCCAAAATGAAAAGGAATTGTGGTCAATATTAAAGAGAGGAGGCCAAACAATGAAGCAGGAGATATCATTAGCAGAGTGGGTGGGACATTGTGAGAGGATGTGTGGGGAGCCGGCAGGGGTAGGGGAGTGTCAACACATGGAGGAAGTGGTGATGTTTACAGAGGGAGAAGTGGAGAGGGCTTTTGAAGAAATTAAAAGAGGCAAGGCAGCGGGACTCGATGGGCTGAAGGCCGAAATGTGGAAGATGGTGGGAAAAGAAGGAAAAAGGCAGTTCGGGGTCTTATTTAACAGGTTGTGGAGAGGCGAGTTGGAATTGCCGGATTCGTGGCGAGTAGGAGTAATGTGCCCGGTACACAAGGGGGGCAATAAAAGAGAGATTGGGAACTATAGAGGAATATCAATCATGTGCACCGTGTACAAGATAGCCATGACGGTAGTAAAGAACCGGCTAGAAGAAGAGGTGGAAGAAAAAGGGATATTGCCGGAAACGCAAGGCGGATTTAGGAAGGGAAGGGGAACGCGAGATCAAATCTTTACGCTTGCTAGGGTGGTTGAGAGGATGTTAGAGGAAAAAAAGAGTGTGTATGCGGTATTTGTTGACCTGAAAGCGGCGTATGACTCTGTGCTCAGAGAAAAATTGATGGAGTGTCTGAAGAGGAGAGGTGTGAGTAGTGTGACAGTTGAATGGGTGAGAAGGGTGTATGAAGAGACATGGATGAGAGCAAAAGTGGGCGAAAATATGTCAGACAAGATTAGGATGTGGAAGGGGGTAAGACAAGGATGTCCGCTCAGCCCTTTATTATTTAATATATATATAAGTTAGCTTGAGGAAGTTCTGAGAAAAGGGCAGGCGGGCGGGGTAGTGATTGGGAGAATGAAAGTATGGATGCTGGCGTATGCTGATGATGTAGTGTTACTGGCGCGAGAATGGGGAGAAATGAAAGATATGTTAGGAAGAGTGGAGAGGTATATGGATAAAAGGGGTTTGTGCGTGAATGTGAAGAAAACAAAATGGATGAAGTTTAGGAATAGAGGAAGAGATGGAAGAGTGGAAGAGTTGAAATGGAAAGGAGAAGTGATTGAGAGAGTGAAAGAATTTAAATATCTGGGATTTGTGTTTACTAGTGGTGGGGGATACGTGGAGCACGTTAAATACTTGCAACAGAAAGCAAGGAAAGCATGGTGTATGGTAAAAAAGAGGTGAGGAAATCTACTAGAGGGAAACTTCCTAATGACGTGCAAACTGTGGGATGCGTGCGTGAAGCCGATATTGATGTATGGTGTGGAAACATGGGGAATGCATGTATTGAGAGAGAGCAAACGACGTTCTTGAAGCAGCTACTAGGAGTGGAAAGATCAACTCCTAGGTATATTCTGCTTCAGGAATCAAATAGGCATAGTATGCATGTAGAGACAATGGAAAGAGTGGCTAGGTATGAGATGAATGTGAGTACCTGGAATAGTTAGAGGTTAGTAAGAGAGGTATGGAGAACTTGTTTGGGGGTAAGAGAGTGTAAATGGAGATTAGAAAGAAAAAAAGATGTATGAAAGAGCGGGAGTGGCAGAAACGGTAGTGAACGATTGGCTGGAACAGGGAGTAAATGTGTCGGCTTGGATGAGGGAAAAATGGTTGGAAGTGAAAGTGCAAGAGCGACAAGAGTATATTCGAAGGAGTGAGTACAATCCAATGTATGGAAGTTGGCAAGTGCATGGCAGGGTGCCAGAGTATCTATTGAAGACAGAGTGGGCAAGGTCCAAGAAAGTTACTCTGGCAAGGGCTAGATGTGGATCGGACGAGAATGGAAGGAAGGTATGGATGGGGGAAAGGTATGGCAGGTGTGCGTTGTGCGAGAGTGGAAGGGACACATGGAGCCATCTAGGCCAAGAGTGCAAGGAGGTGCGTGATGAATGGATAGGGGGAATAAAACGAATAGGTGAGTGGATGAGAGAGGATGGGGCAGGCGTAGAGATTGTGATAAGAGTTGGATGGGAAAAAGAAATACGAAGAAAGGGGGTCTGAGAAAAAGGGGGCTTTTAATATTATTAATTAAGTATATATTAAGTATGTAGTATTATTATGTGTTTAAGGATGCCAATAAAGGTTTTGCTTCGGTTCCTTCGGTGCTGATTCCCTTTGAACCGCCTTTTTTTCGGTCTACTTGCACGATGACACTTGTCTTTATTACGTTTCGGATACATTGTTTAAGGCAACAATCACCGCGACGTTAAAACAAACAAACAACGATTGTTTGTATTTCCATAGGCTATAAGATAAAATCGGCTCATGACACGGAGGTAGAAACTCTGTTATATGTCCGTAAATACTTTTGCGATCATTTTAATATTTCGCTGGATAAATCTTAAATGTATAAGGAAGGTTTTTATGTAAAAAACAAAAAATTGAAAAACAAATTTTTTACATGTGTTTTCTCCCTTAAATTCAACAATGATTTGACGGTGATGCAAAGAGCTCAGACTGAGTCTGATTCAAACACGTGTCCAAATAATCAAATGGATTGGTCAATTAATTTATGTAATCTAAATGTTACTCTTACAGAGGTTTTTAATGCCTTATCAAATTTAACCGATTCCTTTAGTGTGGGCCTTGATGGAATCTCTAGCTACTTTCTAAAAAAAATGTAAATTTTCTCTGGCGAAACCAATTTTTAAAATTTTTATTATATCTTTATTAACTGGATTATTCCCTAATATCTGGAAAAGTAGTTACATTAAACCATTTTTTAAATGTGGAATTAAAGAAGATATTGAAAACTACAGTCAGTATTACCAAAAATGTTAGATCATTTAGTGTCTGATCAATTATTATGGACTTGTAAAGATATCATAATTAACGAACAACATGGTTTTGTTAAAAATAGATCAACTGTCACTAATCTGCTCACTTATACTACTTATCTTTCGTTGTCCTTGGAAAATGGATACCAAGTTGACGCTATTTATACTGATTTTTCCAAGGCCTTCGATCGTGTGGATCATAATATTTTATTGAAGAAGTTGAGTGCAGGCGGATTTGGTGAAAACGTTGTTAAATGGTTTTGTAGCTACTTGAAGGGAAGAGTTCAGCGCGTTAAAATTGGAAATATTACTTCGTCCAAAATAACGATTACGTGGGGGGTACCTCAGGGCTCTCACTGCGGCCTTATTCTATTCTTATTATTTATTAATGACATTGGACAAAATTTAAAACACAGTCAATTTCTTCTCTTTGCTGATGATCTAAAATTATACAAGCGAATTGAATATTTTGATGATCAACTTAAATTACAGGCAGATTTGCACTCACTGGTTAAATGGTGTAAAGCAAAAAAATCTCTTTTCATCGCCGCAAAGCTAGTTCCTTTATATATAATATATGCGATAATCCGTTAATTAATAAGGATAATATTAGAGACCTTGGAGTAATGCTCAATTCGAAACTTAATTTTAATGGTCATATAAATTTAATATGTAATAAAGCTATGCGTCTACTTGGTTTTATATGTAGATTCTCCAAGGACTTTGGTATGAATACCTTTCGTATTCTCTACATTTCGCTAGTACGTCCACATTTAGATTATGCTTTGTGTGTTTGGTCTTCTCATGCATGGGCACATCCCTAATATTGGAGAGGGTACAAGGTAAGTTTTTACAAATTACGTCTGCTCGGCTTGGGCATAGTAGACAGCAATTTAGTCATAGTGGGATGCTGGATATATTGGGAATTGAGTCTTTGGAGTGTACGCGAATCATTATTGATTTATATTTTATTTATACGCTATTGAATGACCTCGATTGCCATTTTTTGATGAGTCAATTAAATTTAAATGTACCAGGTAGAGGGCCTAGCAGATCATCAATCCTTTTTAAAATAGGTTTTCATTCTACTAAGTACGGAATGTTTAGTCCTTTTAGTAGAATGATGCGATTTTGTAACGAATTAACGGGAAACATTAATTTCAAATTATTCAGTTCGTCTTTTAATAACTTTAAAAAACATTTACGTAGAGTTGATTTGTCCAATGTTATTAATTTATATCATTAAGTTTTATTTATTTATTTTTATTAAATACATGTTTTATCGTTTTGGTTTGTATTTTTAGAATTTTTATATTTATTTATTTATTTTATTAATTTTACCTATTGATGTTTTACATGTTTTTATAATGTTGGTCCGTCAGTATTTTATCATCGACTTATATAATTTATTAAAATCTGTGATATTATACACTTTTAGTCATATACAGCTGTGTTATTTCATTTGTAAGCGTCAATTTCTGTGGATTTATATATGTATTTAGGAGGTACCGTGTTGTATGTTTGAATTTATACAGGGTGAGTTTTTTTCGATGTTCTCTATGGGGATTTCGGAAACTATAAGAGATAGAGAAACAGTTAAATGGGTAAAGAAGTGTAGATTTACAAGACGAATAAAATTCCACTTTCAAAGTTTTCAAAAAAGTCAATGGTAACTAGATATTTTGAAAAAAGTAAAAAGGGTCAATTTTTTCAAATCAATATATCTCGGTTATTATAACAGATAGAAAAAAACTGTAAAGGACAAAGTTTTAGATAATTTTAAGCAGATTAATAAAAAATAATTAGACAATTTTTATCGCTATTATTTTCCGAGATATGACGCAAACTTACATTTCTTTTAAATGGAAACCATAGTTGGCTATGACCTCATTCAAAAGGTAATTTTTTTCTCTTTAATCCAATATGGCATACGACATAGTTATTTCTAAAAATGAGTGAGTTATAGTCATTTTAAATTTTATTATAAATAAAAAATGGGTAGCCATGAAAAAGATGAAAGTAAAACAATTGCAGTTGTTTATAATATCAGCAATATTGTAATCATTAGTTTTACAGAGATAAATCAAAATGAAACAACTGTATAAAGTAATTCTGTAATTATCAATATATTAACGGGAGAGAAATTTTAATATTAAAAAATATAGTCAAAGAGTCCACTATTAATACTATTGTGACATAAATTATATCTTTTTAAAATTGAATTTATGGTTTTTTGACTATTCTCATGTAAATTGAATTAAATGTTTTAACAACAACTAGTTTATGATCCTCCACAGATTGATATGATTTTTCATATAGTTTGTTTTTTACATAACCCCACAGAAAAAATTCTAAAACGCGCATATCGGGAGATCTAGATGGTCCTGGGATTGGTTTATTTCTTCCCACTTATGAGTTAGGAAAAGCATCATTTAAATAATTTGTAAAGCCAACATGTTATTAGGTGGAGCACCGTCATATTGGAACCATTTTAATCTTGCTTCTAATGATAAATTTAAACAATCGAGCGTATCTTCAAATGTTTTCTGAAGAAATTGAAAGTAATCAGTTTCACTTAGTGAGCTCTCAAAAATATATGGACCGAGAATTATTAATCCAAACACACCATGGATTAAACCCAAATTTAATTTGTAGTTTTCTCTGTGAAACTTCTCGTGGATTCTCTTAAGTTCATCTATGTTCATTGTGGCAATTAAAAATACCACAATTAGTGAATCGCGATTCATCTGTTCATAATATTTTTGTAAGAAACGTATTATCCTCTTGACAAATGGATTTATACCACATACAGAAGGCCATTTAATAATTACAAAATTATTATACTTATGCTGGTTTTCCATTTTTATTTAACTTTGTAGAATTAATAATTACAATATTGCTATTATTATAAACAACTGCAATTGTTTTACTTTCATCTTTTTCATGGCTACCCATTTTTTATTTATAATAAAATTTAAAATGACTATAACTCACTTATTTTTAGAAATAACTATGTCGTATGTGATATCGGATTAAAGAGAAAAAAATTACCTTTTGAATGAGGCCATAGCCAACTATAGTTTCCATTAAAAAAAATGTAAGTTTGCATCATATCTCGGAAAATAATGGCGATAAAAATTTTCTGATTATTTTTTATTAATCTACATAAAATTATCTAAAACTTTGTCCTTTACAGTTTTTTTTCTATCTATTATAATAACCGAGATATATTGATTTGAAAAAATTGTCACTTTTTACTTTTTTCAAAATATCTAGTTACCCTTGACTTTTTTGAAAAATTTGAAAGTGGAATTTTATTCGTCTCGTTAATCTACACTTCTTTCCCCATTTAACCGTTTCTCTATCTCTTATAATTTCCGAGATCCCCATAGAGAACATCGAAAAAAACTCACCCTGTATAAATCTATGTTTCTAATTTATTTATTTATTATTTATTCTCTTATTTATTTATATATATTTACGTATTTGATTTATTATGTAACGTAAGAGTAACTTTACACAAGTCAACCTAATCCACATCATTAAACATTTATATAAGTGCTGATGATCTAAGCCCTGTCATTAACTCATTTGTATTTGCATTGTGCGTGCATTATTGTGAATGTTATAATTATTAATATTAACTAGTTTTTATTAATGTTATTTATTATTAATCGTTAGGCCGAATTTGTATCCTGCCACAAGGTAGTTATTCTTTATTGTATATTTTGTAAAAAAGGCGATACCGTAAAATAAACAAACAATTATAGTTATATTAGGAGTTTACATACCTCAATATTGTTGGTTCGAGTTTACGTGAAGTGTTTTGTAAATAAAAATAACACACAGTTTATTCCTTACTTCACTTGTTTATTAATTGTTAAATGTACATTTCGTTCACAAGGTGAACATTATCAATAACAAACTAAATTCTTAAAACTATTAGCGCGGTATATATAGAGAGAAGAGATTATAGGAAAAACCAGGGAGTAATTAGTTCAAATGGAGATTATTGTGGAGGGATTACATCATTACGGTTTCTTTGTAGGTAATAGGTCTAGTAGCGGATTATCTAAGGGACTCAGGTCAAAATTTACTAACAAATTTTTATTTTTGTACATTTCGATTGACTCAAGCATATTTAATTTATAATGGTTTGAATGTTTTAAAAGTTTTATATTATTTACCGAAAATGTGTGTCCTGTTGATGATGAGTGGTGGGCTATAGCTTTACAACATAAATTAAAATCAATTACTACTTTATCTAAATCTAAAGAAACAAAATCAATAAAATATTTTAAATTCATCTATCATCCAACAATTCATAACAAAATTAATAAACTATTAAATAAGTTTAATATTGCTCCCGCCTTTTATAGTAACAATAAATTAAAATCAATACTTGGAAACACTTTTTCAAAAATAGATAATTTACAAAAATCGGGCATTTATTCTATCAATTGTAATAATTGTAATAAAATGTATGTAGGACAGACACAAAGAAACATTTTAAAACGTTTCAAAGAACATGAATATTATTTTAAATATAAACATCTTGAAAAATCTGCTATAGCCCACCACTCATCATCAACAGGACACACATTTTCGGTAAATAATATAAAACTTTTAAAACATTCAAACCATTATAAATTAAATATGCTTGAGTCAATCGAAATGTACAAAAATAAAAATTTGTTAGTAAATTTTAACCTGAGTCCCTTAGATAATCCGCTACTAGACCTATTACCTACAAAGAAACCGTAATGATGTAATCCCTCCACAATAATCTCCATTTGAACTAATTACTCCCTGGTTTTTCCTATAATCTCTTCTCTCCATATATACCGCGCTAATAGTTTTAAGAATTTAGTTTGTTATTGATAATGTTCACCTTGTGAACGAAATGTACATTTAACAATTAATAAACAAGTGAAGTAAGGAATAAATTGTTTACATACCTCATGAAATTTTCTAAATGTTATTTGTAATAAATTGGACTAGTATATTGCAAAGATTGGGTCATATTTGTTTTTGTTTTATAGTATATATTCAATTCCTCTCTAATTAATTCGTAATTTTTCTAATTTAATGCGCTATTTATGTTTTATATAACGTATATAGATATAGCACTGATTATGATACTTTTTGGTTCCTAGAAAGCAATACAAGATTTTTTATTGGCTTAAATCTGTATATATATATATATATATATATATATATATATATATATATATACATAACTCGATTAATGATTCAAAGGCAAGAATTTATTGTTGCTAGTTAAGTGTTGTTTTTCCTATAACACATAAAAATATAAGTAGCCATGAAGTTAATTTCTTTAATTTTACTGATGTCGAATATTTTATGATCGTATAATAAATTTTTAATTTATCATACACTATTTCACTCACAGACTATTTTAATATACATTTAACCTTTTTTAGTTTATTTCACAGAAATAAATACGTTCAAATTAGTGTTGCTTTGATAGCCTTGCTGTTTGTAGCATGCAAATTACTTTTGTATCATTTAATATTTGTCGAGCTATTAGACAGAGAAGTAGTTGTTTCAATTGGTAATTTGTTTTGTAGTCTTAATAAATCTCATTTGTTGTAGATTTACGAAAAGTTTTCGTGCTTTTCTCATTATTAATAAATTTTAACGCAGTTATTCTATACGTTTTAATATCTTCATCTGCATAATAAATATCCTACGTTCATGATTTCTATGAACGAAGATACACATAAACAATAAATTCGTGATTTCTATAAAAGGATTATATTTTGGAAATAGAAAACAACATGCAACAACTTTAAGTATACTGTATATAATGAAAACAAACCGAGTACAAATTATTGAGTAAATGACAGGAATCTAATGAAACAATAGTACAAATAAATTAGAAGGTCGTCTGACTAAATATTTTAAATTAATCTTCAATTTGTTGTAATGTTGTAAGACAATAATCAATATACTCCCGGCGCATTCACCATAGCATAATATGTATTAATTAGTTTTGAAGACCATTCGGGTAATATCATTCTTTAGGTGTCCGAAGTATTAGGCCTCTACATACAAATTTCGTTTCTCTGCTCACAATTGTCGACACTAATTGACAGAGAAGCAATTCAATGTATTCAAATTAATTATTGTTGGCATAATGCAGAACCTTCCAAAATATATCTTGTATTTCTTTTCCATTTATCACCTTCCAAAATACAGAAAATAATTTATTTTATATAAGAATTTAAACTCTATAAAAAAATAGAAAACATTAAAAATGCCACTTTTAAATTTAATAAGTAAATTTTTATTTTATAATGACCCTGTACATCAAACTTATGATAATAGAGATAGATTGTAGAGATTAAAAATAATTTGATATACTCTTTATTATTATTAATCATAATAATAAATTATAAGTATAATTATAATTAAACAAATTAACATATATTACAAGCCGGTGGTGGCGCATTCGGCTGCAGCCGAACTAGCATTAGCGAGAGTGCAGCAACGTTAGTTCGAGTCAGCAGTTGGAAGGGTGATCGGTACCATTCACCATTCGGATGGTGCTTTAGAGTGACGGGGCCGATCCTTTAAAGTAACAAGCTCATTTACACACACACAAATACACAAATGACACATGGCGGAAGGACCATGTGGTTGATAGCCAAAAACACTACTGCTTCTACTTAACATGTATTATAAGAACGTGACTAGTTTTTTTTTATGTTATAGCGTAGCAATATTTTACAGGTTTACTATAGACAATAATAGTATTATTTTACAGTAATGATTAAGGTTATACAACAGGGACATTATCCCAATTACTTGAAAAAAACATTAATAGTTCCTATCTATAAAAAGGGTGATAGGACGAGCCCTAGTAATTATAGACCAATTTCATTACTGTCCACCCTAAACAAGATACTTGAAAAAATAATACAGATACGACTTATGAAACACGTGGAAAAAAACAACATCATTCACAAGCAGCAGTATGCATATCAAAAGCACTCTGGAACAACATCAGCAACGTATGATTTGGTTGACCATATAAAAAATAAATTAAATAAAAAAGAAGTTGCCGTCGTTATTTTCATAGATATGAAGAAAGCGTTCGACACAATATGCAACTAAAGTATTAGAAAAACTGAAGGCCATGGGAATCACTGGCACGGAACTAAACCTAATTGCAAGTTATCTATCGGAAAGATCCCAAGTAACTAGAATAGGAAACTCCAAAAGCAAGCCAACATGTGCGAACTATAGACTACCTCAGGGAGGAAACCTACGGCCACTCCTATACATACTATACACCAACGACCTAGCGGAACTTAATATAAATGGCAATATGTTTATGTATGCAGATGATACATGCATTGTATATTCGGGTAGTAATACTACAGACTTACAAAGAAAAATTGACGAAGATTCCAACAAACTAGAATTATGGTTCTTCAACAACTTATTTACAATAAATGAAAACAAAACTCATTATATCCAATTTAACATAAAATCAAATATGCCGCAGTCAGTAATAAAAATAAAAGGACATAAAATAAATAAAACCAGCGAGATAGATTATCTGAGACTAAGATTGCAGGATAACCTCAAATGGGACGCACATATAATAAATGATTAGGTAGAAATGCACAAACTTTAGCGGCTGTAACAAAAATACGCAATTTTATACCCCATGAAATAAAAAACAACAACTATCATGCACTATTCACATCTACCAACAACTACTTAATAAGTGTATGGGAAAACACCCCAAAGAAAAATCTATCTGCACTGCAAATACAACAAAATAAAATCTTAAAGACACTATACTCGTTGGACAGAAGAACTCCCACCTACAGTATCTACGAAGAACTACAACAACTAAATATAAATAAGATGTTTACAATGAACAATATACTCACATTGTATAAAATCCAAAACAATCTAGTAAACACAAATACAACTTTAACGCTAAACAGGGAAATACATCATTACAAAACAAGACGAAAATCACAATTCAGACCAGAAACATCAACGACAGCAAAGTACAATCAGGCACTAACAACAGAAACCATAAGAATATACAACAGTTTATTGAATTCAATACAACATTTAAAATACATACCATTTAAATTGAAAATAAAACATTTACTTATCAATGATAGAATGACAAAGGCACAACTACAACAGTATTAAAAAAAATCATCACACCTACCAATCCCGAGACGAGGACGGAGAGATGAAGCAGTTTGTTTTTATGTGTGTTCATTATAAAGATTAATTAATATTAGTGTACATACAGAAATAAAAAAAAAATATTATTATACAGTAAATATTGAACTTAGGGCTGTGATTAGATTTCTCAACGTAAGAAATTTGCGACTTTGCTATAGTTATCATCAATTAAAGGATGGAGAAAATTTAATTATGTGTGAGTCGTCTGCTCGGCGCTATTATCGTAATTTCAACTTAGAATGACGAGCCTTCGAGAAGTGAAAGTTAACATTTCTCAAATGTATCAAGGGTAGTTAGTTATAATATTATTAAAGACCATCTACAAGCTTACTGATGAATACAAAGCAATACGTACCGCTGCATTGTATATGAACTTATTGCTTTCCAAATGTTCTCCAAAAACATACAATTTTCCATGCGCTTCAACCTCTTTTTCTATTTCCAAAGCATTTTTTACTCCTATAAAGGTACAACCGTTTTTTCCTTGCCGCTAATTCTAAAAACACCATAAGGAAATTTCATTATAAACATGTGTGGACCGAAAACAATCCACATAAGATATTTGAAGATTATTTTATACATCAGTGCTCGTTACACATTTGGGGTAGAATTGTAATGTTGTACAGGTATTTCTTCCATGATGACTTACTGGCGAGATATAGCGCAACTTTTTAAAACTAACGTTACCTCAGTTTTTGGAAGCGGCACCATCAGCAAAAAGAAATCCAATGTGGTTTATGCAAGATTGCACATCAACTCATGTTGGTGTGATTGCTCAGGAGTTTTAATCATGGCCTACTCGATCCCTGGACGGATCTGAAGTTATTATTTTAAACTATTTTACTAGAAAATGTGAAAGACTTGCAAAATCGGATAATTGCTGGGTGTAAGACAAGTTGAAGTTTTATTGGATTCTAGCTGAAGGTAGTCACTCTCAACTTTCTTCGAAATAAAGCGAACTTTTAAAAATGGCCAAAGAAAAAAAAATAGAATAGTTCAGGGAAGAACCTTTAAAATTTTTGCAGCATGTATATTGATATTGGAATGAATGACTTGATCAATTACCCTTTTTACATGTAAGACCTGAAACAACGATCTATATAATCCCAAACTAAATTTCTTCGGCCCTTTAAAATATAACCTAAAGTTTGCATTTGAACTACATATTATAAAGCATTAATGAAAACATGGTTTATTATTTATCATTTTCTAAATATCTTAAAATGATTTTAGACGAAAACTTTAATTTGAAATCCCATGGCCATAGAGTAAAGTATTTAGATGGGCATTTATTTAGAGGTCGCAGTGACAAGAATGAAGACCTTTTAACTTCAACTGCAGACAAATATACAAAGCCATAGACTAATGCTTCTTTTCTAATCTCTATAATCAACTACCCAAAACTTTGCAATATTTTAAATATTGGAAATAATATTTTTATAATTAAAACAAATAATTACATCCATAGATTATATGACACTACGATGAAAATATTACTAGAAAGTTAAACTAAGGTGAAAATATGTTTATGAATTTTCCTTCAGATGCATCTTTAACATTTAATTAAGCCTATAAACCTAACCTCTTATTATTTTGTGTGTAATGAGTGGATTTTAATCAAAGCGTCTTAGGTAAGCTTATAGAACAGACTCAACACACAAGGACCAATATAAGTTTATTCTCAAATATATGCTACAGATAGAAATTATAGAAATCTGCATTATTAGGTACTAGTTGTATCAACATAGGCAATTTATCTATCGTCATAGGTAAGCACTAAATTATGTTTTTGACTATATATGTTTTTAGCTCAAATCTATTAATAGGAAATATGCTAATATAGAAGAGATAAAAAACTTAAAATGAAAGGGAAAGGTATACAAGGATGTAACTTTACAAATTTTTAGGAAAGACAGAACAGATAGAGAAGAATATCGTAAATTGAAACAGCAGATGGCTGCGTTTGTGGAAATACATTTTTGATGTTGCGCTTACCGTGAAGCTTCATTTTATTTTTGAGAAGACAGTGTTGGTATCAAATGTTAAACGAACTCTAAATTCGCTGATATGCGCATATCATTCGGGACCGCAAATTGCAATTAATGGGATTGCAACAGAATTATCTTCGACCATACATTGGTATGTTATTTCCTATTAAATGAGAATTTAATTTATCGTATATTTAAGTTGAATTTTAAAATTTATATTGCTAATCTCACAAATAATTATTACATATTATATATTTATCGATTAAATATTATGTAAACCTAAGCTGGTCAGAAAAAGTACCAACTATATCTATTCTGTCAATGTACTGTTGTTCAAATACTAAATAAAAACTTCACGGAGGAAATATGGTTCATTTATTGATATCAATAGTATCGATAAACTTCAGTAATCCGATTAAGTTTTCTCTCGTCCACTCGAAGAAATCGGATATGCCAGTTCATTTCGGTCGCGGGAGTTTTCCGGCGTGAAAGAGAGATGGATAATTTTGCGTTGCTTCTAATCGGCCCCTTATCGACCGTGTAATTCGATTTAGCAAGGCGTCCGACTTTCATTTCATACGTTTAACAAACCGTCCACGGTTAAGCCCAATCTAACGTAGCCGTAACAAATTAATTATCCCCTTATTACTGTATGTTTAATGCGCAAAAACGCGGCGACTTCATTTAACATCTAAATCGTTCGCAAAAATAATGTTATTGTATTTTATTGCCTTGTGTTTCCGGTGCAAAAAATAAAGTTATCGTATTTTATTTACTGCCTTACGGTTCCTATAAAAGGAGCATTTCGGTAACATAAATAAACCCGTCATGGCAACTAATCGTGAGCGTATCTCATTTGCCGACTGAGGGCGTGAACAGTTAATTACTGTATTAATATTAATGTTTATTTCGTCATGAAAGCGGTTCATGTTTCTAAATATAAAAGCAATGCGGTTATGAAAATACAAAATTAACATTTCCATGTTACATTGTAAAATACAGTTTTTAATATAGCGCTGTAGGTTAAAACTATTATTCTATTTTGCTCTTTTTAATGGAGTAATTTAATCGTTGATTAAATATAAAAAAAAACAGTAATGCAATATATGAATAAAACAATGTGTGTTTATATAATATTACTATTTTTTTATATCACATACTGACATTATTTATAACTGTTATTGTGTTGTGCGTAATTTTATGCAATAATGTATTATTATATGCTTGTATGTTATATAAATGAAGTATAAGTATACCTGCTAATAAATTAACATATTTGATTTTCACAAAGTATTATATATAATATATTAATTAACATTTATTGTGCATGTTATTTTTTATTTGGGTGTTTTATTAATGTCTAATAAATTAAAATATTAATAAGTGAAAATATTTTCTTGAATATTGCCGGTGTTTACTTGGTGGTACATTTTGATTAAAAATAAATAAAACACTTTTCACTTTGTTTTACAATAGTTAATAATTGACTGCGACTATAGTTTCGATCATAAACTTACACTTTATATTTGATAATGATCAGTTTATGATCGGAAGTATAGTTGCAGTCAATAAATAACTATTGTGGTAAAACAAAATGAAAAGTGTTTTATTTATTTGAAAATATTTTGTGTAATACATTAGATTTATCCATACTGATTAAATTTAAAACGTATATTTTAACCTCATCTGTACGAAATACGGGAGCGTATTATGATCGTGAAAACTATTTCAATAATAGCTAAAGTTTTTGAACTGAAATTTTAAACTTCAGCTTTTATTCTCTGGAGAAGATCTCCAAAGCATTGAAAACAGAAGGTATTATTTACTCATGACTTGAAAAAAAACGTTACATAATTGTTACTTAAATGTAATAAATAATTATAAGGAATATTATAATGTTATATTCAGATATTAAAATAAAATTAAGAATTCAGGACTTATACAGATGAATCACGACTGACATAAAAATCCGCCAGGATGTTCCATGCCTGGTCAAGCAAAGTATTCGACATGATATAAAACACTATGCAACAACATAGTCGACTAAAAAAAATGTAGACAGCAAATAAATAAGTTCGGTTTGTAAATAAATATGCTCACATAAATAATAGAGTGCATTAGTTAAAAGTAATTAATATATACAGCGTGGGTAAAAATTCGTGTTCAAGTATCAAGTCTTCAATATGCAAAACTCGCAACAGTAAAACGGGCTGCTTTTTTAAATCAACTTATTTGTTGCAAATGTTAAATGACAATAAACAATAAATTATTGTCCTTATTCCTTAGAAGTAAAAAAGAAACTAATAATACTCAAAATGTTAGTCACTTCATTGGTTCCAATAGATTTAACATGTCTAAAAAATTCATCGGACAACATTGTAAATTAATAGTGATACATTGTAGAGTACATTTGTGGAACGACTGATAGAAATTCCTTATCTGTTTTCATACTACTTACAAGGTATTAATAATTGTTAATAAGTATTGCATCTTACGTTTACGAAATATGCTGATATCTAGAAGGTTTTTAAAGTTTTTGAGGGAAACTCCGACGCTAGAGTATTCTAGAAGATTCACTAATCATCGACAAGTATTCACGAGTTTAGATACTAGATTAAGGGAAAGTAGATGTATAATACTAATAAAACACCACCATATGGTAGAGCAAGCAATTCTAAATATCGCTGAAAATTCAGCAGTATAAAAGAATTAAAAGATTACTCAAAAACACTAAGCAATATTAAAATTTTAAAATATCTATTTCTTGACTTTGTTTATTTAGGCTCTAAAAGCACATTTCGAACATTCGCTATCAATTTTCATTTGGAAAATTTTATTAAACTTGGTTGAACAGGAAGTCATGTTGTTCGCACATTCTCACAGAAATAGCAAAAGACAGTTCATCAAGTTTTATAAGCTGATTACTGATATCCTTAGAGGTTCTATAAAGTACAGCCTTTCTTATATGGGGACTCTGAGCATAGAACAAATTTTTAAAATTGGTTATTGGCCAGAATCTAAGAACAGTTCGACTTCGACAATAATATTATGTATACTGATGGGCACGACTATTTGGCCATCAACATCGTTTTTCACTGAATGTTTCCCTGGGAATAATTGAAACCAGAAATGTTGGACTACGTATCTTACCCGATAGATTTAATGCCAAGAGTTATCTTCATGTTCTTATTATTAATATTTATTATGATGCTTTGGATTGTCTGTTAACAATAGTTATTTAAGGTACAAGTGTAAAAAGTGATGCTTTATTGCACGAACTGGCGTTTAAAAACACGAGCGAGCGAGTTTTTTTAAAGCCAGGAGTGCAATAAAGAAACTTTTTACACGAATGCCTTACAAAATTTTATCTTCGATCGTAAAGGATTTCAAAGAATATATTCTTATGAGTAATATTTTAATGTCATTTCAATAATTCAATTAATGAAAACATATTTTACCCGCAGTGCACTAATGAAAGCGTTACTTAGCAACCAGTAAACAAGTTGCACAAATGTCGGCCGCCATTATTATTTATAGAAAAAATGTTCGCTTTATTGTAATCGCTTTGACTTGCATTAAATGAAATCTTCAGAGTTCTTAAATCTGCCATTTGGTTTGTTTTATATATTTTATTTACAGTTTATTAGTTATTTGTATCAATTAATAAAAAATTAAGTTTTTCGTCGAAAATTTGTGCATATATTCATCTGTCAAATTTGACATTTCTGTGCAATAAAAACAGTTTGACATTACCGTGCAATAAAAACGTAAAAAAGCACTAGTGCTTTAAAAAGCCACTTTTACAATAAAAAATGATGCAAAAAGCGTCTACTTTCTGTACGATCGTAGATAAAATATATTAATAGACAACAATAATTTTGAGCACAAGCGACTTCATTCTTCCTATTTATTCCAGAGTTTCTTCCAATTGAATAATCGTGAATGTTTTAGTAAAATTATACATTCTTTGACCCTTTTTACAACTGTGGATACAATTTATTTTACTTTATTTCTAAGTAATTACTACCCAGCTTATTTGATATAACAATGGATATTAGGCTCAATTTGATATATCAGCATGATGGCCTACCACTCAACTTCAGTTGTGACATCAGAAGATGGTTAAATGATAAATATTTCCAAATCTAAATAGTTTGAATTTTTCATCTTTAGAATTAAGATAAAGCATAGTTTATCAAACACCATCAATAACAATTGCAGAGTGAGAACAAAACATTTGAAATACGATTCAGCAATTTAAGCTTCAAATGTTGCACAATGTTCGAAATTCCGTTCCACAAAGGGCTGTACTAATAGAAAGTAGTGTATGGCTGTAATTTGTTTCATTATTTGTTTGAAATAGAGTAGTCTACAAAGTTGTCAAGTATAAATTATTATGCTAAATGTAACCATATGTTTGCGAACTTCTTTGCAAATAAATTTTTGTCTTATTTTTGTTTGAGGAACAACGCTTCGTCCAGCTTGCACGCGAATTTTTGCACACACTGAATGTGTTAAACTAAATTATCGCAATAATTTTACACTCATTTGACATATTAGTGTCAGGAAATTTGGACTTTTTGAATTCACAGTCATACTATTTGGTATATGTAATGCCCCTCCGATGTTCAAAAGACTAATGGAGATAATACTCACACGACTGTCGTTAAAAATGTGCCTTTGTTTACATAACAATTAAACGATTCCGGATTAAAACTCAACGAAATACAATAATTATAGAACATTACTTTGAGAGAAAGAGTTGCAGTTGATATACAAAAGATTTTAACAATCACTTTAAAGAAGTTTTGGATTATACAAAAGGAATTCAAGCTAATTAAAGGTTAAATGTAAGTGAATTTAGTGAATTTATCATTTCTAAGATTTGATCACTGACAACAAAATTAATATTTTACCTACATAAGAGGTAGAAATATAATTCTACATGTAAAATATAATTGTACATGTAAAATCAAGTGTATTTTCTAATAGTCCTTATTCTACAAGGTATATAACAAAGTAATTAATCACACAAAATAATATAGCTAAAGTTATTATTACAAAAGGAATTATTTATTATAGCTTTCTTTCCGACAAAATGCATCAATATACAAGAAAACAGAAAAATTTGGATGGAAGAAGCTTCGCGGAGTTTATGCAGCTGCGATGATCTTCCACTCTATCCCGTTTTTCAAGTGGACATTGATAATCCAAGAATTATCTATATTCTCTTTATCATGAATATTTGCTTAATTTAGGCTTACTTTCCATCATGTAATGTCCCGAGGTCTATTTTGCTAATTACATTTCATACGCTTATACCTATACAGTGTGGCAATTTTAACTAGAATAAAATTAATATCTTCCATGTAGGCGACTTTTGCAAATATCCCGAAACACGTTACGTATTGTTTTTCTTGTTATCATTTTCACATATATGCTGCTTGTTTATTTGTTGCCGGAAATGCCAAGCCACCTCCGACTTTTTTTTCAAATGGAGAGGTATGTCAAGTGACATTTTGAAAAATCTCTTCGCAAGAAATACAACACTTATTTGAATATTTTCAAAGCCCACATGATTAATCAAAAGAAAACAAATTTTATAACTTGAATACTATTTATTGCAACAAATCCATTAAAATGGGCACTGTTTCTTTCTTGGTAAAGTGCAAATCTATGATAATATGCATCTCTAATAAGAAATAATATTTCTGGTGTGACTTGCTGTCTTTCATGCTTAATATGTGGCTTAAGGTCCTCAATGGCGTTTGGTTTTGTTACATAGATCTTACTCTTTAGATATCTCTATAAAAAAAGTGAAGGGAACTAAGAGCCGGATATCTGAATTGGGTAAAACTTTGTCTAAATATCTTTGAACGATCACAGCATAATGGGGTGAAGCTCTGTCCTGTTGATACTTACTATTTATAAATCCGAATTTAACGGAATAAAGTTAACGCTGGCATGAAGTCGTCTTCGAGAAACGTAATCTTATAAGGATGCAGTATGGCTGATTTAAGAATTTTAAGGACTGTTTTTCTGGCTGGAGTCTCCCTGGAGTCAATAATACTTTTAGCCTGTTGAGATTTTGCTGAGCGGGCAGAACCCTGACATGAGCAAAATTTTTGTATTGTGTCTCAATATAGCTTATAGATTTTCCGTTAAATGCAGTATTTTAGAAACTACTTTGACGACTTAAAGAGCGTATGTGACTGCTTTGGTCACTCCGTCAGTATAATAATAATCACTAAAGCAGTCACATATGCTCATCAAGTTGTCAAAGTAGTTTCTAACCTGTCACTCTACACGTGAAACACTGGTTTTACTGCAGCTCAAGTTTTCAGGCCGAGTCATTTCTCAATTTATACGAAAATTGGCCACTAAGATCGTGTGATCTAACGCCGTAATCTGATAATTTTAATATTGCGGTATGTATTTCAATTCTTATTTAATCAAACAAGTTCTATAAACCCAAAATTAAATGGGCATTATGAAAACCTGAAATTTTTAAAGCACTATTTTACTACTTAAATATAATTATGACATTAAGGAAAATATACCGCTATGTAATATCTTTTGTATTTGGATAAAATTATTCTGATATTTAAGAAAATAATATAATTTAGAGGTAAAAACACTATAAACTATTTCAGTTCTATAAATTCTCAAATGTAAATATGATCTTATTACACTAGTAGAAGAGATGCTAACGACAAATCGTTAAAGATTTTTTTCTTATAAGACATACTTATACCGGTGTTATTGAAATATTAAAATAAATAATTATATTATGTACTTAAAAAATCAACTGTCTGTAATAGTTAATCCTTTATGAAGTTCTTTTTTTTTCAGAATAAACCAAATTGTTTGATAAAATATTTATAAATCATACCGATTTGTTTCATATTTAGATATTAGTAATATTTCAAAACATAATAAAATATAAAAGTCCTTTACGTTGTAGAAAATTAACTAATAATTAGAAAAAACACGAAAATATTTCGTAAAATCTACAACAAATGAGTCTTATTAAGACTACAAGAACAAACCACTTTTGAAACAACTACTTCTCTAGTTAATACTTCGACAGACAGACAGGCTATCAAAGCAACACTAGTTTGAACGTATTTCTTTCTGTAAAATGAACTAAAAATGATTGTACGTTAAATTATTATGATAATATATCATAATATAGTCAGTCACAAATAATTTAACGTACATTCAATCATTTTTAGTTCATTTTACAGAAAGAAATACGTTCAAACTAGTGTTGCTTTGATAGCCTTGCTATTTTGTAACACGAAAATTACTTTTGTATTATTCAATGTCTGTCGAAGTATTAGCTAGAGAAGTAGTTGTTTCAAAAGTGGTTTGTTCTTGTAGTCTTAATAAGACTCATTTGTTGTAGATTTTACGAAATATTTTCGTGTTTTTTCTAATTATTTCAAAACATATTTTAATGTTGAAATAATATAAATAATTACATATAATTAAATGTAAATAACAAAGTCATACAACTGTCATAATTACAAATAATTAGTTATTATTATTATTGTATTGGTTTCTCTTTAATCACTTGGTGAAAAATTAGGTTAATTTACCACCTATTAGAAATATCTTAGTTTGAAATTACAAATAATAAAAATAGTGGAAATTTTTGTGCTATAAAATTTGTTCAAAAAACTAAATTAGGTAAAAACAGATATTTATAAAATTGTTATAAAATATAGGTAATAATTTGTGTAAGTTTATAATTAATTTTATTTTTAGTATTAAATGAGGTATTTCACAGATACAATATTATAGAATTAATAGAATATTGAAAAATGTTTATACATAAATGTGTAGTAAGTGGGTAAAGGGAAAATCATGGGCAGTAAATTATCCAATATAAGTGAAATTACTAGAAAGGTGGTTAATAATATTTACAGGAATATACTACTAAACATCTTTATTCACAGAATGAAAATAAAATATAATACTTGTAATGTATAAAATAAAATAAATTCTAACATAATTGGTCTTCTGTTTCATGGCTATCGACCAGGAATATATTAAATTAAAATATGTAATTAATAAAATAGTACAAGAAACAAGTAACTAAACTATTGTATAAAAAGATAAACATGTTAAAATATTACACTTTAAAATATTAAAACTATTAAAAGTATATCAACGAGTAAAATATTAAATAAGAAGATTAATAACAGAACAAATAAATAAATATACCATAAAGTTAGACAAACATATACATAAAAACTAAAAAAAAACAGTTAACAGAACTTAAATCCTAAATAATCTTCCCAACTGAGAAGAGACCAAGAGATCTTTTATAGTCTGAACTTTTAAGTGGAAGATCCTTGATCTCCTGAGGTAGTATGTTAAAAAATCTAACTCTATACTATTTAATACCTGTTTAAGATTTTGTTAAGCGGATATAATTTAAATAGATATTTTCTCGTTATAGATATAAAGGCATGACAAGGTTAAGATATGCTCGTCTATGAACGCTTGGAGACAGTCATCATCGTAAGCAAACCCACGCATAATTCTTAAAGCTTTGTGCTGCAAATTAAATATTATATGCCTAATGGCTGAATGGCCCTATATAATTAATCCATATAGCATATATTATTGAAAAAGCGCAAAATACACAGCTCTTAAAACATCCTTTAACATTTCTGACCTAAGAGTGCGAATTGCGAATATACTTGAGCTTAATTTATTCGAAACGGCATTGCCATGTATATTCCACGATAAATTTGAAGAAAGGTCAATTCCCAAAAATTTTGTTGATGTGGTAGGGTCATCAGTTTTTTGAGAGATAATGCAATAGTCGTCGTGTTTGTATCATTCAGTTTAAGTCGATTGCTGTTAAACCATATGGATGCATTTCCTTGAGCTTCTCTATTCAGAGCTGCAAAATCACTCAGAGTCTTTGATCTACTTATCAGAGTAGTATTATCAGCATATAGTATTAAATTTCAATTTTTTAATGCGCTCGGTAAATCATTTATATATAAAAAATAGCAATGGCCCCAAAATTGAACTTTCTAATACACCATGTTCAGTAGGAAGTATCTTAGTCAAACTATTGGATATAACACATTGTGATCGGCCAGATAGGTAGGTATCTGGATGTATATTATAGAAATATAGTTTTCCCAGAAGATATGTATGGGAAACACAATCAAACACCTTTGAAATATCCAAAAAGGACTTGCAGACGCTTTTTTCCTGAAAGCAATCTAAGGTTTGATCTACAAAATCACTTACAGCGTTAGTTAGTTAGTTGAAATACCACTATAAAAAACATATTACTTCTTGTTGAAGCGTTTAAAATATTCAGTCAACTGTAGCTGTAGAATTTTCTCTAGAATTTTAGCAAACACCGTTAGGATAGATATCGGTCGGAAGTTATTTTGATCGCACCTCTCTCTGTTCTTATATATAGGGATAACCAACCCTTTCTTCAGAGAATTAAGAAAAATATGTTTTCGAATGTATTTATATGTTACTTTTGTTAGTGGCACTAGAGTCGCATTGATAATTGACTTTAAGATATCATACCGTAGCCCACATGCATCAACGCTTTTGCTTGGTTTTAGATTGTTGATGACCATACTCACAACACTAGTTGAAGTCTCCTCAAATTTAAAATAAATTCCACTAGCTGGGGGATTAGAACACATTAAAACTATGGGATCAACGTCAACGTCCGGTAATGAATTTGAAATATCAGCGGGTATATTAGTAATGAATTCATTTAGTATATTTGCTGATATTCTGCAAGGAACTACTATATATGGCACATATTTTTTATGGACTTGTGATGCATCCTTCCCTTTTCTAAAGTAAAACAGTAAATTATATTCCTTGGTTTGCTTTTCCATCTTTCGACCACTGCTTTGCGACGACTACTAAAACGATTCACTTACTTTCTTTAATGTCAATTGAAGTGTCTCCTGTCAAATGGTATTAAAGCTAGAAGATTGGACTGAAGATAGTTAATTAAAAATACAAGTATAGACATCTATTGTTCGGAACCGAAATGACTTAAGACTCACGATTAATTAACTTCTCACTTAACCCGTGGTGAAACATTTTTATGTTAATAAAAGGATTAAGTAAGCACTTGGTTATGTTTCACTATTTTTTCAACTCTAATATTCCAACAGAAATATATAATTAAGGGTCTCCTGAGTTAAATTCCGCAGTTTTGTAAATATGTCTCTGTATAATGGGCACGCTTTACCTCTAAAACCACTAATGATTTTGAAAACAAACTTTTTTGTCTATTAAATATTAATATAAATAGGTTTTTTTTCCAAATTTTCTTTTAAAATTCGACAAATTTTGTAAATGTTTGCAAACAATTATTATAGAGACTAAACAAATGGAGATATTCTACTTAATATAAATTTTCTTAAATTTATATAAAAATAAAATCTAAAGCTTCGTTTTTTTATCAAAAAGAGTGGTATAATAATTAACTGTAGTAAGTTTAAAACACTAGTATTATAGCATTGAATGCAGAAATTTCGAGAATAGTGCGAAAAACAATATGATGGTTATTCAAAGGTCCTGATTTTCTTCTTTTAATTTGTCATCAGTTTTTTCGACAATATAATATAGCAACAGTATGGATTAACATTATAAACTACGAAGCAAGGTAATAAATGAGTATATTTATACATTTAAAATAAGATGGGGTTAAAAACAATAAATTTAAGTTTAGATTGGGATTTTAGTAACATGTAGTTTATTGGAGTAAATACCGAATATATATTTACTACAGGACTCTTCTCGCGTTTTTTCTTAATATGAAAATATTTGATGAACATAATTAAGATATTTTAAGAGTTATACTTAATAAAATAATAAATACAGGGAAAGTAGTAAAATTGTTATTTTTGACAAAGAAGAAAATCATTTGGACCGTTACTACGTGATTCTTTCGAACAAAATTTGTATTTTATGTACTCTTTTAAGAAAGAAGACTAAAGATATAAATAATTAAATAAATAATCTATACTTGCACTGAATTGAAAAGTTCGCTAAGATTTAACCATAAATTATTTGAATTTTTCAATTCAGTGAAAGCATTTTTGATAATGTATTACTCCTAATAATTATTTCAGTTTCTGGTATCATACCAATTAATCCTCAATTATTATAAAAACTGTCATTATATTTGCATTAATATTATATGTCAATGTAAAAAATAATCATAGCAATATGCTTAATGTTATACATACGTGAAAGCCATTTACAACCAGTTAAACATTTTTCTTGTTATGTAAAACACAAATAGCCGTCATAATGCATTCGCTATATCATTCCGAAGCAATTTGTACGACTGCCGATTAGGCGCACCCCCGGTGTTGATTTTTATTTAACGACACATTTAGGGAAAATTGCGGTCGCGTTTAACCTCGGCCGAGTAATTTTCCCTTTCCCTTTTTTCTGAATTACGCGCAAGGTGGAATTGCCTCCGTACAAATAGTGTATTTATGGAAGCGGAGATAGTCCGCTAATGTATTTGACTTTAATTTTATGGAGTCTATATTTTGCATTCCGTGAGCAGATAGGAGGGTGATATTACGGTTTCAGGGGTTGTAGGTCAGGGTGAGGTCCGGCCTTTGCTTTAAGTGATTACACCGGTCCCGGTTAATGATTCAGCGCCCCCGCTTTACTTCCCTTATCGAGCATTAAACTTTTACATGGAGGGGTTTTATGACTGCGTAAAAATAATTCGAGCAAATGGCCATCAAACTGACTGCATAATCAGTCTACGGAGGGTGAACTTTGAATAAATTCGTCTGAAACTTTTTCAATCTACAGAAAGGAAATTATATATATATATATATATATATATATATATATATATATATATATCCGTAAAGAGAAATTATTTTTATTTAATAAACTTCAGTCTAAAAAACGTACGAACCTCTATCTTCATTCATTCTCAAAATATATAGATTCCATGTAACATTTATACTGCCTAAATATCTTACATAATAATGGACTATATAAGATATTTTTAAGTGAAGAATAACTAAATTATATTGGGTTTATTAAGTGCAGCTTTAAAACCTCAAGATTTAAATAAAATAAGTACTTTTAGTCCTAAATGAAATAATATACAACAATATTCTCTATAAAATTATTTCATTGATAGGACATTGAGGTATTAAAATTCCATATTGTTTTTGTATAATTAAACTTGTAATTATCTTTTTGATTTTCAAAAAAGAATGTTTACTTTTACAGAAAATCTTTCGCAAATTTGCAAATTTATTGACATTATAGTGAGATTGATAGTTTTAGTAGCTGTAAGTTTGATATTTATTTCTTGAGTAGGATGCCGATTTTTTTTAATATGTTGATTTTCAAGTTTTCCAACAAGTTTATTTTTAGTCTTACTAAGTACTTACTTACTGATGACTTGTAAGGTTTCAAAAAAATGTTTTTATTGTTTTCCAACCATTTTTCTCCACATCATAAGGTAGATGACAAATATAAATTTATTTCCTTCCTTTTTTCCTCTAAAATTTTTGAATAAGGTTGTACTTTTCGAAGAACAGGTGATTTGCATAAGTTAAAGTTTTGTCTTTGTTATTTCTCATACAATGGTATGTTCTGCAATCCTCTCTTTAAATGCTCATTCTGTTTGTTCCTTGTGTATTTTTTTACTGTTTTTAATTAATTTAACCAGTCTTATTACTTTAAAATGCTATATCCCATTATAGCATAGATATTTTATATAACTCTTATTTTTATTAAAGTCTTATTTATCCAAAATAAAATAATCATAATCAATCGATACAAAAATAAATATAAATAATGAAGAGAATGGTTGCGACCGTTACTACGTGGTTCCAGTGAAAAAAATATGTTTTAACCACAAACATTTTATTATATTACGTGTGTGCTTACATGTTTTATAAATCTAAATTATATTAGATTTGAATAACTGTGCTTATACATTGTATAGTATTTTTATAATAATATTTGTGGTTAAAACGTAGTGAATTTTTCAATTCAGATTAAACATAAATACATTTTTCAACCACCGTCGATTAAAGCCAATGTGGTGGAATTTTCGCAGTAATTTATTTCATTATTTACATATAGTGCATCGATAAATTAATATTTCATTTAATTTATCCATTAAAATTCCTGGGGCGGATTTATGATTTTTTATGGCATCTCAAATATGGAACAACGGCATTCATTAAAGTCATTCGTTTTCGTATTATCTTTAATTTACAAGGAATAATTTATATTATGGCTACACTGAAGTATTATTATACACGAGGTCCCAGAAAAAGTTTACAATTCTTTAGCTTTCCGTGGGAACGCAACGAATCCGAGGGGGATTTAGTCGTGGTGGAGCGTTTCTTGAGAGCGGAGTTTTACAAAAATTATGATTTGGCGACTATAATATTTGAGGTTTTTCGGCATCAAACATACCTCTCATTAAAAAATGTGTGAAGAAGTTTGGATTGACCGATACAATTTGGAAAAGCAGAAACGAGTCGACCAAGATCACCAAGAAAGGCAGTGATCTTGGATAATACTAACCAGTCTGTTTGTGACGATCCGAATCCTGTAATTCGGAAGCGCACAAGCACTTTATATGTGCCTAGATCATCATTACACCATCGTATTAAGTACAAATACGTAAAGCTACACCCCTATAAAATTCAATTGGCACAACAATTAAAGCCACAGGTTGCCGGCCAAAATAAAACCTTATCTGGCAAATCTCCAGGATATAAATTGGTCTCCACGCACTCCTGATTTAACCCCTATGCACTTTTTTCTGTGATATCTCAAATCAAGTTTACGTTAATAGACCAACATTACATTTAAAAGAAAATATCTATGAAATGGCAGCTATCACAGAGAGTACCTCACGAACCGATAAAAGACATTTTAGTGTTCGAATAAATCATTACTGTGACCCCGAGAGTTTACATCTGGACGATATTATTTATTAATATTTGTTTTATATTTATATTTTCCTTTACAAAATCCTGTTTATATTATACCGGGTGACCCATTTTAATAAATCCACTGGAATATCTCGACACATATGCGTCCTACAAAAAAATGTTTCAAATAAAAGTTTGATGGTTTCGAAAGGGACATCTGATCCTATACAAATTTTTTCACCCCTACCCTCCAGGGGGGCGGGCAGGGGGGCAATTTTTATATCTTAAATGGGAACCCTTATTTTTTATTGCAGGTTCGGATTGTACATAAAAAAATATGAAGATTTTATTTGAACTTTTTTTTCGAATTCGTGATAGATGGCGCTGCAATCCACCTTCTCATTCGGTGAATAATCGGCCATTTTGGTTGATTGTCAGATAATGCAATTATCACGAGCCGCCGCATTTTTTGTGCGAACTGTCCGGAAAACTAATTGCAACTAAACAACATTTTTGGCAAATTGCTTGTTTTGATTTTCGTCAGAATGTTTGTTATGATTTTCGTCAGACGGTTTGTTTCATTTTCCAGAAAGTAAACGGGGCGCGGTTTAGCATCTTTTTGTCAACAATTTTGCTAGAATAACCAGCCATTCACTGGTGCATTGACCCTACGCGATAAGATGACGCACTCCATTTCAATGGCGAACAATTAAAAGTGACGATTTTATCGCCATTTTATCGTTTTTTGACTTGATTAATGTTATTTTTGCGATTGCAGCGCCATCTATCACGAATTCGAAAAAAAGTTTAAATGAAATCTTCATATTTTTTTATGTACAATCCGAACCTACAATAAAAAATAAGGGTTCCCATTTAAGATATAAAAGTTGACCCCCTGCCCCGCCCCCTGGAGGGTGGGGGTGAAAAAATTTGTATAGGATCAGATGGCCCTATCGAAACTATCAAACTTTTATTTGGAACATTTTTTTGTAGGA
Organism: Ontholestes murinus; assembly: GCA_963969525.1. NCBI lineage: Eukaryota > Metazoa > Arthropoda > Insecta > Coleoptera > Staphylinidae > Ontholestes > Ontholestes murinus. The sequence continues at coordinate 27,157,989 of OZ018395.1, read as the reverse complement.
CGCATATGTGTTGAGATATTCCAGTGGATTTATTAAAATAGGTCACCCTGTATATAACAAATTTAAATTATAAATTAATAATTACTAAAATTTAGGTTACAGGACTTGCGGGCGGAGTTCACAATGTGTTCTTAGACTCTGGCTCCTTCTTCTCAAATTGTATAGTTTAATAAATAATAAACCTATATTTAGTAGACAGCTTATTTTCTCTTTAATTAATACACCTTTTTGGTACACTTTATATACGTGTTTGTAGCTTGCTATTAACATGTAAATTTAAATACGCAGCTAAAGAAAACGTAACAGTATGAACTATAAGAAATATACCATTAGACAACTGTTCTATAATACACGAACCTGCGTTCGGTTATTACGAGAATTAGTTGTTAGATCTTACTTAATTATGAGACAATGATTTACGTATATCCGGCGTTACCTTATGATGATTCTAAAATAAGGGCCTAGGCAACCAGAGCTTTAAATGCTTTAGAAAAGGTTTATATTTACTTAATATAATAATACTAGTAAACTATTTATGATTTTTAACTTTTTATTTTAACTCACTACAATTGTTTCGCTACACTGTAGCTTCTTCTCAGGTGAAGAAATAGAATACAAAATGTTTACAAACTTATTTACATTATATACAAATTTCAGAAGTGTGGATGGAGGGAGAGTTTTTCTTCGGCTTAAGTATGGGGGAGTTGGCGAAGATATATTATAAATAAATTATAAATATGTAGTTTATCTTTGTTTTACTTTTGAAAAATAAATAGGGCCGCAAAGGGTTAATGTATTTTGTCTATTATGTACATTATTTTTCGATTTTATATTTTGGTACTGTGTACCAATTTTCAATCATACACATTTTTTCTATAGTTTATATAATTAATATGCTTTTTTTAAATAAAAAAAACATTGCACAGAGGATTCAATTTTTTGTTACTCTGTGCACCATTTCGCAACTATATTCTGCATTAGTTTACTAAGTACACCTTCATATCGGATGTACACTTTCATATTCAAGCAGAACTGTTATGTAATCTGCGTTTCCCATTCCTGGGAAAACAGATTCATTTAGTTTCCTTACTAAGTCGTCTATCATGGACTTCCACAGAAGAGGACTTTTTCTAGCATCTGTGCTAAAACTAAGTGCGACTGGAGTGCCGAGAATTGAAAGAGCTAGTCTTATGTTGTTAAAAGAGGCTTTGTCAAAAGCTCCTTCTCTATCCCTAAATAGGCCTAATACTAATTACTACACATTTCAGTCCTACATTTTATCCTCAAGAAATCACACAGTGAAGTGGTGATTTGGTTGAGCATAATAGTAAGTACGCGTTTTCATTTGGGTTTAGAGGATTCTTTTTTAGAATATGGTCCATGAAGTGCCGATCAAAAACCTTCTCCAGGGTTTTCATCATAAACGATGTGAGGCTAATCGGTCTAGTCCAAATGATTTAGCATAGCTGTAGACTTCCTTGTGTGGCTTGGGTATAAATACCACGTTGACTTTCCTCCAATTTTATTGGATATAACTTAAAGCTATGCAGACTCTAATCAGAGTCACTAGGTATTGAAGAATAGGTTCCAGTTCTGATAAAAATGGAATTGGGTAAACTCCATCCATTCCTGGAGACTTAAATGGAATGTTTGAATGGCCTAGGTAATCTTGGGTCCTGTTATTATGCTACAATTCAATGAATATTTCCTGCTGTTTTTTTCCCTGTCCTCCATGTTGTTGCAGTCGGGAGAATGAGTTTTTAAAAGATTGATTCCACGAGGATGTCAGTACAAATGGTATCCTTCTATGCTGTAGCGATTTTTTTTTCAGCCTTGCAGCTGTAGTTGTGAACTCGGTTTGGTTACAGGATTCTCTCTGTCTAATTTTTGTATAGTAGGCAAAGCTATTTATAACAGGTCGAATCAATTTTCTGCTTGTAGTGTTGCGCTTTTCTTACTTACAACCTAAAATTCTTCAGTTCCTTATTCCACCATGGGTTGGTGAATTTTCTTCTACTCAAGTTGAATGGGAATAACTTTTCATATGAGGAGAGGAGATTATAGAAGCAGTAGGGTCAACGACTTCAACATGCGTCCTCGGCATACAGTTCTCAACGTCTTGTAGTCATTCTGATAATATTTTTTTTAAATAGTTCCTTGTCGGGATTCCTTCTTTGGGAAGTTTAGTACCTAATTTGTAATATATTAATATGTGATATAGAAATAACACAATTAATACTTGGTTTGTTTCACTGTTTAATTTAACAAACCAATCGTTAATTGTGTTATTTCTATATTACAACCACGAGCTACATGAGAAACTAATTCAAGAAATATTCATCTGTGATCTAATCGGACAGAGTATTCGTCGACATATGCCAGTTCTGAATGTATACTCTCACTAACAAGGGTGATATCAATCTCTATTTGCCTTTTAAGGTAACAAATGTTGGTTTACAGCCTCTATTGAGTATGTGTAGAGTAGTGCTTGGAATTAATTCGAAGAGAGCTTTGCCCCTTTTATTGGTGTCCCTGCTACCCCACACTGGGTGGTATGCATTAGCTTCACAATCTATTATGGGACTAATATTGTTTGTTTTACAGTATCTGATCACAACCCCTAGTTCATTTTGGGAGATTAGAAAATTATGCGGAGATTAGAAAAACCTTACCACAATCCTTACTTTCCATATAGATCACTGTGATATCCGTTGTGGAAAATTAAGGCATACATATTACTTTTATGATTGTGGGTGAATATTTACATGCACGCGCCCTCTAATTTTGTGCACCCAGTCAACATATCTTCTTGGCCACTACATAAGGTTATTGGATTAGGTTAAGGGTATTATCATTGCTTTGGAGATTGTCGTTTAGTATTTGAACTGCCTTTCAGAAGAAAGCTTTTTTTCGGTACGAAATGCCAAATAAGTTTGTTAAAGCTCTTGTTTAAAGTAAATCCTCTATGGTAATGAATCACTAAATCAGGTGATGACGAATCCTGATAAACTAGTCGAATTATTTGTTGCACCTTCGAGTCAAGAGGTGGGGAGTGATTGTAGTTTTTTATAGATCCAGCTGCTCTAGTTTGTCGTCACGGCTGGCTCAAAGGCTCATAATTGTAATTAATTGCACTTTGTGCCTTTAATAAATTTTTATTTTTTTATAGCCAACTGACCCTGAACTGATACATATGATATAAACTGCTTTAATATAACTGTAGCAAAATTAGAAACTAGAAGACTCTGCTATATATTTGAGCATAATTACACCGTCTTTAGTTTTGATGTTATAGGTTTAAATGGTTTTGACCAGTTTGCATTGGTGTTCTTCAGGCGACGTTAATCAGAATACTGTGCAGGTTTCAAAGATTAAAACCCACTTGTAATCATGAACAGGAAAACACTCTGCAAAACTTTATTTACATCAATTCAATAGCATGGTCGTTTTTCATAAGCTTTAGTAAAAATGGTGTTATATAAAGGAGAATATGGATGGATATATACACTAAAAGTATGTAGTGTAAAAAGAGGGGAAGAGAAAGCAAAATGGAGAAATTTATTTAGGGGATAATTTATTTTGGCGAATGATTAGGTTGAGGAAAAGGTAACCATGGAATAAATAACATGTGTTTGTACTGTAGAAGCCGTTCGTAGGTGTTTTAGATAGATAGATAGATGTTATAAATGGCGTTGATTTCTAAATGCGCATGGGTTTGGGTACTACCTCATTTTTACCTGAGGTGGACATAATTGATTTTCAGTTCTTTTATTTTTAATATTATATATATATATATATATATATATATATATATATATATATATATATATATATATAGTTAAGAAATAAACATACTTTTCTTAAGAAAATGTCTTAAATATATCTTTTAAATATACCTGCATAGTAACGTAAGTTTGATGTGTTACTTGTAAATTATTTGTACAGTTTTTATTTACAAAATGTAGTTACTCGAATGATTTATTTAAAAATATACTGAATTATTTGTATTAATTACATATTTAAGATATATTTGGAAGGAAACGTTTATAAATAATGTTTTTTATATATTTATTAAATATTAATGATTGGTTGTCGTGATAATTCATAATTTATATAACATTAGTGGTAGCAGTATTAAATAATACTTTTATTATTGAATTGAATAATCCACACAAAACATATTTTCTGCCATTCACGCTTCGTCTCACATGGTTCTTTGTGGATTACATTCTGAGGTAGAAACAAAGAACGGACATGTATAAGTAAACATACATAAGAATATTATATTTCCAACTAAAGGGTATATCTTTATAACTTCTTTATATGTATACGTATACCATTTACTTACTGCAGTATTGACTTTAGCACAGAATATGTTTAATAATACAATCAATATTACAAAATGCCACGAATATAATACTTCAATGCACTAAAAGAACGCACAACAAGTTGTTTTACTTAAGTGATAATAAGAAGACGTCTAAATTACAATTTATTCTTGAAACCTTTAATCATTAATCAATAAATTTTAAAACTAGTAATTGCATTTTAAATTAACACATTATTTTGTTAATAATAGAACTTAGTAATAAACTTCTTTTAAATTGTATAATTGAATAATTACTTTCTTAAAGGTTTTAATCATAATTTATTGTACTTATGTTAGAATTTAAATTTAAATTATTAGTAATAAATATTTAATTACAGATCGTTCATTTTATGATAAAGTTTTCTTTGCCAGTTTTACTTTTACGTTGTTTTCTTCGCAGACGATCCATAAACCAATGGTGATTTTTGAAACTGCACTGTTTCAAATAGTTTTTCGGTTTCTCTCACAGCAACTTTAAAGATAACTTGTTCTTTCAGTTGAAGGAAGGACTTAAAATTTTAACTTTTCACAAATTTATAAATATTCACAAAATGTAGTTTTTTTTAATTTTTGTTATATGTTAACTAGTTTAATTACTTCATAAAATGTATTTAAAATACCTATAAAAAAGCTTCTTCTCCTAATTATGAATTATTAATTTGGTTGTTCGAGAGTAGAAGAGAGAAGAGCCGGTTTGGTTTACTAATGCTTATTGGCTTCATGTCTGAGCTCGAGGTACAGACGTCTGCTGAGCAAGACACCATTAAATTTTTAGCACAGGAAGATTTAAAACCTTCCCAAATTTTTCATAGACCGACTGTTACGCTTTCGAAAACTCAAGCCTTTAAATGGCATAAAAAATTAAGTGGTTCATGATTCCTGATTCATCCACGCCGACCGCAAACAGCATTACTGAGGCGAACATGCGTTCTATCCGTAAACTAATTGAAACTGATCCTCGACTTGCAGTATGCGAAAAACTGCAGATGTGGGAATTTCGTACGGGTGTACGAAAGATCACAAATCGAACCATCTTGCTGTCTGTGGAAGGCTTTGACGCGATAGCAAGCAGAAGGTGATGACTTTTTAATTCATATCGTCACTTGTTATGAGTTGTGGGTGCATCATTACACCTCAGAATCTAAAAAAAGCAAGCATGGAGTGGAGCCAACCTGCAGCAGCTCCACCTCGAAAAGCCAAAACCTGTGTGCTGGAAATGTTCTTGCAACTAGTTTTTGGGATATAAAAGGCATACACCTTACTAATTTCCTTCAAAGCGATGCACAGTCAATGGAGAATATTTTTACAAGGTCCTTAATGAAGCCAAACGGGCTTATCGACAAAAGAGACGAGACATGCCTATCCGAAGTATTATTATCCCTCAGGGCAACGCTTGGCCACATACGACTGCTTTAACCCGAGAAAAAATAGAAAAAAAAATGAATTGGGAAATATTAGAAAACCCATGATATAGTCCTAAAGACTTTCTTATGTTTGGTCTACTCAAAGACGAATTAGTAGGACGCCCTTTTTACATTCTTCGACAATGGCATGTTTCGCTTTTCTGTGAAAAATGTGTACATAAAAGCGGAGATTATGTAGAAAAATAACACATTAATTTTTACAATAATACATATACACTTTTTTTAAACTAAATTCTAGTTTATATTTGATTCACCCTCATACACTTTTCTTTTTATAAATATATTCAATAGCGCGATCATTCAATCGTAAACGTATAAGTAGAGTTCTTGGCCTATTCATCTAAGTTTTATGAAATGCTCCTATAGTGATTAATTCCTATTCTTTTGGACATATTTGTACAATCGCTACTTATACTATGAGAACCCTTTCTTAAACTTTTAATTACTGGTATAGTATGACAGTAGTACATTTGCATACAAAATAAACTATATTCAAATAAAATTGTATAATATAATCAAACATAAAGTGTATTTTATTATTAATAATGGTAGTATTTATATGATATAATCACTTATGAAATACTTACATACTTAATTTATCATAAAAAGCTTTAGTTGCTGTCTTAATAACATATGATTATATTTTCTAGAATTATTTTTAGGGTAAGAAATTTTATATATAATACTAATTATTATTATTTTTTTATTATGTTGCTACTTAATCACATTTCTATATTAATATTGCTATTGTATAATAAAGTCAAATAAGATTGGAATTAATTAAGTATTAGCTGCTTGAACATTATTCCAAATAAAGTAGTAGATACATTACGTTTATTATAATATAATAAATTCAATAATTGAATAACTACTTGAAACAAAACTTATTAAATAATGGAGAAAAGTTGCAACAAATGCAAAAAACAAGTGGTTGATTAAATAAATGCTCGCATAAATTTTACTAGACGCAGAGTTATTATAAACTCTTTAAATTACTCATTTCAAGTTTATTTGGTTGAAATAATTCCATATGCTAAATAAAATAAAGGTTTTAAATATTTACTAATTGTAATAATTTTTTTTTCAAAATTTGTTTGAAAAATAAGTCTGCAACAGAGGTTACTCAAGCTTTGGAAAGTATTTTCAAACTGTAAACTCCTAAGAATTTACAAACCGATTTTTCAATAAAGAATTTACCTATTTAAATTTAACAAACCCAATACAAAACTTACAATTAAGTAGCCGCCATTTTCTTTGTCAAATAAGTTTCTGGTTAGTCCAACAATAAAAAATGTGTCACGCCCAATACAAAATTTACACCAATCCATTTAGTAGTTTAGTGAAGTTTCTTCTTATTAAGGCACTTTTGGTTCTCCCATTTATTCAGGATGCTACTGGCCACTGTCAGCACTTCTTATGCACCATTCACCATTTCTTCATTTACCCTTCTAGACATTTCTTCAGCCAAAGAATAGCCCTCTGATCATTGGTGATATGTCTTAATATCTCTTTCACTACTTCTTGAGATTACCTTCTGATTATTGTCCATATTTTCACCAGGAAAAGAATCGTACTACTGATAGACATGCCATCCGCTGTCACAAAATCTAGTTACCTGTACTACTGATATAATAAAAGTGACAGCTAGACAATGGTTATACTCTGTTTGCCTTCTTGAAAAATATTTTACTTTATAGAGGATTGCCATAATTTGTGCTTGTGCTTCATTAGTTTCCTGAAGCTGAAAATCCTAATTATTGTATAGGACGTGCCAAATAACTATGGTTTAAAACTTGTACCACAAGAATTTTGTATACGAATCTGTAATACCAACTTCTGAAGCAAGTTTTGCACCATTCAAAATTTATGTTTGGGTAGCGGTTTTAAAAATTGACCTTGAATTGAAAAACTTGATGACGATGAAACCTAAAATAAATGCAATTATTGATGTGTTGAAAACAAGATTTTTATATATATAGTCAAGATTTTTCTTCCAAAACTCAACTTAATTTTCATCTTGTTTCTTAAGTAAGGACAAAATAGTATGGAGGTTCTGCACCCACTTTAGGGTAGTGTTTAGCGTAGTAACCGTAGACCATGCCTTCTAACATTGAATGTGTTCGACATCTGCGTTTTGTTTACAAACCACAGAAAGCTTAGGTTCGATGTAAGTGTCATAAGCAAATACGCGTTGCTCTAATGGGTATGCTTCCATAACTACAAAACCAAAAAATGGCAGGGTCGGTTGTCACATATCAATCATTTCAAAACCGTAACATCATTCTTCTCTGCCGGACCCTGTAGTTATCAATAGGCCTCTCAACAGAAAATTCCAAATTACGACCCCACATTTCGATCATCATGCATCCCCAAATAGAATTGGGATTCATGCAATGACAATCTGCAGACACGTGTTTCGCTGTATCGCAGCTCTTCAGTGCAGCTATGTCATAATTACATGCGTCTTTTAAATATGCAAATTAAATATTGAAATTTCTAGTTTAGTACTAATAATGATAATTAATATTGAGAGAAATACCTGCTGAGGTAATGTTTCAATTCTATCTGGAATTGATATATTCTCGTGGCGGCCTTCCAACAGGAAAAACGCACGTAATTATGAAATAGCTGCACTAAAGACCTGTGATACAGCGAAACACGTGTCTGCAGATTGTCATTGCATAACACTTTTCGAGACGCGGCTAAGAAATGATAACACTACAAAAGTGTTATATAGTGCTAAATATGATTTTAGACATGTAACGACAGCTAACAGTTATGTCATTCAATGCCCGGCGGTGGTTCAGTACGGGGAGTAGTTGTTTTAACTGTTAGCTGGAGTTTTTACATTATTATATATAATATTAATGCAGAAACGCTCATAGATATTTATTTCTCTCAATATTAATTATCAATATATTTATTTATTCTTATTTTTATAGAGTTTACTTTATTTTATAAGAAAATGAGCAAAAATGCGTTTTCTTTTTATTTTACCTCGATGTTCCTATAAAGCAAATACATTCCTATCATTGTCGTTATAACGTCCGGTTGGCCACGAAATCACATAGTTTAATAATATTAACAAAACCTCGTAAACACCTAATTTAATTAGTAAACTTGTTTGGTTACTGCACTGATTTGGGTACCATGTGTAAGTGAACAAATGATTTAGTTCAGTTCGCGACTAAAGCCGGCGGTGATTAATGCATATCTGGCTTAATTGTCACGAACGGCTTTATTCCCAGTTTGTTGCATCTGCACCATAGCATCATCCGGTTCACGGAATGCATTCAAATCCACTTTACGAGATACCGAACAATGCGAAGGTAAGAAATTCTCCTTAACTCCTTAAAAGTTAATCCCAACGGGCCACTCGATCGATACGTACGCCATTCATCAATATTAATTACGCCCAGTGCATTGCGTGCGGCCTAATTGTGAAGAAATAATCAATTACAAAAATTTGTTTGTTTGGACGATATGGAAACTTCAGTTTAGATAATTAACACCGGAGTAATTGGAAAATTTTAATTAATAAATAAATATCAAGGGGTTGAAAAGTAATGAAAACAAGTCAAGAACACTCGAAGCTCAAATTGAACGAATCTCGGCATTCGTCTTAGTAAATAAAAATATTACAATGTGTTTTCAATTTTAAATATGGCTTATGTATTTTTATAATTTATAATTGAATTCAACAGCAAATTAAAAGTCATATTTATGTTTATGTTTCGCAGAAAAGAAATGAAACTTTAGGTTGGATTAAAAAATCTATTACAAGGAATAATACAAAATAAAGTGATGTAAGACATTTTTTTTCAATAAATATTTTTATTTAATACGCAATAAAAGACAAGTATTATGCAACCTTATATCTATACTTATGTGAAAAGTTAATTAATAACTTTGGGTGTTGTTATTGATTTCCTAAAGCCAGAGACGAGCGAATTGATGGTTTATGTCAAATCAGATTAAGTATTGTTTTTGTAATATATGTATATAAGTAAAGTAAGTTCTATAACTCTCTTATTAATACCAATAAATAAAATAATAAATCAGTAATAAAGATCCAACTGACAAATTTTAGTAGTAAGTTACCAAAGAAACCAAAACATCTAATTACATTTTCTCAAACAATGAAATGTACAACTACAAAATTTAGAATCCCATACACTTATATACCAGTAAGCTGAATTGTTTTCTATATTAATGTTCCTTTATTTAAAGTATGTGTCTTTGCCAACAAAATTCTTTCAGGAATATTTCCCTAAACATTCATATACAGAATAAAAATATCCATCACTTTCGTGAAAAAATCAGAAAACTTAGCCATCAAAAACAATTCAATCCTGGTTTCATTTGACGTCAAATGCATATTCACATCAATTCCAGTACAAGAACTTGAAGACATCATAAATAAAAAATACCAGAGACAATCAACAATTTTTAATAACACGGAAATGTGCAATCTCAAAAATGTATGTTTACATCAAAACTACTTCCGCCTCAACAACATTTTTTTATTATTAAAAGGAAGTAGTGCGTATAGGATTCCCTGTATCACCACTTTTCGCGGAAATATTGATGAGTCATTTAGAAGAACAACTCCTTAAAAACAAACCGTCTACAAAACATATCCATTATTGGTGCAAATTTCGACAATATTTGTTGCATTTGGATACGCAGAGACAGACAGCTAGACACATTTTTAAACAGTTCACAGCCATATCCTACATAAGCCAGAAAATCAGCAAATAATTTAAAAAAACACAACGTTAAAGTATGTCATATGGAACTAACAGTCTGTTTTTCTTCAAACGTCATTAACTAATGTGGTTGTGAAATTAAGAAACTAACTGATAAATGGTGACTTCTGGGTATTTGTGTCGAGGTGTTATTAAAGGGTTGCGGGGGATACACATATGGTTAAGGATGTCAAGATTATGTGGGTTGGTGGCGAATTTTTGTGCGACGAATATAAGGCATTCTTCAACGAGGGTATGTTGGTTAATTTGTACACATAAGGATGTTATATGGGCTATGTATGGAGTTAAGGTGTGTCTAATTTGTGTTAGTTCAGATACCTGGATATTTTTAAGAACAGAAAGATACGGTTTATAGGAAAGGTTAGCGACGTAGTCAATAAGAAGTCGGCAGATCATTTTGTAAATGTACAAACACTAGATTGATGAGGCTGTTACTTGTTGAAACTCCATATTACAATAGTTTTGATTTGTATAGGTGTGGCTTCTGAAAACCGAGCTATCTTCTTCGCTCTCGTTTTGAGGTTTTGAACTTCTGTTTTCAAGGTTAATTTCGGGTCTAAGGTATTTGCAAGAAGAAGATAGTGAAATAGAATGATTAGTAATGGTTATATTGAACGGTGAAATCTGTGGACAATGATAAGGAATTATGAGATAAGATTTATTAGGTTTAATGGTTACTTTAAAATCCATAATTGAATGGTATCGATCAGTCCTTGTAAAGTATTAACTACTTTTTGTAAAGTAGGATCATATACTACAAAGCTGGTATCGTCTGTCTACGCGCACAGGAGCGGAAAAGATGAAGGATTGATATAATATGGGTCAGGGTTATAAATATCATAAACATAAATATTCTAAATGATTGGTGATAGAGAAGATCCGTGAGTAACACCTTTTAGAGGGAATAACGGTGTGTGATAGGGCATTTCGAATTTTAACTTGTAGGAATATTTTTCTTAAAAATCTGTCAATTAAGTTAAGGTGAGCTCCCTATCGCTGTTTCTCCCAGATACGAAATTTATGCTGTGATACATTTTTAAAGTGCAAAACGGAAAATTATATATCTGTTCAACATGTTCGCAAATGATACAGAGAATTCAGTGAAGGCCGCACGGAAATTCACGATCAAGACAGGAGCGGAAGGTTTTCAGTTTCAGATGAAATTGTCTAAAAAGATGAGAGAATATTGCTTGAAGATCGGAGGATCTCCATTAATCAACTTGCTTTCCGTATTTCTGAGACTTTCAACACTATAATTCATAAGATTTTAACGGAAAAATAAAGCAATCACAAAGTGTGTGCACGGTGGGTACCTCAAATGCTCACAGAAAACCTCGAACAGCAACGTGTCGAGTGTTCCCGGCAGTTTCTCCAATAATATGAAGACAACAAGGAAGAATTCTTGAACTCCATTGTTACAGGCGATGAAACATGGGCGTATCACGTTACTCCCGAAACAAAGCAGCAATCACGTGAATAGCGTCACTCAACTTCGCCGAAGCTGAAGTTTAAACAAACACAGTCTGCTGGGAAAGTTATGGTAACCGTCTTTTGGGACAGGAAGGGACTGCTTTTGATCGACTTTTTGCCTCATGGAACAAAAGTAAACTCCGACAGATATTGCGACACATTAAGAAAACTGAAACGTGCGATCCAGAACCGCCGGAGAGGAAGATTGCCCAGTGGTGTTAGGCTTCTCCATGATAGCGCTCGGCCTCATATCTCACATCAAACTCAAGAATTGCTGAGAGATTTTGCTTGGACAAAAATATATATGTCTATTATTAAAAATCATGGGAACCTTATTGTACGAATCCCCCTCGTAGTAGAACAATTGGGGAAATTTGGCGTTCGAGGTGTGCTGTTTTGCAGTTAGAAGTAAAGATTGAAAGTGGCAAAGATGTGGAACGATGTTCAAGGAATCTAAATTGGTAAGGAACAATATGGTGTGATATGTTGATTTTAACTATGTTTTCAAACTTTTACCTACGTCTAGAAGCTGTGTAATTAGACGATGATTTGAGTATATGGTACATGTAATAATACCCTGCTTTTACTCCCCGGGTATGGTCTGGGAATATTATATGTAGTCACATATTTTTAGGGTTTATTAGTGGATATTATCAGAGAGGAATTAAGGGATACCTGTATAAACATTCTTATAATCGGGGGCTATGCCTTTACCTTTATAAAGACAAGTAAAATAATGTTCTCTTTTTATGTCGTCATCGGGAGCGTAACGGATTGGTGAAGGTATATTTGAAATCGTCGTACTAAGTGTTTACTGTTTGAAAAAATTTGTTGTTAAATATATCATTAACTCTCAATTGTTGTTAAAATGGTCTGTAATAATAAAGGATTTGCTATTGATTGTTCGTCCATAATTAAAGATTTTGAAATTGGGTCCCGTATTTTCTATAATGGGTCTATATTCCTATATTTGGTCATTTTTTAAATTTCGTCCCAGTATTGTTTTCCCTGTATCTCCTTAAATATAATTGTCTTTTAATCATTTTATTTGAGGCATTCAATTTTGTTCATACTTATCCGCGAAATGTAAGTCTCGGTGTAGTTTACTTTTATATATTGTCTATTTTATTAGTTATTAGTTTTTTTTTGCAATGCATTGTGGAAACACGATTATACAAGGTTACTACATTTAAGAAGTGATGATGGCTGCTTAGCGATGCAATATTATATTCCTGAAGTAAATCCTTGTATATCTGAAATATAATATTTTCATGAATCTTTTGTAAACAGATTCCACATGATGAACATAAAGTTGCGTATATAAAAATCGTCTGTCTGATTTTGAAACCATATCGTGTGGTGTGCCTCAAGGGTCTATCCTAGGACCCTTACTCTTTTTAATATATGTAAATGATCTACCAACTCACATTGAAAATGGCAAAATTGTTATGTATGCAGATGATAAAATATCTATAAAGCAGTGTGTAAATTATCAAACTGCATTACAACATAGGGAATTTGTAAGAAAACGATGTCTTCAATTGGTTCACCTCCAACAAACTTTCCTTAAACAAAAAACTGTCAGCCTGACTTTTTCTCTAAATTTTGATCTTCAAGAAAATGGTTCCCACAAGTGTCTCGGGCTTACTCTGGACACTAGGTAAAACTGGAAAGAGCATGAAAAGGAATTGGTCCAAAAACTCAGGCATTTAAATAATTCCTTGCCTCAATGTGCTGTTATTACTGCTTACCATCCTTTTTTCCAATCCCACCTTAGCTACTGTACACTGATGTGGGATAATTCCAGTATGGCGTGCCAGTTATTGGTGTTAACTTTTACAGTCCCAAATTTTTCAACGCTATACCACAGGCCTTTAAAATTCTTCCCCTCAGAAAATTTAAAAACATAGTGAAATCTTATTTAATACATGAAGCATTTTTCAGCATAGATAATTGTTTTTTCTAGTAAATTTTATGATTTATGATTTTATGTTTTAATTTGTTGATGTAATAGTTAATAGTGATGTAATAGTCCATTTATTATTGTTTAATAGCATCGAAGGCTCTTGATAAATCCAAGAAAACCCCACATGAGATATCCCCATCCTCCAACGAATTTGATTGGTATTAGTAAAATGAAATACAGGAGTATCTATGCTTTTACCGCTTAAAAATCCGTGTTGAATTTTAGAAAGTAATTTATATTTATTGAATAACTTTAAAATTCTTTTGCTAATAACTAATTCAAATGTTTTCGAAATTGTACATAAAACACTAATTGGCCGATAATTTTTATTATCATCTTTGTCTCCTTTTTTGTAGACTGGAGTTATTATTGTGTATTTTAATTTCTCTCGAAAAATACCACTTTCCATGCATCCATTTGTTAATCACACAATATTAGCAATAGTATCTATATATTGTGTTATGATACATACATATATTTCTTCATATCCCGCGCTCCTCTTATTCTTCATTTTTAATACTAATAATTTAATTCTATTTAAATTCTAGAGAGGAAATGTTTCTTGTGTAGAATACAATGGAGCATTTATTATCATTCAGATAAAGTTTATCGTCCATGCACCATTGACTCAGTTTATCTAAATCGTGTTGTAGAGCATTGCAATCACTAATGCTGTAGATACTTTTATAAATTTTTATTTCGTCTACATGAATTAAAATGTTACAATCAATTGCATCGGTTACAATATTGAGAAATTATACGAATAGGCTAGGTTTGACTTCTTAGCTATAATATATATGACCGATAAGTTCAACATGCGGAAACGTACCCATTAAATATGATTTAATGAGTTCAGTTATATTGTGAGATAGCCCAAATTATCGAAGTTTATACTGATTAATAATCAAAGGTTTTAGAAAGGCCGGCGTATATTACATCTGTTTGGATCCTGTCATCCATGTTGAGTGTTGATAAATACACATTAAATTTATTCATATGGACCGTTTAGGAACAAATCCGTGTTAGCTAGCCGATAATTTACATTTAATGTGTCTTCAACTAAAAACTCAAGAATGTTCTCTGATCTCATGGTGAATTTAGTTTTGTACCTTAGTAATTGCTTAAGTACCATTCATAATTACAAAGTTTCTCATAAAATTCAAGAGAACTTCATCTAAATTATTGGGTCCAGCACAATAAGCAGAATTGAAGTGATCAGCAAAACTTTGGATAATTATATCATATCCTGATTTCGCCTGCCATAGATAATATCTAAAATTTAGTTGGATCACATAATATGTTGTATTGTTGAATGCAAGCTTTGTGAATCATGCATTTTAAGCTATACTCAGCAACTCTAAGTCTCATCTTGATACGTTCACAATTAAAATGACTATAAGCCTTGAGACATATATTTTTAAGATGATTTCGTTGTTTGAGCTTAATTTTTGTCCATAGCTTTATACATTTTATTATATAGAGTACTGCTTGCTTTATCGGATGCATTGGATTTATATATGTAATTTCAATCAGTATCACAAATATCCTGGTATAGTAAACGAAGATCCGTTTTGCGGTAGGTATATATAGAGCTATTATCCAGAGGGTAAAAGTTTGACACATTTCCAGCAATGCAGTTGATAACAACTTCTAAGCGTGAGTTATATTGATCTATATTGATAAGTGAATTCATAGTTCTCATATGCTTTTGTGACTATTGTATCTTTAATAGAAGAGGAATGATAAATATAAGTTAGAATACAATGGAGCGTGAAGGATTAAATTCAGTAGTGCAGTGCAGGCATTCGGTCATTATATTATTGGTTTTTGGAGGGTTGGCTTTCCTTAGTTTAATTCTTAGCCTTGCTGCTTCTGTTGAACCACCACGAATATTTTGGTTGGGAATAATAGCCAGCATTTAGATTAAGGCCAATGCGAAATGAATCAATAAAACGTTTGATAGCGTTTGGTCTATCTGTGTGAGGGTAAATTATGTATTTTTTTAAACAAATATGTGTCTACAATATCTGCAGTAAATCAGAAAATAATTTAATTTATTAAGAAGAAGAAAAAATCTAAGTTGAAACTGGATTCGGATTTTAAATGAAGGACATCAACGTAATGCCATAGTTTCTATAGAAATTTCAGCATAATTTTTATTAATTTAATTGTAGAAACATATAAAATTTGAGACGCAGAACAATTATATGGTTGGTTACCTCTACCAGTAGGATTTCGTTTATATTTATTTATAGAATTTACAAGAAATGCATAAAATTTTACCTTTAGTCATACCTCGAAATTAATAATTTTCTTTCTAATCTGTTGAATGTTAAAATGAAATACATTTAACTTTTGATAAGCATACATCAAACTCTAAAGAGAAAATCCATGATTCTCAATATTTTACCATATGTGTTTTTAAAAGTTGTTTTTATCCATTCTCAAATAAAACAATAGAAATTTCACTAATAACAAAATGTTAATTCACTTTTGGATTTCTTCACAACTACAGCTTGAAGTTACTCTATAAAAAGGTGCTTAAGGGATAATATATTTATGAAGTGTAGTGTTTCTAAAGAAAATTATATAAATTATGTGGCTATGTCGCTACAATAACACTAATCTATTTTCGTTCATTTGTAATTGCATCATTATTACCGTAAATTGTAGACATTCCGTCGAAAGTTCTAATTTTTCTCAGCGGCGCTAATTGTTAAAATTACGCGCTGTTACTGTTTGTACAATTTCAATTAGTTGGAAGCGACGATTAATGTGCGGTCGTTCATTTTTTTCAAACGGAGTTTGTTAGCGATAAGTGAGATGTTTGTAATGAGGGTGCTCTAATTTCTCGCTGTCAGTAATGGAATGCAATGTTGGGGTGTTCCGACGGCTATTTGCTATTTGCCAACGTCAGCCCAGGAATCAATTCGTAGTCATCGATCTACCAAAATAATTGGGGGATGGCTGTTTCTAGAGCCGCACATGTTTACCACCGAACCCTCGAACATATGCTCGGTACGTTAACGATCCCTAATGTGCAATCACCATGCCCAGTTTATAATTTAACCCGCAGATTAGATTGCAATAATAAAACACAGTGACAACACTTTTATTATTGCAATTATTAGATAAATATTTAAAAACATATTAGTGAATATTGTTACAATAGACTAATGGTCGATAGACAGTTAATCATATTTTCTGTTCGCTAATTGAATTCTGTATAAATTAACATATTTACTGTTGCCTTTTATACCAAACAATTAAATTGAACACTTAATTTACTGGTAATTAAAATGAAGATGACGTAATATACAAATATGTTTTAAATTCATTACATATTAACACATATTCGTGATCTCAAATGTAGATTCAAAACAGTAAACACCAAGAATTTATCAGCGTGATATCAGCGAGACACGTTTATATGCTAAAATTTACGACGGGAAATTTCGCCCTGTATCAAAAGGCTAAATACCAACGGACCGAATTAAGCCATAAAACTGGCTAACAGTGAAGTGTACAGGCTAATAAAATCCTTACAAAAGAGTGACTACATAATAAAATGTCGCAAGTTGGAATACTGTTTTCTCTTTCGAGTAGAAAACTGCTGTTAGTAAATAAGTTTTCTTGGAAAACAATGCACATGTACAAAGTAAGAAATTATACAAATACGACTGTTTATTATTCCAGCTATAAAACGAACGTATTACATAAAAGAGGGGAATGTTTCATTCCAATTTCAAGGCAGTTATAATTCTGTATTTTCTGCGATATATTTATATATATCCGAATATTATGTCAATTATGTAATTAATTTATTAATCTAATTTTTAATTATAGAGGCGTTTACTTTGTGATACATCTTGAAAATTTTGCTACACGATCAATTAAATTCTCAATTAACCCGTGGTGAAAACAAAAAATTCTGAAACAACGCCTAGAGTTTAATTAACCTCTAATTGAATATATTGAATAAGTAGACGCAATTACATTGTTTTTCAGCTTTATTCTTCATTATTATCTAATTTTATTGTACTGTAGATGTGATAGAAATAACTAAAACGTTTTGTTTTCAATCTGGAACAACATTCTCGCCGTTTGTAGAAAGCAAAATCCTTAATTCAATAACACGTTCTACTTTCACACATCGAAACTTAATCCAAATTCCCTCTCGTGTAATAAGACGCCGCGATTCGGATTTTGATTAAGAAATACACCGGGCTCGCAAAACTATAAGAAACAAAAGAACTTAATTAACTCCCTCGCTTCAATTATAAACGAAACACACTCGTCCGTTTCTTAATTAATTAGAAACTCGCTATTTAATAAGAGGACACCTGCGGGCAATTAAAAATTAGCACGTGGTAAAAATTTTAATCGAATTAAGACGGATAGGGGTTAAATGAATAATTGCGTCTTGTGAAATTTTCACTAATCTGCGGCCGGGATAGGGAAACTTTTAACGCAATTATTAAAATTAACACCGCAACAAATTCGATTAATTCCGTGAACGACAAAGTGGAATCTAATTTCGACAAGTTGCTATATTAAATTTACATTTTTAGTGTACGGCCGGCTGATTAAAACTACCATAACGTGCTGTATACTTTGGCGTAATAGAGCTCGTAAATGGGTTTGAGGGGATGTCGTTATTAGGTGCTCTTTTTCTCTTGGCTGGAATATCAAAGGTCTTCATATTAAATTGTAAAGTTGGGTAAAAGTATATGTAGGTAATTTTCTTGTATTAGGGTTAACTTCAAAATTATGGATAATGATAAAATTTTATGACTCGTTTATATACATAACTAATTAGAAGGTTAAAGTTAACTAAGGTATAAATTCTTTACTTATAAAGTAATTTTTGTTTTAGCTAATTATGCTGCACATATTTTTTCATCATTCAAATATAGCTTTAGTGTAAAAACCAAATTAATGATGTACTTAAGCCATGATTGTATTATCTATAATTGGTACTACTGCTAATTTATTTGACTATTGAGAATATATAATTTAGTTTTTTTAGAGGCATTATGATTTAATAAATCCTTGTCATAGAAATCTATATCAATATATATTTTAAAATATGTAATAAATACCATCCTCATCTCAAACAGCCAACCAATATATCTTTAGAGAAAATCAGAATTTCTATTGC
The DNA here is from genome assembly GCA_963969525.1 of Ontholestes murinus. Taxonomy (NCBI): domain Eukaryota; kingdom Metazoa; phylum Arthropoda; class Insecta; order Coleoptera; family Staphylinidae; genus Ontholestes; species Ontholestes murinus. The sequence goes on along the minus strand of OZ018395.1, from coordinate 27,138,830 downwards.
TAAATTTACAAAAAGCTTTAGACTTTTTATGACAGAAAAACGTTACCTTCTTCAAATCATTGAATAATATTTTACAACTAATCTAATATATTACATATATTATAATCCTAGCCCTCTTTGCTTTAATCTATCCAAAAATCTTCTACAATTTGCAGATGACACGGACCGAATTACTTATGCACTCGCAGTACCTAAATCTGTACAATTTTTATAACAACTTATTCCCTGCAACATAGGCTTGAAAAATGGTAAATTAAAATCGATCCTTACAAATTTCAGTTCCTAATTACATATCACTGTATCAAAAATTATTTACATATAGTGTTTCCATTTTACAAATAACTGTTTCTTCTTCTACTTCAAAAAAATACTTGGGAATTACAATAGATCAAAAATTGAATTTAAAAAAGCTTAGAAAAAAAAAACAGAAATCTCACGCAGCCGTAAAAATCTCTAAAATGATAAGCTGCATCTGACAATGTCTTATTTCCTCTCCTCCTGCAATCCTACTATCAATAATATCCATTAAAGTGTGATCTTTCCTAAGAACATTAACTAACATCCCTCATTCCCTCAATCTTCTCATAATTCCATAATCTTATATATCTTCTCCCTGTACGGCTTACGCAGAAATCTAAACTAGCACTTGAAACTCAAAACCAATTCACTTACAAATTAAAAGCTGTGTAAGTTCTTCTAGAGTATTAGAATCACAGCAACTAAAATAAAATTAAACATTTGTCAAATATCATAATGAACATTATTTATTATTATCAGTGAGTGAGATTAGTGCTGAATAAATGTGCTTTGTGTTTTCGTTGGTTTTTATCGGTGGTTTATTGGCGTAAATTTATTAAATTCGGTGTTGTGCTGAGTTTAGTAAGAAGCTGCATTTTGTGAAAATTCCGTCCTATAACTAAGTACCGTTGGTAGGATATCACCGATTTTATATCATTCTAAAGTGGCGGCCAAACACACGGACGTATGAGTGAACTTTCTGAACGAAAAGAGCAAATGGTGCCGAAATATATCGAAGTGTGAACCAAAGTGAGTAAAGTGTAGACTGACAATGCATCCCGTTTGCATCAAATACATGAAAAATGTAATTCAGATTAATAAAGATTCAATAATCTGATGATCGGATACACAGTTAGAATAATGTGGCAGTGACAGTCAAGACAATCTCGACTCGTCGATATCTAATGGCAAGACTGTTATTGAAACGAATGCCGAGATTGAGCTCAAGCATTTAAAACGATTATTAAAATCGAAGAATGCCATTATACAAGACCTTCGAAATAATGTTAGATAGATAGATAAATGTTTATGGGTGGCACCAGCGCCTGTTACATCTCGACCTTTTCAGATCTATTGTGGATGAAAAGCTAATGCAGCTAATATCAGTTGTTTAATGGGACGGAACGCAAATAACTAAATAATTTCGATTATACGAACTATTGTCACTTGAAAAAAAAAATACCTTTACAATCAAAAGACGAAAATATAAATATTAACGAAAGAATCGATACAGTACAGAAGCCTTCCAAGAAAAAGTTGTATCATATCAAGAAATACAAGCCGGATTACAGAATGCCTGACATCAAATCTTTCATTAAAATTTCCAAGTATACATTTCTCGGTTGAACCATTAATCTATGAAGACAGGAACAAGTGTGAAAAGTATAAATGATTTAAGATTGGTCTCCCTGAAGAATGTGCTCATGTACTAACAGATCCAAAATTATGGCCTGAAGGTATTAAGAGAATTTAATTATTTTGTAGATAAACCTACCGATCAAACGTTAGATCAAACATTAAACACAAAAAACAATAAGCAATAAAAATAATATCACTTAACTTAAAATATTTTACACCAAATTATAAGAAGCATTTATTCAATGAGTTTTACCAAGACTACAAAACAAATAACTTATTGAAATACCTACTTCTCTGGCTAATGGTAATGGCGATAAGTAATTTGTTTTGAAGTCTTAGTAAGACTCATTGTTGTAGATGTAAGTTTTCGTATGTTTTCTAATTATTAGTTAATGTCCTACAACGTAAAGGACTAAATAAATTTTATTATTAAAGAAGCATTTATAACAAAACGAAAGAACTTACGGTTGCACTGGATGAAATATTGTTTATCTTACAAAATATGGTGTAATGAATTTCATATAAAACATGTTCACCTAACAGGATACTCTAACATTACAGATTACACTCGAACCAATCGGGAGAGCGGAGGGTGTATGACTTTTGTCGATACGAAATTACATTATGAATAAATAATTGTAAATGAGAATTGTGTAGACTAATTCAAAACTTATTATCCGCGCATAATTCTTTGCGCAATTTGAACATTAACTACATAAGTAATTAACTAATTCCTTCACACCGTTTATCCTAATTAATAGTTTAGATGAACCAACAAAAGTTTAATTATCAGAAAATAGACATACATCATCAAAAATAGACAATATTCTTAAAAAATTCCCAGTTAACATTTAGAAATGTAGAAATATTAATCTGCACCTCTCCGATCACCACTCCCAGATAATGAGTACTCTATAATATAAGAGGTTAATAAATTATACCATCATTAAAGAACTTAAATATCACGTACAGAATACGAACATAGAATTCTTTAAAACTGAGGACGTCAATACGAGTTTTGATTTATTTCTCTACACAAATATAACAGGTCTTGCCCTAACAAAAAGTACAAAATAAACGTCAAAAATAAACCGACTTGAGTCAATAATAATATTATAAAAAATCTAGCAATAACTTAAAAATGACATACCAACTAATGATGAAATCTAATTCAGACGCTATGAAATCTAAATATCAAAATCATAAGAAAAACTCCATTAAAAAATAACTGAGGATACCAAACCATACTTAATGCTCCAAATATACGAGTTAAAAAAACTGACAAATACGCACTTGAAATAATTGATAACACGTATGCGGTGGCTATCATTTTTACAAATCATTTTTCAACTACCACAGACAGCAAAATAAGACTGCATTTCGGCGATGTGTCATGCACATCCTCAGAGAATGTTACGAAATTAAATTATCTAAGGCCAGTTTCTTATACAGAACTGTACAATATAATAATAATAATTATTATTATTATAATTTATTTCCCAACATATATACAATGATCCTATTACAGGGAAGAATTATAAATAAACAATAGTTTCTTATACAAATTAAAATGTACATATGTATCATAAACATATCCCCTTATTAGTTAACTGAAAGAGAAAGTTCTGCGGCAGTATACTTTAAAGTATCGATAGGTATAATTATAAATGTCAAGTAAATTTAGGGTGGTACAGTTGAACGTTTGCATCATAGAGGCGAGTTATAATATAAATTTGTTTGACTGCGATTACAAAAGAAAGTCATGGTATTTCGACTATAATATCGAGGTGTATGGATATTATTAGGTTAAGTAGGTTCGGATCATGTATTCTATTATGTAATATTTGATATAGCATGTTTAACGATAATATATTTCTCCTTGTAGCTAATGATTCCAAGTTAAAAATTAATTAACTGACTGATCTGGATATGATGATAAAATAGAGATATTTCACAAATACTTTTTGAATTTGCTCCAAATGTTTGATATGGGTAACGCAGAAAGGAGACGAAACCACAGCACAATATCCTAATTTTGATCTTAGGTATGATGAATATAAATTTATGATAGTGGATATATGTTTAAATGGCTCAGAAATCCTTCGTATGAAACCCAACTTTTTCATAGAGGTATTGAGAACTTCATTTTAATGTGGAATAAATGGCAAGTTCTTGTCGAATAGTATTCCCAGGTTTTTGACTTCAGTGACTCGCTCCAATACACTATCACCTATTAGGTAGTTAAACTATATCTGATTTACTGTTCTGGAGAAGGTCATACATTTACATTTCTGTACAACAAGCTGCAACTCATTCACTTTACTCAATTCTTGAATGCGCTCTAAATCAGATTGTAGCTCTAAACAGTCGCTCTCGGAATTAATTTCTTTATTTTTTACATCGTCTGCATAAATGAGGATTTGAGAATGGATATTATTAACTATATCGTTTATATATAATAGAACTAGCAGTGGACCCAGGCTGGAAGCACCGCTAGATGGATAGAAAAATGTGGACTTGTGTGTGATTCAGATATTCAACATAGTTTTCTCTATTTGATAGATATTACTTGAATAAGCTGATCACACCGACATTAAAACCCCATAGTTCTAATTTGTGCAGAAGTAGGTTGTGTCTTATTTAGTCAAATGCCGAAGTCCGTGTGAATAATATACATTGACTTGTATACATTTATCAAGGTGGTAGGATACAAATTCAGTAAAATTAAATAAGTTGTTGTTTTTCCTTTCATTAAACCATGCTGTCTGGTGGAGATACAGGTTTCTACGTGACTAGATATCTTGCTAGCTACAATTGTCTCAAATATTTTGGCAAAGTTATTTATGACGGATATTGGGCGGTAATCCACAACAGCATATTTATTTACCGTTTTCAGAACCGGTGTTACTTTTGTAATTTTCCACTGATTGGGAAATTCAGACGTTCTTAGTATTATCGTATATTAAATATATGCTTAAGAGGTGTAGTGGATTTCTAAGGAGTTAAATAGGCAAATAAATTAATACCTTAAGATCTATTATAACACTTTTAAAGTGTATCATATGTTTATCCTGAATGTGACTATTGCAAAAATTTATTATTTGTATTTAAAAATATATCAATTGTAATTATCCCAATTTTGACAAATAGTCTAAGTTTATTTTATTTTTTTTTTCGTACTTTTATTTTATATTTTACTTAAGTTCACATCCCCTACAAATGTATATTTTATATTTTGCGAAATAGTGAAACATAATCACGTGCTTAATTAATCCTTTTATTTTATATTTTGTATACGGTAGCTCACGTGAATAAAGAATCGAATTGAAAGCAACTTTTCTTAGGTTTCCAAAATAACAGCCTTCTGCCAAGTTTTATTTTAATTGTCTAATTATTTAATTTAGAAACCTATCATTTGAGCAATTCTTTAAGCCAAATATTGACGTCTCATTTTTAAGTGTCTATAAACAAGTAATATTTTGTTTTAATTTGCAGGTAATAAATAAATGGCGGTTCGATGACTATGGTGAGTTAATTGTTTGAATCTATGATCTACTACTATGAATACTTATTAAAAAGGACTAAAAATATTTCATTAGACTTTCATTTAAATTCAGATATATATTTTGAATATAATGGCTATTGTTACTAAGAATAGGTTTTAGTTTTTTTTAAATAAATTTTTAGTTAACTTAAAGAAAAATTTCTCACAAACCCTCATTGGAATTTAATACAATTTAACTATGTATATATACATCTTTATTAACAGACAAACGTACAATAACAATAAATATAATACATGTATGGTAGATGATGTTAGTGGATTAGTCCGTTACCTGGCTATCGACCAGTGGTCTTTCAGCCACTATGTATATATTTGACTGGAATAATCACTTTTATTGCATTAGTTTTAAGTATTTCCACGTACTAAAAAATATTACTTAAGTAATTTTTTTATTTATGGCGTTATTCGAATTTAGTTTTTTATTTAATCTGTATCTGTAGAGCTACAAATAACTTTTACAGTAATATTTTTTATGAAAAATATTTATTATTTCAAATAAACATTATTTTTTCATTTAGTTTACTATCTACAAAAAATCTTGTGTTTAATTAGATTAGTGATTGCTGGACAACTTCATTTAAATAAATGGCATTTCAAAAGATTAAATACATAATCTGCAATAATGGAAAGACTGGCCGAAAGAGAACAAAATTGAAATTCTCATAATAATATGGATATGGAAACGCACAAAACCAGAAGTATGGCATAACAATGCACATCTAAATCGTAATACTATTAGTTAGTCTAAAGTATCAAGTTATTAAAATTAGGTAATAATAACAATAACAATAATAATGCTTTATTAATGCCAATCCTGAAAGGTTTACATACTTCACAGAGATAAAATGCATACACCCCTAAAACTTAAAATGAAAATATTCTATTTGTTTTGTACTCGGATTTTGTTTTATGTTATATTTGAAACCTTTTTCTAATAATTTTATTTGTCTAGTATTGAATTCTGTATCTGATAAGTTAATGAATCTATTAAAAAATTGGTTACATTGAATTTGTTCTGGTTCTGGTCTTATTAATTTTTGTTGTTTTTGTTTTATTAAGCGTTTTATTAAGCATTGAACAAAATCCAAAGCAACAAAATTCAACGGTTAATAAAACAAAAACAACAAAAACAAAAATTAATAACACCAGAACCAGAACAAATTCAATGTAACCACTCTAACATATACAAACAAGAAAGTGTCTGTATATTTAAATCCACAAACATATGTTTACAGTCTTGTCTATATTGCAGTCCAGTAATTGAGTGAATTGTCCTAACCTGTATTCGAAATAATCGATGGCGTGTAGCTGACTGACCCCGTATAAATATTCAATAGGAGACATGGCTATTGAACAAGAAAAAATAAATAGATCGTACTGCGTTGGGAGAGGTTTTACTATATATGTGTCTTAATAAATAAACTGATGTATTCAGCTTCCCTGCAATTATATTTCCATTAGATTTCGATACTAATTTGTGATAAATTTGAAATCCTAAATATTTGACACAATTATTGTAATTTAAAAGTCATACCCTCTTAATGTAAATAGCACAGATATTGTATTTTCCTCATTTAAGCAGACTCTGTTGTTTTGTAACCATACACCTACCGTATTGGTACATATTCCCTTCAATAACAATATATCGTTTATAGTTTCATGTTTTGCTATTAATATGGTGTCATCAGAAAATAATAAAATAAAATTAGGGCTGTCAGAATTAGGAAGTATATAAATTAAAATCAAAAATACTAACATATCCAAAACACATCCCTAAGGTACACCATCTCCTATGACTAAGCTATTAGAAATTTCATTATTGTATTAAACAATTTGCTTCCTTTGTGATGAAAATGACAGGAGGAGACCACGACTACTTCAAAATATACAAAAAATTGTATATCTATAATTTACAAAGTAAAATTACAAGCAGAAGGCAATTAAAAACCTTCGTCAATTCAACGAATGCTGCAAATGTAAAGTTGCCATTATCTAAATAATCCACAATCTCTATAATTAATTTAACAATTCCGTTTATTGTCGATTTGCTTGGCTAAAGCCATGCTGTGCTGATGAAAATATGTGATTTGTTTCAAAATGATAGACAATTTGATTGAACGGTAATTTTTCAATCTTTTTGAAAAAAGCGTCAAGAGCGGACTTAACTTAAAGTTGCCTAGTTCATTTTAATCGCCTTTTTTATATATTGGGACCACTTTAGCCAGCTTTAATGCATCTGGAGACTTAGATAATATAATATTATTAATTAATTTGGTTAAAGGCTTCATAATCACGTATTTTATTGTTAGTATTACCTCTAGTGATAAACCGTTAATATCATAACACTTTCTGATTTTAATAACATCCCTGACTTTAACCAAAATTTAAACAATGGAATGCTGTCTCCAATATCGACACAGGCTGGTAATATTGGATCAACTCCACTATTTCGAATATTATCCAGAATTTTAGTGGTCACGATCAAGAAGTGATAAGAAAATTGGTTAGCAGTTATACTGGGTGGGCCAGATTCAAGTTTCTTTTCAAAAGTGCAATAATATGCACAATTTTTTTTTCCATGTATTATGGCTTTATTAGTAAGAGCAAACGTTCCCATTAATTATAAAACACAACTTCATTTGAGTGGCTGCCTCGTCTGGCTTCGTAGTAGTGCATTCCGTCACTCCAATTTTCCAAGACCTTGTTGATGATTTCGGGCTATAACTCACGGATTTCTTGGATGATATTGGCTTTAAAATTCTGTGTCATAATATTTAGAAACACTGTTCATGTATATCCAGTATATTTTCCAGTTTACTGAAAAAGTTTAAATTGCCATATATATTAATATGACAAATAATTTTATTGTCTTTTGGATTACTTTTAATTTGTGTTTGTAACAAAAAATTAAACGCATCATGATCTGAAAATGCAACTAATACGCGTTTAACACTATAGGAATTAATATATGCATTGTTTAAAATATTATCTTTACATTTAGATGTTCAAAAGCCTAGGAAGGCAGGTAGACCAATAACTGTTGATGAAGAACAATTTTTAAAAGTAGTATTGTATGTAATATTTATTTACACATTACAAACCAAATTACAAAAACATACGTAAAATTTTGTACGAAAGAAAGTATGTTCTTCCGCTGAAACCCCATTGGCACCATGATGTTGGAAAGTCTGCTATCTTCATCCATATCTAGAAGCTTTTATATTGTCTTTACTATAGTTTTATATCCACTTTTTATGAGGAACTTTTGACAGTTAATGTCAGCATGACAGATATTATTATTGTTAAATTCAGTTAATAATATCTTGAAAATGACTTGAGATTGAGATTACTTTGATGCATTAAATTTTGCAAAATTGTGATGGATACTAGTGAATAGACTAGGAGAGATAAAACTACCTTCTGGTTAAATGGCACTTATAACCCGCATAATACCAAGTCTATATACTATTCTACGTTGAATGGAATTCATCCACACCTAGCATCCCAAAGAAGTCAATGTGTAGTGTAGCACTATTAGAATTCAGATCATAGGTCCATTTTTATTGAAGGAAATATTACAATATTATTGCGGTATATTTCAAATTACTTCAGAATAATTTCGAGGTGCTCCTTCCTGTACTGTGAGCTCCTGGTTCGTAACGACTTGGATCAAAACGTTGGATAGGATAAGATGTTCAGTGAAATAGCTATCTCAATCTTGCCTTGACAACTCTCAACCTTTTGTTATGGAGTTATCTAATAAATTGTGTATATATCATTAAGCCTCACAATTTAGAAGATTTGAACTGCCAATTGAAGTCACTGATATTTAAAAGAACTCGATACAAAATAGATTACATTTTTTAAAGCGTGTTAATTACTGTCCAATTCATTATTTCGAATATTAGATTTTTTTTTTTTTTGTAAATTGTAAACTAAATGAAAATTAATTCATTTTCTATGTAAAATAGAAGATTTTTCGAAAAAAAAAATATATGATTGCAAAAATAATTAACAGCTTTACAAAGGTAATAATAAAATCGCATTCCAATGCAATGACATCATAAATTTAAAAAAATACATTATATTTTTTCAAATGTCAGAAAGTAAGCAATAGAGAAAACAAATTAACATCTATAATTTACTACTTTTGGTTCTACATCAACTGGGACGCGAATAAAACCCTATTTATCAAATTTTTTTGCATCTAGATATGTTTAGAGCAATCAATAGCAATATCGATGTATTAATATAACATTAACAGCTACAATTATTGTACTAGATATGATTGAACAATCTATCAATTATTAAAACATAGGTTGTTCCGTTAATATATCAGAGGCGAACAACGTATTTTATTATAGAAACTAGAGTGAAATATCAATTTACATAGCTTATTTAACCATTAATTATGTTTGCTACTTTATAAACAGTAATACATTGGAGCATAATTTAATAATACAATAACATATTATTACAAATGTATATTATTAACACAATATGTAATTATGCCCTATGTATTTTCCTTATTCCCGAACGTAATTATTTCTGTAGAATTCATTAATCCATCGCAGGTATAAATTTGTACGTTTATTATTGTTGCCGTACATGACGGAGTAAGTTTTTAACTTTTAATTATATATATTTTAGTAATAATTTTTATTTCTTCATTCTACCAATGAGCTCGAGGGTCGAAACACGTGTTTGCATACAACACAAAATATTGTACCAAGTATAAATATATAATTTTTATTTTCTTATATTTTTTTATATTCTGTTATAAAACTTACCTCAAAATAGTTGCAAGACATCTTAATATACATGTAGAGTATATCACCAATTAAATATATCAGCCATAATATGACTTCTATGGATATTAACATCAATTTCCTAATAAAATCGCAAATGAAATTACAAAAGACACTTTGGCATAGTATTTAATTAAATTTGATAATTTTCAGTTTGTAGCGTAAAATCTGGTCATGTTAATACCTCTAGATAAAGACAGTAAATTTCTGGATACAACGATATAATAAATTAAACTAGGAGAATATTCGAGGAAACCATAACTTTATGTTTATTATTCCAATTAACCTGACATAATTAACTAATAATATATACGAAGCGTAAACTGTAATATGTAACATTTCTATTTTTCTATTTATTTTAGATAATTACAATTAAAATATGTGCTCATATGAGCATCTATTATATACCGTAATTTGCATTTTGTCACAATAACCCTTCCAGGGAGAATAAATTGGAATTTTTCATGATTCTTGTGTGAAAAGTTACTATATATTCTAAATAAAACATATGTTTCGACTAAAGCAAAATACGTTTTTGTATAAAACTAGAAAGCGAAATTTGTAATTAGGTTGAAAAAAAATCAAGGCTAAATATCGTTATTATTTTTCTACGTTTTTAAAACATATGCTCATTTATTTGCCATTTTATATTTAGTAAATTTGAAAATTTTTATTTTAAATTAATTGAAATACGTCTAATTTTTTCTACCATTTAAATTCCTTCTAATGTTGTAAAACATCAGAATCGGCATCAAAGATATATAACGTCTTATCCATAAGAAAAATATAATTAATTTTTTATGGCTTCCGATATTTTTCACACTCTAATTTAAATTTATTACATTTATTTTTTATTTTTTTAAAGATACATGTTACTGTAAGGGTTTGAATTAGTTCGATCGTGTGTAAAATTAGAGGGATGATTTATTTTAGCTATTTATTTATATACAACACTAAACCACCTTTATATAAAAGTTTATTTTCTTTCATTTTTACATGCTCATTTATAACACATCTCATATTCTATTGAATGTTGAATAAGATTATTGCATTGGTTTATGTAGTACTGATCGGTAGGCAAATAAAAATAGATAAAGAAATTGGTCTTAGTTTCTTCAACAGTCATATATAAACTTATTAGTTGTAATTGAAACACGATAACTTTGTTTACTACTATATTTTAAAATATATTAAAATATAGTTAAATACAAAGTTATCGTGTTTCAATTGCAATTAATTCAAGATGTACCACGAAATAAATGCCCAAACCATCAATTATATAAACTTTTTTTAAAATTTTATCATCAAATTTCACAATATTTTTCCACCTGAAAAAGAATTGTTTTTTTTTCCTTTTTCTGAAACAATGTATATAATCCTTGATTAGTACGTTAACGATTTTTTATATTTGTTGATTTCTTAATGTCGACCCATACGGCGATATCCACCAAAAGATCGTTACAAAGCTCTGCTATCACGTCCGACATTTTGCTCGTAGGGATAATAACTTGCTTTAAATTTTATTGGCCGTCTGATTTTTTCAATATACGTTATTTTTATCCTTTATTCAATATAAACAAATTTTAATTAAATTTTAGAGAATATTTTGCATTTTCTTTCCATGTTGATCGGAAATATTTTGTTTTTATTGTATCAGTTTTAGTATAGAATTACTCTCTTGATCCTTCTGAATCTCCCCTCCTTCTGGAATATCTTCGTTGTTCAATAAACTTAACTCTCTTTAGATTATATGTTGTAACAATGCTTATAATATGTTGTACATGATCATCACAATTAAGCATTTATCTGTTTGTGAATTGACCCAGCTTATATTGAGTACCAAAACCAATCTCCTAAAGCCTTTCCACCACTTGGATTCTTGTTATTCAAGAATCTTTAACTGCGGTACATTCATTACCGGTTAGTTTTTAAACATTTTGTTTTTCTTTGACAAAGATATTTATAAAAGTACTCCACCATGTTGCTACTGGAAGTAATTCTGAATGAAAGGGTTTATGCAGTCATAACCGTAGGAAAAGGTTTTACTAAATTAGTTGAGTATCCTTTTATTTTCGTTCTGGGTGTACAAGAGAGCTTCAATTATCACATTATCACATTAAATGCATCGGTATCTAGTAATAGTTCACACAATTTTCATTAATATATCCATCCCCAAAAGAACAGTTTTTGCATGATGTATTTATTTATTTATTTATTTATACATCTTTGGACTTCTTTCTTAAAAAATTATAAATACAACAAATCAATTTAAAAAAAAGTACTTCAAATTTTGGGCGAAAGAGGCACGGGTGGAGGTCACAATAACAAGGTGTTCTTCCACTCTAACCCATCAATTTCCATGATGCCGAGGGAGTTTATATCCTCTTGCACTTCCGGATTCATTTTTAAATGCTTCTATTTACTTTTTTTGTCCCCTTTTAGGAGAGACTTTTTGGCTGTTAATGTACTGTATTGTATTGTATTTAACCTTTATCTATCATGTATTGCATGAAGAAATGTATAGTTTTACAAACGATGAAAGCAAAAAGAAATATACAAATAATTTTGACTATATACGCTTTCTGAATGTACTTTCCGTTGATCTTCTTTAAATGTCCGTTGTAGGAGGTTTAGTTTAAAATACTAATATTTTTGTCATTCGAAAACCTTCCTCTTATTTTATGGTATATATTAATTATATCAGTTTGACATTGTCAAAACAATATGCTATTTTTGCAATTCTTCTTCTGGCTTGATGCTTATTAACCGACTGTTGCTTGCTTCAACATCGTCCGTTTCTTGCACTCTAGGTAATTTTTATGTGTCAAAGATATTTGTTGAATTTTAAGAGTACGTGAAAATGTTTATAATTAAATAAAACACTAGTTTGGCACTTTTTTCACTTGGTTTGCTATTGATAATGGTCACTTAGTGACCGAAATGTACATCTAGCGATTAATAAATCAAGTGAAAAAAGTGCCAAACTAGTGTTTTATTTAATCGTCAAAGATATCTTATATCGCCTACCAATTTTTAATTTTTTGTATTTTCTCAAATATGCATTATTTCTTGAATATGACCATAAGTTCAAACTGCAGTTTTTGACTTTCTCTTCAGATTACCAGCCAGGGCGTTAAATAATTTAGTTGGTCACTGAAGTATTAAGGTCTATTTATTCTTTCCGTCATGTACTTTTCCCTAGTATGCCTGCGTTGCTAGCTTTTCCAAGACCACCTTTATTATTTTAATCAGGATAGGAAAGTAGCATTAACCCAGTAATATCTGTTTCAAATTCCTGTATGCTTTTAATATTTTTTTAAAAATTTAAGTGAATGATAAACATGTTACATGTTATAATCATTACCAATCTTTGAATTCTGGCACTTCTTGTAATATACTTATCTCACCATTTGTATAAAAAAAGTTTTACAGCTACAGTTTAAGACATCTGTTTCATTATGTAATATTCTTCGTTATATTATTGAACATTTCTCATTTTATTGAACACCTTGCTTACGTTTTGCGTGTACGTATAGTGTCGGACATTAACCCTTATATTAGGGGAGCGTCGGACTCGTACCGACTAAAACCTTTCCTCCGCGATCGCTGCTGGGACTAGTCTTGGACCAAAACGTTTTTCCTACTCGGATCACAAACGATGGATCGCTAAGACTTAGTTGATCCGGTCGTCTCATGTGATGCTCTCCTCGAAAGGAGCAGCAGCACCTGCCGAATTATGGTTGCTCAAGGCTTTGGGGGTGCTAATGAGTACCAAACATGCTTGGCCTTAATGCAGTGACATCGTATTTTGGCAATTTTATTGCATCTATTTTACTGTAAACGTTTACAGCGAACACTATGATGTACTTAAGACACTCGGGATCTTAGTGTCACGGTGAATTTGTGAATTCCGCATGTAGGGTGGTGCGTTCAGTAAGCGTTTTACTTACGGTGGAGTATCGTTTGAGGGGGCCTGCAGTAGTCCCAAATCGAAGTAGACATAAAACTTCACACATAATAATAGCAAAGACTCAATATATTAGATAAAATTGAAAATAAAAATGAATATTCAAGATCATGCAGATTCTTTTCGTTCTTTGAAAAAGAATTGCTTATCTTTCTGTATAAACAAATCGTTGTAAACAATCACTGGGGCAAGAATGCAAAAGGTTGGCTATTTTACTACTAGAGTAACGTCAGCATTTAACTATTTATTTGAATCCCATCCGCAACTATGATTCCAAGATACATACAAGAGAGTTTAGCGTTTTCATAACGATCCATTCTACTACCATGTTAGCACACGAAATTAAACCTCGTAGCAAGCGAATTAGCAACAATCACATGTGTATATGTATAGAAATCTACTCCTTAGGTTTACGTAGTGACGTCTTCCCTTAACTTTCCACATTACTATGTGCTTTCCTATTGCCTAGAAGTGCTCTACCTTTCTAGGAAGTTTTTAACCACTGTCCTGATATACCCTGCATACTGAGCCGTTGTCATTAACAACTAACTCCAGCTAGGAAGTTTATGCTAAATCGAAACATTAAAATGTGTGTCAATATTGTTATTAATTCTCAATGTTTGTAATAATCTGCATTATCGGTGGTTATTTCTGTCTTCATTAATGAGTTACGTGAAGAGACATAATATTATTATCTGTAGTTATTACATTTAATTAAATATCACAAAAGGTTGCAATAATTGAAACCGAATTGGTCGTAAACTATCATAATAACAAGGAGCTGATGAAATCGAAAAGGAAAACATAGACAACTTTCTGTGAGTTATAATACATATTCTTAAAGCCAATCTTCGCAAAGTTTGTCCGCTCCAACAGAATTGTGCTATTAAAAAACCTGATGGGAGTTATGCAAAGGGTCTTAAGAAATGTTTCAGTATGCTGCTAAAAACGCACTTCTTTTCCTGTGGACTCTCAAGAAAATACTGCTACTAGAGAAAGCAACAGCAAAGGTCATTATCAAAGATTGTTGCATTGCTGCAACAAGGGTTAGATATTATAGCCTCCTTCACTTACAGGCAGTTTATAAAGCTATCTTTCTGCTAGGCTATATTCTAATGAAATGGAAAGAGGCTAGGGTAATATTAATCCCCCACACGATGAGGCCAAATCCCACCGCCCAATTAGCAAAAGTTGTGGAGAAAATTATAGGCAACGATATAAGGAACAGTGACGTAGAACCAAATCGGTTCTATAGGTAGCAGTTTGCGTATCAATCTGACAAATCTTTTATAGATGCATTCTACAGTCCCACAACACCCAAGTTGTACTACAGTACAAGGAGATTACATTACGTAATTTGCTGCGTGTGACTATACAACCTTCAAACCGTGGAAAAAGGGACTACAATAAACCGTTTGTTCACCACAGGTATTGGGGGAGAATCGAAAACGGTATTCACAGCATACTGTAATTTGTTTTATAATTGTTGTTTTTTAGGTTTTATTTATACACCAAATTGTAAAACATACATATCTGTGATATTTAATATAATTAATTTGGACCTATATCCCTATTAATATCTCTGCTGTTAAATGCCACCTTGATATTTTTATTATGTGCTATACTTTCATTTTTATATTATAAGACATTATTTTGATTATTTTGTTAAGTTAGCACTAATAAATCCCGCAAGACGGGATTTTATCGCTATGGTGTATTCTAGAGGACTCTTGTCCACCAAGGTCATCAGAACCTTGGTGAACAAGAGTTATTGTACACAAGCTTATGCCTAAGACATAGTAATTGTCATAGGGGTTAAATATGACAACATAATATCGTTCATATCATTCCTAGCGCGAGATGCTATTATACACAAGATTATGCAGACGACATAGTAACTGCCATAAGGGATAAATATGTCATTATATCGTTCTTAGCCCAAGTGCTCTTAATACCATAGTATAAAGACTAAAGGCTTCAATTTTAATTATCACAAAACTGTGGTGGTATCGTTCACTAATCGTAGGAGGGTTAATATCAAAGCTTCCAAAGTAAACGGACAAAACATGCGGAGTCTGATAAAGCGAAATTTAATTTTAGATATTTAAATTTAATTTGAACGCGCACCTAGAATAAAACAAACAGCAAAGGTTCAGCGGCTTTTTGACACATCATGAGGATTAAAACTTAAAGTGATACATTATAATAGTAAGACACATAATTACATATAGTTTACTAGCATGATGGGTTAAGATTAATGAAGCAATGGTAAAAAGGAAAACCTTTCAGAGAATGACCAGTTTGGTATCATAGGGGTAGGCACATCACCTTTTTTTGTACTAAAAGAAGATTTACTAGACCTATCTTCTGACTAACACGATACAGAATTTAATTTTAGAACCTAATTAATCTACAAACATAGTCGGATGTAATTCTGACCAAATTTGGTTTTGTACCGCGCTTAGCCAAAATCAAAAAACTGAAAAATATCTCTGCAATCTGGTAAATAGACGCACCAAAATCGGAGGTGACATTGGCATATACGGATCTAAATACAGTGAATTAGTTTCTCTCGGACAAGGCTCATCAGTCTTACAGGATGAAACAATTACCTTGGAAAGATGCGCTCACGTTTGTACGAAAAAGCGCTACACACGTCACTCTGATTTTATACATTAAGGCTGCCTTTAAGAACCTCAAAGCGCACAGCTTCGATTTCACAACTTTTTGGAACAGTAAACAAGCGAATATGCCGATGTATTTGCTAGGGAAGGACTATCATGATCGGGCCAAAGCCTATATGCAGACTATCATCCTTTATCTTTATCTTTATTTAAACTTTATCAAATACGGTTATAACATTGACAAATTAATTAATGAGACATTAACAATATTGAAGAACAAAGAATATACATATAGTTTGAACTTTAGGATAAAGGCAATCCAAATTGTTTATAGACCTCTCGCCAAAAGCTCTTACGCTACACTATAAGAGAGAAAAGTCTGGTCACGGATCTCCTCACTGGACATTTCATAAGATAGGTAAAGTGAACAACACCACTTTGTTAATTAACCTTACCAAGTAAACTGAATTCCTGGGAACATACTAATAATGGGTGAGTTTTTAGCAACTTTCTTTTTGGCAACACGTTTGGGGCCGGTCCATTGGCCGCCTAGATCGTGCGATTTAACGCCTTTTGATTATTTCTTGTAGGGCTATGTTAAGGCTCATGTCTATAGGGACAAGCCCGCAACGGTTAACGGACTGGAAGCCAATATTGAAGAATTTATTCGTGAGATACCGGCCTATATGTTGGAGAGAGTATGCCAATATTGGACCCAGCGTATGAATCATTTGAGGCGTAGCCGCGGTCAACATTTACATGAAATCATCTTTAAACATTTAATTATATAGATCGTTCTATCGACTCAAATAAAGATTTCATACGTTTCTCTAAATTTTATATGTTTTTTTTAAATAAAATCCGAAAGCTCTTAAAAAATCACTCTTTAGTGGAGTACCAGTTCAAAACATCTAACCAGGTTCCAGTTTATATCTTTCAAATTAGATTTTAGAATGTGCCTTTATTTTAATATTAAATTAATTACTTTAAAATTAGAAAAATTACGTAATTTTATTAAAAATAAAGTTATGATTTTAGAACAAAAATATATGTTATATGTGTTATTACTTTTTTTCAGTGCTAACGTGTAGTTTAATATGATGTCTAGGTAATTTCAAATTAAAACACTTGTTTAGTTTCATATTGTAATATTCAGTTTCCTGACACGTGTTTCGGTCAATGACGACCATTCTCAAAGGAATTACAAAATAACAGTTATTTTGTAATTCCTTTGAGAATGGTCGTCATTGACCGAAACACGTGTCAGGAAACTGAATATTATAATATGAAACTAAACAAGTGTTTTAATTTGAAATTACCTAATATTATAATTTCCTTTCATCAAGAGTGCAGTGAAGAAAGTATATACCGTAATATGATGTCATTATATTTTACTTTTATAAATTAGGCTCTTCCTTAAAATATGGTACACTTAACGCTTTGTAATGTATGGGAATAAGTAAAGCAAAAATTCACTTTGTGAGTTTCACTCTTATCCTAATTAATGCAACTATATTTGACAGTTTGGCGAACAAATATAAAATGATAAAAGTTCATTATATCTACGTCATTGACCTAATAAAGAATTCCGTAATTAAAATATCAAAATCTTAGTACTAATTAATAAGATGATGAAAGCAGGAAAATTCGTAATAAACGACAATTTTGACATTTGAATTCCATAATTAAGATATCAAAACCATACTACTAATTATTAAGATGATGAAATCAGGAAAATTCGTAATTAAAGACAATGATGACATACGATAATCCCCCATTACGAGATTCCTTCATTAGCCGAATGAATATTCTGTATTCATTCTTTTGAAATGACAAATCTGTAGTCAACCTAAATAAAATAATGGTTACTCTATTTCTTTTTTATTACAAGTTTTAAGTAATAAACAGGTAGTAAATATGCATATTTAATTTTTAATTATCTGTCTTTTAAAATTATATATCGAATAACCAAATATTGTGAATAATTAAAAATGATAGCATTATTTAACAAAATACAATAGGACAGTAATTTGTTAAATAATGCTCACATTTTAATCGATATACTGAAATTAATAGCTGACTCGAAATAACGGACATAATTTTACAACAAAATTTATTTGGATAAAATTAATTTATTTTAAATATTGATTATTGTTTCCTGTCATCCAGAGTCATGGACCGGTTTCAATCTATTTGCGATCACATTAGCGTAGCACAATTCGAGACAAATAACATAAGGTTTATCATAGAGACGCAAATCAAACAACAAATAGCTAAACAAATGTATAAAAGTAATTTACTTGATTTAAGGAATAACATTTTATACAGCTTACATTGTTAATATTTTTAAATTTAAAATTTATATTACAAAAATGTTTTTCTTTGTTATATATAAATATACTGCTTACTCACAAATTCTGCAGTGTCATATGCGGAGAGTTTAGTATGCTGTATATTTTCTGGATATTTTGCCTCATTTCGCTTCGAGTTTATATTCATCGATGATATGAGCGGAAGTCGAATTAACATTGATGTTCGCTGCCACACATGGAACACTATTATTATTTATAGTCATTTGCAACGAACACGATAAATTTTCACGTTTAGGTTAAAGTATTAGTATTTACTATTACCCAAAAAGTATTGGAGAGTATTATTAATGTTTATTAGTCTCAAATTCAAATTCAGCTCAGATTATAAGCAAAACTATTTTAAATAATATAAATGCATTTAGTTAGTTCGGATTATATTTTGAAACTAATTTTATTAACCAATTTTTGTTAGGGTGTTTAGTAAGCATTATTGTCACCATTAGTCGAATTTGCTACACTCTATCACTTAATTATGTATTTGTTTGTTAATTCTTAGTGTGATATTTGTTTTAATTTAAGTTGTTACTTAGCTTTATCATATTCTTAATTTTTAATTTTTTTTTTATTTGTTTTTATACTTCTATTGTTTTGGTTGTTTTGTATAATTTATATAGTATTATAATTGGTTTGTTTTGTTAAATTTAAAGTTTGGAAATATATTTTTTTTGCTTTTGTTACCCCATATATTGCTTAAATAGCTGTTCTATGATGTAAGGAGTCCATTATGTATTTGATTATTTAATGTTTCTAAGATATAGTTTTTTACTATTACCAGTGCTGCTATTGTCTATGTAGTTGTTTATTAGTCGATTTATGTGTTTATCTGTTAAGTTTTCTTGCATTATTAGTTCTAAGTAGTTTACCTTCTTTATTTGTTTCATAGTGGTTCTATATATGACAAAGCATTAGAGATCTCTGAAACTTATATTTTGTTCATTAGTAAAAGTAATTTCTCCACCAAGAAAACAACACAAAATGTGCAACAATATAAATCAGCCTTCATTACGATATCGACGGATAGGTTTTTTATATTTATTAAGATTGATATAATTTTCCTTTTGCAAATATAAGGGCTCTTTTATCGAGATAACACAAATTTTAGATCGATTCACGATAATGTAACTAAATAAATATACGTAAATAGGCGACAATCATTTGCACTTTTTTAAAATTAAAATTATTTTTAATAATTTAAAGATCACAATACATCCATTTTTAGCCGCAAGTAATTCTCTTTTTATAAACATGTACACTGAATTCCTGCAATATCATAATTGATTGTGCCGCACATACCTCTGAAGTCTTTGTTGGTAAAACCCCAGCTATTAAATTCATATTTCAATTAATCGTTTGAAATTTTCTGCTTTTATAGTCGCTACAGGTAACTAAATATTTACGGCCCTTTGATGTGTTTTCGTAAGCGAACCACTCGATGGATTTATTATTTGATTTTCCACATCTATACAATTTTACTTACGCCTTCCATACACTTCCCGTATATTATTCCTGTATATAAAAGAATATCTTCGAATGCATAAATACAACAACGAACATATTCATTTTAATTGGATATAGAAATATAAAAGATATTCTGACAGAATACTAATTTAAATAATAAATGTTTTGAAACAACTATTTCTCTGGCTAATACCTCGACAGATATTGAATTATACAAAAATTACTTGCGCGTTACAAATAGCAAGACTATCAAAGCAACAAATTGTATTAGTGACGAGTCCTGAATTTGTGTGATGGCCCACGATGGCCAGATAGATGCTCGGAGAAAATAAAACTCTAACAATTTTTGTGGTACGTAACCTTCACACACCGAGAGATGATATGGGGTGCATTATGTTATGGTAGCACATTACCGGGTCTTTATTGACGAGAACCTAAACGCATTGCGTTTCCATATCTTCAATACAATACAAAATACAATTTACTAACAGAATAATACGCACTCTCATGCAGCAAGGACTAAAACACGTTTTTTGGAAGAAGTTAACATTGCCGTTCTCATTTTATTTTTCGCCCGTTGAACATGTATGGGATGCGATCGGTAAATGACTGGGTATTTATCACACCAGATAATTTACACAATCCCCAATTACCGATTCAAGAACCTTGGGATGATAAACTACAGTCACACATTACTTGATTGATAGTATGTCATGCCGTCTAAACGAGTGCATTACAAATCGTGGAGGTGCTACTCATAATTGAAAAACCTTTTTAGCTTTTTGTTCTTTTATTTTTAAATTTTAATCATTACTTTCTTTCATGAACATAGAGGTTGTATGAAAATTTCAAAAAAAAACCGTTTAACAAATTCTAGGTGTTACATTTTTTTATGGAAGTCGATATACAAATGTGCAGCAACTAGGTTTGTGTTCTACTAGTTCAATAAGAGGCTGAAGTTCTCTAGGAAGTGGCGACATATTCCGGTTAGACATCTATAATCTAATCGTTGCATTGTTTTCCCCAATTTAGTGGACGAACCTTTTAGCAACTACAATTAACGAGAGCAATTGTATACATTAAAATATCATCAGCAGCTATTAACCAGTTACAACCTATTCGGGTCTCGTCAGCTCAGCGCAGTTAAAGAAAGGTAAACTTAATCTCTCCATGGAGTTTATCGTCAAATTTTCCGTTAAGGATGTATAAACCAGTATATTATGCCACTCTAATGATTAATAGTCGCTTTTAACAGTTCTCTAAGAGGTTTGGCCACATAATTAGGGAAATCGGTGCAACGTTTTTTTTTTCCTCACGAGGTGGTGTCACTTAGCGTTCCTGCACGCACTGCGGTCTCCGTGGTCCATTTGTGCGCCTCTGGCTGTTTTACTCCTTTTGAACTCCTGTATCTTCTAAGAAGTCTAGGAGTTTCTGCCAAGGGATATTCCTTAGTTGTTCTACAGGAAGCATGAGCTTCCCGAGTTTCGTCTTGCGTTCTTGTTTGTATGCTTCGCAAGTGCACAGTAGGTCTTAGGGAGTTTCTTCTACTTCCAGACACCCACGGCATAGGGGGATTTTCTCAATGCCCATCCTATATTTGTGCTTGTTCAGGTCACAGTGCCCAATGACCAGTCCTGTATTTTTTCTTAGTTTCAATCTGCTCAGTCTAGACAGCTTCACCATGCTGTCAGGTACCAAGCCATCTAGGAAGAGTCTCGTATGCCTCATTCCATTTTGGTTTTGCCATGCCTTTTTGTGCTCCTCTTTCCTATTTCATGGGGTATACCGAAAGCGAATTCAGGTCCTATGAATTCACCTGCTGTTCCCAGCCAGCAAGTCGGCCCTCAAGTGTCCAATAATTTTTTGGTCCTTGGGTATCTATACTAGCTGCGTTTTTCTTGTTGTCGCCAGTGCGTCCAGTCTGTTTATGCAAGTCATGACCAGCCTGGACTGCACTATCGACGAGGCTAGCGCTTTTATGGCTGCCTGTCTCTCTGTCATAATGGTAATTGGTCCATTGTTAAGTCCCGACTCCATTACGTGATGACACACCAGCGTTGGGCTTACTTGGGCCATCGGAAACAGTATTGTCAAGTATTGTAGTACCCGGGAAGTGCGTATGCAGTAATACCTGCAGGGTCTCTTCATCCGAGTCTGTGTACTTTCCATTTTTGGTCTGCAGTAGCTTATGTTCCCAGCATGATCTTTCTTGTGCGTTTTAAGCAGACGGAAGCTTGTGGGTTTACTTTCTATGTCCCCACAAAATTTTTGCCAAGATTCCCTCTTTTTTAATGCCATTGTTATATGCCGTGAGGGCCGTTTTGTAGTGAGCCCATTCACCGTTTCTCTTGGCTGTGTTAATCAGTCTTCTGGTGCGTATCTTAGACCTATCAAGATCCTTGTTCCACCAGGTGACCCTGGTTGAGGTAGGTTTGGTAGTGCTGGGCAGGTTGCTTCCAACGCAGTATTGATAGAGTCTGTGATGCTTTGCACCATGCGCTCTAACTCATGCGTTGTTCTCGCTACTGTTGGACAGTCCTCGATTCGACTGGCTAGTACATCTTTGTATAGGTCCCAGTCAGTATTCCTCGGGTTTCTGTTTTGGATTTTCGATGCTTCTTCTGATTCGATATCAAAATCGTATATATCGATGATCTGAGAGTGATAGTTCATCAGATACATGCCAGTGTTTTACCATTTCACTTGCCTTGCGAGAAGAAAGTGTTATGTCAATTACTTCCCTTCGCACCGCGTTTACGAACGTGGGTACATTTCCAATTTCCAATATTTGCTATTTCAATGTCATTCTCTAAGATAAAATCTAATAGTTTCTCACCTCTTGGATTGATATCCTTGCTTCCCCATATAATATGGTGCGCGTTGGCATCCAATCCAAGGATCAGCGGTATTCCCTTGTGGCTCCCGCTGTGTATCAGCCGCTAAACCTTTTCTGGCGGCGGTGGTCCTGGTTGGTCTTAGGGAAAGTAACCGGATCCGAGTATAAACTCCCTCCGCGTTCCTCTTCCCACTACTTCCAACCATGCTACCACTAGGTCTCTGTAACATACGTCCCATAATAGCATTAAATTCAGTTCATGTTTTACTATTATACATGTGCGTGGGTTACACATAGGTTCGGCGACAATCAGTCGCCTGCCCTGTATGTTTAACCCCTTTACTATTCCCTTGTGAATGGCTCTTGTACAAGTTCAATTGTCCTCCATTGCTCCCTCTCCGGGCACTAGAATTTCTTCCATTGCTCCCTCTCCGGGCACTAGAATTTCTTCCATTGCTACCTCTTCGGACTCCTCAGGTTTGTTAACGGTTTTTGCCGCCAGCGTCCTGAGGGTGATGGTTGAAAGGCCGAAGTGCATCTTCTTCCCTTCGCTCGCCTTCCTCCATCAGTATGATATACTGAGTTCCCTTGGGGTCCGGTTTATTGTTAACTACTCTCCAGGTATCGGTGCTTACGATGTTCTGCACCGATATTCTTTTGAGGAAGGTGGTGCCTCTATTGGTGGAACTGGAGCCCACGTTAGTTCTCTCCTGGGTTCCAGTAGGTCCTTCAAATCAATGATCTGAAGTTCCTTTTCGTTCACCAGGAGATTCTTCTCCTTGGCTATGCTCTCGAGCCATGTCCTGGTTGGAAGGTCGGAGCATACTATTCTCAGGAGTCCTTCTCTATGGGTACATTCCTGAAATTTCGGTGAGGCTTGTCCATTCACCGTAGCATCAATGCTTTGTTTTATCGAGGCTTTGATAGCCTCGACTACCTCTGCATTTATGCTCGTCTCTGGGAATCCTTTCGGTATTATAGCGAGCGCTATTCCCGTCATTGTGTCACTGAAGGTTCTCTTTTGCCGGTCTCTTATGGAATCCCGGAGGTGTGCTGTCACTCGGCAGGTTTCGATTCTCCCTGACAAGCCGAGTGCTAACGCTGGTGCAGGGTATCGCGGGTGCGACCCCTCCCCTAACGCTTGCTCTCCCTGAGGTTACGCTTAGGCGTCCCTGCCCTCTGGTCAAGTTTCTCTCTCCTTTGGCATCGTCTGGCCGCCCCCGAACGCTGTTTAGGTCGTTCAGGTTCAGCCGTGGCGGCACCAGGGGAGGTAGAGTTCTTCGAAGAGAACCCTATGGTTGTTTTAGTTTTTGGTGGTCCATTGTTGTTCCCACGAGTACGGAGGATATAACCAGTTATTTCCGTCTAAACTGCAACGTTTAGACGACATCTATGGTGTCTCTATACTCAACGGAGAACTTATGGGTTTGGAATTCCATAGTAACATTCTGTAGATATCAGGTAAACACTAATTTATTTTCTTTTAATTCTGTTATATTTAGCGAAATTCTGTGTAATGAGCGTTTAACAAAAATCAAGTTGAAGTTGGATTTCTCGAATTATGTCTGGACTAATGTAATACTTGTGGAATGCTGACATCTGACATATCAAAATGCCAGTCACACATGACCTTAAATTTCCAACGTCAACTTTTAAAATCAGGCAAATTTTGTTATGAAATCTATCTGCTACAATAAAATGGATTATATATTGATAAATACTAAGATTTGTTGTAAATTAAGGCTAAAATAATAGCGGTAGATACTTTGTTTGCTGCAACCTTGATGAAACGAAATTACAACACTAGGTAATTTAAAAATAATAGCTTAAATTTTATTTGTAACTTTCGAAAAGCAACATGAGAAATATTATTAGTTGTAGAATATATTTATAAATTTAAAAATATCTTACGAAAAATTCTTTAATTTATGATTTTCTGATCTTGTATGTAATGTATAACTAATAATATGTTGTTTGACACTTGCAAAGATATCTCCACTATTCCTAACTATTAAAATAGATTTTAACAAATACAGTTTAAATGTTTAATTGTGGAGGCGTTGACTTTACGGTACATCTTAGATGTAATGCAGAAGGAGACACGATCACGAATCTGGTCGTAAATTCAAAATTACATTAAACGAGCATGAAAAATCATTTTGTCATAAAAATAATAATTCAAACTTAGCAAAGCATTTACTGGAAACTTATCACCGCGCTTTCAGTAATCCACTTAACGGATAAAGGACGTAAGATGGATTTACTAGAAGCGATTGAAATTTTTAAAGCCAAGACTATCCCGGGATTTCCCTACTTAAGGACCAGATTGACGTAATTCACACGCCGCTATTAAACTGCTTTGTATAAATTTCCGCCAAATTGTGAATGGTTATGTTCGCAGCATAGCGGCGTATCCAATCATCTTAATTGATCTAAAAACAGTATGGTCCAACGGCTGCATTTTGTGCGTGCAGTATTGTTAAAATGACACCCCATCAATATCATTGTCGATTTAAAACTGAATCGCTTCGCTTAAAATATACGATTCATGTGAAACAATAGAAGAGTTAGGTTCTAGGGGGATGATTAAACAGTGGCCTGAAAATGATCCAAGAACCTCATGAATGTTTTCTTTGTCATCCACTCAGAACCATTCGCAGCTGCTCGAACGGTGCACCACTAAAGAAATCTGGATTTATTTGAACACGTGGGAAAATAAAAAAATGGTGATGTCGTATTTCTCGTAGCATATGACAGTCGGAATGATACACTGTAGATGGTTTAACTGGTTTAACCCATATTCCAGAAATTTGTGACTTCAAAATGCACCAAATCCATCACTTGATTCATTCAAGTTTCGAAAGAACGATTCCAGATTGTATGAATTGAATGTCGATGATTGGGATAAGCTCGTAGAGTGTGCTTTGCGCAGTCACAAATTTGATGGCGTTTAATGAAACATTAAAGCCATTTTGTGTTCGTTCTACTTTTCTGCCATGTACAGGTTGAATTTTTTTATAAAAACATATGCAATCTTCTAGAAGATTGCAGTGTTTCGTAACTCAAATTGAATTAATAGGTCAAGAATTGATGAACATAATGTTTCTCGAAGAAATAAGTAAGAAAATTATTCAAGAAATATCAAATTGAATTGTTTTGTAGCGTTTAACACATCTATTCCACGTCTTAATACATTCAATGATGCTGTCAATGATTTGTGATTTACGACTTATAGCCTAGTACCAAAGCACTTACTTTTCCACGCGGTTGACCATTTGTGATCGCTTTTTTTACCTTTTCCAATTGTTCTTTGTCGATTGACCACAATCCTATGTTTATAATCGTGCACCATTTTCATTACATTGCATTACATAAAGTACAAACGCGAATACAGCACTGCTCTTAGAAATGCAAAACAATGTTCAAACGAATCTTACATAAAAAAGCTAATAATAGTCCAAAAGCGTTGTGGTCTTTAATTAACAACAAAACCGTCTGTGATTCAATTTGTAATATCGATCCTAATTCATTCAATGCACACTTTGCTACTATTGCCGAGAATCTCGTTTGTAGTCTTCTTAATACAACAAAATCACCAGTTTCGTTTATGCTTATTGCTCCCATTAAATAAAAGCCATATTTTAAATTTAAAAAGACTAGTTTCATAGCAGTTATGGACACTATACTTGGTCTTAAAAACTCTCCATCAAAATTGCCCTTAAGAGGGTCGTAGGTGCTATCGTAACGCGACTAATAAAATTAATTAATATGTACATTTTAAACGTTATATTTCCTAGCTCACTTAAAAAAGCATATGTAACATATTTAAAAAAAGAGAGTAAAGATGACTTTAATAATTACAGACCAATAGCTATATTACCCGTTGTAGCAAAAGTTATTGAGAAAATTTTACTTAAGCAAATCCTAGATTTTCTCGTACCTTATGAATTACTGTCCAATACGCAATATGGTTTTTGCAAGGAAAGGGAAAGTCTACGGCAGATGCGATGGTCGCTCTTGCTGAGAGAATCATACAATGTTTCGAACTCGGTATGCATATTACGTCATTATTTCCTTAGCAAGGCATTAGACTGCTTCGATCATTACATTCTGTTGCGAAAACTTTATTTTCACGATTTTCATCCAAATAGCTGCCATTTAATTTACACATATCTTCGGTAAAGACAGCAAATAGTAGTTGTAAATGGTAAATCATCTGGCCAGATATACGTAAAATATTGTGTGCCACAGGGATCCATACTTGGTCCCTTGCTTTTTTGCTTTATATTAATGACTTATCATCAGCATCCGCATCCCAACAATTCTTCCAATTAGCCGATGATACAACATTCGTAAAAACAATGTAACGGATATTACGATAGCAAACTATGAGCACACGCAATGCAAAAACAATATAGATACCTGGTTTAAATCTAACAGGCTCTCTTTAAATTCAATGTTCTAGATGTATGTTTTGATTATAAATTATCATGACAAGGTTATGGAGATGTTGTAAACTTGCTTGGGAACACTCCGTTATAATGAAACGCTTATTTGGACTACAAAGACGAGCGATACGCGTAATATCAGGTTTAAAGTATCAGGATGACTGAAAAGCAACTTTCATTAAACTGGGTATCCCTACATTACCTTCATTATATATTCTATAATGTCTGGTTTATGTTCGAAAAAACACAGAATCGTATTGGACACATACAGACAAACATGACTATGAGACAAAAAAGAAAAGTAATATTTTTGTACCAAAGATGCAGTTAACAAAATCTCGAAATGGACCAAATTATTATGGCCCACTAATTTTTAACCTACTCCCAGAATCCATTAAACTGCTAGACATCAAACACTTCAAAAAGAAAATGAAAGCATGCTTTATTTTCAAGGCGTTCTACACTTTAGATGCGAGTGATAAACTTGTAACATGTTTAAGGTGTGTTTGTATTAGTTAACAGTTATATAACCTTAGAAAAATAGATAGCAACATTCACCTAATTTTTAATTTATTTTGCATCTATTTAATATTTTTAATTTTATTTATTCATTATTTCATATTTCTAACGTTTTTAATATCTCATACTTATGTACATTTTATCTGTTTTTAGGATATTTTGAAATGTATTCCTTAATTATCGAGTGTAAACAATTCCTTTGTAATATGACGAATAAATTTTGGCGAAGAAATACACTGGTTATGTTACATATTCTTACTTTTATTTTCAGTTTGTTGACACGTATTTCGATCATTTTCAAAGGTTAAACTAATGTATAATAAAATATCGAATATAACAAGTATTTATCTTCGGCAAAATTACATATCTGGTTCATCAAGATGGTAGCTCAACAGATACCAACTACACGAATAAATTACTTACTTACTTACCTATAAGCAAGCAATCGGTAGTGCCTCTAATGACAATTTTTCACAAAAAAATCTCTTGTGCTTTTGAATGCTGAAATTCGCAAAAACAAAAAATGATTTTTCGGAATAAACTTACCAGATCAATTTATCTCAATTATTAAAAATAGTTATAGCACGGCCAACATGGAGCAAGACAAGTAAGTGAATGACACAAAAGAAGTTCAATATTGTGGCGTCTGCAATGGCATAGCTCAAATTTTCTGTGTGGCATTTTCTTTCCATGACCACTCTAAATAGGAGATGGCGCGCAAATCGGGAACATAGTTTTGTTTGAAAGTGGGCCAATCTGTTTTGCCTTGCAAGTGGTTCTGTCTTATGTTACCCCTAATTGTATTTGAAAATAACACACAGTTTATTCCTTACTTCACTTGTTTAAACTGTGGGTTCATTTCATTTACAAAACACTGCACGTAAAATTAAACCAATAATACTAATTGTATTTTGGATTGGAGAAATCAGTGAACATCTCTTCTCCTTCTTCGGATGCCTATCTACCAATGGATATTCGCGATCTAAGTTTTATTTAAACTCTCTTTCTAGCTGTGTCAAAAAGTTCTTTAATTGTCTTCATGCAAGTTCATGATCTGATGTGTCACCACCATGATATTTGCGTTCGGCCAACTCTCTATTGGCGTTGAAAATGAAAAAAAGTCTTGTTTTTATTAGAACACGTACATAATTTTTATTATTTTGACAGCTTCCATATACACATTTTTGGCAATGGCTTTTAAATTGCGAGTGATAAACTTGTAACATGTTTAAGGTGTGTTTGAACATACCTTATTGCCAGGTGATTATGGTCCACGTGTGTTTGGAATACTTTCTATAAGAGTTTTATTTGGCGATGCGAAAGAATAATCACGACTTCGTTTCATTTACTTATTATTAATTTATTTTTTGTAGTTTTTTCGTCTCAGCCCATTCTTTTAATGTATGGTATGGTTTGTTCCAGCATTCTTCCATGACTTAAGTCTTTTAAAGCATTTCGTGTTTTAATTTATTTTTAGAATTATCCAGCTTTTAAATTTTTTTTAACAATTTCTCTCTCGTATAACGAGAAATTTCTTTGAAGGTTTTGAATACTAGCAATTTTTATATTTTGGATTTGAGATAGTGAAATTAATAAATTCATTTCACTATTGATAATTTGGAGTGGCAAACTTTTAAAAAAACCTTGAGGAACATCGTTTTAGTAAACAAAACACTTGTAAGATTCAATTAGATAAAAAGTTGTCAATAATTAAGTTTCACCTTCTTCACTTAAGAGATCTTTTAAGAATTACATTTGAACAGCAAGTCCTTATGCTAAAATGATTCAGAAGATTTTCAAATGTTTAGTTTATTTAAGTTTATTATACATTTTAGCTTCTTTCCAGCAGAATAAAAACTTTCACTCTAACCCTTTTTACTGGTAGGTAGTAAGAGTCCCTTGTTATTTCTATTTACTATTATTTTATGCCTTAATTTAGGCCTATTATTCATCTTTTGAAGATGGAATTATGTAAAATACATATACATATCAGTACACATCTTAGGTCTAGTTTATGCCTGAAAAATTGGATGACAAGATGTATTCAAGACTGTAAAAACATTTACTTTTTAAGTACTGTTTGATTGAGTATTTAAAAGCAATTTCGGGTAGATATTTTACATTCTCAGTTAGCAAGTTATATTTGATTTATTATTAGTTATTTTATTTTTATTTATTAGTTATTAGTTATTATTAGTTATTTTTGACCGTAAAAATTGACACCATTTTGAGACTTACTTAATCGCATGTAATCCGGTCGTAAATTGTTTTCCGATCTTATATAATGATCATAAACCTGTCTATAAGTTT
This sequence comes from Ontholestes murinus, assembly GCA_963969525.1. NCBI lineage: Eukaryota > Metazoa > Arthropoda > Insecta > Coleoptera > Staphylinidae > Ontholestes > Ontholestes murinus. The sequence continues at coordinate 27,108,267 of OZ018395.1, read as the reverse complement.
TATACAAGCACAGATTGCATACAAACATGGCAATGGTTAAATTGCTAATTGAATAAATGCGTTATGATAGTCATCGCGATATCCAATATTCGCAATTATTCTTACGGCAAGCCGTTGCAAACTAAACACTCGAACAGTGATGCTAGAGTGTCCCCAGATTAATCCCCTTTGGCGCAAGAAAAATAGAATAGTTGGCATACTAAGTAGGTGGGTTTGCATATTTTATTTGAAATTGTTGTAGGTAATATAGCTTTGGCACAAGAAAAAATAAACTGTTCTCAAAGAATTTCTAGAAAGACAATTCCGTAGTTCACATAGTAAGTAGATGGATTTGCATATTTTATTTGAAATTTCAGATTCTTGAAACTACCAAGATAATTTGGACTATGCAAAGTTTCTTTTGTGGGTGTTTTCCTTTAGAGCGAAATGTTAAGGTAATTGACTTTTCAGAATTCACTGATTGTTTTTTTTGCAGCGTGGAAGCTTGATCTTCTCCAAACTTGTTTTGTTGATATACAATATATTTATCAGAAATAGTGGTTTTTACGGCTGTTTCATAAGCGAATAACACCGTAGAATTAATACACTGAGACGGTAGATCGTTAATATAAATTTTAAAAAGTAAAGGGCCCAAGATAGACCCTTGCGGGATGCCGCGGGTTACCTTTAACTATTTAGATGTAGTATTATTGAAAGTTACCAACTTTTTTCTGCTACCCAGATACTGCAGCTAGTAGAATAAAAATTATAACAATAAAGTTTCCGCAGAATAACATCATGAGAAAAGCAATGAAAGGCCTTACTTAGATCTAAAAAACAGGCTACTGAATATAAGCCACCTTCGAAGCCTTGATAGATTTCATCTGTGACAGTTAATATTGCGTCTCTCGTTGATCTTTCCGTGCGAAAACCAAATTGATTACTAGATATAATATTATTAACTTTCAGAAAGTCAATAGCTTGCATGTATATGATTTTCTCGAGTACTTTAGAGATTATAGGAAATTGAAACAGGTTTATAATTATCACGGTCAGATCTAGTACTTTTTTTGTGGACTGGGATTACCAAAGCTCGTTGGAGGCACGACAAAAATATGGTGGGATATATGGAGCATTAGTTTGTTTGATTGTTTGCATTGATTGATATTATGAGTGTATTATTATATAAATCATTGATTTTTATTAGTTATACTAGCTCATTTCAACAAATATTTGATATGGGTTGAGTAAAACTGTTTAACTTTGAAAATGATCGTAACGGATCGAAACACGTGTCAGGAAACTGTTAATAAAATCATGGAACAAAACAAGTGTTTTACTCAACCCATTTTGAATATATGGTTCCATCAAGAAAGTAGCAGAAGAAGTATTGAATATAAATATTTGATAGTTTTTCGGGTTAACCCGAAATCCCCAAGGATATTAAAAGAAGATAAATTATATAAACTTGTTATTTTTTTAATTATATGCGATATCTCCCATCAAGTGTCTGCGTTGCATAAACTGAAAAAAACGTAGTCTCAGCACGACTGTTGATAAAAAGGAAAAGTCGAGGTACAAAGAAAATATTAATTGCAATTTAAGGGGCATGCCCATGACGTAATTCGATTTAAACCGCAGATATCGCTCAAGAAAATTGAATTTATAGATTTCATAAGGACCCCCTAAGAGACGGTTTACATAATGAAAGTGACATCGTCTCTTGCGATAAAGCCCGAGGCGCTTTCAATTTAAACGAAACAATATGGGGCCATAAATATTAGCGATACACACGATGACTCCGACGTCTGTTTGCGAATATGGCGATAGATAATGCCGCCGCCTCACTGCCAGATAAGCACATTGCTGCTACTGCCGCTGCTCGGAGGGGGTGGTTTGCCGGGTGGGCGGCGGCGTTATTTTTAAACGGGGTTAGTGGAGCGCGCGGAGAAGAGGATTATTTGGATCACCGCGGGGGTCGAAATTGACTTAGGAGTTCTTGTCGCGGAATCTGGGATGCTGTGGTTGCGAAATTTCTGCTCAAGTACGTCTTTGCAACAAGAGAGATAATTGACAGTTTGACTGGCAAAGAACGCAATTAACTAGACATAAACGCGCAATGCAATCGGTTTATTATGGAAATGAACTTATGCAAAATCATATTTTAAAACTATTTTCGTTTAAAAATTGATTATTCTAGCTGAAATTGTGTTTGATTTTTTTTCATATGTTAGAGAGTATATTGATATAATTCACCGAATACTTCAATATATAGAGGATCGCATTAAATATGCCTTATAACATCCGCACGAACCATCCTTTCTTGTTTTTGCTTCGGGAAGTGGCTTAATATTATTTTCTGGAGGCTTCCGCCGGCACAATTTCGTCACGGTTATTAAATACTTGAGAGTTTAATATAGGGAAATATTTTGTCGAAGGGGGGCATGCCGTACCCACACATATGCCACACAAAAAAGGGACTGACTGGTATGCAAAGGGCAAACTTGCTTTGTTAATTATACCTAACAAGAACTGGCAGCTCATTATCTTTCCGTTTTTCTCCATATCCATTTAATTAGGACGTGTTACTAAGAAACTTCATCTATTTCTGGCGACTAGTGGTTTAAATGTATCCACCATGCACTGTAAATCACGTAATGTTTTTTAATATAAATATAATATTATAAGTTCCTACTGATAAATAAATAAATCGGCTTAACGTATTATTTTATCTTTTCAATTCAATCTATGTATAAAATAATATTAATTTGATTTTTTTTTTAAATAATGGAAAAATATTTAAACAATATAATATTAACATCAAATTAAATTAAATTGTATGAACACATCTGTATACAGATTATTATATATAATCAAATAATATACGGTTTGTTGACTTTCATATTACATAAATGGATTGGAAAATAGATTAAACACCTCAATAAACAAAATTAACCCTCCTATACAACTAATTGTGAATGGAGCGAATTACATAATTAATTAAAACTAGAACAAAATTTAATTTAAAATATACCATTTTAGGTAATTATGTAATTATTGATTGTAATCGTTATTACTTTCATTCTTACTTATACTGAATTAAAAAATTCACTATTTTTTATCATAAACAGTAATTGTTCAAATATTATATAACATGGAAGAATATTACCAATGAAGGTATAAATTAAATTACACTTGGTTTGTTACACAAGTGTAATTTAATTTAAACCTTCATTAGTAATAGTTCAAAATGTTTCACCAAGTGATAAATGAGAAAGTAATTCAAGAAATGGAAGAATAATTATACGAATAAATCAGAAAACGAAGTAAAATTGTTGACGTTTTACCGTCATTAATAAAACAAATATGTTTATGTTTTTAATTATTACTCCATGAAACAACAAACACGGGTTTCGATCTGTTTTGGATCTCATCAGCGTAACGCAGTCGGAGACAGGGAAATGATTGTCTGATTTTGGAGTATTTAACTATCTGGGTAAACTATTTTACCTAGTAAGAAGTTTTCGGAGGTACTTGCGGAATTCTATGAAACTGTTATATTTTAGTTTTTTGTGCTATTATAGTAGCAATCTTGCAGATCATATCTGGGATCTGGAATACTCTATTTTCATACAATATATCCGAATAAAGTATAAATTCAAATACAAAATCAGTTAATAGAAGTATAGAATATAACAACTTTATTAATTTAAACAAACCTATCAAACATTGGTTTCATAAAAACTATAGTTTGGGATGTATTAATTTTACCAATAAAGGCATTTAAATTTAATTTGTTTTATTTATTTCAAAAGTTTTGCCCATAAAGCCATTAAATAAATAGGTATTTATTTTATTGAAAACATATTGTTAGTATATTATGTGGCTAGTAGGATAAATTAAATATTTTTGGCTGATTTTGAAAACTTTTCAGTTAAAACTGATATTGCGAGCGAATGCATGATTAAAAAAACTTGACCGAGCAGTGCGCATTATTTTGGGTCAATTTTTTGTACTCAAACATTCTCAGAGATACGAGTACCTGCGTCGTTAGAGTTATAAAAATTTAGTATTCGGTACATTAGTGTGGTGAATGGATCGTGTGCTCCGCATGAATTTTTATAAATTATACTCAAAAATATTTTTGGATTTTAACGAATATGTGAAAATGTGTAAATCGCGTGTGAAAAACTAAACATTTGGATTAATTTCTACTTTTGAGCTTCAAGCAATGCAATAAGGTAAATATTTTTTTAAATATAGGATTGAGGAGGCTGTGGGTTGGCGAAACTCCATTACGTATTTGAATATGTTTTTGGTAAAACGCCATCTTAAAATAATGTTATTGTTGATACCAGGAGTAAATTTACAGATAAATTTACTTAAAACTAAAAAAAAAGGTCTGCAGAGTAAGAACAACATCTTATCGCATTTATCGCAATAAGCGCAATACAATATGAATTAAAAATAAAATATAAAAGTCCTTTACGTTGTAGAAAAGTAACTAATAATTAGAAAAAACACGAAAATATTTCGTAAAATCTACAACAAAAATATTTTTAATTACACCAACCTAAATTAATTTCTTGTTCCAAATTTGTCATAATATAGTCAGTCACAAATTATTTAACGTACATTCAATCATTTTTAGTTCATTTTACAGAAAGAAATACGTTCAAACTAGTGTTGCTTTGATAGCCTTGCTATTTTGTAACACGCAAATTACTTTTGTATTATTCAATGTCTGTCGAAGTACTAGCTAGAGAAGTAGTTGTTTCAAAAGTGGTTTGTTTTTGTAGTCTTAATAAGACTCATTTGTTGTAGATTTTACGAAATATTTTCGTGTTTTTTCTAATTATTAGACAATATGAATTAGTTTGTCCGTTTGGGTTATCGACCATCAGATTTATTGCTCTATCTGTACTATAAGTTATGTGTAAATAATTAAATAAAGTTGCTAGCTAGCTTAACTGTTTGAATAATTTAAACTAATGAATTGATGTAAGGTGTTTATATTTAGGTCAAATATTGGGATTTCAGCGGATGAAAAATTTAATTAAAAAAGCCCTAAAAACCTTTGTTCACAATTTTATTTAAATTTAAATAAAATTGCGAAGAAAGGTTTTTAGTGCTTTTTAATTAATCAAGTTGACCTTCACGTAACTCACAAAAATTACACTAATTTTTAGAATTAGGCTGCGTATACTTTGGAAGAAATGAATGAATACACTCATTTAAGGGAGCGTGGAACGGATTAATTTAGTTTGGTGAGGGTCCGTAGAGCTGTCCTTTCAGCATCGTGAAACATGTTAAATTTGTTGAATAGGTTGCACAGTAATCTATAAATGGTCAATATATCGATTTATAAAATTAACGGTCATTTTAGTTGAGACTCTTTGATATTTATACATTAGTGCAAGGAAATATCGAGCTCTAGTTCTGACATTGACCTTCATCTATACTGTTTTGAACGAGAGTTGAAGGTCAAATAGGACACCTAGGTATTCACAAGAGTAGGTAGGGTAAATTGCGGTATCGCTTATGTTTATGGAGAGGGGTGTGGTGTAATTTTGTGATATGGAATAAGAAGTTTGGATTTAGAACTACCCACTTTCGTACGCAATTTGGATCGCATTAAACGATGTTTAAAAGAAACTTTAATTGAATTAATATTAATTTATAATAAAATAATATACATTTATAACATACTAATAGCCATATAAATGTGAGGTTAAAAGAGACGACAAAAAATAATTGGTGTATTTTAATATATAATTTGAAAATTGTAAAGTTTTTAATTTAATTATTTATACCTAAATTAAAATAAAAATACTTTATTTATTCATTTCTTATGTCTATAAAATTGTACTTAGTATAACGGTTAAGGATAAGGACTTTATTTATTTACGTGAACATTACAATAAACATTAAAAATTATTTATTTCAAGAAACATGTATTTCTAATAAACACATATACAAAGAAAGGCGGTAAAATTTTAATAATTTGATTTGTACATGTTAAGAGTAGTGAGTAGAGTATAAAATAAAAGATTAGTCATGTATAGATTTATAAATTAAGTTTTTTAATAGCTAAACTAAATATAAATATATATTATATATTTAATGGAAAAAACATAGTAAGTGTATTAATTTAGTGTTTAATATGAATTACCACGTATAATGGTAAATGTGATTCTATTCTAGAAGTAAATATGCAGAATTTTCGTGTATATGTCTAAGAGACAAAATATTCAAAATTGCAAACTTCGACAAGAAAAAATTAAGGAGAAACTAATAAGAAATATTAATTTAAAAATACGAAAAAATTTCGTGTATCTACAACAATGAGTCTTACTAAGACTACAAAACAAATTCATTTTGAAACAACTACTTCTCTGGCTAAAACCTCGACAGTCATTGAATAAAACAAAATTAATTTGCGTGTTACGAATAGTACAACTATCAAAGCAACACTAATTTGAATGAAATTATTTCTGTTGAATAAACTAATAAATGAATAAAAGTGTATTTTAGATTGTTTAAATGTGACTATAACATGAAAAATTATGAACAAAAATTGAATTTAAACTGATTTCATTAAATTAAATTAGCAAAAGCAATTAAAAAATCTAGCATCCAAGTTTATAATCATCTGCAGACACGTGTTTCGAACTTTCGCTCTCTTCAGTACAGCTTTATCATAAAATTGATTTGAAATACAAATAAAAAGTGGGTATTTTTCCTTAATCCCGAACGTAATGATTTCTGTAGAATTCACTAATCCATCTCAGGTATAAATTCAGACCTTCAGTCGGTGATATTTCATTATTGTGTCAGTTGTCATACATGCCTGAGTAAGTTATTTATATTTCATTATATTTATTATTATATTTCATTATATTTATTTTAGTAAATGTTTTTCACTTTTTTATTTTCTTTTTTATTAAAAAAAAATTGTAATAAATTTTATTGGAAACCGCGAGACAATAAGGAATTAAAATTTATATCTAAATGTAGGGTGGGTGGATGGCCTCTATCCCACCCTCGAACCAGTAAAACATTATCGAAAATTATTGGAAAAATTTGTTTTAAACAAATCTATTAAAATTTGAAAAAATGTTACGTTTATTTACGTTTAACAACTTTTAGTTAAAATCATCAACGATTAGCAATTAAAGTTATTATATATATGTAGGGTGGGTGGGTGAATGGCCTCTATCCCACCCTCCAATTAGTAAAACATCATCGAAAATTATTTGAAAAACTTGTTTTAAATAAATCTATTAAAATTTGCAATCATGTTATGTTTATTTACGGTTTACATCTTTAAGTTAAAACCCTTGCTTATGTTTTATTGATTGGAGGGTAGGTTGAGGACACCCACCCACCTTGCACATACATGATAACTTTAATTACAAATTGTTGGTGGATTCTACATCTGTTTTACTTTCCCTATATAGAATTTGAAAAAAATTACATAACTTTTCAAACAAAAGTTAAAGGGAATGAGAAACTGAACAAGTTTTATTAAAACATATTATAAGTTCTTAACATCCCAGAAAAAAATTAAAAACTGATAATTTTGACATGTTTTGCCTATTGCTAATAAGCTGTAGGAGTTACATGAAATTTATATAACGAGTAATTGTAAAGAATCTAAAATTGAGCAAATTATTTAGAAACATCATTTTGCGCAAATCTTATGGTTTTCGAGAAAAATCTAGGGAAAGTTTCATGATGGCCTCATCATTCATTTCATATGTCTATAAAATTATCGTACGCCCCGTTTATAATTTAACCAAACTAAAATGATTCATAAATTGTACTTAGTATAATGGTTAAGGATAAGGACTTTATTGCAATAAGCACTTACATATTATTTATTTCAACAAATAATTTTTTTCCGTAATAAATAAATATACAAAAAAGTAGGTTTAATTTTAATTATTTGAGATATAAATGTTAAAAGGAGTTAGTATAAAATAAAATTCCATTCTTGTTTAGATTAATAATTTAATATTTTTAATTTGTTCAATTGTTTAGTTGTTAAAGTAAATTCATATACGTCTTTTTATGTTTTTAAATCATTTTATTCATAAATCCTAATATTCTTTTATTTAAAAAAATGTAATAACAAAACGCCTAAGATAAATTTCGTTGTACAACCAAATTGAAATTGTTCATAGCATTCAATCTAATTATCCAATATTGCATATCAGAAATTCTTTAACTTAACTTAATTTATCACTTGCATTAATATAATAACTATTATTTTATAATTATTTCTTAATTCAGTTGTAATTTTTACAATATTTAAATATTATTTATTTTGCAATATTCACTTAGACTTTTATTCTAAATGCCTACAATGATTACCTAAGGAAGATTAAATCTAATATTTTTGCTAACCCTCGTTTAGTTTGGAAATTTGCGAACAAATATCTGAAGGAATCGGGGATTCCTAAACACATCGAATATCAAGACAACATTAATTAAAAATAAATAAATAAACCTATTTGATGGCGCCAGATGGCGTACCTACTAATATGCTAATTGATTGTATATACACAGTATTCATATCTTACTTACTATATCCTTAGTTCAAACAACTTTTATTGGATGATTTGCACATATACCAACGGGTAAATGTAATCTACTACACAGACTTATCAAAGGTATTCAATAGAGTGGATCGCAGAATGTTACTTCTTAATTTAAAATTATTAGGATTCAATGACGCTATTCTTTAATGGTTAAATTCCTTCATGGCCAGACTTGGGGTGCTAAAATTGAAAACTTTTTATGGTGCCCTATATCATATACGTCAGATGTAGCACAATGCACACATATTGAGCCAATTTTATGTTTACTATTTATAAAAGATCTTGTTGATATTATATCATTTGGAAGAAATGTGATGAATGCTGATGATTTTACATTGTATCAAGTGGTTAATAGTAGAACCGTTACAGTCGCTAGTAAGTTGCAAATCTGTCTGGATAATATAAATAGATGGTATCAATCTAACCTTTTGCATTTAAATATTTGTAAGTGTTATTTTGTTTTTTAGATCAAAATTCAATATTAAATTCGGCTATAGAATAGAGTCTAACAAATCTTTTGCCTAGAACCGACATGATAAAAGACCTTGGAATTTTTATGGCAATGATTTAACTTTAATCAGAGTTCACAAAATTTCAATTTGTGATAAGGCAACAAAGGTGTTTGATATTGTTTGGAAAACGAAGGGCTACGAACGTATCCAAGGTTCTTACTCCTCTGTAATGTTCAGGTTACCCTACAGTTTCGCAGATCAATTTCCGACATTTCACGATTTGATAAAGCATCTATAAATTACTTTTCGTTATTGTCACATATAAAATAATTGCCTCATATTTTTAAATAGATTTTTTCTATTTTTTTATAAATATAAATGACAGACATTTCTCGTATAACACTATAAGTCGCATATATAGGTTGTCATCTGATTTAAATGCCCATCCCGGGTTAAATATTAATGGTCACAAATTCAAAATAGCCCTTAGAAATAAATTTTAATAATATATTAAATAATTTCAATTAATTAAGTTAAAGTTAATTTAGATATATATTTTTTGTTGTATTATTGTAAATGGGTTTAATTTGGTTGATTGAATTACTTGAAGATAATAACTTTGATTAAAACACTTCTGAAATTTATTTATTCAATTTTGTCATCACAATCAAACAGAAAGTTTAAGGCTGAAATACCCACGGTCGATAGCCGTGAAGAAGACAAAGAATCACAATAATTATTGTTATAAACACATATTGTAAATACTAGCTTCAATAAAGATGTGTTCTCTCTCTAGAACGTTTAAAATAAAAGTAAAACGCGATGTACCGGTGTATCAAGTTTTATAATACCCTGCCTAAGAGGATACAAGAAATAAAAAGCTTTAAACAATACAAAAATGATGTATATAGTTTACTAGTAAATGCGGAGCTATATAGTATTAAAGAGTTTTTTGCGAATAATGCTATTAATTAGAATTATTATGTTAAGTTCTGTATATTACTAATTCTTCCTTCTTTTTGACACAATTTTGCTTATGTTCCAGAGCTGTTATATACATTTTGTGAACATTTCTCGAAATAAAGTTGGTTATTATTATTATAAACTCTAGAGGAGCAGGCGATATATCGTTTTGTGAATTTTAAATAAAGAGTGCTTTTAAAGAGGTAACGAGTTCAAGCACTAAGATGGTCATCAGATGTGCTTGTTTTACCCATTAAAAAATAAACGACTAACTATATATTATTTTTTATAAAGAAGGAGGCACGATGACTAAGTTATGTTCCCTTTTTCATCATATTCAAGATACAAAGTAAACCCCTCGACAATATTTATTTCAAAAGTAAAATGCCATAAATTACAAATGATTCAAAATGATTACAATACTAATATAACTCAAAATATTTATAAGTTATTCCATTAATATTAAAAAAACTAGCAAATAGAAGTAGTAGGTCAAATAAAGTGTTTCTCTTTTTATTTTCCTTATGTATTATACCAGGTGTTCGATAAAAAACGCCATATTTTTGTTATTTATTTACCGATTTGAATGGTCAAAAGAACAATTGAATGGCCGTTTAAATACTATGAAATGACAAATTACAGTCAACGTTAAATTTTTAAATTTCTGCATACTTTTCTTATTTTTTTTATACTAGATATTATTTTTCTCAATCCAATGATGTCCAATATGTCCCACTATATACCGGGAAAGTATTGTTTTCATGAAAATTATTTGATTTGTGTTTTAACGGAAATATCCGTTTTGAGGTCCCCTAAGTCGAATTCACTAATTTCTGGTAAAAATATTTTACAAATGTGTTTCTCGGTGGGCGTTGTATCTCAAAAACGAATGATCCTATCGAGATGAAACTTTAAACTTAAGGTTTTATTATTAAAAACTGGAACTGATAAGATTTTGGTGAACATTCAAAAACCGGAAGTGGATGTTTACTCGAGGCCATTTTGTGTTTTCTTCCTATACTTTTTTATCTGAAAAATATTAGAAAACATCTCAAACAAAAATTAAACGGAATAAAAAACCGAACAAGTATTATTTAAACATGTTTTTTTTATAAAATTCTTAACTTAAGAGAAAAAAAATTGAAAATTTTGAATTTTTTTGCCAATTACTAAAAAACTATTGGTGCTACATGAAATTTTATAACAAATATTAATAGACATTACAAAAGTGAATACATAATTAAGAATAGCCTTTTTGTGTAAACTTTATAGGGAAAATTCTATGATGGCCACTTCACCATTTTTATTTTTGAAGTCAAACATGTTCAATTTTAATATTTAATTTATACTCGTATAATAAAATATATATGAAGAATTTTACTCTTTAATTATGATATAGGATTAAGAAACTAGACATTTAATAAAATATCTTATATCGAAAAACAGTATATATTCTGAATAATTGAAAACTATGTAATTAACTTTACTGAAAAATTGAACGACATATATTTACAGTGGCTGACTATAAAGTTAAATCGCTTTTATGTATTCAGTAGTTGGAATATTAATTTCTTAATTAAATCAAACGATAATATATTCATATGTCAGGAACAAAACCAAGAAACATAATAAGTGTTCTAATTTAAAATTACCTAACAACGATATATGTATTTTCTTTTTCGTTTATGCAATTTGAAACACAAATTAAATCACCAATTCATTTATTTTTTTTCCTCGACTGCTTAGTTTTAGTATTAGATATTGAGAATTATGATGTATTAAAATGTCGATAAGAATAATTATTATTAATTTCTTTTCGTGTGATCTAAAATCTAAAAGATTAATGCTTACTGGATTATGCATGGATTACTTTCATCTAAAGATATTCTACAATCTGCGCAATCCATTGATGAAGCTACGAAGTTATTTAAATTGACCTTCTCTGCGAAATATCACAAATCGTTTAATTCTTCAAGGTTAATATACGCTTGCTAAATAAGCTCCAAAAATTTTAACAATTTTAAATAAGTACTGCTCTCTAAAAAAAAAAACTGCAAATACAAACACTAGTATTATTCAGAAAAACATACAGCATTTCTTCATAATAATAATATAAATACATACAAAAACATAAATTTAGTACTCCAAATTAACTAACCATATCTTGTCTTAGAATATATAAAATTTAAAATATCTGAATATAGATATTTTATCTCTGTTTTCATAATAAATAAAAATTGTATTTATATAATTTTATTATTATTAGTATCATGTTTGTTTATTCTAAGAAAAAAAATGGTTGAATTGATCTATTATCTCGCTGTGTTAACTTAAAACAAATTATATATCTTAAATTGAATCAATAAAAATATAAGCGCGTTTAAAAAACGATATCACCACGGACAAAAAAACAAATTATATATCTTAAATTGAAATCAATAAAAATATAGAAATAAATAAATCAAAATAAATAGATTCATTGTTGTAGATTCAAAAAACGTTTGGTTAATTTTCTACAATTTTGAAAAGAAACAACCCTTAATATGAAGAGGTCTTTAATTTATTTTATAATGGAAGTTATGTTTATTTAAAAGATTTTATTACACCAGATATATTATTATGTATCAATTATATTTTTATATTAATTAGAATATTGAATTGACGAGGCTGATACTTGGTGAAATTCCATTATATATGGATCAACATTACTTACAATTTAACAAAACCTTTTTTAGTCAGCCATACGGTTTAGCAATGGGTAATCCTTTAAGCCCATTACTAGCCGACATTTTCCTAGACAATTAAGAAAAGAAAATCAGTAAACACAACCTATTTAACAAATGTCTGTATTGGGTGAGATATGTTGACGACATTTTAATATGTTTTTATGGTACATGAAGACAATTGGATGTTTTCTTGACATATCTCAACTCATTACACATATTAAATTCACTTTGGAAGTCGAAGTAAAAAAAAACCATACATTTCCTGGACCTCACATTATCACATCTTACAAACAAATTAGAATTTGACATAAACCACAAACCCACCCATATAGATACCACAATGCACTTCAAATCCTTTCAGCATACAATTCGTTTATCCATAGATTAATAGCAACCCCATTATCCAACAAAAATTTTCAAATTTAACTATACAGAATTATAACAATTGCTTCAAATAATGGTTTCTCTTCAAAATTAATAATAATCATCTTAAATAAAAAACAAAAAATCATTCAACAAATATTTACGTTATCTAATAGTAAATTCAATTATAACTATTGCTCCCTTACTTATATTGGCCTCCGCTCTGATTAAATTAAAAAAGAATTAATTTCACACAAAATTTCTATCGCATATAGAACTAACAATTCATTATATAAGTACATTACCAATGCTAAAGATAAGATCGAAAAAAAAAACAATAGATCTGGTTTCTACTTGTTAGAGTTTGGTGAATGCCTAATGGTGTATGTAGAACAAAGAGACCGCAGCTTTGAAGACAGAACATCATAGCACAAAAGGAGCTTCATCAACAAAAAGACTTCATAAATATATGACAACCATCTTATAGATGCAGGACACGCATTCAACAAGAATTTAAAAATACTACATACATGCAACAAAGGCAAGAAGTTGAACCTACTCTAAAAATTAGAAATAAATAAATTTAACAAACGCGGCATTCTACTCAACGACTAATTAGACGTTAACAATTCCCCACTAATTAACATATTGTTTTAACTTTAATAAAATACAAATGCTTATAACTCCTCTCCTTGCTTCAACACAATAGTATATAAAAAAACATTGTAATCTCTAACGACCATTAAGTATCTGCCTGATGAAGCCACTGTGTAGCGAAACATATGTCGCAGTTTTGACATTAAATTCAGTGAAATTACACACCGAGGGTTTTATTTATATTAATGAGAACAAACCATAAATATAAAAATTTAAATTTAATTCAAAATCTTCAAAAGGCTATAACAATATAATACAAAATCACATTTTTAAGAGGATCATGCAAATTCCCATCGCGGGGAAACAACTTTTATGTGTTAAGATCTTATCATGTAAGAGATTTAGAAAAATCCGCAATGCCATTTAAAGTAGAGTAGGTATTATTTAATGCCTGAACGACTTATTTCGTTTTTTCTGTGTTACAAATAAATATAAACCTAACATTATGTTTACATATTTATCAGCTTTATGACTGTCTGCATTTAGGTTTTCTTTATTTTTTCCTCGCGAGCCCCGAGCAATAAGTTTTTATGTGCTCAATTTTTCACATTTATCACAAATAACTTCAGCTTTATTTTAATTGTATGTGTGTGTTTGTTTGATAAATATGTAGCACGATTGTGGGGCTTTTATTGGTCGTTTCACGGGGAAAAGGTGTGGGCCACCTCGTTGTAAATCAACGCGAAATTTTAAAGCCCGCACGCACGTTTATTTGCCGCCCCCCATGAAAAATTCCATTCGTGTTGGCGTGTATTAAGATATGACAGCAAAGTTTATAAATTATATTACAAGTGGAAACGTGTGCAACGTATCGCTCTCCCGATAAAATTTTATGGGATTCGGCGGGGGTCGGTCTAGTATTGGCGATCGTATGCTTTTCTGCATATAACATGTGTAGCATTTTAAAAAACTAAGTTTTAGTTAACATTAATTACAGACCAAATATTTGTAAAAATCATGACGTTTGATTTTCTATAATTAAGAAAATAATACTTCTATATTATATACTTAATGTCATGGAAAATGCAACAACTAGAAGGGGGTAGGAATGTTTTGACCTAAGTTGACACAAACGTGTAAATATTAAGGGATTTGCTATCTTTTAATTAAAACTTTATTCAACAACTATATAAAATTTTGTTCAAATCTTTGCTGTTTTCACTTTTCATGGTTTCGTTTAAAAGTGTGATTAAGCCTAGAACAGGTGAAAGTGAAAATTAGAGTCAATTAAGCGAACATGGCAGAGGTTATATCGTTAGTTTGTGCAAAGGTGGTTTTTCAATTAAAGATTTGCCATTTTTTTGGATTAGTAGTTATGGAATTGCAGCCGTTAGAGCAACAAGTATTTGCGTATGACGCTTATATCGAAAATGGGTCATACAACGCAGATATCGAAAACAATTCAATGTTGGAAGGCTCGGTCGTGTTTCTACACTAAACACTATTCTGAAGTGGGTGTACTACCTCCACCTAGAGGATCCTTAAAGTCTGGAGTATCTCACTGTGGAAAAATAAATTTCTGAACCTCTGGAAATGTGGCTCAAATTAGGGAAGCTGCGAAAGCAAGTCCACTTCGATCGGTAGTGCAGCATGCTCGAGCACTAAGGATGAGTAACCTGTCACTACGGCGAATTTTGGATTTAGATTTATACTTCTACCCAAACCAATGAAGATGATGGTTGTACTGAAATTGAAACCAATTTTTTTCCTGGACGACTCATTTCGCTACGAGGGTGCATCAAGTGCCCCCCACGATCGCCTGATCTTACGCCCTGCGATTTTTAATGGGGGTACCGAGGCCCTCATATTTATTGAGAAACTACGCACCCTTGTTCAGCTGTTCAATGCTATCATCCGAGAAATTCTGGTGATTCCGGCCAACATGTTGGAAGGACTCGACTTCAGTGTATGGAAAAGAACGTACATTACTTAGATGACATTATTTTGCGTTCATAAATAATTTTCACCCTTTGTTGATATGAATACGAACCTACCTAATAAACAAATAAAATTTCAATTGAAAATTGTTCTCGTTATGATTTTTTCAAAAACGTCATACTTCTCTGCCGCACCCTGTATTATTATGAAAATAGATTAAATTATTAAGACATTAACTTTCATCATCTAAACTATACGGTTTGCATCAGTAACTTGAACTTTATTCATTGATAAATAAAACTGTTCCTGATTTAAGATGCATTACAAAGTTATTGCTTCAAGCATCTAACAGAAACGATTTGGATATTTTGCTTATAAAAATTAAATTTCTAAAGCATATTGAATGCAATATCTTTCATACATTTTAAAAACTGTTGTTTTACTAAGTACAACGGTCGATGAATAAGTAATCGTGCGTGAAAATAGGTCATGTTGCTCCTGTGTGTCGGTCCGATGGGTGTTTCGATTGCGTATGGTAGACAACAAGCAGATACGGCTGTCAATGTCCAAGAATATGTTTGGATCTCCTTAAGCAAAATTCGCAAGAGTTTTGTGTCAAGTCATTTCCATTGATTTATTATTTTGTGCCAGAGACAAAGCGACAATCAAAACAATGCAAGCAAGGTCATGTCGGCCGCTAAATTTATTTATGGCCACTTTTTGTGATTTAAAGTGAATAATCCTCATGGATTTTTTGCAGTAAATAAGAACGATCATTTCATTATTGGAACGATTCGATACACATTTTACAAGAAAATTAGCCAAGACAAAAGTGCTGTTCCATCACATAAAGCACCATCACATTAATTCAGAATTGTTGCTGTCAAATTACATGAGCTGCATTACGAATTGCCTTACTGTGATTTCTTTCTTCATAGAAATAAAAGTCAACTCAAAGAAGGAGGTTATCATTGAGGCGGAAGCGAATTTTGAAGAGTTAAAAATATGAGAGAAATTGGGAAGAATATTATACTAAAAAGACATTACGTTAAAAAACAAATACAAAATTTGGAAATCTTTCTAATCCTAATATTATACTAAAAAGATATTACGTTAAAAAATAAATACAAATTTTGGAAATCTTGCACCTGCAAATCTAGCATAAGTAGTCATTAAATAATACTCATATTAGATGATTTGGATAGGATAAATTATGATTGTTCGGAGAGTAATTAACTTTATATGTAGTAGTTGAGCCGTTGACCTGAACGGACATTCCTTAAACGGACTTGAAACGAAGAAGAAAAATGTAAAAAAAGAAAAACCCACAGACTTCATTTGAAACAAATAACAATTTAGGCAATTTTATAAAAAAAACAAGTAAGGTTAACTCTTGAAATCGGACGACCCTAGAAGAAGTAAATGGCTTGGCTTTTCTCTGAGTGAATTGAGATTTTTGATTCTGTATTTTATGTATCATGTGCGGGATAGATTTACCATGATATGCGATGTCATCCGCATATTGGGTCATTAATATGTATCAGGGGCCGGAATATTATCTTGTACATGATGGGAGAGATAACCGATCCTTGTGGGACCTTGGCAGTCATTTCTCTTGCTTCGTATATAGCAAATCCATAACGTATTGAGAAGGTTCTTTTGGTGATAAGCTATTGGATGAGTTTCATGAGGTATATGGGATAATTTAGGGATAGCAGTTTAAAAATAAATCCATCATTTTAGACGCGGTTAAAAGCTTTAGCGACATCTATGAAAATGGCTAAGGTTCGTTGCTTACAATTGAAACCTAAGATTATGTAATCGATGGTTCGTACTAGCTGGTGGTTTGTGGACAAGCTTTTTATAAAGCTGAATTGTGTATTTGGGTCGACTTTGTGACCATTTGACCATTCGGTCAATCAAACGAGTATGTTTTTTCGAGAAGTTTACCTAATGTACAAAGTAAACTGATACGACGATGAGTTCGTGGAAACTTAAGATATTTACCTACTTTAGGTATTATAATAACTGTGGCGTGCTTCTACGTTTTCGAAAATAGCCTGTACAATTGCCTTAAGTGAGAGAATTTTTAGACAGTTGTAATTGATTTTATCGTACCCAGGCGCTATTTTGTTTGACGCCAGTTTTATGATTTCCGTAACTTCTCGAATGGTTGTTGGTATAGAGACAGAGTTTAGTAATCGTTTAAAACAATAAAGCATCACTTCGATTTTTATTCAGGGTCTCATCACTTGTTGTGCGGTCGTTTGGTGAAAATTGCGATTCGCCCATGGATGGCACGGGTCGCCTTTCTGGTTTCGGTGAAGTTCTTTTAAAGGGTTTATGCTGGACAGCTATATCAATGCCCCTAACTCAATGGTCATTTCGTATATCCTTAAGCTCTTTCTGAATTTCTTTTTGCAATCTATTCAAATCCTGCTTTATTTGGCGAAAGCGTGTGTGTTGCCAACTACGAGGGACGAGATTTTTACTTTCCCTATATACGAAGTATATATAGGGGAAATATCCGTTTTGTGGTCCCCTGAGTCCATTGCACTGATTTCTGGAAAAAAAATGTGTCTGTCTGTCTGCCCGTGGGCGCTGTATCTCAAAAACGAATGATCCGATAGAGATGAAACTGTAAGCTTAAGGTTTTATCGTTAATTACCAATTTATTATAATTCAATCTATTATACATACAGTATTTTATTGATTTTAGGAATAATATATGCATGCATTGTTTTAAATGAATTTATTCCAGATTTTTGTACAATATGTACATCTAATAACGTTCAAATTTACATTAATATAGTTAAATTTAGTAATGTAAATTGTAAATGGAAACCAACTCCTGTACATAAAAACGGGGAAAATGATGTTAAATATTACTTGTCTGAAAAACATTTTAGACAATTTAATTGGTTATGTTTTCTAATCATTTAAACGAAATCTTTTGCAAATATTGCTTCTTTTTTACAAAATTTGGTGGGTTGCACCAACAAGTACCATTGCAAAAATGAGTATCTTAGCCAGTATCTCAATATTCTAAATTAACAGGTAAAGATGATGTTTATATAAGTCATAAAAATACTAAGTACCATAAAAATTCAATTGTTAATGCGAAACATTTTATAAAATCATTCAATTACCCATCACGAGATGTAAGAAATAAATTAAATATGGACAAACTGAAGAAAATAGAAACAGATTAAAACTAATAATCAAAAGTATTTTTTTTTGAGAGAAACCTTACGATATCATCGTGATGCTGGTTCTCTCTTAAATATAAAATCTATTACAAACGAGGGCAATTTTCGTGAAATTCTACGTTTCGAATTGCAGCTGGTGGCATAACTTTAGAAAATCATTTGGAAAACAGTTAAACATATTTCACAAATGTCTCTTGAAATATGATAATTATAATAATCTTACTCATGAGCCTATACTTCAATTGGAATAGATGGATGTTCCGTTATGATGGAAGAATTGAAGGGTGCTGTATATTGCAGTCAACCTTGTCCAATTTAAGTTAATGGATAAATCTTACGCTTATAAATTTATCTTTATCCATTATCTTTATCCAATTTATAATGATGCGGTAAAATATTTTAAACGAATTACAAATTGAAATGACGAAACCTCGAATTACCAAATACCAGAGAAATAGACCAAACGGGGATCAACCTATTATAGAGGATTCTTTCTATTTATTTTTTCCCCTTTTATCCATTACGTGTGTCAGAGTTATTCTCTACAATATGTCTCAGTTATTTTCTGTTACACTTCTTTGCCACTGTTGCTTACTTTGTGCCATTTTTCTTAATTCTTTCCATTCTATTCCTCTTCTTTCCGCTCCTTGATGTACTTGCTCGTTCTAACCCTTCCTTGGTCTTCCTGATTCATTTTTATTCTAACCATCCTAATAATCTCTCTTTTAGTAAAATCAGTAATATTTTATTGGTTTAATATTGAGCTGTTGAGATGTTTTCTTACGTCTATAATTCTAACTTTGTCTCTTCTTGTAATTCCCTCTATCTTTCTTAGGTTTCACATTTCCATTGCATTGGTTTTGCTGTTTTTACTCTCTTTGGTTACTCATGATTCACAACTATATAGCAGTGAATGTTTTACAATTCTTTTATATTCTTCTGCTTTTATTGTTTATGTAATCTCTCTTTTTTTTAATCTTTTTTTGAATCTATCTTACCTGTTTCCTCTATTGTTGATCCCAGGTATTTGAACTGCTTAACCTCCTCTATCTGTTTTTTTTACGTTTAACTCTATTTTGTGATTGCTCCCTTTTGATGATATCATAGTTTTGGTTTTGTTTATATTTTTTTTTCAGCTCCTGTTTGAAAATTTACAGGTTTTTCTTCGGAATCTGCTATTGGTGTTATATTAATATTTGCTTTTTAATAGTTCCATATTTTTATACCCTATCTTTGTGTTCTCGGCTCTTTGTTTGCTATTTCTTATTCTTATTATTGATGATGTCATCTATACCTGGAGATTTTCCTAGTTTTATTTTCTTGATTTCCGCCTCCAGTTCTTCGATTGTTATTTCGTCGTTTCCTCCATTTGTTTCACCTTCTTCATCTCCATTATGGTCTGTTTCGCTTCTTTTGTTAAAGTATTCTTTCCATCTTTCTAATATCTTCGTTTCTTCTGTTATATTTCCGTTTTTGTCTTTTATACTTGGTTGGCTTAGTGTCCTTTTATTCCTCATTTGTTTAATTATGCTGTAAAAATTCTTTTGGTTTTCTGTAAACGTTTCTTTCAGTTTCTTACCGAACTACTCCCAGAATTGCTTTTCTGCTATCTTGATTTTGTGTTCCACTATTTTATATCCTTTGTAATCTTGTTCTTTCCTTGTTTTTTCTTGTGACATTTTCTCGATGTGATGTCTTGTTTTTTATTTACTTTTCCATTAGTTGCTTTGTTATTCTTACTCTCTTTTCTTTTGCTTTTTCTTCTCTTGCTATTTCACTATTTTTTTGTAGCGATTTTTTCTTCATTATTTATGTATATCTTGGACCCTATTAGATTTCCTTTAGCTCTCATTATTTTTTGTTTTGTTTCCCATGTCCCAACTTCGACTCGTATTATTTGTTTTTCACTATGTAATGTGAAATTCCCGACTTCCTTCTGTTCTTGGTTTGCCTCTCCTGCTAAGCCTGTTATTATGATATTATTTTTTATTCATTTGCGGTTCTTACTTTTTACTTTCCCTATATAGTATAAATAGGGAAAGTATTGTTTTCATGATTTTTTTGTATTTTATTTGCGGAAATATCCGTTTTGACGTCCTCTGAGTCCATTCCACTGATTTTTGAAAAAAAAATGTGTCTGTCTGTGTATGTGTCTGTCGGTAGGCGCTGTATCTTAAAAATAAATGATTCTATTGAGATGAAACTTTAAACTTAAGGTTTTATCGTTATAAACTGGAACTGAAAAGCTTTTGGTGAACAATCATAGACCGGAAGTGGATGTATACTCGAGGCGTTTTTCTGTTTTTTGGTGATATTTTTCTAAATATGAAAAAATTAAAAAAATAAAACAGTTCAAACAAAACTTAAAGGGAATGAAAAACTGAACAAGTTAAAACATATTTTTTGACATTTTTGCCAATTGCTAATAAACTATTGTAGTTACATGAAATTTATATAACAAGTAATTGTAGAAAATTCAAAAATGAACAAATTATTAAGAATAGCCTTTTTGCGTAAACCTCATAGTTTTTGAGTAAAATATAGGGAAAGTACTATGATGGCCACATCACCATTTTAAACTTTGTTTCCAGGTTGTCGATTATTTTTATCATCTCTTTAGTTTTCTCATCTCTTCTTTTAGATCTTCTAAGTTTTTTGCCGTTTCTCTCATCAAGTCTTTAAACATGTTCTTCAGTTCCTCCATTTCCACATCATTAGATTTGCCTTCTCCGTGAGTTTTGTCCTTGTTTTCATCTTCCTTTGTTCTATTTTTGTATTATGTTGTTACAACGTTTTGTTTTGCTGCTTCTGTCCCTCTATCTTTTTCTATTCTCTATTGCTCATTTTGAAACTTTGGAATCCATATTCAGAACTGTCGATATCTCTTTCTCTTTTTGTACTAATTTATTTATTTATTTCCCACTTCTTTTTAGCTTTATATATTTTAACACTAATTATTTACTTTTTTTATGGACTTTTGCATGCACGTGGTTCACTGTTTTAGGTTCCTCTGAACTGAACAGAGGATTATTATCGAAGTAATACATATTTACCGCCCCTGAATAATATTATTGCAGATCCGCAATACAGATTTATTAAAAACACGATGAATTTGTTCAATTGTAACACAATAATACCTAATGTTTTATTGACAACAAACTGGCGAAGATTTAGATGTTACTCTAAAAACGTGTTTTTAATAATATTAGTTAGACAAATATGTACAAATTTTATAGAATATTTTTTTATTTTTTTATATTATTTTGTTTTAATTTAAAAATAATATAATGACATTTTATTATTATATAATAGTTGTTTTTATATAAATTATATTTTATGATGTTGATTGCATTGTATTTATGGAATAATAAAAATATTTAAGTTATTTCTCTTTTTAAAATTACCCCCCCCCCTAAGACAGTTGGCTGGAAACGCCCTTGTATATACTAAGCATAGTAATTAAATATTGCGCACCCGAAATCATTTCGAAACTAACTTACATTATTATTAATTCAATAAAATATGAGAGATTTCCCGAGAAACTAAAATTAGCAATTATGAAATATGTTATAAATAATAAATTCTACCAAATTTCTTGGAGTTCGTACTGATCACAAACTTAGCTGGACAGAAAACGTACAATAATACAATAATTACACCTTAAGAGAGATACTTCACTGGTAAAAAAGGAAACTTCATTAATTTTTTGAGACATCATATCCTATGCGAATTATATATTTATCCTTCAAAAAGGCAATTAGAATTATATACGGTTTAAAAATAAAGAAAATAAATACAATGTATTGATTTTATTAAAATCGATTCTCATGCGGGCCTTTTACTTTTTAGGAACCACATAATAATGATAAAGCCTCACTGATGAGCTATGGGTACAGCAAAAACGTGTCTGGAGATTTCCTTATGTAATAATTTCGTGATTTCTTCCACAGAAAGCATTGACGACCGGTAATTAGAAAAACTATTAAGGTGACATCTATTGTCTAAAGAATTCCATTAAAATTTTCTAAACCGAGTGGATAACCACCGACAACTACAGGAAACATTCAATGTCACAATAATAACAATAAAAATGTCAAAACATTGAATTATTACTTGCCCGGCGACAAACACCACGGACCGTGTTTATATCAGTTTCGAATCTTATCAGCATAGCTCAAATCTAGTGCAATGATTTTAAAAATAAGTAATAATTAGAAAAAACACGAAAATATTTCGTAAAATCTACGACAAATGAGTCTTATTAAGACTATATATTAAAAATAAGTGTCACTATAATGGTTTATGTATATTTTCAGAAATTTGGGTTTTAAACATCGATTCTAAAATAATTTGACAATATATAGATTAGATCACTATTTTACATCGTATTTGATGAATTATATAATTGAATTCATATGAAATTTATTTTCTTGACAACAATACTTAGTAAGTCTTTTCGAGAGTGGAATGTATCGGAAAACAACGATCTAAACGATAAAAACAATCCAGTAATTATAGCCTTCTGAAATCTAGAAAAAGCAACATTCATATTTAACGCAAATCAATTTTAATATTAAAATTAATATTGTACCGACGGTTTGTAAATATCGCTTTATATTTCTTTAGCGATAAGACTACTGATTTGTCACTTGTTTTTTATGATATTAACACCGTTTTATATAGTTATAATTTAATTCTGTAGTATGTATGGATTCTTATTTACTCAAATTAAAGTATTTAAGTAAGATAAACTCATTTAAAAACTAGCCATATTTCAACTCAATAAAATTCAAACAAATATTTATGAGATTTTTAAGTTATCCTCGTGAATATTCTCATATTAATTAAATCGCTAATACAAGCTGCAACTTTAGAAACGCGCTGACTGCGGCCGAGTGGATAAATCCATTCACGAATGGAATGAATCACGGCTTACCAACCTGAAATTATGCTATCTTACTGCATATTGAAATCGTATTTCAGGCATCCCCTGGGAACCGGGGACACGCTTTAAAACCCATTTACGGTCCGTAATCCATTGTGCAACAAGTTTTTGCACGGCGGCCGGTTCCCGCAGAAAACGGGAATCCGATTAAATTACAGGTTGGCGTTATTTATTCGCGGGGCCCAAGTGGACGCATAAATTGAAATGCTAATGGGGTGTCGCCGGCGAAGACATACTGGAACATGGGGGTGAACACTATCAGCTGCTGCTTTAAAGCAAAACTTAATCGATTATGCGGCATGATTATGTATGGCAAATAATAAACTTCACTGTGCGGTTCTGATATTACAATGTACGCACTCTTTTTGTTTTTCGAACACATTGATTACTAAATAATCCGCGTGCGTCAGCACAACGAATGAAATAATACCGGGGACGTATAAATCCTCAACGGTGTTCAAATTGATTTATGTGCATTTATATTTGTACATGCATAATATAAAATTAATTATAAATTTCATAACGTTATTTAAAATTTATTAATAGTGTTTAACCTACCTAAAATAAATACAGTTTAAATATACTCGTATGATTATAAAACCCTTAAAATGTTGTAAATGAATGAAAAACTTTATTAATATTTCTGATTTCAAAAGGAATATGTATCTAGTAATATTTTAGGTTTAAACCTAAAACCTAAATTTATAAAAACTGTGTTTTTTAATTTCTAAATACAATTCAAACATATTATGTAATAATAGCCCGAGATGGGACGGATGCCGTGCTCTAATTTCCGAGGTGAGGACAAGACAAAAATCACAATACCACTACAGAACCATACTGTGCATTAAATAATTATTATATAACTATTTATATGTATTGTATGGAAAACTGTAGCAATAAAGATGTGTCGCTAAAAAAATAGTCATAACAAATAAGAAAATTAGTGTAAATGACATTAGATAATATCTTAATAGTATTCTCTTAATAAGTTAATTTCCAAAACAATCTTAAGTTCTTTTTAATAAGTTTTATTGGGTGTGGAATTCAATAATTGATTTTAAAGTATTAAATTGAGTGTTAATCAGTAGTTCGTTCGAGAGCTCGATAGCGCATGACTGAGAATGAACAAATTTTAGGACAAATTACGCATTTCGTTTCCTAATAGCTTTAATACCGGTATTCTTGATTAATATTTTCCTGCATGCATGTTTGACCAAAGCCTTCCGGATAATTGGGTTAGTTATTTCAGCATTCAAGATGTTATTAAACTTTAATTTCGTCTTATTTTATTTAATAGGCTAGTAACTTGAGAGTAATGATTATTATTAATATAAAGTAAAATTCACTAAATAGTCTGATATCAACAAAGTGAGTTAATTTAATAACTGATCTGAACCAAAAACGATATTTATGACATACAAGTTATTTTCGTTTGGACAAACAAAAAAAATATAAGAAGCATTATAGGCCTCATTCACTTTAGTGCAAGACGGAACAAATTTGCAGACATATTGAAGTAGTGATAAATATATTTTTTTTACAAAAGTCATATGCCTAATTAATATGTCTAGGTTTAATTAACATCTTGTAGCATGAAGTCATTTGAATAGTCACTCGATGTGCTAGATATCATAACTAAGCCCAATGAATGCTCATAAAAATTCAGTACATTGTTATTTGATGCAATAAAGTTCTTATTTTTATAAGTTATTTTGTTTAAAGTATTGACTAATATTATGATATAGACCATGTTTGCTATTGATAATAGTCACGTTTTGATCGAAATATACATGTAGCTTAACTACAAATTATTTGTGAAGAAAGCGTGAAGTGAAAGTTCTATGATGACGATCCATATCTCTCTATTTGCGCCTTCTGGCAGTGGTACAAAGAGTTCCATTGCGATTAGTTCGAACCTTCAGTTCATTGCGGTGGTTTGTAGTAATCCAGAGGGCTTGTAATTTGCTGTTTTATATTTTTGATACTCTTGGAAATATTTGACGTAGTCGGCAATATATTTTCTTAATCCTGATCAGTAATGAGTGCGAATGATTTTCAGCAATTAGAATGTTGAGTTGTGGTTCTTCCGTCTCAACATCAGGCAAGTATCTGTAGATAATTCCCTGGTTCAGGTTTCAGGTTCAGAAAATCGGGAACTGATTGGCTTTTCTGTGTTTTCAATGATAATGTTACAGGACTGCAGATGAAGTGCCTATCTTGCGAGGCGTCTGCTAATTGTCTTCAACGACATTAGCCACTTAAGTAACTGGTGGTCTGTGAAGTGCTGTCCTCGATGTAACCACGAAAGTTCTGAATTGCTCATATTACGACCAAGGCTTTCCATTCTGTGGTACAGTAATTAGCTTGGTTGAGGAGGCGTCTGGCGTATTCGATCGGTCTTCCATTGGGTTTGTCTGTCTGCATCAAAGCTGCGCTAAGAGCATATGCGCTAGCGTCGGGGCAGTTTCATCTATGGGCTGCAGTATCGGGGTAGTGACCATCGTTTGTTTCTTCCTACTGCTCTGGTTTCCAATTAGAGGAGACATTTTTCCTTGTAAACTCCGTCAAGGCTTTGGAAATTCATGCAAAGTCCGGAATGAATTTTTGGAACCAGCTACAGGCTTACACAAATCCTAGAAGCTCTTTGATGGGTTTTAGAACTGAGCCTTGGACTATCGCTGCCACTTTATATTATGCTACAATGATATGGCCAAGCAATTTGATGTTTGTGCAACCAAATCTACACTTTTTCTGATGAATTTTGGGATGGAACTTTTCTAGGTTTCGGAATTGCTTTTCTAGGTCTTAGAAATGTTTTTCAACTGAGCTGGCGAGCATTATTAAGACGTCTAAGTCTTCACTCGATCCATCACTGTATGGAATATTGCAGGAAAATTCCGGAGTCCGAAAGGCATTCGTTTATACCGGTATAATTTGAAGGGGATGGCGAAGGGGGTCTTATCTCGGTTCTTCTCATTTACGCTTATCTGATGATAACCATATTGGAGGTCCAAAAGGTGAAGAAAACCTTCGATTCATGGGAGCGGATAGGTATTTTTCCCTCTGGTTTGGGCATCATAACTACTGGAGCTGACAATGCGTTTTCACACTTTACGATGAATTCAACTTCTTCTAACTGATGAATTACTGTTTATAGTTCCTCTGTCATTTGCAAGATCAAGATTAGACTACAGTACTGTAGATGAAGTACCTATCTTGCGAGGCGTCCGCTGATTGTCTTCAATGACATTAGCCACTTAAGTAACTGTTTGTCAGTAAGGGGCTGTCCCCGATGTAACCACGAAAGTTCTGAATTGCTCATATTACGACCAAGGCTTCCCGTTCTGTGGTACAGTAATTAGCTTGGTTGAGGAGGCGTCTGGCGTATTAGATCGGTATTCCATTGGGTTTGTCTGTCTGCATCAAAGCTGCGCTAAGAGCGTATGCGCTAGCGTCGGGGCAGTTTCATCTATTGGCTGCAGTATCGGGGTAGTGACCATCGTTTATTTTTTCCTGCTGCTCTGGTCCCCAATTACAGGAGACATTTTTCACAAGTAAAATAACAGGGACTCCCGTTTTTATCGGAAAATCATATGCACGAAAAATGTGTTGTTTAGCAATATCCCGAATCCTGTTGACAATAGTATTTATTGTCAACAGGATAAGGGATTTTGCTTAAAAGAAACACATTTTGAGTGCATGTCATTTTCCGATTAAAAACGAGAGGTAGAGTTATTTTTGGTAAGACAAATTCCAGAATAAACGATTGTTATATGAGATTTATTTAATGTTACTAGTAAAATACAATTGAATATTGAATCGTTAATGTTACTAATACAAAAAAATAACATACCGAATTATTCCGAGTATTAGTTGGTATATTGTTTTTAATAATTGCTTCAATTTCCTTTGATTTTAAACTGGCGAAACGTTTCATTATTCGAAAGAAATGAATGCACGTCGGAGATTCGATTGTATTGTCATTTTTGACAAATGCGAACCAACGACACCTACAATTACCCTACTGGGATTTTATCACCCTACAGGGATTTTATCACTTTTTTTGTCACTTCTTCGTTTTTGTTTTATCGAGATAAACAAAGCTGCTGTAATTTGAAGTGCTACCATATTGCTTCTAACCTTGAATTTAACACATAAGGGAATTTGTCCTTGTAAACTCCGTCAAGGCTTTGGAAATTCATGCGAAGTCCGGAATGAATTTTTGGAACCAGCTACAGGCTTACCCAAATCCTAGAAGCTCTTTGCTGGGTTTTAGAACTGAGCCTTGGACTATCGCTGCCACTTTATATTATGCTACAATGATATGGCCAAGCAATTTTATGTTTGTGCAACCAAATCTACACTTTTTCTGATTAATTTTGGGATGGAACTTTTATAGGTCTTAGAAATGTTCTTCAACTGAGCTGGAGAGCATTATTAAGACGTCTAAGTCTTCACTCGGTCTATCCCTGTCTGGAATATTTCAGGCAAATTCCGGAGTCCGAAGGGCATTCGTTTATACCGGTATAATTCAAAGGGGATGACGAAGGGGGTCTTATCTCGGTTCTTCTCATGTACGCTTATCTGATGATAACCTATTGGAGGTCCAAAAGGTGGAGATTGTGGCGATTTGTCGTGTCGAGTGAAAAAGACCTTCGATTCATGGGAGCGGATAGGTATTTGAATTGGTTATGGTATTGATTATGCGGTAATCAACGAATAATCGAATTTTCCCTCTGAAACTTGATTAGACATTAACACGTTCTTCACAATTAATTTTTATTTCGCTATATGTACATTTCGGGTACTTTTCACCTATTATCAGTAGCTTATAACTTCCCTTTGGTTTCGGTATCATAACTACTGGAGCTGACAATATGATTTCACACTTTTCGATGATTTCATCTTATAGTAACTGGCAAATTTCTGTTTATAATTCCTCTGTAATTTGTGAGGTTAGACGATGTTAATGTAATATTTTAGGCCTGTCGCGAAGGCCGATTTTTCTATAAAATTTGATTAAGGGCGACTTTAGATCGTGGACGAAAGTTATCTATTTGATAGCATTCTGTATTATGTAAGCAAATTGAGAAGAATGTTGTGAATGGTACATCCTGCGTCGGTGTAACTGAAAGCGGAGTCATAATATCTAGTATCTCTAATATCTATATCCTTCGGCTAGTCACATACCATTCATATCTTGGAATCTTCTTCCTCTTTGGGCGGTACTGGCTCTATCTCATCTTCTTAGATTAATGCTCTCTCTTTTTCATGGACCCAAAGTGACCATGTCCTCTTTTTAGGTTTTGGATGAGTCCTACGTCCTAAAAGAAGTCAAGGTTATTGCGAGTGGTGAGCCGGGATCGTACACAAAAGTAACAAGTATTTGCCGTCTGCTATTGATGGGTGCTGTGTTGAATTTTGTCATTCGAACCTTGTTCGATACGTCGGCAAGTTTAATGATAATGTGTTTTCTTAACTTTTCGAAAAGATCTGATCTAGCTAGACCCGAGCGGGTTCTTGTGTCTAAGTAGGCGGTTCCTACCGCGTTTAGAATGGATATTATTAGGGCAGGACTGTCTCATATACGTAGTCCTAAATCAGTAGAGTAAAAACCTATCATAAAGAACTACAGGGTGGTTTTGGTAGTTTGTGTTACAATATTAATTTGATAACGCATACGATCAAATACCTTCGAAATATTTATGAACTGGATTTTGATTATATAACATAAGCAAACTCATGTCTAATATTTTGTTTGTTGTAAATAGACTTTTTAAATTTGTGTTGATTAAATATTTTTGCTAAGATACAATTCTACGTTGGTTTACTCAATAAACATTTAGAGAACTTTAAAAGATATTTAAAAGTATAGTTTCATTCTTCGCTAGATTTATTGACAGATGCTAATCTCACCAACTTCCTCAATCGGGAAACTTTCTGGATCTAAAAATATATTTAATACTCATGTGCGTGGTCTAGCAATAATTTTGGTATAATCTTTTATAATTAATGCTGGACTCTAAATTCTATATTCTAGCTTCATAGTCAATTTTGGCTTCATCAATTTTAATTTATTTATTATCATAGATCTTCAAGCTGCAAAATCTTCCATAAATTCCATCATATAGTTGCAAAATTCTCCTAATGCCAAACAATTATATTTTAAATCAAAACATATCACAAATCTATAAGTATATATTTGCTTCACTTATTATATATTTGAGAATTTATTATCAAATAAAAAAAATATTAAAATTAGTTACATAAAAAATGTCAATGTTTCGAAAATAGCCAGATGATATTCGTCTTTAAAACGGTTTTAATTGTTCCACTGTACTCTGAAGTTTGGAGTAAGAGTAATCTGATCATATAATTTGCTATGGCAATTTCATTGTACAAAAAAAGACGAGAGAATTAAAACTGGGTAAATTCATCTTGCAATATAAAATCAAAATATAAAAACTAGGTTTTGGCTTATTATTTTTTTTCACTGACCTGTTTTGCACTTTTTATTTGTACTCTTGGATAACGCCCTTTCTATGTGTTTTTAATAGCTTACATATAGGCTTGCGTCCGATCATGGGGTACTCGCAGCCCCTTCTCTAGCAAGTACATCGGTATGTTCGTTCCCTATTATATTTGCGGGTCCCGATACCCACATTAAAGTGAGCTTTTTGCCCTTGGCCATTTGATTCAGAGATTGTTTACAGTTCCAAGTAATTTTGGAATTCAAGCTGTACGCTTTAAGGTTCTTAAGGACAGCCCGACTCTCTGAAATTAGATAGTTGTGTGCCCCTTTGTAATCTTTTTTCATACAAACTTGAGCACATTGTTCCAATCTTCCAAGCCTATAAGACTGATGGGCCTTATCCGAGGAGAGCTGATCAATAATCACTTCAAAAGCGCAATACGAAATCAAATTTTGTTCGACCGTGTGGCAGAAATTCAATTAAGCCTCATATCCAATACTAAAGTAAGATATTTGGCCTGCTCGTATATCGCAATTTCTTGTCCTTTTACTTTGGCTTTGATATTTAGCTTCCTATGATTAGCGAAAGGTGTCACCACAATTTTATCTGAATTAACCTTGAAGACTTCTCTTAAACACTTTCACTTTCACTTTCTATACCTGCGGTGTTCTTACCGTTGTCAAATATCGTCCAGATACATTTTATTGTGGGTATGTCAATACCCTTCTTGAAGGCCCCTTTTTTTCACGGTTTTGTAGATTGTGTTTCCAAACGCATTTTCAATATCCACGAAAATACCTAATGCAATCTTCTTGTGTTGCAGTGAAGCTTCTAGGCCTGTTTTGAGGCTATATAGTGCATACATAGTAGATTTGAAAGGTTAATAGGCAAACTGTTACCTATGGAAAGGTATTGCCTTTAGGGCACTGTTCCTTATATCTTTATATATATTTTCTCCCCAACTTTTTAAAGAAATGAGGTAAGGTTAATTGGGGAGTAGGATTTGCCTCATTCGGTGGCCTTTGGTCCGCTTTAAATTTAAATATGACTCAGGTCTCTTTCTCGTCCATTGGAATATATCCTATCGTAAAGCTAGCTTCTAAACTTGTTACAAGTAGGAGGCTATTATATTTAGCCTGCTACAGCAATGCAGGAAAAATGCCGTCTGGGATTGGTGCTTTGAAGGGTTTAAAATTATTAAATGCCCATTCATTGTTTTTGTAATGAGTTAACACCCTTGCTATTACTTTCTGTAGTAGGTAGGAATATGATATTGAGCTGTACTTTTTGCTTACTATCTTGAGACGACCTAAATCCTTGTTAAGCGAGGGCACGACTCTGGAGGAAGATTTTTCTATTTGGCGGATAACTGGAAACATAGGCCTTTAGAATGCTATTTCTGAGGAGAAGCGCTATTGTTTCTAGCTATTCTGTGGTCTGGATATTGAGCTAGAGATCGTCGGTTCCCACATTTAAGCATTTTCTATAGAGGCTCCAATCTGTTTTCTACACTCCATTGCGACTTCCTTTGAGGCCTCTTTATCAAGTTCAACCTGCTGTTGGTCCGACAAAGAGGGTTCTTCCACAACATCTCAATTTTGAAATGTACTTGCTATGGTAGCATTAGCTAGAGTGCAGTCCGGCACCTCCTGCCTGATTGCATTCACAAAGGTAGGCTCGCGACCGCTATTAATACCATCTAAATTATTATATTAATTGTTAATATAATAATAATTAATATAAGTAAAAATAAAAACGTTAAACGTATTTTTATTTTACTTTTTAAAATGAACTGCAGCATATTAACGGTCACCACCATCGTTTTAATTAATATTAAGATATATAGGTAATGAATTCAGGTAGTCCCATATCCCTCTCATTATTGTTTGTGCCGCCCATACCATGTTGTGGGAGTTGAAATCAGAGCCCAAGATAAGGTGTTTATTGCCTTTTCTGCACCACCCCACAAGTCTACTTAACTCTTCTGATGGTAGTTTTCTTTGATCTCCTGGAAAGTCGGACCAGACGACCTGCCTCTTGCTATTCTGCATGGGAATTTCTATTTGAGTGCTGCTAGATGTGTGAATTCTGTAATGACTGTGTAATAAATGTTTCTTCTCAGCATTTCAAATTTGACTTTTTCGAATAACTAATAAAGGGCACTTGATGCCGCATTAGAGATTCAATTAAATACAGCATATGCTCTAGACTTGTCACCCACAAGACATGAAATGACCACTGGCACTCCTGGTACAGGTCCTAAGCCACTATACTACAGCAGGGCAGGGGAATGGTTAGAACAGGTTTGTTGCCCCATATCGCTCAAAGTCTAATAGAATCGTGTAGCCGAATAAGGCCGAGTTTGGTCGAAGAGTTTGTCCAAGAGAGGAAATAGTGACTTTATTGAAAGGGCAGATGGTAATAGGTCCCAGAATCTCTTAGCAGTAGGCCATCTGCTCATCCTGGGAAGATCATCCTATTTCGGTCATCCTAATGTTTTATCGGTAATAGGATACTATGCGCTCACACCACGAGTGCACCTGTCTTTTGTAATTGCAGTATATGTTATACTAAACACTATTCTTTTCCAAATCTTTCAGTTAAAAGCTGTACGTATGTTTCTTATTATTAATGTTATTTATAATGTATTATTATTCTATTGTAATATTTTGTAATAAATTTATAAGGAAATAAAGTAATACATTTCAAACTGCTTCGCTATTTTGCAATATAACAAACTTATTTTAGCCAAATGATTAAGCAATGGCATCGACAGAAATAATATGTATAAATTTAATCACCCGGAAAGCGAGATTATTTATATTAAATAATAAAAAAATTGCATGTTTTTGTAACTAAACCCTACAGAGAAAAAATGCTTTCAAATAAAAGAAGATCACAAGTTGCATATTTTAAACTTGTTCAAGAAAATTAATAAAAATATATTTTGTTTAATTGTGGACGCATTTGTGGTCCATTTTGTTGTTATATTGTGGTACTACGTTTTTTACTTGTTTATCCTAATAAGTGAATCTGTGTATTATAATGATAATGATATAATAATTAAAATAATAATACAATAATACATTTCATTACGATCGAATATAGCGTTTAATAATTAAAAATGAAAAAAATAATATTTTTTTGTAACTTTGTAACAAATTCTGCATTAACCGTAATTTTTTTGATATAGATAAGTTGTGTACAGTCATCTTATTTTTATCTCGGGACAATCGATGTGTATAATGGTGGATGCGCCGGGATTAAATTTTGGGTGTGTCATTTCAATCTTTACTTAATCTCTTTAATGATCATCTTCACGTTTACTTTAATAGAAGCTCGTATAGACTATAGTTAAACCATGTAAAGATATTTTAATGATTACATCTTATTCATAATTTCAAATATTTAATTGTGACCATTTCCTGCCCAGTTAGTATATTAGAATTTGTATTAAAAACAATCTTAGAAATATTATTTAACATTATAAGCTGTTTAATTAACTAGCAGTATAAGATATTTAAATGATACTATTCTTGTCTGAAATCTTCTAGCAAAATGCTGTATTGTATTATTTATGTTTTTTATAACGTATTCTTGTTCTATTGGAAGTAAAACTAACTGTTTTATTTTGAATTATCAAAATATACCACGAAGTGAAATACTTGTTTATTTATATTATGCACTATATATTAAGTTTTCATTCAGGTTAGATATAATTATTTTGTATTATCTATTATAATTTATATAATTATATAATTAATTCTTATAAAACTTTATTTAGTTTTCATTCTTCAGATTTATTATTAAAATTTAGACTGTGATTAATTTTTTGTTTAATATAAAATCATGCTGTAATCAAATTCTCTATTATTGGAAATTTAATAGTTCATTTTGAGATAATTAAGGTGGGTTGTTTTTCCTATAAGAAAATAAATACAGTGATAAACCTGGCGAAAAAGTTACGTTTTAACCATAAAAACACGCCGCAAATAATAAAAAAAATAAGTCTACATCGACACAAAACAAATTTAATTAATAAATCATTTGTATTTATTACATAATTTAAGTGCAAATATTATTTCAATTGTTAGAATACGTTATAATTATATTTACTCAAATTCCCCAAGCATACCATTACCTGCTGCCAAAGCAGTAATTACTACCTATAGGCAACATAAATTCTTTCAATTATTTGCTTATAGAGTTCACAAATTGAGCTTTATTTCTACATCCCGTTACTTTACGCCTGTATCACGAAAGTAACCTATCTAAATTATTAATTACATCCCGGGGAATTCAGAACGTGCTAATTACGATAATTCTCCGGCCTGGGCTGGCGCCCCCGTGCGCGTGTTAAATACACAACCGCCCCCTCTGCCCTAGTATGGAGACACGTAATCGGGATGTTTTCAGTGTTGACGAGGGCGACGTGTCGCCGTGACACGAAGGAAACTATGTCTATGTATGTGTGTGACGATTATTAATGCCTGCAAGCATCAAGGGGGGACGAAACCGCCATCGATTTTTGGCTTTGGTTTCGTCCTGCTGCCCGATGCGTGTCTATTAGCGGAAGACGCACCAGCTCGAGCCGAAAGTCTCGCATAATTGTCTAATAACCGGAGGTGATTTATTACAAAACGACGACATTTATCACTGCCTTTAGATGACGCCGCACAAAATTTTATTAGCCCCGTCTCGGTTACATTAAATATTTGAATTACAAGTTCAAACTCAATGTTCGTGCTTGAGAGCATCCCGTTAACGTAAATAATTAATCCCTCTTATTTCCTGCTGTAATATTATGTAACGAAAATATAAGCAATGACCCAATTTAAAATTTTATTAACGTACGCTAGAATTCTTTTGCTAAGAATAGGTAAAATTAATAAAATTTTAAATTTATTTATGATGTAGACGATGCCGTCAGCTCTCTTTTTACCAATAACCTTGATATAGTACCACCGACACCACAACTATTTTTAAATACTGGATTGATGAGGCTGTTACTTGTTGAAACTCCATATCACTTAATAAAATGCTGACACAGTATATGGTTTCAAAAATGTTTCTATTTCACCACACAGTGGCTTCGTCAGGTAGATGAGAAGACATTGACGTAGAAATAAAAACATTTTGAGACTATATACTTCTAAACTATTACAAGCTTAAAGAAATAGCTTTTTAAAATTAACGGAGTGTTGGTTTAATTTTTTTTGTTGTTACTTACGAAGTGCATTGCATTTTATTACCTACTTCCGCGGAGCCGCTTAGATAAAAATCATGTTTCAAATTTGCTTCAATTTTAATAATACTATTAAAATTATTTTTCACTTTAAATATATCTATTGTAAACTTTATAAAGTTAGGAAAGTACATGTTTATCTATATAGTATAGAGGTAATAGCGGTGAATTAATCTATGAATTAGGTTTCCAATCTTGTAAATGGTTTTAATCTTATAAACAAAGGTTATATTTCTAGATTTGTATTATCGTCAAAGGAGATTATATTATTATCTAAATTTTTCAATTGCATAAATTTAGTAGTACTGTTAAATTGTAGAATTTGTTGGCATGGTGAATTAATTTAATATTGTCAGGGTTATCTAGGTGCTGATTGTTGAAATTCTTCCAAAGTTCTTTATGTTTTTTTATTCTTTTATTTAACTACCTAGTTTGCCTATATATGTGGCACTACACCCATCACATGCTAGCTTTTACACTCCATTCTTTTGTAGTATGTTTTTAGTTTCATTGTATGTTGGAAGGTAGTTAAATAATATTTTTGTGTTCTAAATGTTATTGTTATGTCAAATTTATGTAGTGTTCTAGTTGTATTAAAGCTCATTTCTCCATTGTATGGTAATTTACAGAACTCTTGTTTTTTCTATTCTGTTCTTTATGCAAGTTTAATAGTGTTGTTTCATTCTTTGGCATATATTTTTGTTAATGAGTTTTTTTGCAAAATTGTGAATTTGTACTAATTACATTATCATGCGTATTAATGTACAATACACCGAGCCTTTAAATACAATAAGAAAATAAAAATAATATAATAATAGTAAATTAATCATTCATTTTTTTTTCTTTTCGCACCTTAATTTTGTCAGAATATCTCAGCACCATCTACCCTTAACCATCTTATCATATTTTTGTTTCGTCTTTCCCATTTCTTACATTTTTTTGCCGAACATCATACATATAATACACATTTTCAATAAATACTTCCCATCCAGCGTTTTCTCCTGACTCACATCTACCTCTTGGCCTTTTTCCCTGCTGTGCTAAATGTTACCTTGGCGTGCACCTGCTATTATTTAAATATATGATTGCATTCACTCTTCTTTTATTACATCTGTTTTTAATGAATTTCCTTTCACTTCCTTCCCTTATTTTTTTAAATTTTCTTAAATCTTTTTTTTCAAATATTCTCTTTCAATCTATTCCCCATTTTGATTTTTTCAAACCTCTTTTTACTAGTTTCCACGCCTATAATCCATACAAACTCATCTCATAACTCATCACTTTTTCCATTGTCCGTACGTTTTCCATTTTGGTAATTCGTAAAAACGGTTGGTGTTGAACAATTTTCCGGGCGAAGATTCATATATTTTTTTCAAATTTCATAATATTTCGCGGTGGCAGTAAATTTGCGCGTTATTTTGGTCTTAGTATCATTTATTCACATCAAAATAGTGGATTCAAAATTGTATATGTCATTAATATTGTTGGTTCCAGTTTACGTGAAGTGTTTTGTAAATAAAAATAACACACAGTTTATTCCTTACTTCACTTGTTGTAAGTGAAGTAAGGAATAAACTGTGTGTTATTTTTATTTTTATTTTTATATGTCATTAAGTTGCAAATTGAGTAATTCGTGCCTTCTGCTTGCTCCCAAAATCCGAAATATGCATAGCACCTTTGACAACAAATGCTGTTAAACTGGAGCTTCTGTAAGGATTTTTTATTCTGTATTGTATTGTGTATTCTATATCTGTAGAAAATGTCTTGGCTTTTTTGACGTTATACCCTTCAGTTGTTCTCTCTAATAGAGCACGTAATTTGTAATATTTATTTATATCCACTTTATGTTTAATTGACAAAATAGACTTCAAAATGGAATAACGAGTCCATACATTTTCAGAAAAACTGCTAACCTTGTTTCTAGTCTTCCAGTCCGTAAATTGTGAATACAATTTTTCGTACATTTTTCCTGATTTCTGCGGCAATAAAGTATCTGCCGTTATATTAGCACGTTAAGTTATTTCCAGCAGTGTTAAGTTTTCCATATCACTATCATCTTCAGACATTTTTTTACTGATATAATAAGAAAATTTCATAATGGAGCTTGTTTACTAATGATAATCTTTATCTGTCAAATTTTATATATCTGCTAAAATTTAATGTATTTTTATTTTTATTAATATGTTTATTATGTATTATTCAAGAAGGGAGACTAAAGATAAATAAATAAAACGTCGCCTCGCGATTTTATTGTTTAAAAATTTGAATTATAATGAAATTGTGTTATAATGAATAAAATTTAAATACAGTTATTGAAATTATAAGTGACATATTAAAATCTGGAAGTAGAAAAATATATTTAAGAGAGTCTGATATGATATGAAATCATCAAGATAGCATTCGTATTTTTTTAGGTATAAATATTTAAACAAATGCTTTTGAATTGATTTGATTAAATTTGAGTATTTATTGTAAAAGGGATTCCAAATACAACCCGCATATTCGAATGGAGAACGAACATATGTGAAATATAAAACTAATACAGCTTCAATGCCCTAAAAATATCTACAATTGCGAAATATAAATCGTAAGAAGCGATAAGCAGAAGACATCATATTATCGTCGTGATTATTAAAAGTTAGTTTAGAAACATAGACAATACCCAAATCCTTGAGTTTAATTACCTTAGCCAACGATTTTTCATTTATTTTGTAGCCATGCTCAATAACCACGTTCTTTCTTCTAAATGAAATTAAAATTTACCAGCATTTAACGAAACTTTATTAGCAGATTACCAATACAATAAATTTGGAGTCAGTATTTTCTTATAAATGATCACAATCAGCATTGGAATATATTTGCTTCGTAATTTTCAAATCATCGGCAAAAATAAGAATTTAAAATTTAATCTCGAAATCAGGTCATCAATAAAACAATTAAAAAGCGCGGAACCCAGATTAGAGCCTTGTGGTACACCGGAAGTACATAACTTTTAATTAGTTTATAAAGTTATGAGGAATATTGAATGTAATTTAGACAATACAGGTTGTGATCAATTTTATCGAATACCTTCGATATATCTGTATAGATAACATTGACTTGAGTTTGACCATCTAAATTGTTATATAGAAATTGATTCTCAATAAGTAAATTAGTAACTGTAGATCGATTTGGTCTAAATCCATGCTGATGAGACGATACATTTGAATAAATGAAGGTATTGGTAAATGTACATAATGACATTTAAAAACATTTTATTACATTGGATAATATTAAAACAGACCATTAATTAGGTATCAGCTTATTACCGGATTTAAATACCGGAATAATCCAGATGGCCGAAAATACGCTTTGTTTCAAGCAGAGATTAAATAGGTCTTTAAGTGCTGTTGAATGAACAAATATACAGTCCTAAAATACTAATGCTGGTATGCCATCCGGACCAGAACTTAATCTAGATCCTAATTTGTTGAGAGGATTTGCTATATCTGATTATGCAAATGACCCTATATTTTAAAAGTTTGTAGTATGATATGATCAAATTAAAGATTATTATCAGAAGGTTGATATGATGATGCAACATGGGAAGCATAGGCCCCGACTATATAATAGTAACGGAAATTCAATATCATCCAGAAACGTTATTGGTCGGATTGAACTAACATTCTTTAAGACATTAATGAAATTCCAGAATTTCTTGGGATTAGTACATAAGTTTCTTTTGGATTCAGACATAAACCGTAAATAGGCAGTGCGAGTGGAAGATGACCTGCAAGCATGAACTCCGCCCGTCAGCATGGTGTTAAATTATATTCGTATGTATGTATTGTTTCCTTCGGTATTGAGAGTGTCACGTTATTTTATTTGTATTGTAACCATGTTTGATCAAGTTTAAATAAAGATAAAAATTGAGGTTCAGCCTTACGGCGACTGCGAAAATTTCTACCTAAAATATACAGAAAGCGGATGCTCTTTCATTAATTTGAAAAATGTTTTCTTATCCTTTTATACAGACTTTGGTCTATATCAAAACCAATAAGGATATATAGTATTAGATCGACAAATGTAAAAGGCACAATCTTCAAGTGTAGTGTACAGTTTGTCGTAGAATAATTTTCAAGCAGTGCTTACACAAAAACAAGAGTACACCAGTCGAAGTAATGTCAGCGATTGAATCATACAATTTTATTAAGTCAGCTTTTTTGAAGTTAAAAGCAATGCAATTAGGATTATTAGAAAACCTATTATTTGTTTTCTTATGTATGGGCACACAAAGTTCTATCTCTAGTACAGGATGATATTTATCTTCTTTAATGATAGGATTTATTTTTTTCACAAAAGTCAAGAATTTTGTGAAAAATATGTTTAATTAAACTTTTTCAAATTCTCATTCCCTTTAACTTTAAATATCACGAAAAAACATAAAAAGCGCCTCGAGTCACCCACATTAATTATATTACTATTCGATAAATAAGTCAATTTATCAATTTCAATAAAAAATACGTTTGATTAGTTAATGAAATTTACTATCGTACTTTAGTTTGATTTATTTATTGAATAGTAATATAGAGTCCGCCAATAAGGGCGCGTGAACATTAAAATTGAATAAAACAAGTTGTGTGTGAGGTAGAAACGAAATTTATTTTTCATTCGAAAGGGTATTCGACCCTATTAAGTATGGAAGATAACATCGTTCAAATGACCACCGCGGCTCCGTTTGGTAGCCCGGATCCGGGAGGTCCAATTTTCGATGACTCTGGAGCACATACCGGCCTCAATTTGAGCGATGGCGTTGCGTATGTTGACTTTGAGGTCATCGGTGTTTAGAGGCTTGTTGGCGTAGACCAGCGACTTGAGATAGCCCCAGAGAAAAAAGTCTAAAGGCGTTAAATCGCACGATCTCGGTGGCCAGTTGATATCGCCTCCGCGCGAGATGACCATGTCCGGAAATCGCTCGTGCAGAATGTCCATTGTGGCATGGGCTGTGTGGTACGTGGCGCCGTCCTGCTGGAACCACATGTCGTCCGTGTCCATATCATCCAGTTTAGGCCAAAAGAAGTTGGTTATCATCGACCTGTAGCGCTCCCCATTGACGGTTATGGCCGCCCCAGCTTCGTTCTCGAAAAAGTACGGACCGATGATGCCGCCGGACAAAAACCACACCAAACAGTGACTTTCTGGGGATGCATTGCCACTTGGTGGACCTCGTGTGGGTTGTTCTCACTCCAAATGCGGCAATTTTGCTTGTTCACATACCCGTTCATCCAGAAATGAGCCTCGTCGCTGAAGATAATTTTTCGGCCAAAATGGGGGTCTGCTTCCAACTGCTCCAGAGCCCAGTCTGCGAACGCCCGACGCTGTCTGTGGTCGTTTATCTTGAGCTCCTGGGTCAATTGGATTTTGTACGGGTGCAGACCCAAATCCAGATGCAAAATTTTGCGAGTTGATGTCTCCGAAAGGCCAAGGTCCTGTGCACGACAAAAAATGGACTGCCTCGGGTTCTCGCGCACACTCTCACGGACAGCAGCGATATTTTCGTTCAATCGGGCGTTTCGTCGACGTGTCAGTGTTGGCTGGTTGTTTGCTGAACCAGTCGACTCGAATTTGCCCACCAATCGACGGATAGTCGACTCTACAGGCCGATCATCGCGACCGTAAAATGGGCGAAGTGCGCGGAACGTTGCTCGAACTGATGACCCATTTTCGTAAAACAATTTAATAATTTGCACGTGCTGCTCGACACTCAAACTTGCCATGGTGATTTGGGGTTATATACTGAACAAATAACAGCAACTTTGACAGCTCTACCTCGAACAACATGGCCGCACCCTTCCGGCAAACTTCGCGCGTCCCTATTGGCGGACCCTTTATAATTAATATAGGTGACTTCAATATGAATGAGCGTCTTGGTGGGTTAAAATAGACATTATTAATATAAAATTTGATTTAACCAACAATCACTTTTACAACCAATAAATCTGGCGATTTAAATTTTAAAGTTATTGTGAGTGTATTTTATTTTGTAATATTTTTTTAGTAAGACTTGTAAAGCAAATAATAGTTATTTGTATGCCAAGGCCGCGAAACATAACTTTAGTGGCCCGAGAGGAAAATTATAGCCGAGGCCGCTTGCGGCCGAGGCAATATAACCTCGAGGACACTAAAGTATTTCGCGGCCAAGGTGTACACAAAGCTTTTTGTGCAACTGGTACAATTAATAATAAAAAAAATAACAAGAGTTATAGATAAGTAATGAAAAATTGTTGTCAAAACTTTTTATGTGACTATTAGAAAACATATATTTTAACGAATAAATATTACTTAGGGTTAACATTTATGGTTATAGTACAATTAGAATTACTTGCTTCCGTTACAAATTGAGTTATTTGTTCTGCAGTTAATATATTAGATTTTTTGGCTCGATACCCGACAGATTTATTTTTTAATAAGGGCACTAACTACGAAAATTTCAAAATATCAATTCCATCTTTTATGTTAATTGTACATTTAAGCATGGAATAAATACTCCATAAACTTGTCGATTTTAAAACTTTTGATTTGTCTTTCAAGTATGCCATCAAAACATTTTCCGATAATTTCGTTACCTTTTTTCCATGACACCACGCTTTAAATTCGTCATATGCCTTTTCATATTGCCGTTTGGATTTTTGTGGTATTAAATTTTCTGTTGCAGCATCCGCTATTAATTTGATTTATAGTGGAGTACAACTAATAGTATAATTACTATCGGAATCGGACATTTTCTTAAACTAGTGTTGGCATGGCGACGCGGACTTTTTGCGTACTTTGGCGTACTGGTCGCTAGGCGACGCGTCCGCGAAGTAACTCGGACCGCGAAATTTCATTTTGCAAG
The DNA here is from genome assembly GCA_963969525.1 of Ontholestes murinus. Taxonomy (NCBI): domain Eukaryota; kingdom Metazoa; phylum Arthropoda; class Insecta; order Coleoptera; family Staphylinidae; genus Ontholestes; species Ontholestes murinus. Next base: position 27,065,897 of record OZ018395.1, on the reverse strand, counting down.
CGTTCAGGAGTTCGCGATGGAACATCTTCGCGTACTGTTGCACAAAAACTAAATTAAACTGTACAAAGGCGAGATAAATTGATTGTATCAATAGATATTTGGAGAATAGCAGGAAGGACAGACTTTTTAGTTGATAGAACTTTATCACAATCTTTAAAAGTTCATTATTAGCAATACTGACTGTAAACTATGTTTAAATAAAAACTAAAATTGAATAGTCACTGACGGCACCGTGGCAATAAAGAGCATTGCATTTATTATTTAAGCCCTAGACATTCTGGTAATATACTGATAAGATTGCAAAATCATCTTCGAAATGGCTGGTCCGCGTTTTGTTGGTTTCGATTGAAGCCAATATTGTTTTAAGTTAACCCGCAAACCTTGACCTTCCTCCTTTATGTATTTCCATTTATACTTTTGCCCAGTATTAATATTCAATACTTTCTTTGCATTGCATTTTTTATATCTCCCCTTCCATATTATCCCATCATTCACCCTTTTATTTGTTGTAGACTTTTTGCCCCTCTCATTGACTACCTAAAGCCTTATAATTCCTCCTACTTCTTGTTCATCATCATTTTTGTCAGTAATCCTACAATGTATTTTCTAGTTACCTAGTCCTCAAAATTTTTTTAGCACCCAACTTTTCTCTTCCTATCTTTATATATGTTTTGTTATCATTTCCATAAATATTTCTTTATATATTTTACTTTATATTTTTCTATAAATAATATGTTGTGATCGTTTTCGTTTCCTTATTTCATGGAATTGATATTTACTTTTTTTATTTATATATTTATTTTTTGATAATAATTTTTGTTCAATTTCTTTAGAATTTCCTTTCCATGTTATGTCATTCTTATATTTATTTATGTTTTACATTACAACCCTTAGTGTGTCTTTGCATTCTGGTTATTTCCCTCCATACTGATCTCTTCTAGGTTTTTCACCTCCAACCTCTGATATTTATCATTATTAGATCTTCTTCCACGTCCTCCATCCATCTAATTCTGGGCCCACTCCTCTTTCTTGTCCCAAATAGCTTCAATTGCATAGCCCTTTTGCTTGTTCTTGTATCTTCCATTCTATAGACATGTCACATCCATATCTGTCTTCGGATTATTACATTATTACTTTTGACAATGTCCATTCCATTATTATTTGTTTAATCTCATTATTTATTTGTATTCTTCTGTATTGGTTCGAATAATGTTTGCATATTTTTTGCTCGAATATTCTTATCAGTTCTTGATCATTATTTTGTCTCTGTCTCACAACCATAGAGATTATAAGATGTTATTATACTAGAGTTTTATATATATATATATATATATATATATATATATATATATATATATATATATATATATATATTGATTTTTGTATTATTTGCGTAGTTTCTTTTTTACCCAATAATTTAACCTCTTGTCGTATTCTGTTTCCTTTGTCTTTTACTAGTTCCTCTTCATATTCTTCTTTTTTTATAATGTTATTTCTTGGTCTATATAAATGTTTTATTTGCTAGTTTGTTTAAATTTCATTATTATCCTTTATTTTTTCTTGATTCTTCTTTTTGAAGAAATAAAAGAAAGTGCCTATTGAAACATACCATATGACATGTGATAAATGTTCTCCCTATGAGTAAATAAATGAAAAATGTTTCCTAAGCCTCAAATAAATATAATACCGTACTGACGAAAACTAATAATCCAGTGGCGTGACAGACGGGCAGGTCCGTGGACCTTAGACGACGTCTCAACTTGTGAACTGAGCTCGCGTGCTTCAGACACTATCTCGCCCTCACGTCTGAGTCTCGCGCCGCTAAGAGAACGAGGATTACATAAATTAGGACCCGCTTTACGAGGGTTGTGCATAAAAAGGGGGTTAGCTTGTGTTTTTAGCTCGTTATGTGATAAACGCGGTGCGCCCTCTCCGCCGTCGCAACGATTAGATAAAGCAAATATATGTGTTTGGTGTTGAGCGCGCGGACGCGTAATGGTACGAAAATTAGCGATATACTGCTACGGAACGCAGGGTCGATCGTATCTTGATGGAATTGGACAATAAAATTTATTAATGCCGCCACAATTTACGGCACAATTTCGCATTTTACTGCCCGCACAATTTTTTTTTGTTAACGTTACGTTTGAATCACATTATATTTGATGGATTTACGTTAGTGCATTTTGAGCTCCGCTTAAATTGTGGCATAATGATCGATGTGTATACAAAATGCATTTGATAGATTATTACAAACATGTTGTATTTAAGGAGATAAATAGAAATGAATTGAAATTAAAAGACGATAACTTATACCACTAAACTAGAAGATAACTTATAGTCGAAACTATATTGAATGTGTAATTTAAAAAAATACACTGGTAAACCAAAGTTATCGTGTTTTAATTACAACTCATTCAAGATGTACCACGAGGTACAGCATCAAATATAATTAGAAATATTTATTAGGCTGAACGTGTGTCCGTTTATTTTTGATATATTTTATTATAATTATATAATCTGCCAGAATCAAATGATGTTGAAAACAGCAACAGGACAAAACACGATCTTGCAGAAGTTGCTGCGATCTTGCAACCTCTTGGTAATTTCCCGGCTCCTAAATCATTGTTTCGCCTAGGAAAGAAGACCGGATCCAGCTCAAGACCATTAAAATTAATCTTCGATGAGAGGGAAACAGCTGCTAAAATCTTGAAAGCTTCTTACAATATATCCGGTAGTAATATAAAATATAAAAGGGACCAAACTGTCATGCAAATGAACCACTTAAAGCTACTGTATGCAGAATTAAATGACCGTCAAAAGAATGGTGAATCTAATTTAAAAATAAAATTTATAAACGATAATCCAACTATCGTAGCTTTTAATCATCGCCAATCTTTTTCAAAAAACGCCTAAGTACATCCAGAAATTCATTTTCTCTCCAAATGTATTATCAAAATGTTCGAGGTTTAGCGACGAAAACACAAACTTTATACAATAATATATTATCAGCGGATAATGAAATGTATGCTTTTTCCGAAACATGGTTACATGATGGCATATTTGATGCTGAATTGTTTCCTTCCAATTTCTCTGTATTCCGGGCTGACAGAGTTGGGAAAAAAGGAGGTGGATGCTTGCTTGCAGTCGATCGTAAATATTTACCACAACGGATCAATGGTTTCGGATTATCAATAAACAATGTTGATATTGTAGGTGTGAAAATACACATTAATTTAGATGTTATCAATATTGTCTGTATTTACTTGCCACCAAACTCCAATTTACAAACTTACAATTTTATTTTTAATTTAATTGAACAGAACGTTAATTTTGGAACACCTACATTAATTACTGGAGATTTTAACTTACCATATTTTTACGACTTTGTAACACACGGCTCTGACTCGACTCCCCAGACTGATTCATTAATAAATTTCATTACTTTTAATAAATTGTTTCAAGTAAACAATATATTAAATTCAAAAAATAGACTTTTAGACCTGATACTGCATACAAATAGTATTAATTGTAAAATTTTAAATCTTGCTGATCCAGTTGTAGGCATAGATAATTATCATCCTCCCTTATGTTTTAATGTTGCTATTAAAAATTATATTCGCCAATATTTAGGACCAAACCAATTGAATTACAATTTAATTTTAAACGAGCCAATTTGTCTGTATTATATCACGACATATTAGAGTGTTGTTGGGATAATATTATATCCTCTAAAGATCCTACTATAGCTGTTTAACTATTGTATTCCAAACTGCATTATATGTTCAAGAAAAGTGTCCCCATTATTAAACATCAAGAAAAGCCTAAATTTCCATCATGGTTTTCTCAAAATACTAAGAGACTCATTCGTGTTAAGTCGAGATATTTAAAATTACAAAAACGGTGCAAATTCAATTTGTACACTCGCAAAATCAGAGAAATACGACGTATTGTAAAGGTGGAAATTAACAAAGATCATCATTCTTATATTCTACAACAAGAATCATTCATAAAACAGGACCCCAAAAAGTTCTGGTCTTTTGTTAATAAAAAACGGTCATCCTCCCGAATTCCCGGTATTATGAAAAGCGGTAATATTGTTATTGACACTGAGCAGGAAATTGTTAATAGTTTTGCAAAATTTTTCAAGAGTGTGTATAAACCAGCTTCAAATTTCAATTTTAACCCGACTATAACTACGAGTTCTAACACAACTTTACATATTAATTATTTATCTGATGATGATATAATATCAGCCGCTAAAAAATTAAAATCTACTTTCATTTGTGGTCCAGATAGAATACCTTCTATTATTGTAAAAGATTGTATAGCTTCTTTTGTTACACCTTTAAAACATATTTTCAACTTAATTTTAAAAACTTCCTCATTTCCTGATGTTTGGAAAGTTGCTTGGATTAGTCCAATTTTTAAATCCGGTGATAAAAGTTGAGTTAGTAACTACAGACCAATCGCGATAATAAATAATTTTGCCAAGCTATTTGAAAGTATTATGTCTATTAAATTTTATTATCATGTCTCGAATAGTATTACGCCTTACCAGCATGGATTTGTTCCTAATAGATCAACCGCCACGAATCTGCTAAATTTTACTCAATTTATATCCGAAGTTTTGGATAGACGTGGACAGGTGGATGCGATTTATTTAGATTTTAAAAAAGCGTTCGATAACATTAATCATAACATTATACTAGAGAAGATTTCTAATGTTGGTTTCTCGCCAATGTTGTGTTCTCTTATAAAATCATACCTTAGTAATAGGACCCAATATGTGGATTATAATGGTTTCAAATCACCCGAATTTATTGCTACAAGTGGTCTACCGCAAGGGTCAAATCTTGGTCATTTAATATTCATATGTTTTATAAATGATATTGTATGTACTTTGAACTCTAATGTATTACTTTATGCGGATGACATAAAACTGTATCGTGAAATTAATTCGTATGACGACTGTTTAGTTTTAATGCAAGACCTACAAAGAATTGAGGAATGGTGTGTAAATAATGCTTTGGATTTAAACATAAATAAATGTAATTTTATTAGTTTCAATAGAAAGGACAATCCTATTAATTGTAATTATTTTATCGGAAATCATCAACTTTCGAACTGCAATATTATTAAAGATCTGGGTATTTTGCTTGACAGCAAATTAAAATTTCAAGCACATATCAACGAAAAATGCAGCTCCGGTTATAAAATGTTGGGATTCATTATACGGAACTCCACTGATTTCAACGATATTTTTGCTTTAAAATGTTTGTATTTCGCATTTGTCAGATCGAAACTTGAATATTGCTCGATTATATGGTCTCCATTTCTTTCACGTTATATACAACAAATTAAAACCATACAGCGAAAATTTCTAAAATTGTTATACTTTAAAAAATATAAAGTATATCCTGTCCAAAATTACAATCATGAGTTGTTGCTTTTGGAATTCGATATACCATCATTGGAGTCTCGAAGAACTTTATCATCATTATTGTTTCTTTTTAATTTAATTAATAATAGGATAAACGATTTCAATTTACTTTCACAAATAAATTTTCACGTTCCAAGGCTGAATTCCAGATGCATCAGCTCTTTTGTTTATTCAACCGCAAAAACTAATATTTTGTATTATTCTCCTTTGGTTCGGATGGCCAGGCTATATAATGAGTTTTCTAATATTGACATATTTAATACTACCCCTTCTGAAATTAAGAAGTTTATCTTTGGTTCAATTAAATAATAAATATTGGCGGCGTACATATTATTTACATTCCATTTTATTATGTTATTAATTTTAGTTTTTCATTATTTAGTTAACTTTAAGTTTATTTATATTTCTCCCTCATTGGATGTATAATCTGTCGAGAAATAAACTATTATTATTATTATTATTATTATTATTTATAAAATTTGGCAATACAAATCTAGTTTATTGTCTTATTATTTGCGCATATTAAATTATATGTACATAATTTTGTTGTTGTTTATTCTGCTTAATATTAAAATAGCATTATAAATCCATATAAATAACAATTTAATGATTAAATTAATCCTATTCCATTGTGACTAAGTTTTTGTAGTTGTTTATTTAATTATAAATAACAATATTGATGTATTTGTACCAGTCCAGTTAATAAATAAATAATATATATTATATAAATGAATAGTTCAATTGTTTTTATGCAATTAACTCATTAAAATAAGCTGTTTGGTTCATTATTGATCAGGATATTGACTTATTTTTAGTTGATAAATAAATTATTTGTACTACAATTATGTACACACTAAATGCATGCAAGAAACGTATAAAAAATATCAAATATTGATTTAACACTATGTACCACAAATAATAGTAAATAAATAACTTCCTATGAATAACGTCAGCACTTTAGTTTATTTAATTAATTACAACCATTATTTCTCGAAGCTGAAAAGTTTGCAAAAATAATGATGGAGGATTTTTAGGTATTAGTCTAAAAATATTATGTTCATTAATATATGACAGACCTTTTATTTTCTAATAATTGAGAATAGTTCACCTAACTTTATATTATTGAAATTTACTTTGTTTTAATGATTATTTTAAGACTGGTTATACTCTGAGAATATAGGCATAGTTATTCCCCGAAAAAGTATTGTAATCCTTTAAAAATAAAGGATTAAAGAAAAATAAATTGAATGGGCAGAAAGACCATTGGACGATAGCCCAAACACACAGACTAACCCTTATTGTTAATCATTTGTATATTTCTTCAAATTATATGTATAACAATAGTTCGAATAAAGATGTTATTCTCTCTCTAAAGTGAATCGAATCTTAGAACAAAAGAGAATGGAAACAGTTCAAAGACTATTATTCAATAGTAGCCAAACAATTCGCACCCATTATATGTCAAACATATTGACACGTAGTGTCAAATCATAATCCCTTTTTGGGACAAAAAAAGCCATATTTGGCAAATCATTTGATAAATATTCATCAAGAAAGTCTTCGTGGAGCAGAACTTTTGCCAGACGAATAGAGGGTGAGAATGGAAGAATACATTTTTTGTGAACTCAAACTTTTTCAAGTGCGATCGAAATTTTTGTAAAGAATTATTATGTATAATATTGGAATACTTTTGTTAGCATCTTGGATAAAATAAATAATACCTACGTTCCATATATAAGCCACAAAATATGCATAGAATTAAAGAAACAAAATGTTGATGTAATTGAAGTTTACAGGGAAAATTTAAAGAAAAAAATAATAAATAACAAATTTTAAACGATAGAACCAATTCAATCAAATAACGTGTAAAATTTGTGATGGGAAATATATCGGATAAACGGGAAAAAGACTTAAAACTATATATACCGAACATAAAAAAAGCTACAAAAAGACAGACCATAGAAACAGGACTGTCGGATCACTGCATTACAAAGAGACATCTATTAGCCGACATCAAACCGACTCACTTTGCCGCGAAAGGCCGAAAATTAAATCTACTTAAAGACCTTGAGATAAAAAAGCAATTCGTAATGGTGATTATATATTTAATAACCAGGACGAATTATTAAAGAATTCAACTTTTTTAATTTCAGTACTTTCCCACAATTAACTCAAATATATAATATTGTTGATCAGCGACGATCATTTTCAAAAGTATTACAAATTTTAACTGGTTAAAAATGATAATGTACGTTTTTAACCCGTTAAAATGTGCAATTCCCTTGATAATGATGGTTGCTGATTTAAACATATGTTAGGAAAATATATACGATAAAGCGTTCTAATTTAAAATTTCCTAAATTAGATACTTATTATCTAATCAGTATTTTCTGTTTGTATTGTATAATTATAATTAATTGTAGTGGTCAAAACATAGTAAGTGTTTTATTCATTGTTCATTATGAATTACCACCTAGTAACGGTCGCAACCATCACTGTGTCTAAAAATATTGCTACCAAAGGCAGTGATTAATCTAAACTTTTTTTCTGCCTTCGCAGAAGACAAACTGAATTAATTATTCATATATTTAAACTTCTATTAGAGATACATAATATAGGCCTGTAATTAAACATCTGATAATTACGCCTTTATGCAATAATTTGATTATTGTATTTTTTAAACATTTATCAGTTTACTAAGGGTTTTAATAGTAACTTTGAGATTTGCTTCACAACTTTTACAGTAATTTAATTTATTTCAGGATTTATTTATTAGGATTCGAATTATTAATTACACATATAATATAACCTTCAACAACAAAAATGTAAAAAATATGTATTTGATCTTTTTATTTTGCACTTATAATATGCATCAGGTTTTAGTTTGCACATGATATCATTAGAAACATTAAAATAATATCTTTTGAATTTTTAGCTATCTGAGAAATTTATTCGTAGTTATTATTTTTACAATGTTATTTCTATTTTAATTTTACTGTAAAGAATGAATGTATATATTAATTTTTCTCTTTTTTTACAGGTACGTTTACTATTATCCAATTGCCTACACTCCATAGAATGATAGACGTACGAGAGTAATTTACAAGGGTAAAGTAAATTAATTTAAAATTTTACAGCAGCATATAATCGTAACAAAAGCGAAGAAATAGTTTGTAAACAGTTATGATTGCTTTAATTTTTTCTAAGGAATCATGTTTTTTATTCGAGATAACTGAACCAAATATTTTCACTTTTGTTTGATTTTTTATAGTATTCATAATAACCAAATTGTGTATAATTTAATTTCCCTAAATATGTATACACGTTGTCCCCTGAAATTTTGAATACGGGCATTTTAATGCATTACTCGTTGCTTAGTTACTACACTCGTCACATATTTTAATAGACTGATCAACGGGAAATAATCAGTAGTTTCTAATTTGTAATAAAATAGGGAATCAAAATGAAACATATTTACACGTTATTTTAATATTACTAGTTTTACGGACACAATGCTGACTTAACGAGTAACAAATAACTGCAATGTTCATCTTATTAAATGTTCGAAAACATCTTCTTGTTGAGCCAAACAATATCCCAGATGACCATAAAATTCCTGTTAACATTATAGCTTCAAAATGTCAAATTGACATGCATATTGCAGCAACAACCATAGCGACCAATAATAATAATCGAGATATAATACAAATTACATTACTCATATTCAAAATTTCAAGGGACAACGTGTATGTAGATATAATCAATATGTATTAGATAATTTTTATTTTAAATTATAGACATCAATTAAAATAAACTATTTTCATTTTTTCAAACACTTCTAGTTTTTGTATTTGGTTTGGATCGTTTGAAATATCTATTCCTTTTAACTTTGCCAATTGTGGTCAAATTTTATTTAACTGTATGTATTTTAATATCTAATTAACTAGAAAATATGCTTACAATACTTAGATAGGTTTTTGTTATATCAATGATGAATATTAAAAAATTACATTCGGAAAAAAATTGTATTTGCAGTATTTTGATTATTAATTGCAAAGCTCTAAGAATAGGTTTTTATAGTTTTTCACATTTAGAAATTGCATTTTCTGATAGCTTTTTTACACCACATACATAAACAATAAGGTTTTTTTCTCTTGCATAAAATTTAACAGTTGTTGACTAACTAGGGGTTGTTGATTTCAATCATTTGGATTAACGATTTAAATAGAAATAATTGTATCAATGATGAGTATTGAAAACAAAAGAGTTTTATGAAACAATCTTATTTCGAATATTTAGATATTTCTTTCGAAATTACAAAAAAAGGACGACACAATCTGTATTGAGAAATTTTGTCAAAGAATGGGTTCTTTTCTTAAGATTTTTTCTCCAATAATCTTCTGTGAATACTCAATAGTAATGTAATCGAGCAACTATATTTGTGTTGTGAATAAACAATTAACAATTCAATTCAAACGAGTTTATTAATTTGATTAAAAACCGTGAACTATCTTGTGAAATTAAAATATTAGTACTTTGTTAATAACAAGCCAAAGTTGTCGAAACTGGAGTCAATAGAATACAAAGTCATTCATTCTATTGCAATTATTGAAACATAAAATGACCTACAACACAATGTCGAAACATTAGCAAAAGAACGGCAAGAGATAAACATGACGATAGATACAGAGAAAATAAAAATACGATAATATCAATACTGGAGAAAAAGCATAATATGGAATATAATGAAGTACTACTTGAACAAGTATTCAAAATGGACAAAGAAGGAAATTTTTAACATAACTAAAACACATTATTTGGCAGTAGAAACATTTCAAAAATGCAAAAAGACGAAAAAGACAATAAGAAATACAATAATATACAACAGTGGAACATACTCAATAACAAGGAAATATAAACATAAAAAGTATTTAAGAAAATTTTAAGCAGAATTGCTTAATACATGAAATATAAAATAAAATAAATATCTACAGTTGTAGACAGAAGTAGAAGAAATTCTCCAGAATTTTAATAAATGGGAACATTCAATATGGATTTTACTGAAAGAACATTCTGAAGAATGAAGTCCGCTGTGATTCCTGTGCTCAAAATTTAGTTTACTTTTTTATGTTTGTGTATATTAATGTATTTTAGTAGCAGGTAATCCAACGCATTACAATAAGCAATAAATAAACAATAAACAGTTTTTTTTTAACTTTGATAATGATAGTAATTGATCAAAACACTGAAACCAAAATTAAGATGTATATGGAAAAATTGTAATTTCCGTAATCGTTAGAGAAACAAGAACCAAAAATTATATAAGCTTATCGATTGGCATTTGGAAATATACTGTAGTAGTATTCATTAATAAAATAATAAATATTGAACATAATAACTTGAATTACATTACATATTAATTTATTGCTGAACTATAATAGTTCATTTATTGGTTTCGAAATGTTACATAAATATTTTTTCCAAATACTTTAAACCTTTGATTATGATACGGTTAATTATTGACTAAGTTTTGGACCGGTTTAAATTTGTCATTTCCATCCAATTTCTTTGTAACTGGTTATGGATTATCTCACTTTATTCTGTATTTTAGATAGTATCTTATAGATATAAGTAATTGTTTTTTGTTTAAGTTAGCGCTAAAAGTTATTGATTAGTTTCCGCGAGTATTAATGATGACTATACATATATAGAAAGTAGTTTAATTTGTAAACAATTTTTTATTAATTTAAATGTCTTGAACCTAAAATATTGAATATTTTTGCTTTTATATTTGTCTACCAGGTCTAATAACGGTTTTATTTTGTTAGACATTTTATAGATTGTAATAACAATTCTTATTTGATATATCTATTTATCTCCCTCTAAAGCGCATATTTGGTATGATAATTGGTTCATCTCTTAAAAGAAAACCAATCTGTTCATCACCGTAACATTTACAATTACCATAAGTTGCATGATTATAGTCTGTTCGTTGGATCTTTCGTCGTACATCACAAACTATCGCTTCGAGAAACGACGCAAAAACATTCAGTCTGATAAAGTAAACCAAATGCGTTAGAAAAAGGACGCACTGTAAAACTTTCGTCGTTTTTTGAAGCGATAGTATGTGACGTACGACGAAAGATCCAACGAACAGACTTTATGTTCATTTATAAACATATATACTAGAAGTAAAACTCACTAGTATATACAAAAGGGAAGAATGAGAAGCTTGGTAATTTTTATTAAATTTCTCACTGATTTTCATTAAACAGATTTTAAACGAATCCTATTAAATATTATTTTTTAAATATCTTATATTACAGGGATAAAAACAATTTTAATTAAAGCAATATCTTTAATTTTATCCCCCTAATATATATGGGTAGTAATTTCGTATATTTAATTTAGGTTAGTAGTAGTTTTTAAGTATAGATTTTGTTATTTCCTTCATTGTACAATTATTAAGTTAAAGTTACAGCAGCTCTACATGTAATTCAATTTTATATGCAATATTATGTGAGTAGTAAAATTTATACTTCATAGAATCAAATTTCCAACGAATCATTTCTAGGCCATCGTGTGAATAAATTTGATCAGTTTCACGCTATTTGCACTTTGGCCACACATGATTGTTACATTTGTGTTGATTGCAGCTGTGCCTTTGCCATTCCCGTTTATGCGGTGCGTTTAAAGCATTTTGAAAACCCATTAATCGGATATCCAACTATACGAGAAAATTCCGCAATTAAAGTCCGCACTGAAATTAAAATATTGGAAATGTAATTCGTAGTTTTTATTTGCTGATCCGACCATGGCGCGTGCAATATTTATTAAAACCCACACAACAGCCAATATTGAACTCGTGTAATATACCTAAAATTAAATTATAGCTTCGAAAATGTCTGCCTCTTTGTAAAACGGTAGTGGAAATATCAGGTGCTTTATTGGGAGGAAATACGCCCCCTCGAAGCAGATTTCCCGAATGAACGCAGTGATTTACATCTAGCCTGTAGACGTATTCATGTGAAAAAAATGTAAATGCCACTCTGATTTCTGGCATGTATCGGGAAACTATGTATTTATGCTGAATTCGTTTGTTTTCTTGCTTCTTACTTATTCTGTCGGTGGATTAAATGGAATCCATCAGACCTAAAACACCAGTTTATTTAAATCATGACGAATTCTTGAGTACATAGGAATTTAGAATGAATAAATTTTACCATGCAATGGTAGAATTACTATTACTTTGCCACTTATTGCTTCATTAACCTAAATAATTATATTTATTTATGGCATTTATTTTATATTTCTATATAATTAAATAATTAATTTGCAATGAAAATTGATGAGTTACATGAAGATCATACATTATAAAATAACTTGTAATCACCATCTATACAGTTTATTATTATTTATATATTTATTATTATTAATAATTTGTGGAGAAAGTGATTAAGAGTTGATGAATCAAAATTAAATGGTGTATATATTTGCGGGTATCTTAAGTTTTAAATGTCTGAATTAATATTTCGTTTTCCTGTGTTTAACTGCACCACGCTAATGAGTTCTAAAATAAGACGGTGGATATTACACTGAATTGAAAAATTGACTATGTTTTAACCACAAATAATGTTATTATTTTTGTTTAAAACATAGTGAATTTTTCAATTCAGTGTAAGTATGGATAACCACGTAGTAACGGTCGTAATTATTCTCTTTATTCTATAGATGTTGTTGAAAGTAAAACGATAATTCATTTTTTAAAGTAGTGTTTATTGTAATATGCGTGTTCACTTGATTAATAAAACTTTTGCATTAATTACTTGATATTTTATTTTTTATTATTCTTATTTCGAGACAAACATTTTTATTTATTCATAGTTTATAATGAGTTATAAAACAGAAACAAAGCGTAGTTTTTAAAAGTTTTTTTCGGCAGTCGACCCTCAGTTTTTGTGTCTAATTCTATTAGTTCATTGATTAGATGTTTTTTTTATTTAATGTTGGTAAAAATGAACGTGAATAATGAAATGATGTTGTGAAATGGAAGATTACAGAAATATTTAAGTCTAAGAATTTGTAAAGAATTAAGCAACCATAGGTGTTTCAGGATGTCTTAGATATGAGGGTTGGTGCAAAACGTTGTAGCAAGGTGTACAAGCATTCTTTAATCGGGATTACTTTAATTTTTTTAGTAAATGAGTGTATTAGACAAGATTTGAGTGGCTTAGTTTGGTAAGAATGTGAAGGGCTGTAAGTTTCTTACAAAGGGAGGACGATTATAGCAGTAAATTCTAAAAGATTTCTACGTATTATTTTGTAAATTGTAACTGCTGCATTTATAGATACACCGTGTTGTTTGTATGTTAAGTGTCTAGCTCTCTTTTTAATTTTTAGCTTAAAGAATTCATCATTATTCATCATAATGAAAAGTTTAGGATTAATAGTAATTATAGTAAAGATACTTATAAGTTGAAAATGGTGTGATACGTTTGTTATGTAAGATGATGCCAAATACAGATGTCGATGCAAAGTATAAAGAAAATTAAAAGATAGGATTTTTTGGGATTCATGGATATTCTCCACTTAGCTAACCTGTGTTGGTCTGTGTCGATCAGCACCAGCAGTGTAGTAAGCGCTTTTTATACTATATGCTATAAGTGTTACAAAATATGCTCTAGAAGCTTGCTTTTTATGATTGCTTTAAATATTCTTGCCAGTGCCGGAAGTATGATTCGCCCGTAGCTACTAACTTTTAAACAGTTCTCGTCTTGTTAGTAATTATGCCGACTTACGTTCCTGGGGAATCATTTAGTATATTTTTCTCATTTCAAATGCAAACAGAGTTACCTTTTAAATTATAAAGTAACTTTAGTGTGTAACAAATCAGACAACTATATCTCGAACGTTTTATCAATTTTAGAATGTTTTATCACATGTAAATTCTTTAGTATATCCTTACCAAGCAAACACAAATTTCGGACTGATTGAAAACTTTGCTTTAAGCATCCGACATATTCACAGACCTCATAAGTATATTTTCTGGTGACTTTGGGATTATTAGAATAAACGATATATATTATACAAAACAAATATGTATATGGATTGCGATTGCAACAGTGATACAGATAATCCCAGACTGAGTAGACTAATAGTCACAAAATGATGATAGATATTTCTAGTTAATTATTAACATACTTACATTTTTAAAGATCTCAAACGGAATCATGTTGCCTTAATTATTTTAAATCAAAATAATAAAAACTTCCTTTATTGAAAAAAAAAACGAATCAAATATAGAGAAACTGTTAATCAGCTTTATTAATATAATTAAATCCAGACTATTCTACATTGCAAAATTAGTCTATTATCCCAATGAATTACATCCTCTTCATTTTCTTAGGGCTCTTCATAATCATGGACAAATATAAGTGTTAGTGTGGAAGAACGTCGCAGCTGCACGAACTCCGCCCAGCTTCATCCAGCCAAAATTTTTGTACGTTTTGTTTTATATTTGTGTACATTCATATGTATTTATTTTTTTTGGAAAGAAAGCTAAAGATCAATAAACATAAACATGTGAATAGTAATTTTAAAGATTAAGTATCCTTTATAATCTTAATTGTTTTTAGTAGTCTGGCTAAAGTGTTACCATTAAAAGTCTTATAATTACAAGGAACTGAATCCAGGTCCTTTTTGAAAAGTTTGACGATTTATTCTTCTTCCAGCACCTTTTATTAATGATAATTTTGAACTTTATTTTGCACTAAAAGTAATTAATATTATAATTTGGCACTATCAAACAAAAATATGATCGATGAAACTATGATATTAGAAGTAGTATTATATTTATAAGAAATATATTGCACACTAGATACATAAATTACAAATAAAATAAAATAAAATAAATAAACAAGATATAAACGCAACGGCCAGAGGGCTATAGAAAGTATTATGAGAATAAAGCTTATAAAAAAGTGTTACAGTATTTATACCGAGTCTTATTTTGTTTAGGTCAGTTGTATTTTT
Organism: Ontholestes murinus; assembly: GCA_963969525.1. Lineage (NCBI taxonomy): Eukaryota > Metazoa > Arthropoda > Insecta > Coleoptera > Staphylinidae > Ontholestes > Ontholestes murinus. Next base: position 27,050,422 of record OZ018395.1, on the reverse strand, counting down.
AAGTTAAAGGTTTCAACAAGAATAATGAATTTGTAATTTTGTATTTGCCTAAAGATGCAGTGCTTACGGATAGACGGATATTAACCTAAAAATGAGAAGACCTCTACATACGCATACTTTTATTGAAATGGTTATTCACGATCCCAATACTCTCCTATATTTCGCACAGAGAAGGTATTGTGCTGTAATATCTGAGGTATGTTGGATAGTCCATCAAATTTTATCCACGCTCGAGTTACACACAACACGATTTACTGATTCTGACCACTTTTGGTTTCATTAAATTTGTTCAATTGGCAACAGTACGTAGCCATATTGATGAGATGGTTCTGTGATAGCAATACACACACAACGCCTTTGTTATTCCAGTAAATTAGGAGCATAACCTTCTTTTGAAGGCTTCAACTGACTTTCCTTAATGTGACATTGATCGTACTTATTTTTTTACTGAAAAATAAAAGGTTTCTTATAATAACAAATAGCTCATTAGCTTAAAATACTTATTTATCACTTTTTGATCCTCTAGATCTTCACTTCGTCGGTACATAAATTGTTTTAGAAAATATGATAACAAATTCAGAAAATGAAAAGCTAACAAAAGCATATTAATCACAAGAATGGTGGCTACCATTACTATGTTGCAACAACACTAAACTAGCGCACTTACTATATTTTTACCACTAAAAATAATGTAATATATACATATATTACAAAAACATACGACTTAAATTTAAACTTGAAATAAAACAACACAGTTGGGAGGGTTTCACATTTATTGTTGAACACTGCAACCTAAACAAATAATGTTATTATTCATCTGCCTGATGAAGCCACTGTGTGGCGAAACATGTTGCAGTGTTCAACAATAAATGTGAAACCCTCCCAACTGTGTTGTTTTATTTCAATTTGTTATGGAGTTTCATCATGTATCCGCCTCGTCAATTCAATATCTTAAATTTAAACGTTTTAATGTCATTATCAAGTGAAGAAAATTATTGAAAGAGTTCTATTTATACTAATGTGTAGAAGGTTGGGGGTAATTATTGTCGGGTAGGTAAAACGAAGGGGATTACGCATCGTCAACGGATTATAGATTTTTGAAAAGTGGCGTATACATTAAATCTGTTTGCTGGTTAAGCAGATGGATTATTACTCCTTTTGAAAATTTCCACAGATTGGAGGAGATTAAGCATTGTACCTTTGGTCATAGTACTACTTCTGCGAAAAATATCATGGTAAATAAAGCACGAACTAATTATATCACCTAATTAACAAGATTTATTTGAGCATTAGGCAGATTATAATTGAAAATTGCAAATTAAAACTTTATCGTTATTAAAAAATGTTAGTAATGTGTCCACAGTTGTATAGTGATCTTCGTAAGAAGTATGGTTAGATGTTGGCAAAATTCATTCAAAATACAATTCTTCAACCTGAATACAACCTCTGACAATAAAGTTCGGTGAATAGTCCTGTAACATTAATTTAGATGAAATATTAACGACCTAAACAAATAATTTTATTTACGTTAACACTATCCTCTCGAACACATCGAATAATAATGTTAAATTCATTTACAAGATGATGATTTCTTCTTACATCGATATCAGAAGAGGTATATTCAGTGACATTATAGGCATTAACGTTATTTTGCCTTTTCCGTCTACCAATTATTTGAGTTATAAAAACTTCGTTGGGAGTGCTCTTTAAATTTTTAACTGCGGCACGTAATGCTTTGTTTTCATTCTATAATTCAAGCATTCATTCCCAAATGCCGAAAATTGAAATAGAAATGGTGATTTGATAAGACTACCAGTTGGAATTTTCGATAAATCCATCTTGCGCCGCCATTACTTTTCTTCGGACTTCTAATGTGCTGCATGTTTTTTAGATAAATTTTCACATTTAATATGATACGATAACGAACATTGTCAAAAGCATTTTATTGTAGAGGAAATTATCTCTAGGAGTATCGTTAGATGACAGTGCCTACAAGTTATAATTTGATTTAATAAATTTTAAAAAAATATATGAAAATAACTATGTTAAATATTATGATTTTGTATATTAATAAAATAAAATGGAAGAACAGGGACATTAGCTTCACACCCTGGGGTCTATCAGGGTGACTGATGTAAACAGACAAGAGGATAACGGTAGGGAAAATAAAACACGAGGATCACAATCAAATAAGCAGGCAACTAATGGGCGTCTCAAATTGATCTGACATTTTAAATTGCGCGCCATTTCTTTTGTGGCGAATACAAAATACAACAAATACAAAATCTTTGACAACTGGTATCAGGAAGTATCGAGGTTTAGTCATAAATAATTACACGATCGAGCAATGCCTAGAAATTGTGAAAATTCATTACAGAAATGGTGAAAATTTTGCAGAGAAATTCGAAAAGTCCGCCGTCTTTTGATCATAAAGCACTATCTCGCAACACTGTGGTGCATTTAATAAAAAATATTGAGGTTAGAGGTTCAATTCTAACCTCAGTGGCCGTTCTCGTACCGGTCGGTCGATTGAAAACATAGCCATAGTTAATGCGAGTGTTGACGAATATCCTCGATTCGCCATCATGCTCAGCAATTAGACGTTTAAGATTCAATTAGCACAAAACCTGCAACCAGCAGACCATGCGCAGCACCATACATTCGCTAATTGGGTAGAGGAGCATCAACAAATCGATGATGATTTTTCGAAGAAAATCATCTCCAGCGCATTTTCAACTTACTGGCTACTTGAATAAACAAAACTGTCGAATTTGGGGAACCGAAAATCCTCAAGTAATCCAACAGGTTCCCATGCATCCACCACGAGTTACTGTTTGCTGCTGATTTTGGATTGGAGGAGTGATTGGATCGTACTTTTCCGAGAATGCTGCAGGAAATGCAGCTACTGTCATTATAATAATAGGTTTCCTGTATAAATAACATTTTCCAATACATAAATAGAAAAAGTTTATATAAAAGTTCTTATTACATTTTGTCCATAAATTTCTTGATACTTTTAGAAGGGTCCTAAAAATGATAGCAAAAAAGTCTTTAAGGCAATTCATCATGTGTATATACCACAAGACAAAATGTTTCAGATAATATTGAATAAAAGTGTATGTTAAAAATTAATGCTCAATTAGATACAAATTTACAAAATTGTACCCTACGTTTACGAAAATAAATGAAAAATTAATGCATTTTGATATATTTTTGCATAAACTATCAATAGACGAGGAAATGACAATCGGCCAAGATGCTCATGAAAGTAAATCAGTTTTGGTTTCAAAAGTTGGTGTCGTATTTGTTTAAATTTATTATTAGTGTAAAACAAATGAATAAAGTTATCGTGGTGCTCGAAACGGCATAAAATTTATATAGACTTCCCAACTAGGTTTTGTTAACGCAGCACAAATAAATAAATATCTGTGTTTATTAAAATTTAAAAAAATACAATTATATTTTAGTTAAAAATTATTAGCCTGCTTCAGTATTATTAGTTTTGTTATTTCTACGCGTTGTTGTTATTTAAAATATAAACATTAAATTTAAATTGCGTGCTTTTCCATAACTTATTTTCTTTTCTTTTAAATATAATTTTAAAGATATTATAACACAACATTAACAAGGAGATTTTTATTAACAGTATTTCATTGATTAAATTAAAGTAAACGTTCATAAATGGATCCGTATCATATTATAACTTAATAGTTCACCATAACAACTAAGTAATTGAAGAACTTTTGGCTATGTGATATTGAATTGTTTCCAACAAAAGTTTGCGGCTTTGGCATACTAGTATGCAAGTCTGAGGTTGCACGGATGATCAGTACCTGGAGAATATAATTAATGTAGCTTCAGGTAGTTGTAGGCGATCACTGCAAGTTACGAGCTTAGTTACATTGCATTACAATTAAACACAGGTAGATACAAGCAAAAATAAATACGACTGAACAATCAAATGATTGATGCTTGTTTGAGCCACGCATATGCAAGTACTATTAACATATCGCATCACTTAGGACTATTAACATCACGTTATCCTATTTTCTCTTTATACTGGACTACAACATACTAACCGTCGTCACTAACATAATTTATTTTAATTATAAAGTTATGAATATTAAAGTACTTTGATGCCATTATATTATTACATGCATTCAATCAATTTTAATAAAATATCAGAAAGAAGGAGAATTCTGAAGTTGATTGAACATACTCAACGAACGGGGTGTGTCGTTCCTGTTAAAGGCGCGGTGGTGATTTTTCTAACAAGAGTTCATTCTTGGACGCTGACATTCACAAATGAACACTGGACATTAACTCCAAGCCGAGAGCTTGTTGAAAAATCCGGGCGACTTTTTCGTCACACTCAAACTCATTTATTATCGAGATGTCAAAAATTCAATAATACTCTTACGCTGTGAAGGGTGATGGGCTAAATGGAAATTAATTACAATATTAATGTAATCAATTTGTATTTCGCAAATGCTATAAGGGTAAGGGTGATGAACAAAATTATCTATTTTATGAATAATTAATTGAATGCGATTAAGCCCTAAAGGCAAAACTATCGTTATTGAAATACGCATTCATATTCAGAATAATTTAATATTTAGTTTAGTGTTATTGATATATATTTTTAATGATTTTTACGTTACAGAAAATAATTTTTCAATAAAATGTAACAATTTATTAAAAACATTGAATTGTATAATTTAAAGCCCATGAATATATAAAATAACGTTTTCATTTTTGTTAGATTTATATGATTTATTCAACGCAAACTTTTTTTGTTCAAAATAACCACTTGCATAAATAAAAATTTAAACAAAATATAATATGAAAGTTTATTATAAACTTTGTACGTTATGCTATTGTCCAATATATCTTTTTTTAATATGGCCAATTTTGCTTTTCCTTCTATGTACTTTGGTTCTTCTAAAAAATATATGCTGCTCTCGAATTATTCTGTACTTAGTAATTTGGTATCAATAGGTTGATTCATTGATAAGGCATTGAGAATTAAATTTTAATACACCTGCAGCAACAATATATTTGCGAAACAACTGTTTAAATTAAAAATTTAAAACTAAATACATCTTAAAGTTATTCGAATTTTCTATTAGAAGTATTTATTGAGCTTTTCGTTTTAATTAGTTTATATTTATTTATCACTTAGTAAATGATGTATTCAAAGACAAATTCTTTTGGATGAGATTGCGAAAAAAAAAATGTGCGAAAATGAAATCAAGCCTGAATTTTCTGCAAATACGGCTATACCGTTTATTTTCTCGATACCTTCCCAAATCTAATTGGGAGTGATCGAGCCGACAGCCTCTGCACACGTAGTAAATTCAGTTACAGCGACGTGAAATTTTCAAAACGTCCGTTCTCATCCGGCACGATTTTTTCTTCTTTTTTTTGCTACATTACACCCACACCCTCGGATCCCCTAATTCGCCATCGATTGTAGGCGATCGCCGGTGTTTCGAGTGTTTTTGTTTCCACAATTACCGGAGTAGCCCTTAATTTAAATTATCTGCTTTATAGCCCGTGGCGGGGCCGATATAAGGGTTATGGATGGTCCTCGGTTCGCAATTAAATTCGCACGAATCAGTAGGCCGACTCCATGCCGTAATTGCTTACCATTTCTATTTCTCAAAAGTGGCAAACTCTCGATTTCGCATCGAAGGTCCCTTGAATAATTAAAACCGAGCTTTCATGGACTTTATTCAAATTAATCCTGGAAATGGATGCAAAAAGAAGAACAATGTTATTGTTGAAAATATTCTGTAGACCCTGCTGAATCCAACAGCTGAATCAACATGTGGACCTCTCTAAGCGTGCCTGGAATTTTCCATTTCATTACTTCAAGTGGTAAACGAGTCTCGGATGCACAATGGAAATATGGAGATATTTTACAGAGAGACTGAGCTATTGAATGTTTTATGTAAGTAATACATCAAGTAGCGCTGCAGCGAAACTCGTTAGGGCCATATGTATGTAAATGTATAAATACAAATTAGTTGAAGTAGACTGGATGGTGCCTATAGCTCAAACTACAGGATATCCTTTTACTGTTTAAATTACTTGATATTGTAATTCCTCTGTATAATTTTTGTTGAGTTTAATAAATTTCAATTACATCTGATTTATTAACAAAAGTATTAATCTTCTAAAAACAACTAAACAAATTATTAATTATTATTATGTGTCAACAAGAGCCAATTAACGATTTCGCTCTATTTTGGATGTCATCAGCGTAGCGCAGTTAGGGCCAGGGAAATGAGTTTTACTCTCGAGTATTTAACTCTCCAGGCTAATCAAGAATCTAGTGATCTAGTACAACGCTTAGAAAATATATGGCATCATTATGGTAATATCTTAAAAGAATTATTATAATTATAGAAATAAATTTCAATTTTAAGTTTATTTAAGGCGTCATAAATTAAACTTATTTTCAAAAATAAAAAGATGTAAAAGTATACTTATTTAAAGGAATAAACCTGGAAATTCTTTACACAACTTAAATGACTTAGAGGTATAAAACATAAGTAATATAATGATTTTATTTGTGGCATGATAACTCTCTACTTTGTAATTTAAAATACAATTATGCGAAATTACGTGACCAAAAATTTTATCCACTTAGGGAATCGATTTGTTATTTATATTTTTATTATAATTATAAGAATATACCTAAGGAATTATTTTTTTTAAACTTTCTATGCAAACACACATTTTCAAATAAGTTTTAAATATTAGTTATTGTTCACTCTCGTTTCAACAACTACATTTCAGTTTAGAGTTGTTTGATATTTTATCATAATTAATTTTTTTCTCGTATCATATGAAAATTTTTTAGATCTTTTAATACTAGATTTATTTATTATATTATTTAAAAGTGATTTTATCATCATTATGATTTTATGAATGTTTCGGCCCTATTTGGTTTATTTGTGAAATTAACTACGTAAATTTAGTTCTTTTCACATCATCAAACGATTTGAACTTTAATGACATATGATTGCGACAAAATGGAATCACATATCACACAGCACGTGAAACAACCACTTCAAACTAAATTTCCTTATCTCATCAATTAGCCTACGAGGTCTTAATATCTAACCCCACTAGACTTTTTCCTCTGGGACGATTTAAAGGGAAGGGTCTATGCCAACAAACCTGCTATGATTCTAGAACAAAAGGTGAACATTTAACTTGTAATTTCTGAAATCAAACCACATTTATTAGAACGGAAAACTTCGTAAAAAGAATGGTATCATGCTAGCAGTGTCTCGGAGGGCATTGTTATTACACAAATTTAGCTTTTAAAGAATAGTTTTAGGGGAAGTGAAAGGTGGGACCTAAGGTTGACACCCTTTATAATGTTTATAATGTTTGAACAAAAATGATGAGGCCCTTATAACTTTTCGCCTCACTTTTCCTGGAGATCTTGCTTCTTATTTTTGTTTGAATGGAACTTGTATTGCCAAAAGCTTATATTTAAAACTTTTTACAAAAGTTCTTTCTACTGTTCTTTTTAAATAAGAATCTAGAGAAACAGTAAAATATCCAGTAAATACCAAAGATTCTTCTATTTTGAGATACAACACCAGTGAATAATAATAATAATAATATGTGATAAATCAATGATGTACAATCGCTTACATGATGTAATCTCGGCACACAACCTTGAATCTATAATTAATGAACCCACACGATTCTCTAATTTATCATCTTCGCCAATAGTTTATTTTTAGACTAATAGTCCTAGCTCAATTACTGATTACTTTAATTTAGATCCCGCAATTTCAGATGACTTAGCTCAAGAGATCAAATGTCATATTTTTTTGGCAAAAATTATAATAAATATATCGTTCCCGGTAGATATTTTAATAACAGCAGTGTCAATGAATTCCGGGTTTTATTTTGCAAGAATAACCCTTATAATAACGAGCATTCTGATATAGATGAATGTTCTACTGCTTTCTGGGAGCATTTCAGTTGGTGCTACCACGTCGTTTGTCTAGTTAAATGCCGTCTCATAATTATTCCTAATAACACTAGAATCAAAATACAATTCTCTGAACACTTACGAATAAAATACTTAGAAGTTAAGGACTTAGCTCACTTAATGAATTCCACTAATAATACACATCTAAAAGAATTATCGTATATGAAACGAAGAAAATGTCTATGAGTAAGTCTATTGTGCTTGAAAATATTGCACATAATCAAAAGCTCATTGACAATGCTGTGAAAAATCAAAGGCACTTTGGAAAATTGTTAATTCTAACTCTAACAAACCCAATCGCCGTGTTAGGCCTACATCTTTATCAATAACAGTCGATGCTTTAATAATAAGATCATAGCAAATGCATTTGGATCTAGTTTTGTTGATACCATAAATCAGTAAACTAGTGCAGTAAATAATGCATCCATAAGTGACTGTACCTTATCACCAACTTCTTTGATCCTATGATAAATATTGAAATATTTGATATAATTCACAACTTAAAAAACACATCAGCTGGATGGGATAATATTTCAATTAAAATAGTGAAAAGGTGTGCTGATTTAATAGCACCTTTAATGTGTTATTTGGTCAACTTATCAGTATCCACTGGTCACATTATTAAAAAATACCACAGTTGTGCCGGTTCATAAGAAAGGTGACATTCATAAAATTGACAATTATAGACTCATTCTCCAAAATATTGAAGAAGGCTGTGCTCAAGAGGTTATTTGCTTTTCTGCAGTTCAATAATATTCTATCTGCAAATCAGCACTGTTTCAGAACACACGATTCCACAGAAACCGCATCTACTTGTTTAGTTAAACATCTTTATGATAAACTTGATGCTAGTAATAAGGTCTACGGATTTTTTTCATTAAAGATAGACTCTATGACTTTATAGGAATTAGAGGGACAATTAATAACTGGGTGAAATCGTTCTTAAGTAATTATTGTGCTAACAACTACGCTTCTAGAACTCAAGGTGAACTTTTGCCCAATAAGCATAATCACGCTTTCTATAAAAAATCATCAGACTATGCTGGTATTAAACTTTATAATTTATTACTAAATACTTTGAAAGACCTTAACTGTAAAACCTCTATAACTAACGTTAATTCAAAACGCATTTTACAGCCATGCTATCGTCGAACTGTGTTCTTTGGCTTCCGATCTTATCTTCCATTTAAACATCTTCCATTAACCTCACCTCAGAAAGCTTCTCGTCTAGCTTGGTATGAAGAGCGTCAGGGTTGGATGGAACCACATTGCTTTTAGCGATGAATCCAGGTTTTATTTATAGAAGATTAATGGACGTAGAATGGTGCGACGATATCGAGGCGAACTAAGAAATTTGGAGTTTGTTAAATGACGCCATACAGCTTTAACACTGGTTTGGGACAAAAACCACCTTTGGTGTTCATTCTAGTTTCATTAAACGCTTGTCGATACATTGATAATGTCTTAGATCCCATCGCGGCGCCATTTAGGCAGACGTTACCTAATGGGATTTTGTAGCAAGATGACGCTAGACCCCACATGGCAAACATTACAAGGGTGTTCTTGGAAGAAGCTGATTTGCAAATGTTGCCTTGGCCAGCAAGGTCTCCCGCCTTGGACGCCATCGAGCATATCTGGGACATAATGGGTAACATTAATAGACCTCCTGACAACTTAGATGATCTGAGACTTTAGTTAGAAGTTGCTTTGAATGAGATGCCCCAAGCAGGTATAGACCATTTGATTCCAAGTGCTCCTACAAGGGTAAATTCTTTCATTGCTGTGCGACACGATGTACCTCATTATTAATCTTTTTTCTGTTAAATATAAATAAAAGAAATCTTTTGTTAGTTTATTCATTCTGTACCAACCAATAAACAATTATTTTCACCAAATCTCGCATGAATCGTATTATTCTTTCTGGGTATATACTTATTTCCTTTAAAATACTTTTTTTATATATGTTGAAACCATATTTGGGAATATGAATTGGATAGTCAGATTACAGATGGCTTCCCTTATTTACCGTATTCGTCATCTGTTAACAATTATAATACTGTACTAAAATTTTAATAATTATACAAAAGGATTAACCATTGATGAAATGGCTTAGTTCTGCCCCTATTACACATATCAATGAGTATAGTTGTATGTTATTCAAAAAGAAATTCTATTACGAGTATCAGTTGAAGTTGAGAGGTAAAAATATTTTAAAAATAATTTTTTTTTTGAATGAATAATAGTTGCTAAAGTATAACAACAATTTGATTTCTTTTGTAGATTAAGTGGGAAATTGTGTGCCTCTCGCTGTATTCTAAGTGGTCTTCTGCTAAATATAGTTTTTTTTAAATATTATTAAGTTAAAAGTTATTTGTAAGCTCAAGATAATTTAATTAAGTTTATTAATTTTAAAATTCTTGTACACATATTCTATGAACATAAAACGTTTACAAAGTTTCAGATGGCTTATCACGGAAGATCCATTATTATTTATAGTGTCATAAATCTCAGGAACTTATAATAATTTCCCCATTAAAAAGCAAAGCTGAGTTTAACTCCTGAATAGCAATAATTTATACTATAAAATATGGCGAATAAACTGTTCTTCCTAAATCATTAACTAATAAATCTCTGTAGTGAATACTAAGTTTCATAAAAAAATTATATAAATGGATTATCAAAATCTTCATAATTTATTTTTATTTATTTTTATATAAATTGCATTAGATCACCATTTGCGCAAAAAAAAGAAAAAAAACAAACAACAAGGTTTTATGGAACAGTATTTAAGCGAATTAAATTAACTTATGATCGATGAATCTATTAGCAATCAATGCTAATAATAATAAAATTTTAAGGTTACATTGAAAATGGTTAATATTCGATATATTATTTGAAGTAAGTTGTAGTTAAAACAGCAAGTTTTAGATAATAGTGTCTTCAAATTTAAAATAAGTGAATGCATTTACAGAGAATAAATTATAAATTAAAAGTAATCTCCATGAGTATTGAATCTTAAATATTTTATTATTCAGGGAAATAATTTATTAAAATAATATCAACGTGCATAAAAATATTGTTGCTATTTGTAGAAAAAAATATGTTATAGTAGTGATATATTTATTTTAACGTTAACTTGCCGGGTAATCGTAGTGTTTTCTAACAGAACAAATAGGTGAAAATTGAAATGGATCCATTGTTAGAATATGTGAGAATTAAATAATTCCCGAGGGTAAAGAAGTCGAATGGGTAGCTTTCACACGGAATTGGACGCAATTTTCTTTTATACCTCGCCCGGAAGTATCTTCTCTTCCATTTAACAAACCGAATTACTGAAGTGCGTTACATGATGTCAAATCGTAGGGAATAAAACACAAATAATCTATAAAATAAATTATACTGAAATTATAAAGAAATAAAATGAATGCATTTATTATTATGTCGAATTTTGAAATTATTCTTTATACAGGGTGTTAATACTAAGTCGCTACATCCGAAAATGGCAGTTAGAACTCATTAAAACAAACAACTTTTCTAACTTTCAATTTGTGATTTGGGGTTCCGATTCGGAGTTATTGGAGTTCTTTTGTTTTTCTAAAAATCGCTATAACTCCCTTATTTGAAGAACTATTAAAAAAAAATCAGAAGTAGCTTTTGGCTCTCTAGAACAATTGTATTTACAATTAATTTTTATTGTTTCAAATAACAAAATGGCGACCGATCAAAACTTTTAAATGTTTTGATAACCACTCCATCGATTTTTGAAAGTAAAACATTTATAAAATACTTAATGTTTTATTATCAAAATATTTTGTTTTAAAATTTTTGATTGGTCGCCATTTTGTTATTTGAAACAATTAAAAATAATTGTAAATACAAATGTTTTAGAGCTACTTTCGAAAGTTTTTGTTATAGTCCTTCAAATAAGGAAGTTATGGCGATATTTTAAATAACAAAAGAAAATTACCAAATTACAAATTGGAACTAAGAAAAGTTGTATGTTTTAAAGAGTTCTAACTGCCATTTTTAGGTATAACAAACGTTTCTTCAACAACACAGGCGGATATAAGTTATTCTGTAGTATGCGGAACAGTTTTGCCAAGTTCACATTGTAGAGAGATGGATGTTCGATGCGCAATATTCTATTTTTGAGTGCGAGATCCGTATTGTACTTCTACTTTTTTAAGTGGTAAGAGTCAGTACTTCTACTTTTTTAAGTGGTAAGAGTCAGAAGGTTGTACACCAATAAAAAATTATAGAATTATCATGTAATCTACATACCAAAGTATCAAGCTAACTTCGTTAGCCGGAAAGGCATATATCAGATCATCTATATATTAATAAATGAATGAGAATTGATAGTGTAACAGAGAATTCATAACGATTTCCACTATAGAAAGACTGATAGGACCTCCCATAAGGCAGCCAGTTATTTGTTGATAAAACACATTCTTGAAATGAAAATAGGTATGATTCAATAAAAAAGTGATGATTGCAATGGATGCTGTTAAATGGATAGAGGTATTAGGTTCAATAAGGTAGAAGTTAGAAGTGATAATGTTTAAAACAAGTTCAAGGAGGATATTAGTAAAAAGGGACACAACATCGAAAGAAACGATTTGAAAATTTCAAGTAAATACGCAAATTAGAGGTCTTGGGGTTTTAGGATTTCTAATGAGAACGTCAACACACTTTACTAATATAGTCTTATTGAAAACTTTATGTTATGCACTTGTTAGAAGTAAATTAGAATTTGCCCCTATTATATAGTATTATTATTATAACGCTATATTTCAATATTTGTTGAATTTGATTCTCGTTTATCACGTGGTGAAACATTTTTAATATTAAAGGTTGTTTGTAGAAAGGCAAAAAAATGGTGAAACGAACCAAGTGCCTTTCTATAAACAACCCTTGCTACATTTCATATTAAACGCGTTCAAAGAGGATTTCTGAAATTCTTGTCCTATAAAAAAGATGGCATTTATCTCGTCATATCTATCGCTTATCAGTGTTTATTACATGAGCACAATTTTGTATCACTGTCTAATCGCAGAGAAAGTACATAAATAATGCTCTGTTATTTATATTTAAATTATTTAAAGTTATTTAGATTGTTCACAGTTGCTTTGCCAAATAAACTTTAATATCCTTTTTAATAATATCAAATATCATTTATATCACTAATATAAAAACAAATGTCAGCATTGCTCTCCCTTATTACGTTTTTACCACCAATGAAAATAAATTTATTAAGGAGTTCTTTATTAGTGATTGTTGTTGATTATTTGCTAATACAGGCTAATCCTAAGTATCTTAGTTCATATAACTTCAGTAGTAGTATTTTATTTTATCCTTAAGTTTTTGTTTTGTTAGTTTTTAATTTTAACCTTGTATTCAATTATTGTATATCTCACTAATGGCCTTCCGTTAGAGCAGTAAATTATTATTATTATTATTACTAGCTAATGCATTTAACTAGATTAAACAAAACAGGCATACATATATTCAGTCATCGTTTTTTTTAAATAATATATCATATTTAAAAAAACTAAACTCCTGGAAATAGTCACTAAACTCAAATACAGATTACTAATTATTAATATATTATTATTATTATTATAAATCATTTTTTGTTTATTTAATCCTTTTTTAAGAATTTTTAATCTCTTCTTAAAAGATAACACCCATTGTGAATTGATAACATGCCAAATAAGACTAGTCTATTCGTTAACCTTTTTTTTGTCACCGCAACTTTTTTAATTAACATCGAATAATAAGATTACGATAAGATAACGAGGAACGGGGCAGTGCATTAACTTAATGGGACAATGAAGTGTCGATCTAATTAATTTCAACCTCACTTTTTTCCCCACAGCTACTAGCTTGACTTAACTTCCGCGGAGAGAATAAACGCTTTTATCATAAAACCGTGTTTAAAATTTACGCCGAGGGTTAAGTAATTCCCGAAAATTTCCTCCATTTACGACCAAATACAAATTTAATGTTTAAATTATGTAGTTGAGTTTCGCGCGGCTTTTATGTTAATTAATCAGGGTTTACCGCAAATTTATTTAGTGCTAACTGATGGAAATTATTACTGAAATCTGGTATAAAATATGCATGATTGTTAATTATTGCCTAGTTTCGGTTTGTTGCGTACGGTCTGAAAATATATAGCTGATGGCAATTTGCAATATGATTTTTTTAAAGAAAATTCCGTTATATCAGGAATTCTGTTTAGTCTTAAACAAACAAAAATAATGGGGGATTTATATTATACATTCACCTAATTATATCCAAAAAGTATTTTTAATGCCTTTATGTTTTGGAAATTACAGAGAACATTATTAAGTTCTAATCAAAATTCAATTATAAAATATATTCGTAAATATTTACAGTATAACATATACAATCATTTCATTGAATCTAAAATAAAATTGCACCGTTGCTATACTTTTATAGTATATCAATAATTTGTAAGTGTAAACGTGTTGGTTAAAACTTAAATTGTATTTTTAGCAAAATTATGTGTATTTTTTTATAACATTTGTTCTACTTATATTCATTAGATTCAATTTTATACACTTGAATTTAAATCGGACTTTTTATAATAAAATATAATTTTATAGGGATTGAATTCTTATCTACACATTTACCCTTGTGAAAATATACAAAATCAAATACTGACTCTGTGTTCTCAATTTTAAACGTATGTACTAACCTAATTCGAAAATTAAATAATACTGTTAACCTCAAGAATAAATATTGATTTATAATACCTGAGTACCTCAACAGTTATTTTTTCAAGTCAGACTCTTGTTACTCATTCATGGAGCCTTCTAATTACTAATATATTGCTTTTTATAAATAATTCTAATTTAGCTGCCTCTAGAAAACAAAATTATGTTTAAAATAAAATTTAGTAATTTTATGAAACTTAATATAAATTAAAGTTAATTATGTGAATCGGAGAAACATATTAAATAATTTAAAGTGTTAATATTTGTATATTAACACCTGTTAATAACGATTGCGAAATTGAACTGTATCTAGAAATAACAATCTGTGTACAATAAAAAGTATATCTCTATCATGCTAAGAAAAATACAGACGAAACTAATAAATTAAGTAGATTAATAATTAAACGTTGCTTTATAAAAATGTATACTAACTAATTGCTAGTTTAAAAATAACCTTGTAAAAATTGAAACCCGCAATGAATAAAAAATCGCGTGTGGTAACAATAAGGTATACTTTTTAATCTACCTAATTTAATGTATTATGTGTCACAAAGTAATGGCCTCAAACCTCAATTACACTATGATGTCGGGTGTAATAATTGTTTTCTTGAAGCTCTTAATATAATAAATATATAGTTATTCCAGTAATTGGTTTAGTTAAGTTTATTGACTTTACAAGTTCTACAAAAAATATACATAAGTACATACATTTATAATAACTTTGAAATTTACATCGCAGGGCTTGAAGGCGGAGTTCTTCCACTCAAAACATTATTTCCTATTGCCGATGAGGTTTTTATTGTCAATGAGGCAATATTTTTGCAATTGTTAGTAGTAAATTTTATCCAATTTACCTGGAGTTATTTTATGACATGTATGTCATATGAATAAAATTTCAATTAAAAAGTGATTGGTAATTTTCTGAACAGCTCATTTCATTTTTATTCAAAACTATTTGTTATATAAACTATTATTAAAAGACGTTTTCTTTAATGTAAAGTTATTTACACCATCATTATCTTAGTTCTTATTCCTTGCTACGGTCGAGCAAACCCAAAGCATTGGCAAACGTCAAGACCACAGCAAGAGGGACTCTTAGGATGTCTGATGATATCGCTCTTCATTGTGGATTTACATAGGTTGAATAAAACCGGGCAATCGAGAAGAACATACTCGGCGGTTTCCTCTTCACTCTTCACACCCTCTGCGTGTAGGACTAGATCTTAAATTGCAGTGACCTATTAGGAGCCCTAAAACCTTCCGTTGGGTTTTTCTGGACAGTTGCCTACAGTATCTGGCCGTTCTAGTTTTCATTGCGATTAAGTTTTTTGAGATCTTACAGCCAGGTGTGTTGTCCCATCGCTCCTTGTTGCAATTGGCTGATACATTTTTCAGTGGAGTAATCAAGTATTGCAGGGAGGGCGACAGGAAGGGGTTACGCTTGCATATCGTTCGTCTGAATTCCTTCCTCGCCAAACCATCTGCTATTCTGTTACCTCTGCTGTTCCTGTGTCCTTTCACCCAGCATAGAGAGCCCTTATTGTCACGAACCACTTTTCCAAGGCTTCGCAACATTCTAGCGTTAATGCTGAGGTAATTTTACAGCTACCAGTGGACGAAATTGCTGCTCTGCTAGCCGTTATGATGTGTATGTTTTTCCCGTGATCTTCTTGTCAAAGATTACCTTTGCTGCATATAATATACCCACAAGTTCTCCACCTTTGTTGGTGTTCTCAATATCCTACCTAGTGCAATATTTTTTTTCAGGGACAGGTTTTTGTAATAAATTTTTACACTTACACTTTTTTTTCTTTTTAGTCAAAGACCCATCATGAATTTTATTAATTTAAATTTTTGTATAATTTTCTAATTTTTTGAATAAAATTCGCTTATACTTCTAATAGACAAAATACCTAGGCTTCTCGGCTCCTCCAGCAAACCACCTCTGATAGACGCACATAAGAACACCAATATTTTTTCAAAGTTTGTTAAAGCTCAAAATCTTTAACGGATTTTAAAACAAATTGTTCGAGAACATACAAATTTTTTCTAACTAATATTTATTAACATAGTATCTAGAATTCTTGATTTTTAGGATCACAATACTTTCTAGTAATTGATAAAGGCAAAGAAAAAACAAACTATTATTTATTTAAATAATTATCCACATATTTCCATTATATCTAAAAAAATTAAAAAAACTTTTTAAAAATTATAACTTATTTAACAAAACTAAAAAAAGAGCAATCGAAAGACTTTGATTACTTGTCTTACTACCTATTGTTATAAAAGCTTTAGGATTGCAATCTTGATCCAAGCAATTGTTAGCTTATAATATCTAATCTTACCAATAGAAAACAAGCAAAAATTTTTAGATATGATATTGCAAAAAATATTATTAAAGAAATTATCTAAAAATAGAATCAAAGTTAAGTCATTGTAACTTAACCGCAGACGACGTGGTGTATATAATAGATAATGTTACACTAAAATCTGTATTTAATGTTATGAATATTATTCTATTAATGATTACACATTCGCTATCAAGGACATATTCTTATAGTAGTATATGAAATAACAGCTATCAATTAAACAAGTATTTTTTGAACTAAAGCACCAACAGGCAGTTAATTACATAACTAACACGTGCAGTTAAATGGCTGAAGTCAAAATTAGTACATTGCAAGATTTTTTTGTACTGTTATAGTTTTTTAATTGTATTACAAAATTTATAACGTAATTGTAATATATACTCGTAGACATGTATTTTGTTATATTAAAGCCTCTTAATAGAGCTAAGATACAAATTATGCAAGTCTTTTTTTAGCGCAGGCCATATATTAAAACTTTTTGATTAAATTCGTTTTATTGCCAATGTTTTCTACCCAAGTTGCGTACTATTCATTTCGTTATTCTTAAATGATTTATGGAGTTTAAAATTGAAGTTCATTTACAGTGATCATCATACAACTTACTCTGTAATTTTATCGTATGCAGAAATATATTTTTTTTATAATTTATTCTTTATTAGAACAAAATCATTATTAAATACCAAATAAAGTTAACAGTTGAGGAAAAGAAACATGTAAGTAGGAAAAACCGATACTCATCATCTATATATTTTTCTATTTAGATTGCTTCACAGATTCCTGTTTGTAAAATGGTCTACTGCTATGAATGTCGTGTTGTCAAAGTTTATCTAGTGTCCGTGGATTTTTGAGTGAGATGAGAAAGTTGGATGTTTCTCGACGGCTCGGATGTGTCCGTGTGGCCGTACATTCATGTGTCTGTTTGCGTTTGTTCGATATAAAATTTGTTGGCACAGAGGATTTTGTATACTCTTTGATATCCAAGGGGAAGAATGTCTTTGGGGAATTAAGGAATTGTCCAAATTTAGGCTAAGTGGCAAAAATGATTTAAATGTTATGTTTTAGAACCTCGTATGTATAGAAATAAAATTATGTTTGAAAATTCTTTAGAAGTGTTTATAGTGCTAGATTTTTGTTTGCTTAGGTTGAATGTGTCTATTAGTTGGAGGGAGCGGGCTAAAGGAGTTTTTGCCATAGAACGAAGTTGGGTAGGGTGATGGCGAGAGGCGGTATTCAAGTATCGGTTTGAATGAATTGTTCTAAATAAGCTATGACTGAGAGTTCTGTCAGGTTTTTTTTATTGATTAGTATGTTGAGGAATGGCGATCGGTTGTGCTGTTTTAATTCCATTGTGAATTTAATTGAATGAATACTGCTCGAGGAAACTTTCTTATCTTTACCATGGGGCTAAGCTCAATAATTAAAAACATTTTTATTAATAGACAAAAATACATTAATATTATTACTAGTATCTTAGTCTGTTAAATTTTCCATCAGACTTGTCAGTCTCGGTTTATATTGTCAGTCCATCTTTGATGGTATTAGATGTAGTGATAATATGCTTCAAATGTTATGAGTAGAGAGGTTTTAAATTTTGTATTTTGGTTAGATATTCTACGTATAGTACATAACATTTTGGAAACATTTTGATTGAGGTGTAACAAACGTTCACTTACAGGAATAACGGAGGTAGATTTGGATAAGAGTTGGTTGCTAGTATTATGTCGAGGATTGAAAGGATCGTGGATTTTAGTTAATGCTAGGGAAGATCGCTTGCTAACTTGGGTATTATGGACAGTAGGATTGCAGGAGTTAAAGAAAAGGAATTATCCTCAAAAATAGGATGGTAAATCATTTTATAATTTTTTACTGCTGTTTTGATTGATATTTCGGGATAAGTGCTTGAAAAATTTAGCTCTTGTTCGATTAAAAAAAAGCTTTGGATCTATGGTAATACCAAGGTATTTTATGGAAGTAGAAGGAGAAACAGCTATTTAAGAAATCGAACTAACAAAGAATTATTTTTACGGTCATAGGGAATTAGGAGCTGGAATTTGTGAGCACTGACTTTAATTAATTATTTTGTTGCAGGCAGTCTATAAGGTGCTGGAGTGATTGTAGATCTTTAGAGACTGTGGATGTATTAAAAATAAGGGTGTTATCAACTGCAAATTATAGGAAATATGTGGAGGAATTAAAGATCACGATTGTAAATGTCGAAGTGGAATATTTGTAGAATAATGGAGATAACGGGGTTGTTGATGTAGACCTTGCTCAGAGGTGAAAGAATGGAAAAAGAAGTGGTCTATTTTACCTTTTAATCATTTGTTTGTAAGGAATTATTTAATGATCAACATTATTATAAATATTAATATTTTGTATATTGACAAAAAATGAAAAAGAATCAATTGCCTGATAAAGCCAAGGCATTGTGAATCAATCCCAATCAATTCCCTGAGATTGTGCAGAAATTCCTGTGGATTTAAGATTATCATGTTTTTAAACTTTTACAAAATTATAATTATATATTTTAAATATATGTAGAAATTTTAAATTGATGGTAATTATTTTTATTATTTTTTTTATAATATAACTTAAACCTTATTATTTAATACATATCTACGATACATGTAAATAACTTGCAAAAGTAGAGACCATAAACGTGAAAATATTGTTTGTAATACAGGGTCCGACAGAGAAGTATAACGTTTTTAAAAAAATCAAAACTCCGAAAATTTTCAATTAAATCAATATTTTATTTGTTCAATAGGTAGATGTGGATTTGCCATTTCATATTCATATCAAAGAAAAGGTTAAAAAACATGTTATTTAAGTGATCTTCATTCTTTTCTACACACTCCTCAAGTCGAGTTGAGAAGTTGTTCATGAATCCTTCCAACATGTTAGCCGGAATCGCTAGAGTTTCTCGGGTGAGAGCATTGGACAGCTGACAAAGGGTCCGTAGTTTCTTAACAAATACACAGAAAAAAAATCTCATGGCGTAAGATCAGGCGATCGTGAAGGCCACTCGGTGTCCCCTCGTAACGAATTGAGTCTTCCTGAAAATTGTTCTCTCAAAAATGTCATAAACTCCCTTGAGGTGTGATTAGTTGCCCTATCTAGCTGAAAAAAGACTCTTCTAATATCAACATTAAGCCTTGTCAACTATGGAAGGAAAAAATCACGAAGCATGGTGACTTGTTCAATAGCTTCCCTAACTCAAACCACATTTTTAGGGGTTCTAAGACCTCGTTCTACACCTCAATGTACCCCTGGCTTTAATAATCCTCTAGTACGAAGGTTCTGCATCTACTTTAGGATGCTGTTTTGCGTAGGAATATGACCGTGCGTTCCAAGATTGAATTGTGTTCGAAATATGCGTTCTGTAGGAACCACAGAATGTCGTTTCGATGTAAGTGTTATAACCAATACCCTCTCAAGAGGCAAGGGTTCCATAATGACTAAACCAAACAATATGGAAAAGTTGGGTGGTTACATGTTAACCATTCCGAAAACGTTAGGCTCCCCTGTGCTGAGTTATACGCTTTCCAAAAACATCATACTCTGCCGGACCCTGTATAATATAAACGTGTTTATATTTATATTCATACCAGTGGTGGGCGAATGGGTCCGAACTTCTAGCGATAGCGAGAGTTGCGCATCTTTAGTCAAAATTAGCAATGGATGGGTGACCACCAATATTCGCCATTGAGATACAATTAATGGCGCTTTAGAGTGACTTGGGCTATTCTTAAATTAACAAGCCCATCCACAAATAGCCAAAGATATTTGTATAAATACATAGAATGAAATTAATACGTCCTAGTCTACACTCTTGATGGAACTGGTATTTCACAGGGTTTTTAAAATTATGACACTGTGTTCCATGTTTTTATAGAATGACTTTAGAATAAATTATCTATTGATGAAAATTGTTCTTCCATTTCCTTTCAATAGAACGAATGAATATTTGATAACTGAATAGTTAGTTAGTTATCGCTCGAAGACGACACAGTGTTTCGAAACAATTGTCGCGAACAGCAAAATAAATATTTGAAGATGTTATCGTGTTTCATTTACGAAAATTTATCAAAGTGATTAAGAATTAATGTTTTATTGGTCTTTAGAATGTTTTTGTAATTTTTTGTTTCTTTTTGCAAAATTAAAAGAAAATATGTTTAAAATGAATTTAAAAAAATATTAACAGCAATTATTCTTCATTTACTTATTTTAAATTGAAAAAATATGTAAAAATATGTTTTTAATAAATTTTGAATGGATAACCTACGATTGCATAGAACTGTTTGGCATTTAAAGATGACTGTTTGAGTAGTTATAAAAAATAGAGAAGAATAGGTTTTAAATAATTTAGAAAAATTGACCAATAATGTGAGTTGCTTCACTTGCACTTAATATTTCTTGAAGGACTTCATTTATCACTTGGTGAAACATTGTAAATTATTATTATAGCTTTATAATTTGTTTACTTGATTGAACAGTAAATAGAAATTTAACGGATCCTTACAGAAATTAAATAAGAGTAAGTTTTTAATAGATTTTCGAATAAATTTAAATTAAATAATTTCATAATTTAAACTATTTGTACTACTTTAAGATTGTTGCACTTTTAGGTTTCCATATATACATAAAAAGAGTATGCGTTTTAAATAAATTTGAATAGTTTCGTAAATATACTAATAAAAATATATATTCATTTTATTTTAAATAAAAATTGAATGCATCTCTCAAGATTGCATTGAAACTTCTACAGTATGTATCATTCGATATATTTATTTAATTAAGTATAAATAAGATATATATTTAAAAGAATGTTTTAATAAAAATTTGTATTCAATTAAATCCGAAATAAAATAAATAATACCAAGTTCTAGTAATAAATTGATATGCATATTAAATTTCTATATACCGTGTGTCCCGTTTGAAGACGCATCATAGGGAATTTCCATGTTAAATTTTCAATTGCAGTTTGTATCTCTATTATTGAATGAAAATGATCAGACGGGACATGTACTACTAAAGCAGTACTTTAGTAGTACATGTCCCTACCTTATAAACAACACTTACCACCTTTATACCTTTCAAGGGCCATATAATTATGGTTGGGAAATGGAGAGTAACCATTAACCCTAATAAATTACAACTCCTAATCCCGCTTCATCGACCATAGAATTCACCGTTCCATATAACCATTCTATTTCTCCATCTTCTTCTTGCCAATACCTTGTAATGACATTTGGCCCCAAATCATCTTTTAAAGCACACTCTCAAAACCTCAAAGCCAGCTATAAAAACCAAGGTACATTAATCAAAATAGCAGTAGTTATTTACAAAATGATCTGCTGACCTCTTCTTGACTACGCTGGTATCCTTTTCGATAAACTCCATCCTTCTGTTCTTAAAAACATCTAAGTTTGTTATATAGGTATTACAAGATTTTGTGGATGAAAGTATTGATTTGACAATTATTATTAATTGTCACAAAATATTTTTCATTTAAGTAAAAGAAAACCGAATAAATAAAAAATGTACATTTAAAATAATAATAAATTTAACATCTATTATATTTTCAATACTCAGATTTATTATAATTTAAGGTTTACAATATAGATTACAACAAAGTAATGCGACAATTACATAAATAATACAGTTATAGTTCATTTTTTTATTAAGTCTCTCTCTTTACCTAACTCAAGAAATAAACTACCAGGAATAATGCCACCGTTGATATTATTATGATTAAAAATTAATCAGTATATAATATTTTCCATATTTAAAATTTAAAAATATATAATAATCCGGTAAAATTGCTAAACAGGCGCCTCCACCATTTATTAACCTTTTACCTTTTTTTTAACCAGTATTAAAATATGAGATGAAACAATATACTTTGCTAATAAAATGTCTGACTAGGTTAATAATAGATCAGTTGTTAGTAAAATATTATTAGCTTTATAAATACTCGGCTGATTGAATTTCCAATCCTATTTTTGTTTTTTGATTGACATTTTATCCTATGATATTTCTATTTAAATAAGTATTTATTGGAATGTTGTATACAGGGTGAGTTTTTTTCGATGTTCTCTATGGGGATCTCGGAAACTATAAGAGATAGAGAAATGGTTAAATGGGGAAAGAAGTGTAGATTTGCAAGACGAATAAAATTCCAATTTCAAAGTTTTCAAAAAAGTCAAGGGTAACTAGATATTTTGAAAAAAGTAAAAAGTGTCAATTTTTTCAAATCAATATATCTCGGTTATTACAACAGATAGAAAAAAACTGTAAAGGACAAAGTTTTAGATAATTTTATGCAGATTAATAAAAAATAATTAGAAAATTTTTAACGCCATTATTTTCCGAGATATGACGCAAACTTACATTTTTTTAAATGGAAACCATAGTTGGCTGTCACCTCATTCAAAAGGTAATTTTTTTCTCTTTAATCCAATATGGCATACGACATAGTTATTTCTAAAAATAAGTGAGTTATAGTAATTTTAAATTTTATTATAAATAAAAAATGGGCGGCCATGAAAAAGATGAAAGTAAAACAATTGCAGTTGTTTATAATATTAGCAATATTGTAATTATTAGGTTTACAGAGATAAACTAAAATGAAACAACTGCATAAAGTAATTCTGTAATTATCAATATATTAATGGGAGAGAAATTTTAATATTAAAAAAATATGGTCAAAGAGTCCACTATTAATACTATTAAGACATAAATTATATCTTTTTAAAATTGAATTTATGGCTTTTTGATTATTCTCATGTAAATTGAATTAAATGTTTCAATAACAACTAGTTTATGATCCTCCACAGATTGATATGATTTTTCATATATTTTGTTTTTACATAACCCCACAGAAACAATTCTAAAACGCGCAGATCGGGAGATCTAGGTGGCCCTGGGATTGGTTTATTTCTTCCCACTTATGAGTTAGGAAAAGCATCATTTAAATAATTTGTAAAGCCAACATATTATGTGGAGGAGCACCATCAAATTGAAACCATTTTAATCTTGCTTGTAATGATAAATTTAAATAATCGAGCGTATGTTTTCTGAAGAAAATGAAAGTAATCAGTTTCACTTAGTGAGCTTTCAAAAATATATGGACCGAGAATTATTAATCCAAACATACCATGGATTAAACTACAAATTGTTTTCTCTGTGAAACTTCTCGTGGATTCTCTTAAGTTCATCAATGTTCATTGTGGCGATTAAAAATACCACAGTTAGTGAATCGAGATTCATCCGTTCATAATATTTTTGTAAGAAACGTATTACCCTCTTGACAAATGGGTTTATACCACATACAGAAGGCCATTTAATAATTACAAAAATATTATTCTTATTCTGGTTTTTCATTTTTATTTAACTTTGTAGAACTAAAAATTACAATATTGCAATTATTATAAACAACTGCAATTGTTTTACTTCCATCTTTTTCATGGCTACCCATTTTTTATTTATAATAAAATTTAAAATGACTATAACTCACTTATTTTTAGAAATAACTATGTCGTATGCCATATTGGAATAAAGAGAAAAAAATTACCTTTTTAATGAGGCCATAGCCAACTATGGTTTCCATTTAAAAAAATGTAATTTTGCATCATATCTCGGAAAATAATGGCAATAAAAATTTTCTGACTATTTTTTATTAATCTACATAAAATTATCTAAAACTTTGTCCTTTACAGTTTTTTTTCTATCTGTTATAATAACCGAGATATATTGATTTGAAAAAAATTGACACTTTTTACTTTTTTCAAAATATCTAGTTACCTTTGACTTTTTTGAAAACTTTGAAAGTGGAATTTTATTCGTCTTGTAAATCTACACTTCTTTCCCCATTTAACCGTTTCTCTATCTCTTATAGTTTCCGAGATCCCCATAGAGAACATCGAAAAAAACTCACCCTGTATATTAATAAATATATGTTATTTATTTTCAAGTTGTTAATTTTTATTTCATTTTAAGTCATAAACAAATATTCGTTATTTGAATATAAAGTTGTAATTACAAATTAATTTTTAGTCTTTATTTCTATTTATATAAGCCGATCGTCACTATTGTATATAAAATAACGTTTTTAAAATCCTTTTATGTAATTTATATAAATAAAGTAAATTATTGCATCACAGGCATATTATTTTAATATGTAGGGTAGGTTTTACAACATTTCCGGAGATTTTTAACGCCAGGGGTGCGGAAGATCCATCAAAAATTTTCCAATAGACTGAATAGCGAAACATATGTCAAACGAGGTCGCTGCGCCAGTACGTGCCTCCAGCTCTTTTGGCTGCTTTTTTGTATTCTTAGCATACGACGTAGTACTTTACTGTAGATATTTTGAGTCGATGTTTTCAACAGTTGTATTTACCATAAAATAAGGCCCTAAAGATTTATGATATAACCTCTAGATAATCGACAAATGTGTTAATAACTTATAAAATAACAAAATATGATGATGATGATTGCAACCGTTAATCCATAATATATAAATTAAAATAGAAATTTATATAATTCTGTAATCACCTGCAGGTTAGCATTATGTTATGAATAATGAAACTGTACTGACATAAATGTTTTAGATAAGCCAATTGATTACAACGTGAGCCATATAATTATGCATAATAATATATATACTTTGTATTATATTTTACATATAATTTTAAAATAAATTTTTAATATTAATAATAAAACAAATATTTTCTACAATAAAATTAGGTCATGTACTTGTTACCTTCTAATTTAAAATGTATGGAAATTATATAGTTAATATTTTAAACTGGTTAAATGGCTATCAATAATTGACCCTTGTAAACTTTATTTTATTACAGGATCTGGTTCACTTATAAACGTTCATTCGTCCATAATAATTGTTTTACAATTTTATAAAGAAATATATATATTTTAAATAAAAATATAATATACTAAAAACAAATACTAAATATATAAAACTACTAAACTTAGTGCACGCTTAAAAGAGAATAAAATAACAATAGGATATTAGTAGGTCGTCATTTGAATTTCACAAGCTGCGTACAAATTTCACCTGCAAACGGATGCATACAGTCAGATTAAATGGGCTGCATACTACACAATTAAAAACGTGTAAAAAGGACCGACATCACCGGAGCGTGAATCGCTCGCTTTGTTTTATTTTTAATTTATTTCTTTCGTCTGTCGGTCACATAAAACCCAGTCATTCCAGCGACGTCATCTGCAAATGTGATATATTGCGTGCCGCAAGAAACGCACCCCGTTTGCGGCATCCATCATCCCTTAGGCTTCGTTTATGTCCGCATTTTTGTACTTGACGGATTGTATGAAAAGTGTTGACGAGATTCCGTTTATAATTTATTAATTCTATAAGTATCAGATTATAAAAAGAGAGGCAGTTTGATTTAATTATAGAGTCGATATAATGTACGAGGGTCATCCGAAAATTAGTACCTAAATATTTCCTCCATACACATCCTTTAATTGATGATGAAATTGCAAATCGCACATTACTGGCGTTGATTAATCTAATAACGGCACTAACCTCACAACTGGAGGCGTTTTGATTATAAACACTCATAGAAAGAGCACAGTCAATGCCAGCGAGACGTAACGTTGCACATATTCAGCTGAAATATAACTGAACGTGTTAGCACACATCCGGCGGCTACTTTAAACACCAACGCTCCGCACGATGTAAACGGGTAATACTTTCCTACTATCCATTGTATTAAAGTCTTTTTTTTATGTTTATTTGATCCCTTGTTTATATTAGTAAATATAAATATTTTAATAATAAACTCTATTTATTAATTACTTAAAACAACTTGTACGTCACAAAGCTTTCTCATCCTGTATACATATAATCTCTTTAAATTTCATGGCTATAAATATAAAACAACTAAACGTGAAGTCGCCTGAATATGTGTTAAACGTGTAATGTATTCGCAGAGAACAGATGGGGGATTTTCCTCGTCCAGCACATTTGGCAGACGAGATGTAAATCGTTTCCGCGCACAAGACGGAAAGCAATCTGTTTTCGGTTATTTATCAAAGGAGTTTCTGGTAAAATATTGTACGTATGAATGGGTACGAGAATGCGACATTCTGTTCTCTTGCGAATGTACAGCTGCACAATCTATTTAAATGGTCTACATTGAATTTACGCGAGGGCAATATCGCAAACGGCGAGTGCACGTTTGGAAATTAATTATGATTGATGGTCCGAATTCAAATTTGTCCATATGAATGCATCATTTGTTGCATTCAAAAGGACCGGTGAAATATGACGTGAAAATACCGTTAAAAAGGATAGATCCATGAAGTGCATACGTACTCTGAACATTATTGTTTATATATTTAAATTTTATTTAATTATATTTACTTATATCTTTATATACTTATTATGAGCATACATAATTAGAATCTATTTAAAACTACTAATTGTTACATAGCTATTGTCTTAGTACTAATATTAGTACTTGTGTATTTACCTGCGATGCCGCAATTTTAAACTTACATTTACAATTAGTTTAAGCACCCTGGATAAAAGCATCAACCACAAAACAACTACGCGATGACGCTGCTAGTTTGTGAAAAAGAAATAGTTGTATGAGTTTTTAGTTTTAATGTACAACTTGAAATTATTTTGCGATTTAATCAACTTCCCTTCGTGCAAATAATAATCAGAAACAGTACTTTTGTAATATCAAGTTTTATCTATTTATTTCTTAGGATTTATTATATATAAAGCATATGTAAGCTTAACCTGGCATTGCTCATCAAACGAAAGCAAGACTAAAGTATGAAATGCCTTTTAACCGACATTGAAATCTTCAAAATCTTAAATCATTAAACGATTATCATTTATCCTTTAAAGAATAGATACTAATAATATTAAAATGGTTAAGTCACTTAAATTCTTCAAACGTTTCTACTTGTCTAAAAACTGCATCGGACACCATTGCAAATTAATGATAATACATTGTAGCATGCTTGTTTAAAATGACAGATAAACATTCCTTATATGTGATCATCCTACTTGGTATTTTTCATTATTAATAAGTATGTAGTTTACGTTTACCAATATACCGATATACAAAAGATTTTCGGCGTTTGTGAGGGAAACTCTAACGCTTGTTTGAATGTGTATTCCAGAAGATTTCCTAATCGTCTTAAACCTTCGACATATGTATTCACTAGGTTAAATCAAATATTATGGGAAAGTGTTTGTGTAATAACAATAAGGCATGATGCATATCGACCAAGAACTCGATGCACAATCTAAATCTAAAGAAGTAATGCTAAATGCTTTTTCTGAAAATTCTCGCAGCAGTACTAGAGAAATTACATGATTACTTAATATTAACAACAATACGACAGCTCATCAAGTTTTAAAAGCTGATCACTGATATCTGTACACAGTAATATTCTGTATACGGATGGAGCAACATTCATTAGAAATGGAGTATCTAATAGTTACAATTTACACGAATGGGCGCAAGGAAATCCCATAATAATCGACCATTTGGCCATCAAAATTGGATTTCACTGAATTTTTGACTGGCAATAATTGGACCACATGTCTTATCAAATAGATTAAATTTCAAAAGTTATCTTTATTATCTTAATAAAATACTTCCCGGTTTGCTTGATGATATAACACTGGATTTAATGTACTACCATAATGGCACATCCGCCCACTACCGTCGTAAAGTCAGTTAAATAATGAATACCATCAGAAATGGGTTGGTTATGGTACTTCTATTTTAGAATGGACCCCAAAATCTATACATCTAAATATTTAGAATCTTTTTCGATGGAGATTTATCTAAAATAAAAATAATACTATTGGAGAGTTAGAACAAAAATATGCCCCAATTGTTGCATAATATTCTAAATCCTATTCCAATAAGACCTGCTGCATATATTGAAGAAATAGGCGGTAACTTTGAACATTTACTTTAGTATTAGTTACTGTCTTCATGTAATTTATTTTATTGCTTGTTTCGAATAGTGTAGTTTAATAAAAGGTGTTACTTGATATTCGTGGTTATAAAGTACAAGGGTAGTTTAAATTTATTAGATTTTTATGCTAAGAATGTACCTATGAACTTGTGCGATTGAATTTTTATACTCTCTAGTCTAAAATTATAATTGGGGGTGATTTTAACATAGACTACGGAAAATCAAACTACCCATTCCCTTAACTTAATAAACAGTTATAACATATATAATCATATACACGAGTTACTAGTGGAACGTGTGATCGGTACTGGTATCTCTGACCATAAAAGAAATTAATATGATTCGGTACCTAACTTGAAGAAACTAAATGAATTCGTTAATGCGGGATGGAAGTCGTGGGATTACGGATGCAGAAACATCTTTCAATAAATTTTACACAAAACTTTTATGTGTATTTTATGAATGCTGTTCATTGATAACAGCAATAAAAACAATTTTAAACCAATAATACCATGGCATAAAAATCAGTTAAAGCAATTCAAAATCAACAATAAAAACAATTCTATTACGATTTACTAAATTTAACTATAGTGAACTAGCGTATTCTCGTATAAGAAACTCCAAAATAATACAAAGTCGCACTCCAGACTGAAAAAAGAAATTATAATACTAATTAAATTAAAAATGTATCTAATACATCTAAGAATACTTAAACAAATTTGGAATCAATGTTTCTCTATCCTGCGACTGAACTTTAAATTGATATAATATTAATGTATGTTATCAAGAACATAAAATCTGCTATTGTAAAACAACCTGTAGTGTTGATTAATCAATCACTAACGGAGGGAGTTTATCCATCTTCACTCAAAATGGGAAAAATAGTTCCAATCCCCAAAAAAGATTATGCACATATATTTTCAGAATTTAGACCTATTTCTATTTTGCTGATTAGTTCAAAAATGAAATAATTAAATATTTAGAAAATCACAATTTATTGCTTCTTCAGGTGAATGAAAGTTTACAATAAAATTAGAAAAAACTTAGAACTATATATACACATTAACACTATTGGCACTATGGAGGGGTAAATATTTTATGTAGTGGGGAGTTTGACAGTTCAATTTGTTCGTTTAGCAGGAGGCCCGCTTTTTCGAATCTGTTGATTTTCAGGTTTTCGAGTAGATTTATTTTTTTCCCTTTCTTCTCTGTGTGGAGAATCTGGAAATCCTGGTTGAAGGTGTGATTTTCGGATAGTAGATGATTTGCATAAGTAGAGGTGTTCTTTTTCTTTTCCTATGCACTTTTGTGATCTGCAATCTTTTCTTCAAAGGCTCGTCCTATTTGTCCAATATATTTTTTATCTATTTTATTCTATTCTCAATAATATTGAGGATAACAAATAAGTTTTTTTTGTTTTTGTTGATCTAACAAATGCGTTTGATAGTGTTCCGCACGATATGTTACGTCCTACACGACAGAAAACACGTGACATCTATGTATTTTAATTATTTTCCGCATACATCCACAATTGCCTCTCAAAAGGCCGATAAGGACTCTTTATTTTTCCTCTTGTTCATTAACAACATGCCACTTAAGATCAATGCGAACATTTCAATGCTAGCGAACGATATAACGATAGAATGCAAAACCGCTCCCTAGAAGACCTCACAGCAACAAACAACATGCTTCTAGAACTGGACAATTGGCTAACCATCAACCACTTAATGGCGAACGTATCAGAAACTCACATCGTCAACTTCAGAGCACTAGTGGAATTAACAACGTCCATATGAAATGTGAACGTATACACGAAACCAGCCAAGTAAAATTCCTCGGAGTTGACTTAAGGTGGTACACCCACATACAATATGTAAGTTCAAAAAAATAGCCAAAGAATTGTTTGCATATTATATTGACAGCTAGAAATGTCATATGGCATAATTTTCTGGGGATGCACAACGTTTAAAAATAACCAAATACTCTTATTTAATAATACAACGAGCGATAACATACATGAAGAATCAGCAAGAATTGTTTACGTGTCATATTTCCAGCCACAAATGTATATAGTATTATTTTCTGGAGATACACAACGTTTAAAATTTTCAAAAATTATTTCTAGTCCAAAAATGATTAATAAAAACCATTGAGAATGTTAAGTCTAATGCCAGTTGCCGGAATCCATTCAAAAGGTTACAAATAATGTCAGTCTATACATATATAAGACCATCAAATTTGATAAAAACAACCTAACACACTTTGAAGATAAGCAATGATCAGAATATAAGTTCAAGGACTTATGAAACATAGTCACAGTATGTATCTCGTCTTGTGTAGTACAAGCTGTAAAACTTTATAATGCTTTACTAACCTCTTTGAAGCAATTATCAAATTTAATGAAAAAAACTAAACAGCTGTTACTACAGCAAAGTTTCTACACCATCAAATTATGTAATTCAATAGATGCAATTTCTAGTTCTTAGTTTGTGCCAATACTTTAATTAATGTCTGCTTGTTTTCATTTAATTGTAAGGTATTTTACTATTATATGACTAGCTTATCTGTGTTTATTATTTTTTAATAATTATAACTATTTTTAACCATTTAGACATAAGTTAATATAGTTCTTGAATGTTGTCGGCGTTTACTTGGTGGTATATTTTGATTAAAATTAAATAAAACACTTTTAACTTTGTTTCACCACAGTAGTTATTTATTAACTGCGACTATAGTTTCGATCATAAACTGATCGTTATCAAACATAAAGTACTTAAAATTATTTAGAGGCGTTATTTATATATCTTCGAAAAGAGGAGAATACTTCATGTCAGTCTGGTCATTAAGAAGGGAAATCCCGGGATTAATTTTTGCTTTGTAAATGTCTAGCGCTTCCAGTAAATCCATTTTACGACCTTTATCCGTAAAGTGGATTACTAAAAGTACATCCTTACCGAAAATATGATTATTGTCTAACAAATGATTAGCAAAAGTAGAGTTTTTATGTTCAGAAGACAATAAGCGGTTTCAAAGTTTAACTTCCTTCGGGATGATTAGCCTTAAAATCAAAAATATTTTAGAAAAATGTAACGTTAAAGTGGCTTTTAGATGTAATAACAAAATTTCAAATTTAATTTACAACCCAAACAAAATTATATAAATTGAAGAAATCAGGTATTTATAAATTAACGTGCGAATCATGTAAAGGAATTTAAATTGATCAGTCTGGTCGTAATTTTGAAGCACGACTTAAAGAACACGAACGGTTTATGATCGAAACTATAGTCACAGATAATAACTATTGTGATAAAACAAAGTTAAAAGTGTAAGTTAATATAATTTGTTAAGTATTTTAAAGTTCTCAGCTTGAAGGTTTTACAGTTTTTATTCTAATATCTTTTAAACTAAATTAATAGGCATGAATTGGTTGTTAGTTTGTACTAAATTTATATGAATGTTAGCATTTCACCCACCCATGAATATACATTCTCTACTGGAAATAAACATATTATTATTATTCTTATTATTATTACAAAGCAGCCAGAATTGGCAAATCGCTAGGGTCTTATGATTGCAAAATGACAAGACGAGACCACACACAAGTTTTGTGAGCTGCTGAAACTTGAATGAGCTTTGATGGTCCAGCCACCTGACTCACCAGACTTTGTGCTATCTGACTACCATTTGTTTTGATCCTTGCAAAACTGTTTAAATGAGAAAAAAATACAATTCATACAATGGTTTCAAAAAGCACTTGCTTGCTGAAGTTGTAGGATTGTAATGCACTCAACAAAATATATGGTAATGGGAAAGGGATGTTCCTTAGTACGCTTAGAAGCCAATCAACCATAAAGTTTTCACAAAGAAAAAGAGTTGAAAAATTAGCAACAGAAGTTCATTAACAATTGACAGTTATACATCACATGTGTGTGAGTTAATTGAAAATTTGTATGAACAGGAAAAGTGCCTATCCAAAACAACTATTCTTTGCAATTTTTTCTTTATATTTTTGAATTTATTTCTTATGTTATTTTATGTACCCATAGCAGTCTTGTATAAAATACTAGGAAAAAGAAAACCAAAAAAGGTTACATTTTCCTACTTTAATAAAAATGTTATTTTAATCATTTTTTTGTTCTTGTATTGTATCAGCGTTTGTTTGACTTTTTTAATATTCTGTATTTCCAAGGGAAAAATAAATGGGGCATTAAATAAATACGCACTTTCAGAGCCCATTATTTAAACTAAAGCTTTTCAGTTTCTCAGTCGAGGAATAAAAACATACATTTAAATGTAAAATTTTTAACTATTGCAGAAACCATGGGTACAAAGTGGTATCTATGCCTAAAGCAAATGTTAGTAATAAAGAAAAAAATAGCTTTCAAATAAAAAAAAACATTTTGTAAATCTCAAAAATTAGTTTTATTATGGCTACAAACCAAATCACTTATCGAAACAACAACTTTCATGACTAACAGAAACTAACGACAGATATTGAATTAAATAAAAATAATTTGCATATTAAAAATAGTACAACGGTCAAAGCAATACTAGTTTGAACGGATTTATTTTTTTCAAATGAACTTTTGTTTTGCTTAGAAGTTCTGTTTGTGTTTTTCCAGACATCAATTACATGTCCGACTATATCATTAATGTAGAGTAAGAAGATAAAAAAGACTAGTGTTGAACCCTGTGTGACACCAGAGTCTATTTGGAATATCTTCGACTCTTCATGATTCACAGAGATGTACATTTTACTCCGGGCAAGAAATAAGCACTAACTCGGCAACATGTCGGCGAAATCCCAAGGCACAGACTTTATTATTTACTGATACCGAATTAACAGTGTCAAATAACAGTAAATACATGCTAGCTGTTTCTGTTGACCTGCCTGTGAGGAATCCGTGTTGATTGTTAGCCAATGTTTTATGTTTGGTAATGTAGTCCCACTGTTGATCATCAAATATTTTTCGAATTCGAAATTTATGAAATTGCATTTAATACTAATACTGGCTGATAATTTACAATATTTGTTTTAGGCCCGTTTTTGTAAATTGATAGAACTTTAACCATTTTCAAGAAGTCGGGAAATAATCCAGATTTAAAACACAGATTAATTAATCAGATTTATTTTGTACATTATTCTGAGATCTGCTATAATGGCACTTAGTATACAATGAATTAAATTCTCACTTAATGTTTCACAACGGGTTAAGTGACAATTTAATTAATCGTACAGTAATGTTTTAAAGTTATTTCATTCATTCCCGAGCTCCGGCTGTTAGTTTTCCTTATTTTTCCGAAGACTTTTGAGAAACAAATAGTTGTATACCAATCATAATTGTTCATTCAATATTGTTTTAAAAAACAGCAACCGCATTTCTTAGGCATTTCTTTCAAATAGACACGAATCTAATAAGTTATGTGATGCTCAACGCTAACAAATTTTTAACAGCAAAATAATAAAGCAATATTTAATATATCATATATCACATGATGAGAGCACCTGGATCATCCATTCAGAGATATAAAGGTCTAAAGAATAGTACACACCTTTTCAAATATTTATAAATAACAAATTCTTTTGTTGACCCAGAAGCATGTAGAAGTTTTGATATATTTGGCTTGTATAAAATATTCGGAATAAGTCCCTTAAAAGTAGAATATTTTGTGAAAATTTAAATCATTTTAATTAACATGAAATTTTAAAAGATTTTTCACTTTGTTTTCGATTTAAATTTAAATTTTTGATTTGATCGAATTTTTGACTTTAATTTTGTATGTCATCCTTAAGTTTTAATTTTTAATTTGACATGGAAAAATATGCATTTTTTTGAAATCATAAATATATAATTTTTGAATATCGAGCAACCTAATGTAATAACAAAAAATATCAACTTTGGTAATTAATTATCGTCATATAATTACGTCCATTATTTAATCGTGTAAAGAATAAATGACGCTGATGTACTATTAATTGCACGGCTTCGTTTTATTTAATGAGCCGCCTATCAATTATTGATTAATGAAAGCAATAATCGTGCTCGGGACACTCACGCGAGTGTATCTACAAGCATCCATAATTAATTACACGCTTCAATGTAAACATGTAATGTTTAGTTACTCGCGAGTGATTGGGGGGTGTTTTAAAATGAGGATTAATCAAAAGGAGTTTGGCTCATTCCCGGCGTTTTAGAGCTAACGAGGATGATTTCTGCGGATCGAGAAGATGGCTCTCCATAAATTCCGCTTTCCACTTTGAAGTTTTAACGCATGCAATTGCTTTATGGTCGCAGCGGAGGGACCGTAATGGAATTTATCGCCCTGGAGACCGGCTGGCCCCTGGAAGGAATTTTCCGCATATTTATCCAGCCGTCTGTTTTCTATGACGTTTTTTTCCTCGCTGAAATGGATCGGGACTTGATGTCGGCAATAAAATTTGTAATTGTAGCTAGCACGCCAAGGAATAATATTACTTTAATCAAGAAGTCTGGAGTTTACACAAACTTCATTTAGCAGAAGCGTTGAAAAAAAGTATGTAAAAAAAATAAAGTAATAATTGTATAATTTATCATAAATTATTAAGTACGTAAAAAATTATATTCATTATTTTAAATATATCACTGCTACGTCTCAAATATAAAAAAAATGACAATTAAAATAAACTAAGTAAATATCAGTTTGCTGGTCTTAGATATGTTAATATTAAAATAAGGTAGTTGCTTTTACGTAAAGTTTCTACTTATATATCATACTCTTTTCATAGAATCTTAGGTTGTCTCACATAGATAAATTTTAATCAATTTAAATGTAATTATTAATATTTTTAATCATTCAATAAAAGATTACTAAAAATTGTACTTGCTGCAATATATTCCAATTTATAAAATTAGATTTGATATAATTAATATGAATTATTATACCAACAATAAAAGGGGTTTTCTCTCAAAAACATGTTGGATGCATTTTTCTATATCGTCATAAATCATAAGAGATTTGGTTTTATGGTGATAATAAGGATTCAAAAAGATTTAACGTATTCTGGAAAATCTTATTTTTTTCCGATTTTAAACATTCGCTCACTTCTTACTATATTTAAATTTTGCAGCTAATAAAACAAATGTATTTTGATAAAAACAATTTCGACTGAAGCGTTATGAAAATTCATATCTTCTTAAACAAATCCCAAATTCCGGCTTTAACCATTTCCTTGATTTTTAATTCTGCTATCTAATAGTTCTTAGCACCGTCTCCCACATTAGAATTTTGTATCGTATCATATTTTATCTACAAACTAAGTGAACAATTTTGCTATTACCACCAAATTGAATTAGCATGTGAATATCTATTATCTACATTTTCAGATCTATTGTGGATCCTTATTTGTCTCATATGACCAGATCTAACTTTGCCTCTTTGATTAGTCCTATTAGCCGCTTTGGTTTGTAGTACTCAGCTTCTCTTGTTCGTCTATTCCTTGTTAGGCCCTCGTAATGGCATAGGGTGTGGAGCGAGTCCTCTTCTTCCTCTAAGCAGAATCTGCGTGGTGCTTCTTCCACCACGCCTATTTTGCTCATATGTTTGTTGAGCTTGCAGTGTCCTGTTATCTATTGTTTTGACCATTTTCCTGTATTGGTTCAGAAGTTCGGTCGTGAATTTTGGCGATTGTTTCGTAAGGAACTGTTTCGCCTGTCTCTGACCTGGTGAGTTCATCCGCCAGGTTTAGGCCTGGGTCTCCATCCATTTTTTTATGGATCGTTTAACTGCGGTTTTGGAGATTCCGCAGAAGGCCAGTTCGTCTGCTATGTCATTCCACGGATGTCCTATCGCCTCTGCTTGGAACACCGTGGTGTCTTTGGTGAGACTAAAAGAAATCTGTCTCGGGTTTTGTAAAGTATATACCTGCTTCTACCCCTTTGCTGGTCTTTGAGCCATCCGTAAACCAATTTGATTCTGCTTTGATGCGTTGGCCTTCGGCCCAGGTCTTTCTTTGCTGGATCAGTACTTTGTATTTCCTTTCGAAATTGTATTTTTTCACCATGACATTAATTGGTATCGCTGTGATCGTATTAGCCTTCAGCTCGTCTTCTATCCGTTGGTGTGTTTTCCGTGTAATCGGATTATGGGCGTCTGTCCTTGCATCAGTCTATATGATAGGTCCGTATCATAGCCTCTCCTTGTATAAAGATGTGTAATGATGGTATCTTTTAAATAGCTTCTAGGGCTGCTGTTGGGGTGGTGCTTAGTCCTGTCCTAGTCCACCACACCTCTGCTTCAAAGGCTATCATGTGTCTTATCACTCTAGAGTAAAGCCATGGAGTCATTTTAGGGTTTATTTTCCAATTTTTTTCGTACATTCTACGACACCGGCCCAATGCTATTCATGCATTTTTTGTGGCTTTTGTCGAAGGTTACTCCCAGGTACTTGCCCTCCCTTACGAAAGGGATTTCCATACCCCCGAGCGTCAGTGGCTTTAGGTCTTGCAGTGCTCGTCTTTTTGTGAAGATGAAAATTTGTGTTTTTTGGGAATTGATTGCCAGTCGCTCCCGTTTGCACCAATTGTCTACCATGTTTAGGGCTTTTTGTGTTCGCTCCGAGACAACTCCCGCGAACCGGCCCCTGATGACAATGGCTAGGTCATCGAGTACCCAAAGCAGTGGATATCGTCTTTGAACAGTTTTCCTAGGCCATCTACTTGTGTTGCCCGTAGCAGTGGAGACAGCACTCCTCCTTGTGGGCAGCCTCCCTAATGGAGAGCCTTAATAGTATGGCCTCCTAAAGTGGATATGATTGTCCTTTTCTCTAGGCTGGCTCTGATACATTGGCAGAAGCTTGGCGAGACTCCTTTCCTTCCTTGTGCCTCTACGAGAAAGGTAGTTGTGACGTTGTTGAACGCCCCTTCTTTATCTAGAAATGTGGCCATAACTATATCTTTGTGTTCGATTGACTTTGTGATGAGCCTGTTTAGGTCATCCAGCGCCGATCCCGTTGATTTACTCGGCTGGTATGCATATTGCCTGTTGTTGACGGGATTATTCCCCAGTATCTCGTCCCTTATGTGCGTATCTATCAATATTTTCATTGTTTTTAGTAAGAATGAAGATATGTTGATAGGTCTATATGACTTTGGCGTTAGATCAGCTATTCTGCCTACCTTGGGCAGATAGATTACCCTATGCCAGGCAAGCATTGAAGATTTTTGACAGGTTCCTCTAAGCCCATTTTAACAACAACTCCAGCACTGCCGTCCTTCGAGATGACTGTGGATTCTTGATCATGCCGGAGTGTCGTTAATCTCCTCGCAGAACTTCCTCCACGGGTTCCTTTTAGCTTTTCGGAGTTCATATGGTTACTTATTAAAAATATTTATTTTTTAGTTTAGATGTTTCTTTTCAGCTGCACATTAAATTATTGGCCAAGGTTGCCATATTTAAATTCATCATTTTATGCAGTGTCATATTTGCTTCCCTCTTGATGTCAGCTAGGTTATGCTCTTTGTATGATATCGTCTGGATCTTTGAATGGTCGTAGAATGAGAAAATCATATGTTTTCTTCAATTTTTATTTTTAGAAGTTACTTATATAGTTTTCTAAGCTACAAGTTAACTAATTACCTGCAATTTTATCTTACACTTTCCCGTTTTTCGAATATACGAGGATAAATTTACCGATTCTGATAATTGGCTAAAAACATAAAAATCCAGAAGTACTCCTTTTTTGCAGAAAGAAGGAAACATTAAAATACTCAGTGAAACACAATATCACTAAAAAAGAAATATCAATAATACACTTAAAAATCAGATCATAATTTAAATCATCAGTACACTTTTATATAATCACGAAGTATGTTAAATTATGGCAGTAACCTTTCTGACAAACAAGAGAAAATCTTGATGTTACCACAATTGAACACTGTAAACTATCATATTCTTACTCTATCCCAGCGTGTGTGATCTGTTTTCATTCCAAAGGCGTGATTATATCGACTGCCTATCTGCGATGAGTCCTTTTGGGTGCGTGGCAATTGAAATACTACATTAATAGAATTCTTTGACAAACTGCAGAAGTATTTGAATAGTTGTTAAATAGTAATAATAGTTTTTTTTTTTAATTTACTAACATAATTTACTTGTATAACGCCAAAAAATGTATGCACACGTTAAACATTTTTCGAAAAAGAGTGGCGAACTACCGAAAGAAACTCAGCCGACCTTAACCCGCGATGGAAAGAAATGTGCTGTCGAGCATCATAAGGATAATCACCATTTATTGGTCGAAGGAGCGGAGATGAGTAACGCCGTTTACATGTTTAACTCTGAGGATTCAACACTGACCATTAAAGACAAAATCAACTTGATCACGCTCAACTCCTGCAGCAAGACGTCGTGGTGTTCGAAAGCGACGTCTCCAGCATCGAGTTCATTAACTGTCGGTCCATCAGAATGCAGGTCACCGGTTACATGCCTACAATTTCGATCGAGAAAACTGACAGATGTTAGATCTTCTTGACTAAGGAGTCGCTCAGCGTGGAGATTATCAGCTCCAAATCGTCGGAGATGAACGTGATCATCCCCAATGATGATGGTCACTACGTCGAGTGTCTAATTCCGGAACAGTACGTCACTTCAATCGTTGGGGGGAAGGGATTGACCACGACTGCTTTGGAAAAATATGTTTGTAATTAAAATTATTAAAAAATTCTATAACCTTTAAAACGCAACTTATATTTAGTAACCCAACATGATTTCCAAGTAAAAGTATTGACAGTATTGTAACAAATATGGAGCAAGGATTCGACATTATTGTGTTTGATCCTCATATTTCCACATACAACTATACTTCAGAGTACGTCAACTTTACCGTTAATGAACATATTGAATAAGATCGGTCCAAAATTGTTCCTGTCAACAACTGTCATAATATAGCTGCCGAAATATTATTATTAATATTGGCAACCCAAAGCATTTTAATTTGTCTGGTAAAATAAAATGAGAGACTCTGTCAAACGCCTTGGAAAACAGTATAAATGGAAACACTCCTTTTGGATTTGGAAACGTATTGACTTGTGAAAGGGCCAGAAATCCAAGAGAATCGGCCCGAAGCAAGACTTTATTACTTCTATTATTATTTAATCATTTGTCCGTCTACTTTTCGGTGTAGGATGTTACATACATTTATATTTCTATTTATTATACCTCTTTTTATTCATTTAGTTTGTGTAGTAGTATTCCCTCAAGTTCTTCATATTCTTTGTTAATTTCTTTAGTTCTTCCCAGGTATTCCCTTTTCTGTATGCCCCTTCTCTTATTGCACTGCTCCAACCATTTCTTGGTCTTCCTCTTTGGGTTTTTCCTGTTGTTCGTGCTTCATATATATTCTTGGTATTTCTTTCATCGTTCATTCTGCAGATGTGACCGTACTATCTCATTGTCTATGATGGTGCTCTATATCAAGGTGGCTCTTATAACTTTCTTAATTATTTC
Organism: Ontholestes murinus; assembly: GCA_963969525.1. NCBI lineage: Eukaryota > Metazoa > Arthropoda > Insecta > Coleoptera > Staphylinidae > Ontholestes > Ontholestes murinus. The sequence continues at coordinate 27,009,809 of OZ018395.1, read as the reverse complement.
TGTTTTCGTGCATTTGGTAATTTCTTTTCTGTTGAAAAACGTATTTTTCAGCACGTTAAATAGTTTTGCTCTTTGACCTATTTTATCCTCTATTTCTTTATCTATTTTTCCGTTATTTTAATTTTTGATCCTAGGTATCTGTTGTGTCCAACTTGTTCTATATTCCTTCTTTGTATCTTTATTTCGTGTGTTCTCTTTCTGTGCTATTATCATGGTCTTCGTTTTGCAAAGGTTTATTTTCATGCTGATTTTAGATAATTGATTATATAATATTTCCATATTGTATTGCAAGTCTTTCTCTGTTTCTGCAATTATTGTCATGTCATCTGCAAATAGTATCTCTATGAGTTTTATCATCTCCATTTTCCAATATCCAATTTTTAATGTTTTCATCTTTTTTTGCTTCTTTCATCGCCTTGTCCAGTACTATTTTAAATATATGTGGACTCAGCACGCATCTTTGTTTGACCCCTTTCTTTGTTTCGAATGTTTTTGATTCTTTATTGTTCATTTTCACTATATTTTTGTTCTCTCTATACATGTTTTTTAAAAAGTTTATCATTGTATTTTCCATTCCTCTGTCTTCTAATTCCTTCCATTAGTCCTCTCTTTTTACCTGCCAAGTGACTTTTCTTAAGCTACGAAACATATCCCCTTTCTTTGCATCTTCATTTACCCCTTATGCTACAATTAATGTATACGTCTCGTCCTCTATTAGTTTCATTTCTATAGTCACCACTGTTTCATTGATAAGTCTTTCCTTTGTTAAGTCTTGTATACTTTCTGGTGCTATTATAATTACCACTCCTCCTCTTGCTCTTTCAGTGTATTGTACCTTCGACCATATAAACCAGTAACCTCCATGTATTTTTTGTATTCCTTTTCCTATTTTTGTTTCCGCTATTCCCAATATTTCTATTTTTTGTTTTTTCATTTCTTCTACCAGTTCTACTCCCTTTCCCTCATAACTTTTTATGTTTTATATACCTATTCTCATTTACATTCATTTTGTTGAGTCTATTTTATTATATTCTATCTTTCTTGTCCCTTTTTGCTTTTCTGGTTTAGATATTGTTTCCATATTCCTGTCCCTATTTTTGTGCTTTTAATTTGTCTTTTTATTTTTTGAGTGTTTTCTTATTTCGTTTTCTTTCTATGAAATTGCATCCGATGCGCTTATTTTCACCATACTTATTTCTATTTGGCTCATCTTGTACATTGGTTGTATTTCTCATGCTTAATCGTTTTTTGGACCTCCCTTTGGGACAACTCCCTTTTCATTTTTATCCCATACATATACCTCCTTATCTATAATTAATTTATAATATTTCATTTTTACCCCTTCTCTTTCTCCTTTCTCTTTTGCAATGTTTCTAAATTTTCTCTGGATTTGTTTTTCCTCCCATGTTGGATCATTATCGATGTAGATTGTTGTACCATTTAATTTTTTCCTTTCTTAAATGACTTTTATTTTTGTTTCCCAATTTTCCAGTTCTCCTATTGTAAGTTCATTTATTTTCTCATTTTTTATTACCTAAAGAGGATAATACACTCAATCCGACATTGTTATTATTCCCCATTCGGGTTTATAAAAATCCAATTAAAAAATTACTTCCCACAAAAGAAGTTTAATAAATAATTTCTGGTATTCAAATTAAATTAGCACAAAAACGCTTATGAACACTGTAGTATGGTTAATTGAATGAGTTCTGTTTAAGGTAATAACGGATGTATAAAACTGGAGAACTGGGAACTTTATTAGTGAACTCCTAAATTACAGAAAAGTCACTGTTATTATTGTGTTTGACAACGCTGCTTTCAATGCTGCCTACGACAGTCCAGCATACAACACTCCTCCCATAGTAATTCAAGCTTCAAAACGGGTCGGTGGTTTCCTATTTCATAGGGGATTTCTTCTGGGGCTGGCTTTTAATAGATTTTCTTTTTTAACATTCAGACTGGTTGTTTTCGATTCGGAATGCTCAGACATCTTGTTTTTCTAAATCCGTTCCTCGTCGCGTAAGTCGTCGGGTAACTTGTTGGTTGATGAAGTTGGTAAATAAAACACTGGATTCGAGATCTCCGGTTGGAATGAGGTAACATCATGATTCCTTGGTCTCAGTTGATCAACATGTTTCCGTTTTATTTGATTATTTATCTCTACCAGGTACGAATAGATTCCATTTTGTGATTTTATTATCCCAGGTGTTGATCCTCTACCTATTGGATTATTTACCCATACTGTCTCTCCAACTTCAAATGTTGCTTCTTTGGATTTCTTGTCATGATAAAGTTTTTGTTTTTCTGTTTCATATTCTTGGTTTCTTGACACATCAGGTTTGATATTACCGAATAGTGTTCGTAACTATCGACCATAAATAAGTTCACTGGGAGATCTGCCAGTCGATTGCTGTATTGTATTCCGATGAGTTAGTAAGAATTGATTTATTCTTAGATTAAAGTAATCTTCTTTACTACTTGCATTCATTCGTTCATTGAAGGTCCTTACTGCTCGTTCAGCTATGCCGTTTGATTTTTGATGGTACGGGGTTACTTTTATATGTTTTATGCCATTCATTTTACAAAAGTTTTCAAAATCGTTGGACGTTGACTGAGGTCCATTGTCTGATACAATAAATTTCGGAATTCCAAGTCTAGCGAATGTATCACGTAGTGCTTTTATTGTTTTCTCGGTAGTTATACTTTTCATGGGTATAACTTCCAACCATCCTGTAAATGCATCTATTACAATTAAAAACATGTTGTTTTCAAAATAAATCGATATGAATACGTGACCATGGGATTGGTGGAGCATACCATGGATAAAGTGGTACTTCCGTTTAATTTTGTTTGGAATTGTGGCACGATGTACATTTTTGAGAATACTCGATAATGTCCTTATCGATGTTCGGCTAATACACATGCATTATTGCCATTGATTGCATAGCACACATACCTGGGTGTCTGTCATGCAGCATGTCTAATACTCATTTTTGTAGTGCTGCCGGAATACATTCTTCCTTTCCATAACACAATATTTTCTTCAACCGAGAGCTCGTCTCTCTTCTCAAAAAATGGTAAAAGTTCGGGCCTTAAATACCTTTTATCTGGCCAATATGATGTAATACATTTTATTTCTTGTCTTACTGTTTGATCACTTGCTGTTTTATCATGCATAGTTCGTTTTGATATTGGCAATTTATTTAATTTTAAGTTGAGTAAGTGTCCTCTTCTTGGTAAACCTAATATTTCGTTCTCTGTTAACTCGGTATCATTAAGTGCTAATCTTGTCGACTGCTGGAGCATTATCTTTTCATGAATGGATGAAATTGTATAATCGTAATTGTTTAAAATCATAGCCCATCTAAGAAGTCTGTTACTTGCTATTTTGGGTATATTCCGATCTTCACTAAAATTTATTTCTAATGGTTTGTGATCTGTTAATAAAATGAAATGTCTACCATAAAGATATTGATGAAATTTTGTGCTTCCTTATCAATTGTTGCAGATCTAAATTCGACATCAGTCAGAGTTCTGGATTTATAGGATATTGGCCTAAACACATTATTGTGAAATATTGTTAGTTGTTTCTTAAGTAATCGATGTAAAGGAACGCATTTTACGTGAAAATTCGTTATGAATTTGCTATAATAAGTAATAGATCCTAAAAATGATCGTAATTCAGTTAGGTTTGTTGGAGTTTGCATTTCCATTATTGCTCCAATGTGTTCATCCGTTGGACAGAGTCCTTTCTTGTCGATTCGATGTCCTAAGGAAACTACGCTGTCTCGTAACCAAGCACATTTTGATTGATGTGTTCTAATTCCTGTGTTCGTTAATCATTGTAATACTTGTTGTACTCATTGTATGTGTTCAGTTATATTTGGAACTTTTATGAGAATATCATCAAGATAACAAATTGTTTCATCAATTCCCGATAGTATAATATCCATTGTTCGTTGAAAGAATTTTGTAACTGAAATATCCCTTATGTGTTGATATGACCAAGTACTTTCTCGATTCTGGATGCACGTTGAGTTGTAAGTAAGCATCTCGTAGATCTATTTTTGTAAATTGTTGACCACCTGCTAGTTTAGACCTTATGTCTTCAAAACGAGGAATCTCGTTGTACATGTGGATTGATAGTTACACAAATTCGTACATTGCCATTTGACTTAACCGCTATTACAGTGGGTGTTGCCCTTTCTACACTCTGAGTTATGTTTATTGGTTCGAAATACCCTCTGTTTGTAAACGTTTGAGTTCTGCCTCTACTTATTCCAGTAATACGATAGGTACCAGTCGGGGTCGAAAAGCCTTACGTGTTACCTGTGGGTCAATATGAATCTTTACACTGTGTCCATTTATTGAACCTAGCTTTCCATTAAAGAGTTCTTGATGATTTTTGAGAATTTGTTGGATCTCTGCATCGTCTACTTGTTCCGTTTTTACCGTACTTTCCTTAGTACTTTTGCTCCTGTTGGCAATGGAAAATCGTTCCCATTAACTACATACACCTTTAGAATTTGATTTTTGTTAAATACTTCAATGCTAACTTCATTTATACTAAGGGTTTTTATTTCAAGATCTGTGTATGCAATCAAGTTACGTGTAGGTTTCAATTATGGTGAACCTTTTTGTGTCCATAGTCTTCTGCTAATCACTGAATATTCTGCACCTGGATCGTACAGCATGTCGATATTCTTTCCATTTAATTGAACTGAAAGTAGTACCTTTTTCGGAGTATCTATACACCGAATGCTTGTTGTGTTTGTTAATGAACCCGTATCGTTCACGTCTGTATTATTTTCATGCACATACCTTGTGTTATTTGATTTAAACTGTCTTTGTTTAGTGTTTTTGTTTTGGACGTTTGAATGTCCGCATTGAGTTCCACGTCCAATCGCGATACATACATTTGCAAAATGATTTAATCGTCCGCACGCATTGCACTTCTTTCCATTCGCAGAACAATCTTTTTTGTTTGAATGTCGTTCAAACATACATTTTGGAAAATGCTTTTCTGGGTAAACTGTTGTTGATAGTTTTTGTTCTGTTTTTGTACGCGATTCGTGTTAGGAGTCAGTTGTGTATTTGTTAACAGTATTAGTCGCTTTGATTGCACTTCTGCTTGTTCCAGTTTAATCGCTGTTGCCTCAACTTTACTTCTACTACTGTAGCATCGTTTGTTTGATGTTGACGAATTATTTCTTGTTGCCACGAATTATTGTTTAATCCAATCACTACCTGGTCTTGTAAATGGTCATTTAAAGTTGTTTTGAAATCATATTTGCCTGCTAAGGCCCGTAAAATTAATATGTATTGCGATATTGACTCGTGTTGATGTCGCATGCGATGCGTAAATTGCAAAAAAATGTCCACTTAAAACTGTTTTTATTTCGTCATACGTGTTTGTCAATATGCTGTTTAAAAATGCGGTTTAAAATTGTCAACAATAATTTAAATGAATCAGATCCTACCTTTGTCAGAAGGACATTTCTTTTTCGTTGTTTCTGACATTAACTCAACTTCAAAACGCTGGATTTAATAAAGAAAGGTAGTATGGTTAAGTGTATGAGCTCTGTTTAAGATAATAACGGATGTATAAAAGCAGAGAACTGGGAACTTCTTAATGAACTTCTAAATTACAAAACGTCACTGTTATTACTCTGTTTGACAATGCTGTTTTCAATGCTGCCTACGGCAGCCCAACATACAACAAACAACAATTAATAGTACATCACCTCTTTTTTTACCACCGCTAGATATTGATCAATCTTGCCTAAAAAATTTACTTTGATAAACCAAATTCAGGGTTGTTCATTTTATCCGAAAGCCAAGTCTCAACTATAATGATAATGTCATAATTAGACAGCCTTAGTTTGGTTAATAATTGTTTAATTTTTGTTAAAAAATATTTAGAATTAACTTGGTTTCTAAGTCATTTACTTTGGTAATAAGTTAATTAATATTTTAATGTTAGATAGATAGATTATTACGACATTTTTCTTTTAATACTTTCATTTGAGCTTGCTGATTTTTAGTTAAATCCGACTAAAGAAAAATTTCTTGCATAATACCAGTTTTGTTGCCTGTCAAAATATTACGAGAATCTTCTATATTACAGAGAACAACTTTGGTAGGTCTAGGGCTAGAAGATATTTGTCCAATACTACCCATTCTTTGCGGCCACATACTAGCAACACGATTACTGACTGCCGTGTTGTAATTATTAATTCTTTTCTATGTGGATTCTTCAGTAGATTTGGGGCAAGTTAAAAACTATGGTATTATTTTCCCTACCAAGACGATCATCAATTTTCTCCAAAATAGTACCGCTGAGTTCGTAGATAAATTTAATAAAGTAGCGAAGGCATGTTAGTATTTTTAATATATTAATTTCCATGTGAAAGGTATTCAATAATTCAGTTTTAAACAATTTAAGGTGTTTGTTTAAAATAGTTCAAATCGAATTTTCCAGAATTGTCGCTATAGATTTCGAATTTGAATTTTCACAGATGCATTAAAAGACTAATAGAAATTAATAAGAGGCGTCTCAATTGAAGTCGCACTATTACACTGCTCACATAAATATTTTACAGCATTATCTTTATTTCTCTCATTAATATTTATCACAACCATCAAGTGATGTAATACACTTTATCATTTAACTCTGTCTGGTGTTAATATTTAATATTTTCAAGCTAGTACCATATTTATTATTAAAATTATATACATATAAATGTACTAAGCGAGTATATATTTGCATTTAAAACATACTATACATTATATTGCTGTACATTGTATATGCAAAATATAATAAATACTTTGCGTGTGAAATGAGTCCATATAATGCAGCACACATTTGCTAAACTACAGGGAACAAATAGAGATGTCTAAATATTGTACGTTATATGTGCGGTTTGTACAACTTTACAGCACCATACCATATGTATTATTTGAAGTACAAACTGTTCTTTATTGCAGTTGCCATTTAATTTTTAGTACATTCTCATCTGAAAATTATATGGCAACTGTAATAAAGGACAGTTTGTACTTGTTTGCACTTTTAATAATATTGTATACCATCATATAACACATAGGAAGTCTATTATATAGTCGCATCATCATATAGTGTGGTGCTTTCTCCAAAAGTGTCAATGAATGTTTTGGATAATTATAAGTACTGTTCGTATTGCTTGTATTATATGGATTGAAATTCAAATGTGCATATATATTGCTACCACTGTTAGCAGACTTGTCCCTCTGTGCATAATATTTCATTAATGTGTAAGTTGCCGTTCGTGTAAAAGTAAGTTTTGAATGTTTCATTACTTCATTATTTTTTTAAATAAAGTATACCCAAAGTTACAATAATAAGATCTTAAAGTTTCGAATACTTATCGGGGGTGTTCTACAAATTTGTTTACTTTATTTAATTTTTATAGTGTATTTGACAAAAATAAATATTTTCTATCTAGTCGTTAATTCAATAGCTTCGGGAAGTAGTGATTAAGTGATTTATTGGATAGTTTTTAGACTCATTCTTTAAGATTCATAAAATGTTTATTATTCTTTTAATTATTAACCAACAAAAACTTATACGATGTGAAATTATTAACCAACAAAAACTTATACGATGTGAAAATACTAATAATAGAGCGAAGGGAGTATCTAGATCGATAGGCTATTAACACAACCCCTATCTAATATTGTTAAAATACAATTCCTATTACCATATTAATTGCATGTTTAAAGGTGTTTCTAATAGACTCGCAGATCCTTAATTTGCTAAGACTAATTTCAATTAACACTCTAGGGTCGCTCTTGAGCATAATAAAGATAAAAAATTATTGAAATTGATGTATTTGTAGTGCAAGTTTTGCTAGGCTCTCTGTAAAAATTACTCATATTCTATACGAATAAATTAACACAATAGATTTTTACTAGCCGTAAATTTAATGAAAACACACGCAAATCTAAATATTAAACGTATATTTTCTTAAATTAACATTTCATATTCTTATCTATTTCCTTTAAATGTTGGTATTTATTATATAGCATAAAAATTGCATTGATTTTTTCTTTTAATACACTTTTTAAAGGATTTTCATTTAATGCATTAACTCTATCACGGAAACATGCTTTATACTCGGCAAGTCTATAATATTTATTTAATTAAGACATATTTCATTTCACGGGATTATATTTATATTTGAGGGAGAAAAACATCAACTCGATGTCTGGGATGTGAAGCCCGCATATCTCAGAGCATCGCTTGACAAACGAGCGGATCATCCATTTCCCCGCCCTACAAAGGATCCCTTATAATTTCAAAGGCCTCGCTTTTATTTTTTTTACCTCCTCCAACATATATTGTATACCTTTCGTATATGAGAGACAATATTTCAAATATTATAGCGCGCTACTAGAGTCACATATAGTCATTTTATTTTGAGTACTTCATGCTTTATATATATATTATACATATGTAAAATATGCTATTTTAAAACCACGTAATGGAAATCGTAAATATAAATGGAATATATTTAAAATTAGGAAAGAAATTATTTTTAATATATTTATTAATACTAATTTAATACTATAGTTATTAGCTTCTAAAGCTTTGTTTGTGCTAATACATCTTCAGATAGCTTGAGATAATTTTCTGAAAAAGATTATACGAAATTTAAAATCTCAATTAACTAACCTTTCCTCAAATGCCTCATTATTTTCGTCCATTGGCTATAAAACTCCATACATTACCGTTTTCTTTACCTTTCGAATTCAATTCCTATTTGAAATCTTTTTTCTTGGCATTTAAGCACCAATACTAAGCTAGATATCCATCCTGGGTTCGAATTGTGCTGAACGTTTGGATTTATGATGGTGATTTCATTTCGATTGTATTAGTACGTTAACTTATTTGCAGGTCCTAATACAGTTGATTCATTATTTCCTAGTTACAGCTTTAAACGAAAATCATTCACTCCTATAATCATAGAGAATTCTAATTAACAGTATCTTGTGATATAACGTGAACAAAAATCGCATTTGAAGTTAGGCGCTTAATAACGTACATTAACAGGTTTTCCCGTTTATCGATTGAACGTAAATCACTTCCGGGATATAATTTTTCTGTGGCATTAAGGGATGAAAGCGGCGTATTAGCGGTCGTGCTGAACAGATGATCTCCTTATCCGGAAAATGGCTCTTAGGCGTCCCTTTAATATTTAAACGCGTATTCGGCTATAACTGGATAACAGATAAGGATTTCTCAGGGAGGAATCGCTTTTCGGGGGTAGGAAATTTATACCACGGCGGCGCACGAGGATCCGTCTAACCAACCAGGCTCGCTCTGCCCAGGAAATTTTAATAATTACTTCAATTTGTAAAAGCTGATGCCTGCATCTATTAAATAGATGAAAAGCAGTACGCTATTAATAGTTACACAAAAATATCAGAGCGAATAAATATGTGCTCAGTATCTAAAACTTTATTAAAAGTCCTATGTTTGTTTAGGTTTATTAGGATGATGCATAATTCTACCGCCTTTCTTTCATGCCTCTTTTTCGTTGAATAAATTAGAGTAATTCGACTCAACCATTTTTAGGAATCGCCAATTAATTGCTAGTAACTGTATATTCATTCATTACATTCTTCGAATATGAATTTAATCATCTGCTGTATATTCTGGTAGGTCCTCTTCTAAAAGTATATTGAAGGTTTATATGACCTATGTCATAGTCAGATCTTGAGGTTACGAGATTAAAGCTAATATTTCACCGATGCTTTAATATTTTTCATCTTACCGCTATTGATAATCAAATCTGTTTTCCATTTTTCATAGATTTTTTTTGTTTTAGACTTGCTGCTAAGTCTAAAGAGATAAGGCAAGGCATTTTTGCAAGTATCATGGATGCAAATAAGCAGCTTTATCCATTGTCTGATTATAATGAAGAAGGACACACGATTACTGTCTGATTATTGCTATATGTGAAGAACAATACGAAAGTGATATTCTGTTAAATAGTATGTAAAATATTGTAAATTGAGTGGGCAACGGATTCTCCACCGGACAAGTATAAATTTGCTTGTAAGCTGCACAATGAATGCGAACAAATTTTAATATCCTAATTATTAGGAAAGTGCTGGCAGTGTCTTTATGCTATTAATGCGGAGGTTATTCAGCTGTGTAGTTGCTTGTCATCACTCCACACCCACCTCCTTGCATGCGTGTATACCATTCAATTGTTTTTGTATTCCTTTATTATTTTAATTAATATGCTTTTAATTAGATATGGATGTGTAACATGCTTCTGGCAATTCTGCAATGCCTATTGGTAATATCTCGGAAAAGTTTTATTCAAATAATTCAAAATTTTGCCTATTTTGATAGTTATTAGCTTGGAAATTGTTAGACTTCTTCTATATATCTCCTAGGTATAATGATCTGGAATCTCGTTTATCAGGGGATATAAACATTTTAGTTTTATACTAATAAAATAATTTGATGGGGAATCTATGTGTCGATAGTTTAGTGGTAGGATTCCAGCATCACACGACATACTCTTAACGAGGATGGTCCGATTGTTATTCTGTGTGCGCTATTCTCGAATGGGTCTACGGTTTGGAGAATGCTCTCACGTGCTGCTCCATACACTATAGTTCTATACTCAAGCTTTATTAAATACAATGCTCTTTATTATTATTCTTGATATAGGGTCTCTTGTGAAAGTAATACGCATGATTTTATAGTGATGCGACTATTCATTACAGAGGGATAAAATGGGATGGAAAATGTGGTAAATTGTCTGCCCGTCCAATGCTCCGGATAGTCTGAGTTGGAAAGACGCGCCTTCACGTAGATAATGGTTTTAACACAGCGCGATTGAGCGTTCACTTGAACAGCGACACGCAATTATGTTTTGTGTATGGCTTGGAAAGAATGCATTCAAAATATTCCAGATGCTTCGAGACAGAGGAGCCAGTTGCTCACAAAATTCGAATGAGCAAGTCTCGCATCAAGACGATGCTCATTGCCTTTTGTCCATTTTGAATTTGTACCACCTGTACCGCAGGGCGAAACTGTCAAATTATCCTTTTAATGCAGGGTATAAAGAAATTGAAATGCTGGGTCGGGTATGCGAGTGCTGATATCAAAGACAAGGTCAGGCTCCACCATGACAATACCTCCAACCACATAGCCTTTATCTGTTTAACTGACTGAAGAAAGAGTTGAAAGAAAGCATTGGAAGTTCATGGACAACATCACAATTCAATGTATTTTATAGGTATTTTTAGCATTTGCTGATTACTTTTATAATAGACCCTGTATTTTTTTATCATATTTACCTTTTTGGGTATTTAATTAATGTTACATTGATAAGTTTTTGAAGGAATATAAGGGAATCGTAAATGCACTCTACTGAAGTACTTGTATAAACAGTAAATAAATTAATGCTAACGATGATTTTATGAATGGCATATCACATGAATTATATAACAAAGAGGTTGACATTAAGTTAAGAATTGACAGTCGTTCTACAAATTCCTAACAATTGGTAAACACAACAACATCCTCTTTATAATTGTAGATTGTAGATATCTATATTATCTTATTAACTAATTTAGATTTTATTTAGTTAATTATTTGCAAATGAAATTAGTTCGAAGCCCATATCATTATTTAAATTAAATAAATTAAGCGTTTTCAAGTTTTAATCTAAAGTATGGAAATAGTATTTATTCTTCTATGCTAGCATCGTTTACTTTGTGGTACAATTTGACAACAAATTTAAATAAAACACGTTGCCACTTTATTTTACCACTATATTTTTAAACTTTAAATATAGTTTCAATTAAAAGCTGGTAGTACTTTAAAATAGAGGAAAATACTGGTAAGTAAAGAGAAAAACCAGAATTCATTCTGTTCTTATTTATTGCAAGATCTTGCAGTAAATTCATTTTTCGACCTTTATGAGTAAATCCAAAATCTAAAAAAAAACTCTCTTCCCAAAAGTTTCTGCCACGCGAATGGCGGGTTTCGAAAAACTGAAATAAGTATAAATTAATATAAATAAAGTTTTGTTTTAGAACTTTTAAAGTTTTAAAAATATAGATTAGCATTCTCTAGTAAAATATAAATAAATAAGCAACGGAATAAATTTTAAATATTGATTTAAATCTGCAATATTACGAAAATAAAAGTAATAGCTACCACTAATTATTTAGAGCTTAAAATAATTGATTCTAATTATTACTTTTATTTTGTGATAATTTTTGTTTCGGAGCTTTCCAAGTTCATTCAGAACTATCACTAAATCATAAATTAGAAAACTGTTATAATCGATGAAATATTAGCTTCTTATTCTAAAATTGTTTGGCATTAAAATTTTCTATGTATAAAAGAAAATTAATAAAAGGTAGTAAACTAATTGTTGACATCACCCTTTATTTTCAAGTGACTCTAGTTTCGATCAGTTATTGATAAGTTAATGATCTAAACTCGAGTCATTTAAATATAAATTGTGATATCAACAAAGTAAGCGTTTTTGTTCAATCATGAGTAAACTTTCATTTTTGATAGGCCAAAGCTTACTAAATTATTTTAGTTCTTCTGGTAAATAAGAAAATATTAAGCTTAATGCCTATTTTTTCAGGTGTTTTCAATTGTTTTAAATGCAATGGAAATTTTAAATGAATTATTTAGTCGTTAAATATAATAACTTATTAAATAGCTTTCTTAATTTCATTTATTGCTTTGCAAATTTTGACGTACTCATTCTAATTTTTTTTAATTTTTATATCACGGTTTTGATTTATTTGTAATTGATTTTTTATAAATTGTTACTTTGGGAACATTTTAGATCCTTTATTTTAATTTCCTCCTTGAAGGTGCTTTAGCTTAACTGTTCAAACAATTTAGGTAACATTTAAAAAAAAACTGTTAATAAATAATTGATTTATATATAAATTATTATTGTTTCTAAACATTCATCTGATTTAAGAATATTTTTATTTTTATTTTTAAATTTTAACGTATTTTAATGACTTTCCAATGTTTTCTAAACTAAATTTCTAAGCGCACTGTTTTGTAATCAGAAAATATTTTACAGTGCTAACACCTATGAAATTATTTTTTTATATGATAAGTGTATTAATGTAACATAAAAAAATCTGTAGAATATTGAAAATCAGAAAACTCTTAAGAAAAAAAATGACAACCCTTTGCAAAATTATTAAATGAAAAGAAACATTTAAAAAATGATTGATTGTGTAATTAACTATTTTTTAACAATAGATCATACGTTTATTAGTGGCTAGATGATTTCTTAATGCCTATTTAAAGTAGATAAAAATTAACCATATACTATTTAGCTCTTCTGAAAAATAACAAAATTAAATTTAATAATTTTTTGCTGCTTCTCACAGAGTAATTTTCTTTTAAACAATTTTTAACTGTTTTTTGAAGAAATATTTATTTATTACGTCGTAAAATTATAAGTGCATTTTGAACCCATTTTTAAATTAATGTGATTTTTCAAAATTTCTAAAATAATGCAATTTTTATTTTTTGAGAAGTTTCTAATATGGATTTAAAACATTTACGTGTTATAAAATAGCAACACTAGTCTGAACGTATTTGTTTGTCAAATAAACCTAAAAATTATAATGAAATAGCAAAATTAATTAATTAATGTAAATATCAAGTTTATAAACATCAGCAGAAGCAAATTTCGAACTCTCGATCTTATCAGCTTTAATATACACTTGTATCTTAACGGCGTTCACTTCGTGGTACATTTCAATGTTAAGAATAAAGAAAACACTAAACTAGTCACTGAAAATTTAAGTGGTTTAAAAAATTAAATGTGTTTTCTTTATTCGTAATATATACTTGATTTTAAGTTTCTGCTTTAATACATTTTATTATTGAATAATAGTTTGCTCAAATCAGCTGCTAAAAAAACAAAAATAAAAAGTTGCAACTTTGTAATAACGCCTTAATATTTGTTTTAAAATAGGAGACATAAACTTGAGTTTTTTTGGACAATTTAAAACCTAAAAGAAAAGTACCATATAAAATGTAGTAAAAAATTATCAGTATCCTTAGGTCGTCACTCTTCTGATAAATAACAATAATAAAGGAACTTACTGTTTTAACTGCTTGAATAAATTTAAAAAATAAGAATAGTAGTAACATATATTTATTGACAAATTTTGTACATATTTACATTAAAATGATAAATGATGAATGATGTGTTAATGTATTAATCTGTCAAAAGGCTATCGACCAGAGGTCTTTCTGACTTGTCTTGTCCAGTCACATGGTGTCAGTCGTTAGTGAGTAGATGCATGAAATGATGAAATGAAATCAAAAATGTTAGAATGTGGGTTTTTAAATTTAGGGATTATGTTTGGGTTTCTAGGAAGACAGTATAGGGATAATATGTGAAAGTTAAAAGGATTTTTGGCGAATTTTTCTGATAGGAATCGAAGACGTTCTAGGATGGGGATAACTAAAGTAGTATCATAGAGGAGCCGATTGGAGGGATTGTGTAGAGGATAAAGAGGATGACGGAGTTTTGTTAGGGTACGAAGGGATGCTCGCTTGCTAACTTCAATATTATGGGAGGTTGGATTGCTGGGGTTGGGATAGAGGGCACAACCATAGTCAAGTAGTGGGCGGCAGATCATCTTGTAAATTTTTACGGCAGTTCTGGTATTAATACCATTGTTTTTGTAAGATAATCTTCTAAAGCATTTTGCCCTGAAAGTAATTTTGCTTTTTGTTATGGCTGTATGTTTTTTAAAATTAATTTTTTGATCTATTGTTATGCCCAAGTACTTAATGGAAACTGAGGAATCGCAGTTTGGGAAATGATTAGGAGCTGTGATTTGTGGGGATTGATTTTAATGCGCCATTTTGCAAACCATCGTTGAAGGGAAAATAAAAATATTTTTAAGTATTTTCAAAGAAATGTTAAATCATCGTAAATTTATAAGTACTTTTCTAATTATTGTCTTAGTTTCAATTATTACCTGCAAAATTTCCAGTAACCGTTTTTCAAGTGACTTTTGATCGTATTTTAACTGTTTAAAACATAATTTCTCAATCTTATTCTGAGAATATGCTTTTTTTAGAGCCTCCATCTTAATTTTACTTACCGAATTTCAAACAGAAATTCTCTGTGCGATCAATATCCCCTAATTTTCTCAGGTCAGAAGTATACAATAAAAACAATTGGCTTACACTGATGAACTTAGCGACATCTTAAAAAATAAACAATTAATGTAATATTTTTATATTCAAGAAACTAGAAAAATATAAAATAAACCAAAATTAAATAAAAATGTGTTAAAGAAAGGGATTCTGATATCATTTCTACCAATCAATCGAATCAAGGTAAATTTTTATTAAATAATAAACCACCTGTGAATAAAATCAATAAGTGTTTAGAACAGAAAAAGTCGATTTTAAGCAATAAAACATGTACTGGACTTCCAAAACACTGTATAAATAATAATCATTTTATAGATATAAATAGTTTTAAGATTTCGTACTCAGATCGTTAATTACAATGAAGAAATCTATATTTGGAGCACTTCTTACGTGAATATAAAAACTGCCGGTTTCTTTTATAATCATTCTTGGATAATGCTGAAAATTGTTCGAGTTAATTAAAAAATCAGTAAAACAAACCAAGTTTTGATCAATCCTTTACATAATATAAGAAACTACATTATCAAACATAATAAAGACACCAGAACACCAACCCTAACTAGAATAACAAACCCAATACAATAAATGAAGGAATAAAACACTTTTATAATATCAATATATAAAAAAGGAGGCAGAACTAAACCTAAAAGATACCGACCAATATATCTCCTGTCATTATTAAATAAAATACTAGAGAAACTAAATAAATCCAACAACGCAAGCACCTTTCAAAAAATAAAATAATCTATCATCAGCAAGACATACTCCAACAAAATTCCGTCAGCAGCATACGAATTAGTCTGTACCATAAAAACAAATCTAGACAATAAGAAAATAGTAGTAACCATCTTAGTAGATGTGAAAAAAGCATTCGATGCAATGTCTAAATCAACCCTTCTCGATAAGTTAAACGCCTTTTGAATAAAGGACCCTGAGTTAAACTTAATACATACATACCTAATAAATAGACCGTAAAAAATGAAAATAGTGGAGATTATAAGCAAAACTAACTTCACAGATTATAGAATAACCCAGAGAAGAAATGTACCACCAATTCTGTACATATTATATACCAATGACATCATAGAACTAAAACTAAATGGAACTCATTGTATATATGCGGACGATACCTGTCTACTATATTCTGGAACACCCACAAGAAATTGAAGAACAAATCGGGCCGGATATAAAACAATTGAAAAAATCGTATTCCAACAATTTGCACCATAAATGAAGAAAATACGATCAAATATAATTTAATGGAAATATCTACGATTAAAAATAAATAACACATTAACATTTTTAGAATGAGTAGATGTACCACCAATATCTCTCTCTCCAATTATTGCACAAAGACACATATTTTTATTAAATAAATTTGGTCATTTTTTAGCCAGGATTTCCAGATTTACTCACTCTATTTACGCAATATTCTCAGTCACTATTTTTGTTTTTAAACAATAATACTAGTAATAGTATTTAAAGTATGTTAAAACTTAATATCTATTCTTCATACAGAGAGTTGAGAACTGTTCGTGCAATTTTTTATCAAAAATATATGATTTTGGATTTTATCGAAATGTATTTGTTTTGTATACATTTTTAATAATCTCTCTAGAAAATATCTTAGTATGAAAGAACTATAATGATGACATTTTTTCATTCAATAAATATTGGCCATCGTACTATTTATTTCTACAATCAATTATCCGTTAACGCCGTTAAGATCCAAGAATCAATTATCCTCTATTATTATTATATAAATTTAACCTTTACATAAAAAAACAAAGAAATTCCTAATCGTTAATTAAATGATTCATTTGAAAATCGTATTTATTTTTAAATAAAACTATCTTATGAGATTATAAATGCAGAATATAACGATAAAAATATAGCGGGATACATCACTTACCTATGATGTTACTTTAGAACTGTCGATTTACCATACTTCTCAAAAATTTTATGTAAATTAAACAATAAAGTCCATAAATTTCCCATGTCTAAGTTATTAAAAAAGTAATGATTACAATTACAAACAGGGATATCATATATTTATTCATAGTTATATTGCTTTTCTATAGAAATTTAATTATCATATTATGATGGGAATTTAGTTTAATATTAATATTCGTTGGATCTAGCGCAAAGTACACATTTCTTACAAATTTTATTACATAGTTATTCTGCATTATTTTATGGAGATAATTTAGCAGAAATAAGAACTTCTCCACTTTTCGATTGTATTCTTATTAAAGAATCACTTCGACTTTTGAAGATTAATATTAAGTAGCTTTTACTAGTAAAAACATAAAAAGTGTTTTAATATATTGTTTATAGATGCAATATATAATATAATATAAATTATAGTATAATAAAAAAATCAGAATTAAATCTTTAAAAGATAATCACGAATAAAACAGATACAGTTTTATTCACTCGTATAATCCATCTGCACATAATACAACGCAATGCTTTACCTTTCGCCACGTTTTCGTCATTATACATCTCTGCGGTTTCATTAAACCTCAGGCGTATATGCAAACCTCGGCAATTTATTACTTTAATTAATGACTCGCTCGTATGAAGAATTAAAATGAATGCAAAAGCCCGAAAGCAACAACACGACTGCATTTCCCTCTCAAGTCTTCAGCAGCATAAATCAGTAGGTAATCGCCGCTTAAATACTTGAAAACACAACGGTAAATAATTCATGAGGTCAATCTAATGAAAACTGAAAAAGGGAACAGGACGGATCCATGATAATGTTTAATTAATGTAATTTCAGTTGCCCGAATGAAATTACGCCGACCACCTGAAGATTTATTACCCAAATACACACGAAAAAAATGTTAAGTTACAGTAATTAACGCTCATTTGCTTAATTTAGTCCCGGGCGGATGATGAACAGCCCTGATTACTGTCAAAGTTATGCCAGTTATGATATGTTTTAATTACAAACGATGAATTAGATGCCAGAGATGTAGATTTTTCATTAGGCATTGTCTGTATTCATTCGAATTGCGAATTCCATTCCGGCTGATGCTCAACGTAAACAGTATTATTCGATTTGAGGCGCGCGGATGGATTTTAATTTAATTTGTTTAATGCGCGAAATAAGCCGATTGTTAATGCTGTATATTTCACGGAATTTCAAGAAATGCGTGTAGGTTTTTAATTAACGGAAACAAACATCTTTATAATTGGATTTTTATTGTCCGGCTTTGGCATTCGCTTTAAAGACAAATGAATAATTGTTTAATAAGTGCACCTTTGTAGTTGAATCAAGCGTGTACATTAAACACGAGATAGTTAATATTCTAGTTTTATTTCAAAGATGAATAAGTGTTCTAAAGTGTATTATAATAACTTAATAAGTCAGTTCTTTTTAACTAATATTTCGATATCATGGCTACAGGTATATAATAAACATCGTGCAATTAATCCAATATAATGGAGAAAAAAAGACAAAAAATAGACAGTTCGAATAATCATATTAAAAATTATATATCATTAGAGAAATAAAAAAAAATATAATAACAGAATAAATATAACCAAACTATTAATTGTTCAACTTGTCATCAATATATAGTATATCCTTACTTACATAAAGTAAAAGCTCCAAACTTTTATTCGTTACACTTTACTACACCTGTCCAAGTATGTACGAAAAATTTAAAATTCAAATGAGAGAACTAAATTTTTTCGCCAAGGTATATTTGTAAACAAAGACACTTTCCATAACCTTAACATAAACTCTGACTACTTGATATTTACAAATATGCAATTATCCAAGAAGGACTGACAATTAATTAGGACTTAGGCACCTATCTTTGATGCTCTTTTCATAATTTATAATTTAGCTAAATTTCGTTTGAAAATAATTATTACATATCTTCTGTTTTTCTTAATAAATTTCCACTGTGTTTCGAAATTTGACTTATAATTAAGCATTTTAGTTTTATTATGATGAGGTACTAATGCATTACACTTGTTCGTTATCATCTTTAACCAGATCACTAGTTTTTTTTGTGGCGGACCGGTGATTAAGCTTGCTAGATGTCCTTGAAGTTTTATTATTGGAATGCATTTACTGATGACCCTAGTCTCATAGTCACATGTAATTACATGAATTATAAAAGCTATGATTTTAATATCTCGGTGAAGTGAGTTTTAACTGAACCCCTTCGGACTCCCTTAATGAATTATAAAATTTGAATTGTTATATATTCAACGAATTTTCAAAGATACAAATATTGGCCAAAAGTATTGGTATTAAAGTTATAATAAACCGCATCAAGAATGATACTATTTAAAACAAGAAAGAACTATTGATATTATCTTTTATAAAAATGAACTTTATTAGATTTCTAACTGCCTTTAGACGCTATCAAATACACAGCTTTATCTTTTAAAAAAACTTTAAAAATTTATTTGAAGAAACAGCAAAGAAGCGATTGTAATCAGTTGAACGCATATTTAACCTACGTGAAAAGAATATTACGGCGCATATATGTATACTCAGCTTCATCCTTTTGAGCTAGCACCGAACCACCATCTCATCCTATACACAGGGTCTTCCAATACATCCCGAAGAAATCCCTGTTTGGTGAGGATTTTCGGCTAGCAGCATCATAGGTCCATATTTCTTTGAGAACGATGTTGGTCAGGCTATCACCGTCAACGGCGAGCGCTATAGATTAATTACCAAGTTCTTTTATCCTAAATTGGATGATATGGATACCAACCATATATGTTTTCAACAGGACGGCACTACGTGCTACACAGCTCATGCCATTGGATATGTTTCACGAACGATTTTAGGACATTGTTATCTCGTATGGAGGTGATATGAAGTGGCCACCGAGATCGTGCAATTTGATCCCATTAGATTTGCTTGTAGTTTTTTTTACTCGTAGGTCTATGCGAATAAGCCACAAACCACAGCGGCCTTCAAAGCTAACATAACAAATGCCATCGGTCGAATTCAGGTTGATTTATGCACTAGAATAATGATAACATAGATATTTCGGATGTGTGCCACCCAGCGAATATATATCATTCATAATGGCATCGGTATGTCTTTCAAACGAATAAAAATTGCGATGCTATTGACGCTTCGAAGGTCTCTCTGCTCTCTTCATATGGTGATTTCGCCTGTGGGATACAATAAATAAATGAGTTACTGTCTTTTTCCGTTTGATTAATTGTCCACTGTAGGCCTGAGCCTATATGGACGTGAAATTTGCTTGTTATGGAAAAGACTGTAGAAGATCCGGCGATGAGTAGTTTTGGATACGAGGTGATATTCTGTTGGTGCTAATAGGAAATATTGGTTCTTTTTTGGCTGTTTAATGTGAATAAAGGTACTTGGTTTTCATGTGGCGTGGTGTTTTTTTTGTGTGTTATTGTATTTTACCTCTGTTATATTTTTTGGTATTAGGAGTTAGGGATGGGATTCACTAAGTAGTTGGGGGCAAGAACGCGATTCTGAGTTTCGGGGTGGAGGTTTGCGGTGGGGCAAGGTTATCTCAAGAGTGGCCTCGGAAGGCGTGGGTGGTGATGACGGGGTAAGGGAGTTTTTTTCGGGGGTGAGTAGGAGCATGTGGGATGTATTCAATTAGAGATTTATTTTAACTGGTGGCGAAGATGGTTATAAGGTCAAATTATTCTCTGTACGGGGGGATTCTGGCTGCAGGTTAGTAAACAATATTATTAGGAGTATCTGGTACGAGCTAGCATCATTTAAAAGAGGGGGCCATGCAGAGAGGCGATCGAGCAAGTATAGAAGTAAGCTGTGGAAGTATTCGACGATAGGTCTTATACATGCTTTATGGGTGCGGAATTGAAGGTCAGGAAGGCTAGATTTCTGCACAGCGAGAAGGCAGTGCCTCGAGAAGACTTTTTTGTTCATTTCTTTGATGGTGACCGGGGGGTCACTGAGATGACAAGGCAGAAAATTTAGTTTTGTGGGAATAGGGTGTGATTGTTCTCTAAGTAGGAGTAAGGAGGGTGAGTTTTCAATAGAGATGAGGAGAGTGAAGGATAGTGTATTGAAATTTGAAGAGATTGATTGAAGGGTGGGAGAAATGAACCCATTCCGTAGAAGAGTTCACGTCTTTCTGGAGGTTTGAGACAGCTGAGCGGGGGATTTTGTGGAAGATCTATGGAGCAGAGTAATCAGCATAATCTGGAATGAGAGATAATTAAGTGTGGGGCATATCGTAAGGAAAGCGAGAGTAATGGGAGGATGATTATCAAATATTTTGCAACCTTAGATCCGTTTGTAAAACCTTGTCAAAAAAACTATACAGTGAATATCTGGAAAATATCCTATCAATATTCTTAAAAATCCAAGAAGAATTTGGCAATTTGCAAGTTATGCTAGGAAAGAAAGAAGCATACCAAAAATTATGAATTTTAAAGATGGAATAGCTGACAGCGGGTTTAACATTGTAAATTTGTGTGCGGAATATTTTTCGAACGTTTATAAGTTCGAAGAGTCTGATACAGATTGTAGCCTTTCTGATGGAGGAATTGGAAGTGCCTAATAAGTTTTAGTGCAGGGCGTGGAGTTGTCGGTATCCCTAGAAATAGTTTTCAACCATATCGCCAAGTCGAAGAATTCTGTGTCTTCTGGGCCCGATCTAATACCTTTAAATTTATTATATATGCAACATCTTTATTTCAGTACCTTTTACATATTATTCTGGCTTAGTTTGGTTAGTACGTCACATCGACCGTAAGTCTTTCTATCAAATTAAAGTAATTAAGTTAAAATTGAATGTTAGTTAGAGCTAGTGTCCAGATGATGCGATATAATGAATTCGTGAACTGTTCTAGTAGGATGTTTGTATTTTGAAGGAATATTGGGGTTTCGAGGGATACAAAATTTGTTGATAAGGGATAGATTTAGGGTTTTGCTGCGAATTTTTCTTCAAGGGCTAATGTTCGTTGAATGATGGGATGGATTATAGAGAGGATTGTTGGGTTTTGGGATTGTTGGGTTTTGGTAAGGGTTCTTAGAGGGGATCTTTCGGCTACTTGAATATGATGTAGGGTGGAGGGACGGCATTGAGTAAAAAGGATTGGGCCATATTCTAATAAATGTCATGTTGACAGAATGTACATATAATTTTTACATATTGAAATATTAATTAATTTAATGGAAATACTATTGTATTAAAAGAAGAAAATAGCTTAGGTGCTGATTAATAGCCGCCAGAAGAATTCCAACGAAAGATTCTTCATGAGAATAGGCTGAATGGATCAGAGTGGAAGAACATCTCGAATAAATGAACTCTGCCCGGGTCTCTTCAAATAAAATTTTAGTAATATTTTTTATAGTAGAATGTATTTTTGATTAATTTATGAAGAGAAACAAAGCAAACGATAAATAAATAATAGGGGCCGGCAAATTGATTTGTAAATACTGACGGCTTTCTATGAGCCTTGTTTTTTTATTCGTTATTGTCCTAAAATGCTGGGCCCTAGTTTTGATTTTGGCTTTGAGGGATTAAAAATGTGTGGGATGGGGATATTTCGGTTTGGTGGATTTTGATTTTAGGAGATGTTGGAGTAGTTTTGTGAAAGGGGAGGAAAAAATTGGTTTTATTAGGATTTAATTGTATACGCTATTTAGAGAACCAATTTTGCAATGATTAGAAGGATGTTTGAAGTGCGTAAAGCTCAGAGGAAAGGGTCTCAGAATGAGCAATTAAGGCAGCATCATCTGCAAAAAGGATTGGTTATATGGTAGGATTAAAGTGTGTAAGATTGGGATTGAATATGTCGTGGGAGTATAGGTTATAAAGTAATGGGGAGAGTGGGGATCCTGGTAGGACACCATGTTCAAGGAAAAATGGTGGGTATAGTGCTTGGCGATTTTTGACTTGACAGGATCGATTGGCAAGAAATTCATGGACTAGATTTAAAAAGCAGACATCAATGCTACACTGAGTCAAACGCTTTTTTAATGTCGAGGAAAGCAATAGCGGATTTGTAACCTTCGAGGTGCTTTGTTAAGATATTGGAAGTGAGGATATTAAGTGGAAGTGTAGTTGATTTTTGTGGAAGGAAGCCAAATTGGTAATCAGGAATATATGTGCTATGGGATTTTGGATTTTGGGAGAAGGGTGATTGGTCTATAACTTGTGACTTAGAAGGGATTATTATCAGGTTTGGGAAGGCATACTATTACGTCTTTTTTCTATTAATCGAGAAGGTATTGGTTATGGTAATAATAGCTAAGGATTTTAAGGATTAATTTGTGGGTTTTTTCGGGTAACGTTTTGAGAATGGAACGATTGATATTGTCGTGACCTGGGGATCTATGCAACACTCTATAGTATTCTTCTTCACTTCAATATCATCAATCGGGGGTGGGGAGGGATAATAGTTAAATGAATTATACCAGTTGTTAACTCTGTCATGGAATTTACTGTCAAAGTTTGTATTTACTGATTTTTTAAAACAATTATGAAAATGTCCTATAAATATTTTAGAAATCAACGTATCATCCGTGATTGTGGCGTTTGTTGAAGTGTCTATAATGCTGCTCATATGGTCTGATTTTTTGTATTTTGTCAAATTTTTTTATTACTGTCCAGTATGTCTTGCCTTGCATCGTATTGATTTGTTTCCAATATTTTGTTATACTTTTCTCTCAGTTTTCGTCTATCATTGAATTTAATGTCTCTGTATAGTTGTCGTTTGAATTCTATTAGCCGCAGAATGAATTTAGGGAGTGGATATTTGTAATTTTGTTTTTGGATTTTGAAAGTATGAAGCATAATGAATTCAGGAGGAAGAGATGTTAATTGGGATTTGGTATCTTAGACAAACTGAATAGATAGGTGGTCGGAACAGAGATCTGGAATGAGATTTACTGTGTGAATATTGGACGTACAAAGGATTATATCGGTAGTACTATGTATTTTAATGTTTGGAATCCCTTTGATTGGTTACATCTCATTGACCACGCTACGTGGCCCTCTTATTTGCGGGATGGGCACTTTTCTGCGAGTTTGGTGGTATATGACGGAGTGGAGTGCGCTCCCATACATTTAGCGCATTTGGTTTCTTCTGTGCAATTACATTTGTTGCATGGAACGGGAATAGGTTCCGATGCGTGGCTCTCTACTACTCGATATCATTTGAATATGAAGGTAAATTGTTAGTGTAGAAGTTGGGTGTATACTTCGCGAGACGCTGTTATTACAGGAATCATGCGCGTTTTTTCATTGGTGGCCTTAGCTGTGATTCTTTTGCAATAACCATAAGAGAATCCCTTTACGTTTGCGAAAGGATTTCCAGGAAAAAAAAGAGAAGTGAGGGTCAAGATTGTCAATGGTTTTGAATCAGTTTGTTTTTTGAATTCGTTTATTCTTAGTTTGATAAGGCAATCTGTCTGTTCCACTCTCACTTCGGTCATGTTGTTAATTGTATAGCTGTCTTTTTTGGCGGATAACGAAGATTACATAGAGGAAATGAGTAAGAAGAAGAATATAGTGGTAAAACAAAGTTATTGGTGTCTCATTTAAAAAAGTAAGAAGAAGGGCGGGAGAGAGGGGTGTGTTTATCGATACCATGCTGGATCCAGGATATAATGCCATGCATGGCTTTGTTAATGTCGTCCATCGAGTGAAGGAATGGTAAATGATTTCCAAGGAAGACTGGAAGGCATTTTAATTATTCTAGGAGAAGATTTTCTTTTCATGAGTTACGGTCGGATTTATGCCATATCTATATTCCCTGAGTTTCCGACTTTAGCGTTCCTACTTTCGATAATACGCAAGTATTATCTAATGCAAAATACCACAACACCCGAAATATATACAAAGCAGACGAAATAGAAATTCTCTTGCTATTCTCTCTCTCTATGAATAAGAGAGATGGCTCTCAACGCCTTCCAAATTCGTGGAAACATGTTTTAAATCTAAAACAGGGCCAAGAAAAACTACAGCAGAAAATAATATGGAAAATACAACAGCACAAAATACCAGTACGCAGCTGCAACCAATACACCGACAAATCACAGGAAGACAAAGAGGGAGGAACGTCGGAGTGGGAAACTCGGTGAATATAAATATGGCGCAAAGCCGACTGTAATTTATTGAATCATTGTACTACACTCGCCAGATGAAGATGGCAGAGAGATTATCGTAACGTTGTGTTAATAAATACCCGAAAACCTATCTCAACATACTACAACCGCGAAAACCACAAACACATTTTAGAGGTATTTGATGGGAGAGGCGTTTACTTCGTGGTACATCTTGAGTGATTTGTAAATTAAACACAATAACTTTGTTTTAGCACTATATATTTTTTTTAAATATAGTGGTAAAACAAAGTTATTGTGTCTCATTTACAAAACATTTTACAGGCTTTTCAGATATTATGTAGTTTTACGAAACGATTTAAATTCCAGTTTCAAAGTTTTCAAAAAAATCACCAGTAACTAGATATTTTTAAAAAGGTAAAATGTGTATTTTTTCAAATCAATATATCTCTGTTATTTCTGTTATTAATTCACATAGGCAATAACTGCTAAAGAAAAAGTTCGCCACATTTATCGTCATTATTTTCAGTAATATGACGCAACCTTACATTTTTCAAATGAAAAACATAGTTGGCTGTCGCCTCATTTGGTAGATCATATTATTATTATTGCTATTATAACAAAAAATAAATGACTAATAATTATTTAGATTGGAGTAATTCTAAAACGATCGTCTTCCCAACGCACCATGATTATCACAATAAACTTATTTTATATTAAAAGATTATAAATATTTAAAATAACTGACTTCTCTTATTGTTAAGAAAAAGTATTGTATTTTAGATTTTTCGGCACATGTTTGCATTGCATTTATTGAATCCGCGATACGTGGAGGATTTCCATTTTTTAGTTAGTGAATATATGTTTGTACGGGATAATTGGTTTTACTTCTCATAAATGGAATGTTCGTTCGGATTGTTGTGAAAACATATAAAACTGGCTTTATTCATTCCATCATACATGTATTTCACTTTGTTTTTTTTTTATTTGAATCACGTAACATATGTTTTGACAGAACGATTGAGTCTTAGAAATAAACATTTTATTGCCGAATATTTTTTTAAAACAATAAGCGATTCGGTGTCATTCACAACAGCTACTTTGCCATTATAAAACACAAGCAATAATTTATTAAAAATTAGTCTCAATTCCACGTATTTATTTTACGTTTATCCATTATATATTTGTGTCTACTAGTTTTCGTATGTTTTTATCAAAATAAGTTATGATTTCTTTACATATTAAATTAAAATTATATATAAATACATAGATTTAGGTATCTTTGCAACATTACTTACCCCCATGAAACTCAATGAAACATATTTTTAAGGGGTATAATAATATATACAACCTCTGAAAATAAAGTTCGGTGAATACTCCTGCAACATTAACGTAGATGAAATATTATTTAAAGTTACCTTACTGTCTTTTGAAATATTCACCTCCCATAACTCTGCAAAGCTGAGATATGCTATATATGTCCTGGAAACTGGCTTCTTTTAGGATGGAGTTCAAAAACCACATTACGTTTTTTGGTTGTTAGGAATATCGTCAAATCTCTTTCCTTTCAAAGTGAGTTTGAGTCGTAGAAATAGGAAGAAGTATGGAGGATTGAGGTCTAGTGAGTATGGCGGATGTTCAATTTGCACCACCCTCTTTTTTGCGAGGAACTATTCGACGATATCCCGAACAAAAACCAAGAACTTTGTTGTGCGTACTGTGGTCTTACCCTGCGTAGACGTTTCATGAAACGGTTTACAATTTCAATGTACTATTGCGCATTGAAAGGAAAGATATTTGATGATATTCTTGACATCCAACGAAATGTAACGGGGGTTTTGAACTCCATCCCAAAAGAAACCTTCTTGAAAAGTTTCCATGACATGTATAATAGATCTCGGCGGTGCATAGTTAAGAGGTGACTATCTTGAAGGATAGTAAAGTAACTTTCGTTAATATTTATTTATCTACGTTAATGTTAAATGACTACTCACCAAACATTATTGTCAGAGGTTGTATGTGCTTTAATAGTCTTAAACTAAAAATAAGTAGTTATGTGAACCCAATAATTATTATTTGCGATAAATAAAATCTATACAAATAATTGTTAAACAGAACCTTAAGCGACTGTTGAATTTGAAAAAAGATGTGAAAGATATTTGGTCAAAAAAATTCATTACAGAGATGATATTTGCTCAGAGGCAGTTTGTCTACACTCACTTATTAATATTCATGGATGAAATCTAACCCATACATTAATTAATAATAATTTAACAGTGACAACATGTCATTGAAATACGTCTTATAAAAGACTAAAATATACTACATTGAAGCATAAAAAATAGAAATAGATACTGCAGAAGGTATTCTAAGCAGCATTGATGGTGTACAATCATGGGTTTGAGTAGAAGATCTTTTGATGAAGAGAACTCTGCCCGTCCTCCAAAAATAGAGATATCTCAAAAATTGAGATATGAGGTAAGAGCATTCCCTGTGATGGGGTAAGAGCATATTGCTGTACGCATGTCCCAAACAATGTCCTACTTGATTAATTTTTCTTTTACATCTCCGAATAAAATACCTATAGTAATTAGTTAAGTTGGTTACTTAATTAACTTTCTATTTAAGTACGAGACAGAATAGTTCTTACTTACGTAAGAAAAAGGAAAAAGGCGATTATACAAAAAGACGTTTGAAAAACGTTATCAGCAAAAATACAGCATAACATATCCCACAATAAAAGGTCACTTAAAAGGAATATGAAAAATGGCTAGTTGAGAAACTGTTAAAAATTAAAAAGCGCGGGTTTGGGTTATCCAAAAAAAAAATGCTACTTGGGCAATTGACAAATGAGAACAAAATGGAATCTCTGAAGAGGACTATTTCTTTGGGATTTAGTAAAGAGGCATATTAAATAAAAGTGACAAAGCGTAGAAATCACTGGAAAACATTTGCAATCCTTTTGTAATTGATGAATATAAATCAATTAGAATTTGTAATTTGGATGAAACTAGTTTCTGCACGGATCCTTAAAAAACAAAGGTAGTTGGAAGAAAAAATCTTCTCTGTACTCGCACTGTCAGTGTTCCTTGAAGCAAAAATATAATAGTTTTTATTGCTGCTTCTGCTCCAGGAGACAAAGTTCCATAATTTATAATTTTTAAAAGTAAAAATATCTGGTAATAATAGCTCAGAGAACAGTGGATATCCTAGATCCATGTATGCTATAACTAGTAATTTAACCACATCTACAAATTTCAGAGTTTGTAAAAACATCTCCAGAAAGATTACTGCAATGTTATACAAATAGAGAACCTACCCATATATATATATAATGAAATAATAGTTTTTGAATAACTTCTTTGGACACCGTGAAAGCAAATGCTTCCAATATTGCGAATAAAAAAGAAGAGTTGCGAAAGGAGTAAAAATATCTGGGTACAGAGGCAGAAATTAGAAAATAGTGAATCTTTTACAACCAAAATATAAAAGCACCCATACAAAAGTCGGAATTTAAAGTAACATCTCTAGAAAGGCTAATGCAATGCTCTACAAATAGAGAACGTAGCAATTTGTATCCCATAAAGTATAAACTTTTGAAGAACCTCTTTTAGACACCGTGAAAGCAAATGCGCTCAATCTTGTGAATAAAAAAAGAGTTGCGAGAGTAGCAAAAGTCATCACATCAGAAGAGGTGAAGTGCAGAATTGTTGCCGAATAAAGGTTTAAGAAAAATGATACTACCGTATTAAACTAAAGTAACTACGGCTCTAAACGATGAATGTACTAATTTATGTTCAATCTGCCAGAGCGATTGTCGGTAATATATTAAGAAAAATGAGTGGAGCATAACAGTAGATGTGCAGAATATGCAATAAAAAACGACGAAATGAATGTGAACATTGTCTGAATTCTGATTATTAACACATTTGTTCAAAAACATCATTTTACATTGTACCATTACCAATAATATATTTTAGATCTTTTTATATTAGACCCTTATTTCACTAATTTCTTTAAATTACTCCAAACGAAACAAGATTTTGCGACAAAAAGCATTTTGTAGGAAACAAATTAATATACTATTGACCCATAACATACTACATAAGGTTTCTAATCGGTTTTGATTGTCGTTTGTGCAAATGCCTCATTTTGTAGGAAGTGCATAGTTGTTATAATTTTCTTAAAAATTTAAAATAAATAAATTAAATTGACGTTTTTCATTTATGCGTATTTACTCAACTTTACGTTGATTTTAATATATTATTAAAAAACAAGAAAAAAAGGTATTTAGGATGAAAGTCAAACATATTAAAAACTGGGATGCACTTACCCCACTCTACCTTATATATGACCTATATATTTAATATAAAACGGATGATCGAACTAAAACGTTTTTTGTATTATCTTATAACATACTCTTAATAAGATTGTCGTCTTTCGGTCTTGATTAATTATTGTCTATTGCTTATCACCTCTTTATACTTAAATATATCGACCTTCGATTTTTCTGAGAAACTAAAACTAAGGTCCCTTCTTTGTACATTTACTAAATGTTTGTCTGCTATCAATATTTTTCTTCTAAAAGAATATACATTTGAAGAATTTGTAGAATTAGGACGCATGTAGTAACTACAAAACATTTTTATTTTAAACAAATTTCAATACTTCTCATTTTAGACACTTACTCGTATTTCATACGCAATTGCTCGTCTAAATGTTTCAAGGCAATCCATAGCGAAATAAATAACAAAACCAAGCAAAAGCCTCTTTGAACAACTTTTGGAATTCTATAAATGGTTCATTGGGTTCAACTTACTGTATATTTTAAGAATTGTAACACCAAATAATAATAAAATTTATATACATATTGAATTATAAAATATAAAATAGACCTCAGTTTGTTATATTCATCTTGTGTATGATATAAACAAAGTACAGTTTCTTTTACATTTCAAAATCAATCAGATTATCTTTAAAACAAATCCTTAGGAATATTCGGTAGATTATCTTCTTATCCTTGTTGAAACTTATTATTATTAACGGTAATCAATAGTGAGAAAAATAAATCTTCTCTATGAGCATTTCTGCACTTATGTTTTACATAAAACTCCAGCTAACAGTTAAAACAACTACTCCCCGTACTAAAGCACCGCCGGGCATTGAATCACATAGTTGTTAGTTGTCGTTACATGTCTAAAATCATATTCAGCACGATGTAACAATTTTTGTGGTGTTATCATTTTTAACCGGTGCTTTAGTACGGGGAGTAGTTATTTTAACTGTTAGCTGGAGTTTTTATTACGTAAAACATAAGTGCAGAAATGCTCATAGAGAAGATTTATTTTTCTCACTATTAATTACCATTATTAATACTGCACTCAAATTTTAATATTTAATTTGTACATCATTATCATTAAATTCACTTATTTACTTTTTCTCTTTATTTTTAAAATTAAAAACGATTTTTCTATGTTATTCTCTATAATCTTCAAAGTAGTAATTTATTTTAGGTTATTCTGAAATCTGAACAATCGAACTGACTTTAAACTAAATGATTTTAACCTCAATTGTCTATCACATGGAATTAATATTGCAGACGATCAAACTTATTTCTATTTCTGATGCGCAAACATCTTATAACATCTTAGTCTAGCGATAATATATTCGAAAGAGTTAATATATTTAATTATATCATAATTCAAATTAAATGCTCCAGTTGTTTGCTATGAATACAGGATTGTTCAAATTGCGTTTAGATACGGCAACTTATTTAATAAATCGTTTGTAGTGAATACAAATTTTCTATAATTCTACTCATAATTTTTTTTAATTTTAGGTCTTCTATAATTTTTCATAACATTCGAAATGCATGTCGAAGAAAGTCTTTTTTGTTTAATTTTAAACTCCTCGAAATTTTTTGTGTTTAGACAAAAATATAAATACGAAAGAGTCATACTAATATCATGTCAGCATTAGATTAGACGGGGTCGTTTGGCTATAGAGAGTCTTAGAGCACTGCAAATTGGTTGGATCTTTGTACTATTACCCTACTAGTATGTTCCCAGATAAATCGACTTGGTAAAGTCGATTAACTTCCTAGGAGGCCAGTCCCTGATCCATTTTGGCGTTAATGCCATTTGACCGGTTAGGGTCAGCCTGGTGGTAGCCACAAACGCATATAATGTGCTCGGTAGTTTCCTCTACCAATCCATGCAGTCTACAAGTAGTGTTGTCCATTTTACCTTTCTTGTGATAATCGTTCCTCACTTGGCAATGTCCAGTAAGGAGATTTGTGACCAGTCTTATCTCGCCTTTAGTGGAACGCAAGAGCTTTTTGGCTCTTATTGGCGAGAGGTCAATAAATATTTTTGATTGTCTTTGATCTGATATGCATATCCAGTGCCCTATTTTGCCTCTTTTTTCCACTTTTGGACCACGTTCCTAGTTGCTCTTGATAGCCCACATGTAGGTCTTGGTCCGATTATGATCGGAGCTCCTGCCCTTACAGGTATATCGGCATGTTCGTTATCTATTATATTTGAGTAACCTGGTGTCAGTAAATGCATCGGCATGTTCGTTATTTGAGTAACCTGGTGTCAGTAAATGCGAAACAAAAACATTCTTTATAAAATCGTCAAACAGGTCGTTTATGTTTTATAAAAACTAAATATAATTTTGAGAAAAAATCTATTTTCGTATGTCTTTGTTTGTGAGAAGACGTCATAAACTTTTTTTCAAATGGCAACCCCCTATTTTTAATTTCTTTTTGAGAGACCCTGTCATTGTCAAAGTGACAGTATAAAAATCGTGTCACCTAAATGACAATTGAATGTTAAGAAGAAAAAATAGTTTCCACAAAAAATAAACGAACATTTCTTTAATAATAACAAAAAATAATTTAATTAAGTGTTTGAAACGCCGTCCATCATCTTCTTGACAAGTGTAAAAATTCTTCTTGCACATTATGAATGACTTCCAGGGTAATAGATCGCATTTCATTTCTAATGTGATCTCGTAGTTCAGTTAAACTGTGTGGTTTTCTGCAGAAAACTTTTGATTTTAAATAACCCCATAAAAAATCAAAAGTTACTAAATACTATCTGGGGATTTTGCGGGCCATTCTATAGATTCTCGTGTGACAATAAACCTCTAAGGAAAGATATCGCTTAAAATTTCATGTACTATGCGCGCATAGTGCGGAGGTGCTCCGTCTTTTTGAAACCAAAATGTGTTGTGTGGAATGTCAGGATCGTTGTCGTTTGGGAAACTTACTGAAAGCGCAGGAACTAGGTCATTTTGCAAAAACTCCAAATGTTTTTCAGTTGTGAGAGTTTCTTCGAAGAAAAACGGCAAGATTATTCTGTTTGCGACTATTGCGGCCCACACATTTAATTTTTGTGCCTGTTCTTCGATCATCCAATGAGGATTCGTCTGACTACAATACTTGCCATTTTGACGGTTAACTGTGCCGTTTAGATAAAACGTAGCTCTATCGGAAAAAAAGGTATTTGATGGTGTAAATTTGGATTTGTTTGAGAGAAATTCTTCATCGTTTCACAGAATTGCAGTCGCCGGTCGGGGTCGTCTTCGGTCTTCGGTCGTCTGAGTAACTTCGTTTTCTGATGCAACTTGTCTAGTTTCTCTTCCATATTTAACAAAATATCAATTGTTTTATGTCCAGCCTGGACTGCATGGCGGCAGCCAGGCATAAACAGACTGGACGCATTGGCGACAACAAGGAAAACACAGCTAGAATAGATACCCAACGATCAAAGAATTATTGGTCAATTGGGGGCCGACTTGCTAGACAAACAAGGGGCAGCGGGTGAATTCACAGGACCTGACTCTGCTTTCGGTACACCCCATGAAACCGGAAAAGAAATAATCTGACGTAAGCTAGCAGAGGAGCATAAAATGCATGGCATAACGAAATCGGAATGAGGCATACGAGATTCTTCCTAGATGGTCCAGTACCTGATAGCATGCTGTTGCTGTCAAGGCTGAGTAGATTAAAACTTAAAAAAATCACAGGACTAGTCACTGGGTACTGTGACCTGAATAAGCAGAAACATAGGATGTGAATTGAGAAAAGCCCCCTATGCCGTAGATGTTTGGAAGAGGAGGAAACTCTCCAATACCTACTGTGTACTTGTGAAGCATACAAATTAGAACGCATGGCGAAATGCGGGAAGCCTATGCTTCCTGTAAAACAGCTAAAGAGCATCCCCTGGTAGAAACTCCTGGACTTCATAGAAGACACAGGAGTACTCCCAGTGTACTATAACATCGAGAGGCTGGCAAAAGGAGACCGCAGTACAGGGACGCTAAGCGAAAAAAAAAATATTTGTGGATGTCCAGATTTTGGTATACTTTTAAGATCATTAGTTTCTCTGAATTTTCACTCAATCGTGGATCCGGTGATCGGGTGATTTGGATATTTTGTATTAAATAAATTACATACCCCCTGCTGAGTTCTGGTCTTCTTTCCTCATTTGATGAAAATTTAGTAACACTAATACGTTATCTTCTCGCACAATTTAATCACTAATGTTCTGAATCACTGACATTAAAAAGATATCCATATCTCGAAAAACTAGTATACGTTTTGAGGTTCCCCTGAGACGATTCCGACTATTTTTTAAATTGTGTCTGTGCGTGTTTTTCCTGGGTGCTGATCTCAAAAAGCGCTACAGCTTTCGAACGCAAACTTTAAACTTAAGGTTTTATAATTAATGGTCTTTATAAGAACAGAAAAGCTTTTGGTAAGAATTCGGCCACCGGAACCTTTGTTTGTTTTTTTCAAAGTATTAAAAATCTAAGATATTTTTTGAAGTACCATTTGAAGACAATGAAAAGTTGAATAACTTCTGTTTGAACAATTTTTTAAAGACTTATATTTTTAATATTTTCTTACTTATTACTAAGAAATTATAGAATCCAAATGAAAGTTGCATAACAAATAATTATAGATTATAGAAGTATCATGATGTCAAATCACCGATTTTTCTCTTTGAATCGCCATTTACCCGAAAATTTTATTATGTAAGGTGGTATCATTTTTATACCATCAACTCAACAATGAAAGGGTCTCTTAGAATGAATAGAAAAAATGGGGGGTTGCTATTTGAAAAAAAAAAATGAAGACGTCATTACTCAAAATGTCCATGAACACGTTAATCTCTACAAGACAAATAATGATTCCCATAACTATAGTACAAGGACGAGAAATATTATACCACCTCACTACAAAAGCTGTCTGCGAAACCATGCAAATTATCAAAACATATATAATAACAAAAAGCTTTTACAGTATTGAGGAAATCCTAGCTAGTCAATTCTCGAGAATTACACATAATTAAAGATTACAGAGTTATGCCTTTGGATTTTCAAAATAGGAATTAATGCTCTTCAAATAGTATCCTATACGAACCAAACTTGAAAAACTTATATTTTTTTTTTGTACAGTCTATTCCCCTTATGTATAATTAGCACATTAATTGGGTTGTTTGAGTACGTGAAAATGTTGATATGAGTAAAACGTAGTTTGGCACAAGTGAACCGAAAATGTTGTAACCGAAATGTACATCTAGCATTTAATTAAACAAGTGAAAAAAGTGCCAAACTGCGTTTTACTCATACAATTTGTACAGATAAAATATTAACAGTAAATAAATACTCCTTTGTATAACTAAATTTTACAGCCATTAAAAGAAAGAATATACTCAAATGAAGAATTAGGTCTTTTAAATATCTTCCATAATAATATTTTTGTACAGCTGTCATAAAAATATTGTTGTGCAGTTATGTTGTTTTAGTTTTTATCTAATTTATAAAACAGTACATTATTAGAGTTTTTTAATTTTATATAACTGAGCCACAATTTAGATAGCTCAATTCTCTTGGCCGTACAATGGATGATTTATTGTTCTCTTTAACTATTTTAGAGTAAAGTAATATTTCGCTTATTTTTATTATTTTATTTATTGTATCATTCTCTAGTTCGTACAAATTGGAATAGAATCATCACTAAAGGCAATTTTTCATCCACTACAAACTTATTCAAATCATTTTCAATCATTAAAGACTAATAATAATAACTATGGCCGTAATCTTATATTATGGAAACCTATGTTTAATGAATAGCTAAAAGTATTTATGCATAAAAGAAATTATTTTCATGTATGTACAAAAATTTAGTCACACACACTAATTAGTTGCTCTCAAGTTGACGTGTTTTTTTTATGTTTTTTGTTTTTCTTTCTCATTTAAATATTTTTGCTTAGCAATTTTATAGGTTAAGGAAACTATATGTAACTGATGCAACACATTATTATAAGCCGCTAAGAGTGATGCATTGTGTCAGTTACATATAGTTTTTTTCCACTTATAAAGTGAGTTAGCAAAAATATTGAAGTCTGTAGTGTCTTTTATCTTATGTATCTATTGGAGTATATAGTTAAATACAAATCAAAATAATGGATCTTTCTTACTGACTATTTTAAAGCTCTGTTTTTGCCTTCATTTTCTATTCTAATGTTTACCCTATTATACTTGTGTAGCTGCAAAGTAATGATAAATGTTTCTTATCCATATGCATGATCTATTATTTTTAATATTTCTACGAGTCCTAGTATATCGACGAAGCAAATTTTATATTCTTTCTTTCTTTTAGTTCGTTGATAGTTTATTGTTAACAATTATTCTAAATTTGTATGTGCTGTAGTATAAGTCCCCAAAGAACACAGAAGCTCTTTTAACTATTTTCCCCCTTGGAATCTTTTTGACATTTACTATATTATTTATCTTTTTTTTTTTTCATGACTCAATTTTTTTTTTATTATGCTCTTTTCTTTTTATTTATTAAGTGATTTTGTTTTATTTTTTAAGCATTTACAAGATAGGTTTTTGGAGTAACCATCTTATTTTTACTAGTTTTTTTCATATTTTTTCTTATAGTATGTGAATTTTTTGTATCTTTTAAGAATAAATTCTTTCTCTAATGTTTGCAATATCTTACATAAATCTATATATTTCTATAATCCGCCAGTCAGGCTGGTTCAACCAGGATGCTTGTTTCCTACCACTGCCTTGTCTACCTTCGATTTTTTCTTTCATAATTAGTTGATCTTTGATTAATGAAAATATATAACAATAATAAGTCAGACTGAAAGAACTGCATAGCATGGTTTTAAACATGTTTATTTTTTTATCATAACATTTTCTTATATTTTTTTATACAATTTAAATATATAATCATTGATATTCTCTTTGTATTGTAAACTTTATATTTATCTTTAAAAAGTATATAATCATATACAATAATATACCCGTGTACACGCTTCAATCAAATTTGTAGACGAAATAAAAATCCACTGTAACACTACTTTTTATAAACTCCAAAACAAATTATTGTATCTCCTCGGTATATCGTTTGATCGGGCCGTATAATCAAACATCCAATCCCTTTATAGTTATATCTGCGAAAAAATCTCTCAAAGAGTAACGTTTTCCATCTGGCAACGATCATTCCAGTTTGTTATTAAGTTATGTTCGACGAAATACGTTTGCCGCCCCTAATCCGGTTCCCAGGCATCTCGTTCTTTATTATTATGCATCGCGACCCAGGGGCGTAGAGTTGTCGGAACTTTTCGGCACAAAATGATCCGAATATAAGATTGCCTTTTTTTCGTCGAAAGGCACTCCGGCAAATTGAATTTCGCGCGTCTGCACGAATCGAGAATCACAGCGTTGTAACGCTTAACAGGTACGGCGCTACCTATCTCCACGTCCGCCGATCGAATCAAATCGATGTTAATAGCGAGCGGCAAATATTAAATTATTCGTTTTTCTGAACGCCGGCATTCGCATCGTATTAATATCGTCTGTTCAAAGAACTCAGCACAGCGTGAATAATTTCTAATTAATCTTGCACCGTTCCCAACAAACGTATATGTTATTAGGGACGATGAAAGGGCCGGGGCCTGGCTCTGGGCTCCGGGAGCTGATAAAGGGAGGAGAATCGCAGGGACCTTCTGATTAATTCGGCCCTTTTGTTAGAAACAAACAAAAACGTACGGGCCAAGCTACCCGTGAAATGCTCACTTCAAATACGCGAGGTCCTACAATTTTTTTGTAAGGCCATGATGGCTCCTTTATAGTGCGGTCAAGTGACGATTGGAAATATTGCTAACCATAAACTTTACTAACGGTTTAGATGTAATCTGCTTTCAACATCTTCAGCACTCGAGGCTTAATAATGGTATTTAAAAAATCCATCCATTATCACTGCAGATAATAATTAAAAAATACCCTGCTATTATTACCATTCAATTAATAACATTATAATACATAATAGTTCATAAAATAAACACTAATTGAAAACATTTTCAATGTTATAAACAACTAAAATATGTTGAAATAAAACAACACAGTTGGGAGGGTTTCACATTTACTGTTGAACACTGCAACATGTTTGGCCAAACAGTGGCTTCATCAGGCAGTGTTTATCTGCCTGAAGCCACTGTGTGGTAAAACATGTTGTAGTGTTCAACAATAAATGTGTAACCCTCCCGAAGTGTTGTTTTATTTCAATGTGTTATTGAGTTTCATCATTATCCCACATTATCTAATCAGCAATAATTTCTATTAGATTAATAACTAATCAAGCTAATCCATTGTAAGATGACCCTCGCTGATAGTTCGCAATTTTCTTTACAGAGAAATTAAACCAAAACGTTTACTTTTACTTTTGGTTTAGGTACATAGACGACATTTTAGCCGGTTTCACTGGAACTGACAGACAATTGAATAACTTCCTAAATTACATAAACTCCATTTAGATTCAATTTACAGTAAAGACAGAAGAGAACAAAAATATTAAATTCCTCGACCTTTCAATCACCAACATAGATAACCAATTTAATTTTGAAATATGTAGAAAGCAAACGTTCTCTGATTCATTAATTCCATATAATTCAAGACACCCCATTAAACACAAATTAACTGCATTTAATTCAATGATCCATAGAGCACTCACATTACCTTTATCAGAAATTGGACATAAGAACAAAATCAAAATGATTTATATATTAGCAAACAACAATGGCTATACAAACAGAATAATATATAATTTAATTATTAAACATCAAAACAATAACCTCAAGAAAATTTCATATGCATGTTCAAAAGTTCAAAATAAACCGTTCAAGTTATTAACATTGTTTAGAGAAGTTAGCCTAAAAATTCGAAATATATTGCAAAAACATGATATTAATGTAGCATTTAAACCAACTAATAAAATTTGTAATTCAAGTTTTATTTCTAAACCTCCGATAGATAAATTAGACAGATCAGGTATTTACAAGCTAACGTGTAAAAATTGTAGAGGAATTTACGTAGATTAAACTGGGCGTAACTTCAACATTAGATTAAAAGAACATCTTTAATAGTCATTAAAAATAAATTTACAAGTAATTTAATTACTTTGGTAAATTTTCGTAAATGAAATACGATAAAACTTTCAAATATTTATTTTGCCGTTCGCGACAATTGTTTTGACACACTGTGTCTTCTTCATGTGAAGAAATGATTTTCATTTCATTTTCATTTCTTCGACTTCTGTCGGTTCTCTAGATATTGAAATAAGTAATCATCATCAGTCACAGAATCATCTAACCAAGTTTCCACTAAAATAACTATGCGTTACACAGTCAGACATATCATCAGATTTCAAAAAATCAGAAGCGTTCGCCAACTCCCTGGAGCGACAATTTACTTTAAACCCTGGCGATGGCAATGATTTCATCGATGAAATCAAATGATTCGTCAGAACTTAAATTTACAGCTCGATGGGCTGAATAACAGCTCAAAAATCGTAAAACTCCTGATCACGTGAAAAAGTCGCTCTGCTCGATATTGCTACTATCTCTATATGGTTAGGCTATTTTCCATCAGCTTGGAAGTTGTCAACTGTGATCAGAATCCTTAAGGTGAGAAAATCACCAACATTTCTCCAAAACTATCGCCCAATCAGTTTTTTTTTAGTGTTTTAGGCAACATTTTTGAAAATATCTTTTTAATGCGCTTTTCGGCCTTCACTGAAGACCAAAAAATTATCCCTGATTTTCAGGTCGACTTTAGAGGTACATCTATCAACCACCAACTGTTTTACAAGGGCTTTGCCTTCAAAAGGGACACTGCCGGTGTTTTCTTAGATGTCTCAGAGGCATTTGACAGAATTTGACACAAAGGCCTAATTTATAAAATGGTACGGCTTGATTATCACACTATTCTGGGTAGTTACTATTTTGTAGATAAGGACTTTGTACGATTTTCTTCGTAATAGGAAATTTTGTACTAAGGCGAATACTACGTTCTCCATCCAGT
The DNA here is from genome assembly GCA_963969525.1 of Ontholestes murinus. NCBI lineage: Eukaryota > Metazoa > Arthropoda > Insecta > Coleoptera > Staphylinidae > Ontholestes > Ontholestes murinus. The sequence continues at coordinate 26,970,135 of OZ018395.1, read as the reverse complement.
ATTCGATATAAGCAGGCGTTACACAGAGTTCTGCCTTTCTTCATTTCTGTATAATATCTACAATCTAGCTCCGGTCATAATCACACAATTCGCAGATGGAAATGCCCTTTTATATATAAGGCAATGCATATCTCACTTTGAGAATACTCTCCAGAATGGCTCCGTAAGAATCGGCTCATTTCCCACTAAAACTTCCATACATTTTTCCAGGGTGTCTACATTGTATAGTATTGTAGTACCAATACTTCACCGGACAGCATCTTTTGCTGCTGTTTTTTTCATACCTTCGGTCTCGTCTAACTCTGTCTTTGCCTTATCCTTCCTTCCATAATGTCTATTGAATCCCGCTTTTCCTGTTCTTCAGTTATCATCTTAACTAAGTACTCCAACGTTACCATTCTCCCCAACGCATTGACTACTGTCGTCCTCTTGTCTTCGTACCCATCTCACTTTAATACCATTTGTATATCAGTGTCTTAGTGTATAATTACGTAGTACATGCAGTCATCAATGTCTTTTAGCCTAAAAGATTTTCTTATTCATTTAGCCATGATATCTTACCTAATTTCGTTTTTATTTCCATTTTCTTTAAACATATGTGTTCTTTTCTCAACCAATTGATATATCTATCATTTATTGAGATGATGCTCAATTACCATTTAACATTACACATCTTCTAGCACTAGAAAACTACAAGTATATACTCAAATAGTTCGATTCTTGAGAAACATGAAATACGGAATTTAATTTTTATTTTGAGAGGTATAGATAAGCACTAATTATTTCAGTAACAACCTCTTAAGCCTAGTGTAAACCTGTCCATAGATCTACTGCTGTTCTCGTACAATCCGCTTGTCAGGATGACCCTCATCTGCAAATTTTCATGTCATGTGTCCCTGTATTTTATTCATACTTCATACTTCTACGCTAGTTTTAAGGAAAAAATAATCTAACTTTTTAGATATCGTCATAACAAATAAAAATAATAAACACGAATTTGCCATACATCACAAACCTATGATTCTGTGACATCGTTATGTAAAAAACACACATTTAAATTAACACGTATATTGACACCACAATGTATAATTAAAATTCATGAAAGAGCCGATGGTGATTTTTGGTTGATGTCTCAAACGTATTTCTTTTCCTTTTTGAGCGGTGGTTCCTGGAATGATACGGCTGGCTCCCAGATGGTGAAATACACGCTAAGCCCCTTATGGTTCACATATGTTATTAGAGTGCATAGTTAGAATATGATTTATCCTAGCGATAATCTAGGATTCGAGGAAGGATTTTGACATTACCGGCCGTACACTCGCTGGCCCTCATAAAATGTAAATTGGTTACGGTACAGGAAAGGCCAACGGATACCACCCATCCCGCCTGCATTAGAAAACACGTATCTTATATATTCCTCTTCCATCCTTACCGTATTTTGTCTCTATTCATTCTACATGTAAAGCTAGCCAGCCTACTTCTCACCAATTTTGGTATTGAGGTGGCCCAGACAGAACCTATAACTCTTCAAATCTAGGACACCATTTACTGTTTGTACTTTATTTTTGACCTACAGTTTAATCTCAAGAAGTCTTTTTGCAACTATTTTTTTAAATATTCCCTCTATTATCTGTAATTTTACCAAATATTCACTTAGACGATCCTGTATTTACAAAAATATGCTCTTCCTAAGCAACCACTTCATACAATCACCCTTTCCCCGTAAAACGCAAACCGTACATGTTTTATTAAATTTTTCCATTTCACATGTAATTCTAGCCCACTTTTAACAAGTTTTGGTATTGAGATGGCCCAGTCACCTATAAGTATTTACTGTTTGTAATGTTTTCGTGTGTGACCTGGAGTTTTAACCTCAAGAAATCTTTCTGCAACTATTATTTCAAATATTCACTCTTTTATCTGCAATTTTATTAAACATTGACTTAGACCAACCTGCATTCCCATAAAATATGCTCTTATTAAGCAACCATTTCATACAATCGCCCTTTTTTACCTTTCTACTTCCTGTAATACACAAACAGTACTTGTTTTATTAATCTTCCTTTCAAAATCAAATACCCACTTTGCGATTAAGTATAAATTTTCCAACTTTCGGTTGCAGTTTCTGAATGATAGGTCGAAAAATAACTCCTTTGTAGCAAAATTAAAGAAATTTTGCTAGCAGAAATGGCTCTTGGTGTAAACGGAAATGTTACAACGGTATTACGATGTTGTTCCAAATATAAAGAGAAAGGGATTCAACAACGTCGCTCTGAATACGGACGTCCTCGAAGACCTAAAGTTCGTGGTGGATGTCGCTTAGGACTTTTAGCCACAATATTTTCAACAACTCGATTAATTGCAAATGATTGGATGAGAAATATAGGAACCAGAATGTCAAATATCATCTGTCTATCGCTAGATAAAATCTTTTGGGCTGCGTTCATATCGTCCATTTTTATGCCTTCCTCTAGAATCATTGCTACAATAGAGCAACGTGAATTGATCGCAAGAATGGCATCAAATTGTGTTTAGTGAAGACTCCCGATTTTGCTTGTTGGCCCAAGATGGTCATATAAGGGTCGGAAGAATGCATCAGTAGAAAATATCTTTCCTCGTAGCTCATTTTTCAGATTTGAAAATAGGTAAAAGTCGCTGGGAGCAAATCTGTGCTATAAGGTGGACAATCAATGATATCGAAACCCACCTTGTGAAAGCAGTCATCGCAACTCGACTCTTGTAAACAGGAGCATTATCGTACAAGAGCATGACACGTTTGATACATTTTCCTCTTCTTTTCTCTCTGATAGTTTTTAACTGCACTAAAATTGAATTGTAGTATTCTGCGGTTATAAAAATACCTTTTTTCTTATAATCAATTTACACAATTTTCAGAAAACTGTCGCCATGAGCATTCCCGTCGACTGTGATACCTTGAATATCTTGGGCGGTGGTATACCAAGTTTCAGCTCTAGTAACAATTCGCTCCAAAACATCATCCTTGTCTTCAGTACACCGCTCTTGTTTTTGTGACGGTGTAAGCAATCTAAGCACCTATCTTGCACTGACTTTTGACATGCTGATATAATTATGAAGGACCTTAAAAATGGTTGTTTCAGGTACTCTAATAATTTTTGCAAGTTTTTTATTCTTCAAATCTACATTCTCCAATATTAATTTTCGAATTTCTTGATGAGATCTGAAGTGGTAATCTCAAAAGACCGCTCAGACTGGGAATCGTCTTCACTTGATTCCCTGCCTTGCTTACTATGTTTTTTCTGAACAAGAGTCCTCGTAAACAGATGACAACTCCAATAAGGTTTTAACACTTTTTCTTGCTTGACAAGGAATTTTATAACGACGCGGAGCTATTTTCTCCATACTTCAGAATTTCTTCCGGATTGAGATGCTTGATCTACGATAGTTCGAAAATTACTGACCTCGTAATGATAATACTCGGTATATGATTAGTCACTAAACGCATTAGGAATTGAGCGAGCGCCCCACCACCCTCCATCTCCACCATTCCGCAAACTTAAACATACACCCTCGTATGTATAAGATATAAGAATAAACGGAATCTTTAAAATGGTAATTCCTAGAATTTAATAAAAACCAGCAGATATATCCGAATAGCTACTTTTGCACAGTTAATCCAAATTCAATCATTCTTTTGTCAATTTTTCTTCTCTGAAACAGTTCTAATATTTCTTATCTCATTTCTATACACAGTCAAACTTCTACTAAAATTCACAGCTTCGATTTGGATGATATATCTAATGTCTCTCATATCATATTAGATATTGTTCTTCAGAACCATCAGTAACACCTGTGACTCAAACATATGGAGCCTTTTTACTAACTATCCTAAGAGAAACCTAGAAGGTACCGAGATTTATAATAGAAATTATCTTTCATCTCTCCTATTTATTCACTCTGTCTATTACAAAAAGTGTGCTTATAATAAACTTCTTTTGGATGATTAAAAATATCATGAGTATGAGTGGGAAATAATAGGTTACGTCAAAATTATTGTAATTTGATGGGTTTTAAGAGTAACTCGTCTATGATGGAATTTTCTACTTAGTTATACATCATTAATTATAAATTAAATTTTCACTTTGTTTGTATAACTAAATTTTTATTTTTGGTGACTATAGTTTCAATTCAATTGAAAATGATACGCTAACATTTTCAAACCGTAAGTCAAAGGAGGTTACGATAATCACGGTGTAATGGCGTTCAAGATAGTGGTGCATTTTAGGTTCAGCTGATCGTTGATTACTGGAATTTCTGGGTTTTATGAATCTCTATACTGAAAGTCCATCCTTGCCAAAAGAATGATTGTTTTCACTTAAATCTTTAAATTACGGCCAGATTGACACACATACACGCCCTTACAATGATCGCATGTTAGTTTATATACACCTAATCTATAAGTAACTGGTATTTTCGTTTTTGGGTTGAAACCATCAGAAGGTTCGGCAAAATTACGCTTCGCCGACGAGTCCTGAATAAGTCGAAACCGGTTACCATTGTTTTTATTAATTACCGCTGTTGACAATTCATTTATACACGTTAGTGGTGTCTCTATCTTGATTGCTTAAGTAACCTATAAACTTTGAAGGGTTAAAATTCTATTAGATATCAAGATATATGAATTAAATTTATATTTTTTGTAATTAGGACAATTAAAGTAGGTATTATTAATTACAAGATACAGCTTATATTATTATTATGAATGAATTGTATTGATACTTGTATAAATGAATCAAATACACATCGCCCGAGAAGTTTCGGAAAGAACAATACCAACACCAGCAAATAGCACTTAACGTTAGTGGGGGAAACGGCTCCGTGTGGATTGGTTTATGGCGAAGAAAAAGAGTACATTCCGTATTAAGATTGATGCGTGGAAAAGTAAGTTACCCCAAAAGTTGGGTCCATTATCCCCCCTGATTTAAGATCCACTGCACGGGCCTCGAGTATTTTTATAGGAATATTGTTAGATATTGGGGGGATTTCGAGGGGAAATAAAGCATCGATCAGGCCGCGGATAGGGAAAGGTGCGAGATTTGACTCCGGGCTGCGAGCCTTAATGGTCTCCTCCGCTCCGATCAAAACGGCGTAAATTTCACGAAACTGCTTGCGCGAGGTGTAAAAGAAATACGAGACCAGAATCGCGTTTAAAGTATGCATTTTATTCCGATCAAGGTTAAATCGTTGTAACGAGACAGTTTGTCAATATTTAATTTTGAGCGAGACTTTGCACCCTTTCAGACCCTACTTTCTCAAACTCTTGATGGAGTAGTAATTGTTTTAATCAGTCTTTGTCTAACTCGCTCAATGCGTATTTAATTATGTAATTGTTTGTTTCAGGTAATGTACAATTCGTGGAAAAGGCGTCTCTTGTAATGGTAAAATAGTCATCATTTCAGAACTCTTTGGTAAGCTTTTATTGTATTGTTTCCTATTGTGTATTTGCATATACGGTGCGCTTTTTAATTATTTAGAGAAATTGCGGCTGTGTATTCCACAGTGGCAGGTTCTGAATATCTTTGATAACTGTTCGTGCTTATGACTTAAAACAACACTAGTTTATATATAATAAATGTAATATTGATATTTTACTAATATTACAAACTCGTACAACTGGGTTAAAAAATTTAATTAAACAAGGGTATTAAATTTAATTAATCAAGAAGATATAAAGAGTGCAAGTAGATAGAGCGCATTTCTGCGAAATTTATAGTACGATTTTGATTGATGTCTGTACTTTTAATAAACTGCTATGAAGCGTTAGATTTTACAAATATTATTTTAGTGCTTAATTGACTAATCATTGCAAATGACTGATAAAACACTACAAGAGGAGGAAGTGGATTTGATTTTAAATATATAAAAAAATGTATATGTTTGGTAGGAGCAATAGGAAGGGATGTTGGATCTGTAACCATCAGTATAATTACGTATATAATTTTGGCAATTATAAGTAGCTAAAGAGAAAAATTATTAGAAGATTATGAGTAATGGGAAAGGATTACTTAAGATCTGAATTATATGCTATATTTATGCAATGAAAGTATAACAGGAAAGAATAGTGTATTTTAAAATATTAAAAGTAGAGGTAACTTCAATTGTTTCTATATAAGAATCTTTATTTCCTTTAGTACGGACTGTAATTAAGGTAGTGATTCTATGATTAGGTAGATTCTGTAGACCAAGATTTTCTGAAAATATTTCGTAGGTAAGACTCTTGCAGATAATGGAAATATGCAGATTTAAAAGAAGATTTGATGACTCTAATTGTTATACGAGACTTATTATTTAGAGTTGGTCCAGAATTTATGAAAGTTATATAACTTTTAGATTAGAGATATAAAAAACAAACAATACCTTCTGCTTAATAAGGGAATCGAAATAGGGACCAGGAGATATTAGTTCAAACTCTCCACCAGATTTTTGAAAAGAAAGAACAAAAACATTTTTATAAAGCTAATATGACCGTTCAGAAAGTAAATTGTTTATTCTGCTGGATGAAGAACGAATAATTGCTTTAGAACAGTACAAAACTACATCATCTGTATATTGGAATATAGTGCATAATATTCTAATAAGTTTAAAAGAATCTACAGAAGATATACTGAACTTTTGTACAACCCACACATAACTTCATCCAGTGTAAATGACGCGTAAATAAAAATGGAATCTTGTGCACGAAAATTGTATCTTAAAATTCAGATAATGAGAATGTAAAATTAAAACATTAAAGAGTATTTTGGGTAATTATATAAACTAGAACAATTAATTAATTAGTAATAAGAATATTAATAATATATTTTTATTCTTCAAGTGAACAATTTGCTTAAACTCAATATTACTGTGTGTAAATAATGGTCTTTTCCTTAACTAAATAATATTTATATTATAATTATCGATAAATTCTAAAATGGTGTAACATTTTAAATATAGTAATTGTTTTAATTATATTACATTTTGTGTTTTCTGCACACTTTTTAATATGTCGTTAGTAAATAAAATTGTTTTCTAAATATTAAATTTACTATCATTGTCTTTAACATAGAACATAATAACATCTGAATATACATATATTGGACAAAACGTGAGTATCTTATTAGATTAAAATACTCTGTGCATCCATATATTTTAATCTGCATCTTATTCCTAGTGCTTTTCCAAATGATAAATAGTTTTCATCTCTTAATATTATGTTAAAACCCCCAACAAATTCAACATTATAATGGACACAATATCATGACAACTTTTAATACCCTCTAAAACGGTGTTTCCCAACGTGGGGCCCACGCACAGGGGGGCAATTTGATTGTTAAGGAGGACAATTCGAAAATGGACTCGACACTCGACCCTTTTGCTCCGGGCCATTTAATTGCAATGCTAGATTTCGGTGCCAAAATTTCGAGACCAAAATATCAACTCGGTTTTTGGCGTTGTCAAGTTAACCTCCCTATGGCAGATGACAGGCTCCGCGGGGATCCCTGGACGCTTTAAAAACTCGATAAAAAATGCAGTTGAATGCTGAATGCAGCCTATGTCACATTAAATTAAATTTAACACATACTTTAGTTTTAGGTTTGATTCATCTTATATTATTTCTTTCAGCCCCTAGTGAAATAAGTGGTGCAAGCAAGAGAATAATCTTCAATAATCGGAAGAATATTTAAAATTTGGGTTCATACCCGATGTCCACGATGAGCGGTTTCCTATTTGTCTTTTATGCCAGCTTGACCAACGAATCAATGAAACGAGATCGTCTTGAGGCGCATTTGAAGACGAAACATAGTGTTCATATTAATTCAAATTTGAAAAAAAGAGTCTTCTTGAGGCTAGTTATCAAATTTCTTTATTCATCGCTAAATTTGGCAAAAATCATACTATAGAAGAGAATTTAATAAAATCGTCAATATCAGTATTTCTTAAAACGGTTCTTGAAAAATATGACAAACAATACTGATAGCAGAAGAATAGACAAAATGAGTGAAGATATTGAAAAACTAAAAATTCTCAGTGCAACAGAATGAATCAACTTTGAAAGACAGTGTAGCAGTATTGATAACTTACGTAAGATATATTAATAAAGGGCATTTTGCTGAACAAATGTTGTTCTGTAAAAGATTAGAAAGCACCTCGAACCCCAAAGTATTATGCTTAAAGAAAACTAATTAGATGTTAATAATATACCAATGAATGCTGCAGATGGTGCTCCTAATATGATAGGCAAGAAAAATGGGTGCTTAAAATTAAATAAAATCCAGAAATGTTTCTTATGTATTATTCATGAGAAAATCATGGTAGCTAAAAACATCTCGCCACTTCCACGTGAAGTACTACATTAAGTAATAAAGTGTATCAATGCTATTAAAGGTAATGCCAAATGTGAGCTATTTTGTAAAGATCAAAATGCAGACCATGTGAGACTTTTACTTCACATTGAAGTAAGATGGCTCTCTAAAGGAACCTGCTTAAAAAGATTTATTTGACTGTTTAACACTCTTAGTGATTTTTTAAGCGACAAACCTGAAATGAAGTATCTGTTAACAGTCTTTTGTAAAGCATTTTAGAGTTATTTAGCTGATATCTTTGAAAAACTAAATATATTAAGTAAGCAACTTTAAAAGGAAGAAATAAAACTCTTGTCGATACAAAAGTGAAGATTTTTGATTTCATTGTCCTCATTGAGTTATATCAGAAATATATTAACAACAAAATCTTTGAACAGTTTTATTGGCTCCAAAAATGTGAAGTAAATGATACCGCTGTACTTGTTATTGTAGATCATTTGAAAATTCTATCGGCTGATTTAAAAGAAAGATTTTTTGATTTAAAACAAATTAATTCTCCAACATGGATGATGCACCCAATGTTAGTGGACGTGTTTGATATATCAAATATAAAGTATCAAGAAGAACTCGTAGAAATGCAAAATGATGAGTCAGTTAAAACTTTATTTAATATAAAAAGAGCGATGTCATGGCTTTGTGAGGAAATATAAATCAAATACCCAAATTCAATCAAATGTGCAAGAAAACTATTATTACCGTTTCCATCTTCATATTTAGCTGAATGTGGATTTAGTTTTGTAAATGATTTACTAGTAAAAAAATCGTCTGGATATATTACAACGGGGAGACGTGAGACTGAAGCTAACCAAATTGGAATCTAACATAAAATATCTGTGCAAGAAGCATCAAGAGCAAGGATCTCACTAAATTAAAATAATAAATTAATATACAAAAATCTTTAATAAAATTATTTCGAATTTGTATTTCAGTGTTTCATTATATGTTTTGAAAATCTACTTTTTATTATATGTGTTTCATTAACAATTTTCTAGTGATTTCTTCCTATAATATATAATTTAAGATTCTTAAGTGAGCAATTCATTTTTTAATATTAAAAATTACGTATATGTTACATAGGGGTGGCATAAGAATTTTAAAGAGGCTTAGGTGGCAAGGAGTACGGTACTCCTTGCCACCTAAGCCTCTTTAAAATTACAAATAGACAAAATTTTCAAAAATAAATAAATCTTACATTTAAAATCTCTCAAAGATTGAATTTATTAGTATTTTACAATTGGATACCCGATTTCTTAGTATAGGACTCAAAGAATAAATCCCGTCCTATATTAAAAGTGTTATTAGAGCAATGCTTTATATATCATAATAGTGTAATTTTTCTGTCGTGTGATATTTCTGACTAAACGTAAAACCAAATTAGATTTTACTCCAAAACCAGGTTCGTCGACTGGTACATTTTTTTGTTCCTAGTTAGCATAAGTTTTGAATTTATAAGCAAATCCTCAAATGAATTTAAATCCCCATTTACAGGGTTTCATTCCCATATGTTGTTTTTTTATAGAATAGGTTTATTTATTGCAAAAAAAGAAAATACAAATATATACTTAATTAATATTAGATACAATGTAATGTTTTTTTTGCTCCTTCTTGTTTTCTTCCCCCAGTCTTCACCTTGGAATTTGCGGGAGTTGTTCCCATCCCAGGATAATGGTATCGTGGGATCTCTTGGTTTTCTTATATTCTTTTTTTCTGTTAATTAAATTTTGTTGTTTAATATTAGGTTCTAAATTTTTAATTTTAAGGTAGTGTATTTTAAAGTTTTTACGGGGTTTTGCAATTCATTATACTGTGTTATAACTTTGGTTGTTAAGACTTCAGAGTATTTTGTTGTTTTATATTTTTCTGTTCTCAGTTCCGATTTTCTTCTTGTTGAGTATTCATGAATTTTCTTATTGGTTTGTAATGCTATTTTGCTCTTTACAAGGTAATTTTTGATTTTGTAGATCATTAGTATGTTATTTAGTGTTACCATTTTTGTTATGTTAAGTTCTTGAGTTTGGTTATATGGTTCTAAAGTATGTGTTCTTCTTTCTAGATTGTACAAAGTTTTTAATATTCTATTTTGTTGTATTTGTAGCTTATTTATATTTGTTTTCGTTCTATTTCCCCAGATGTTAATCAGGTTGTGAACTAGTCGATTTATGTGTTCATCCCATTTGAGGTTGTCTTGTATCTTTAAGCCTAGGTACTCTACTTCCTTTATTATTTTAATTGGTGTATTGTTGATTATTATTTAGTTCTATCGGTCGTTGTTTATGGTTGAATATCATGTATTCTGTTTTTGTTTCGTTGATTGTTAATAGGTTGTTGCAGTACCATTTTTTCAGTAATTTTATAATTGCGTTTATGTCTTGTCATCATAGTTGTTTCCAGTGTATATTAGGCATGTGTCATCGGCATATATGTACGGTTTTCCCTTCAGATCAAGCTCTAACAGATCGTTCCTATATAATATATATAATATCGGAGGTAAATTGCCTCCTTGTGGTATTCCAAATTCGGCTTCGAGTTTTTGGCTTTCTGTACCGTTTAATTTTATTGTTTGTGGTCTATTCGTTAAATAAGTTATGATTAGGTTCATTTTATTTCTTCTTATTCATAATTTAATCAGATTTTCTATAAGTTTTGGTTTAGATATTGTGTCGGAAGCTTTTTTCATGTCGATATACATTCCTACAACTGCTTGTTTTTTTATCTAGGTTGGTTTTTAATGTGTTTTATAAGGTAGTTCACTGCATATGTTGTCCTTGATTGCTGTTGGAAAGCGTAGTGTTGATTATGTATAATTTTAGCTTTCTACCTATATTAGCAAAGTATACGTTTATTTCGTATACAATTTCTGAGCTTTTGTTAGTGTTGTTGCCATCTTCTTTACATATTTTGTCTATGATTTCCTTTTTTGTTTATTTGTTTGTTTATTTTTTCCATAGTGCACTTTGGTTCATTTCCAATTTTTTGAAATTCATTTTTGTAGTATTGAAAGTTTGTTCGTTTTATTAGATTTGTTGTGTTCTTCTTCTGTTCGTTATATTGTGCTTTTGTAGGGTTTTTAAAGTGTCTTTTGAGTAATTTCTTTCTTAGTTTGAAAGCATTTCATATAATGCCTTACTTAAGTGGAGGACATTTACAGGTCTATACTGAAATTTTGCTCGAAGACAACCGAAGAAAATGTTTTGTTCAGAAAAACAACAATAGATTTAATTTTGTGAAGCCTATCATATCCTAACTGATTGCAATGTATGAAAGATGAATTATTATTTATATTTATGTGTTTCAATTTTCTTGATTTTGTTGTTAATTATAGTGGTCCGCAAGTTTTGGTCTGAACTATTATACATATAATTGAATTATTCTACAATTTATGTTACCAGCTCATCTAAGAAAATGTAGTTGAAGAATTGTAACAGCCGTTTCTTCAGAAAGTTTTGTGTCTATAGAAACGTAGCTGATCATTATTCAAAATCAAAGACTTATGTTTTAAATTTTTAAAGTATTTACTACTGCCTTACTTCCTTTCAATAGCAAGAAAGATGAAAGGAGCAAGTTATTTTCTTCATTCTCTGATTCTTCGTCAACACCACTTCTAGTAGCACTTTCTTTAACGTCTTCTACTTCTACTTCATATTCGATCGAATCGAGTTTTCGCTGTGTTCATTTCGTTCTGGCAAAAGTTTGTGTTTTAAGTGGGTATTTTTGGTGCTACATTCTTCAAATTTCACATGCAGCTGACGACTGATGTAATAGTTGCAGTGTAAAAATTTGACATTGATCTAGCTGGTATAATGCGAGACCCAGCGATGTAAGTAAATTTACACATCTCCGGTGAATTTTAATATATCGAGACGCGTGGAATTTCTACTATTTTTTGCCTCCTGCTTTTTATCATATTTTGGGTTCCGGTGAATGACCGGGATTAATTGTAATTAAAACTTTTATTAAGTGACTTTCTTATTACAAATACTAGCAATTTTAAATTTAAGTTAACTATTTAACTATCGTTTGTTGTCCACGTTGATAGTTCAAAGTTATTATAGTTCGACTGTGTTTCAAAATCTATAAGTTGAAAATGTTTAATTCTAAGTTAAACGGAAACCATATTTTAAAGTAAGTGCATAGTTCTAGAATAGTATAATGGATTGCATATAGTGCGAACACATAATTTACGGCCGACTCAACTAATTTTATTTCATTATTAATTAACCTTTCCGTGGTCGTCCCCTGTTTGTCATTAAAAGTCATCACAAAAGACCGGGTGATGTGAAGTGTGTGTCCCTGTATCTCTATGTCTGTTTAATTAATTTATATATTCCTAACCTAAATTAATTTGTTATCAAAACAATAGTGTAAACATGTCTCAGGCCAACTGCACTTTTAAGTGTTGTAAAAATATTAATTTTAAGAATTTTGTATGCATAAATTGCCATAATATTTACCACTCAGCATGTAAAAACAAAATTAAAAAAATTAAATTTGTGGGCGATCATAAAATAATTTGTTGTGAACGGACCTTAAACAATTCGTCACTGAACTCAGAAATAAGTCGAATCATATTGAAAAGTTAACAACTCGCATTAAACTAATCGAAAATGAAGCCCTAGAAAGTGAAGAACAGCTTATTAACCGAATTAATGAATTGGAAGATGTCATCAATAATGTAAAACATGAATTATTAAATGTCAAATAAATAAATGCAGATCTTAAGGACGAATTACATAATTATAAAGATCCTCAGCATCAACCTGTATTGACAAATAATCTATCAACATGTTCTGTTATTAAAAACATATATGATACATGCGAAAGTTGTGATGCATTAAAGATTCAATTTGACACGAAAATGCATGAATTAAATTGTATATCTAAGGAAAACAATGAATTAAAAATCAAACTAACTGAAATGGCTCAAATACTTGATGTCCTTCAAAACCAGTCGACTTCACAGAAACCAATTTTTAAGGACAATTCCAGAATTCTAATTTTAAGTGATAACCACGGAAGAAATATGGGGCAATTATTCAGAAAGGCTTTGAATCAATTTCCCAAATCACCAACTACGTTGTCAATATTTAAACCGAATGCTACTTTATCTGCTGTGGTTGAACAGGTCAACGATTTGGCTAGTGACTTTACACACGATGATCATATCTTCATTATGGCTGGGACTGTAGATGCAATTAAGGGACGCCAGGTAGATATTACACAAATAAAAGAAATTTTAAATGTAGTGTCAGTAAAAACAAATGTTTATATAATTGAGAACCCTCTCTGGCGAGGAAGGCACATTTTGAACAAATTAATTAATTCAATCAATAATCAATTGAATACATGTGCCACAGATCTTAAATGCATGTATATAATAAATAGAACAATCTCTAAAAATAATTTTTTCATAAATAATAAATATAAATACTCGATGATTAAACAAATTTTAAATTGTTTACAAGTTTATAATAGCCATAAGTTTAATATTACGGAAATTACCTCATCGTCATCTCCAAAAAACTTAAATTAAACAGCGAATCGAGTAGCATAGTACCATTAAAGTGTTTATTCATAAACATACAGTCTATTACCACTAAATTAAATCAAATCGATAGTTTAATTAACCATTCGACATTAAATGTTTCAATATTATGTATTTGCGAGCATTGGTTAGTAGATGAAGAAGCAATGTCAATTATTATTACCAATTTTCATGTAGCTACTCAGTTCTCTCGAAGATTATCATCTGGCGGTGGAGTGCTAATTTTGGTTAAAAACGATATTAAATACTGCCCATTAAATTGTAACACATATTCTTCTGAAAAAGACTGTGAAATTGCTGGTATTGAAATTCTTAACTGCATTGTACTAGCTGTATATAGATATCCCTCTGGTGATTTTAATAAATTTTTATTCACGCTTTCAAAAGTGTTTGACAATATATGTACTGATGGAAAGTATGTGTTTCTAGCTGCCGATTTTAACGTCAGGTTCAATGGTAACGATGATAATAAGAAATCTACGCTTATTGACTTTGTAAATAGTTACGGTTTGCAATTTGTGGTTACTTTTCCTACCCGTCTCAATAATTGCATTGATAATGTTGCCACTAATTATCCTGACTCAATAGTACAGCCTCTAGAAACGGGTATATCTGATCACAGAGGCATCTTATTTCATATTGTACCTGATGACGCATCCACGAGTAATCTTAAGAACGAAATCAAACGTCCGATTACAGTTCGTGGTAAATTTACTTTTTTCCAATTGCTTGATGCAGAAAAATGGAGTTTTATTGATGAGTTGTTAAATGCTAATGACTGTGTTGATAAATTTCTCGAAATCTTTATCAATCATTTCCACTTATCTTTTCCTCAGAAGATTGTAAAATCATACGGCGATAAAAAAAACATAAAATGGTTTAATTCTGAGCTCAAAAAGATGAGAGATTTATTACACCTAATATCTGACTTATATAACCAAACTCAAGATCCCGTGTTAATGGAGTTAAGAAATAAGCTTAGAATATCCTATAGACGTACTATCGAATCATGCAAGTTTGAGGCAAATAATGCTTATATAAGAAACCACAAATTCAAACCAAAGGCTATGTGGGATATTGTAAATTCTCAAAGATCATTGCATACACTCAAACAGACTTCTAACATTTCTGCATCAGAATTTAATAATTTTTTTCTGAAATTTCAAGTAAAATCTTAAACTCATTACCTGAACCTGGCGTTGACCCTGTAATTTTAATGTGTAGGAATCCTCCCAACTGTAAAGAATATTTTAAATTTTCGGAGATTTCTACAAATACTGTACGTAAGGTTATAGTTGATTTGAAAAATAACGAAAGTAGAGATATTTATGGACTTAATTGTGATGTTGTTAAGGCTGTGTTAAATACAATTATATCTCCGTTAACTAAGTTGTTCAATATTTGTATTCGGAATAATATTTTTCCTGATGCATTTAAGAGAGCACTAATCATTCCATTGTATAAGAAGGGTGAGCTAGATAATCCTGATAACTTCCGTCCAATCTCGTTGTTGCCTATATTTGGGAAAATTTTAGAAAAAATTCTTCAAATTCAATTAATTGATTTTTTTGAAACTTCTAAACTTCTCCGAAACCAGCAGTTTGGTTTCCGAAAAGGCCTTTCAACTACTGATGCAATTTTAAACCTAGTTGAAATGGTAGTTGATTGCTTCGAACAGGGCTTGATATCTATGTCAAGCTTCCTAGACTTATCTAAAGCCTTTGATTGTGTATCTCATGAAATTCTATTACGAAAGTTGTACTTCTATAACTTACACCCAGACAGCTGTGGCCTAATTATTTCATATCTTTCAGGGAGAACACAAAGCGTATTATATAAAAATAGTATTTCTGCAGCCTATCCAATTAAACATGGTGTACCTCAGGGTTCCATTTTGGGACCCTTATTATTTTTGATTTACATTAATGATTTGCCAGATTCAGATTATGGTGCAGAAATTATTTTATATGCTGACGATACCACACTGATGAATAAATCTCAACATCTGAACACGGTATCTCAACAGCATAATGAAACCCTTACTGAAGTCTCTGATTGGTTCCTAAGTAATAGACTTAAACTCAATACAAGCAAAACTAAAAGATTAACTTTTACGTTGGCAAAAGATGGATATGAAAAAGAATCTGTGAAATTCTTAGGAGTACATATAGACACTCGTTTAACATGGGCAACACATGGCGACGCTCTGGCTAGCAAACTATGTTCCAATATTTTTCTTTTACGCAACCTATCCACAATAGTTTCAAAAGAAACTTTACGAGTTGCGTATTTTTCTCTTTGCCAGAGCCACATGTCTTATGGGCTTCTGGTATGGGGTCATTCAGCGATAAGACATCGAATATTCGGACTTCAGCGGAAAGCAATTCGAGTTATTTCGGGTCTTGGATATATGGAGGATTGTCGTCAGGCATTTGTTGATTTGAAGATTCTGACCTTCCCTTGTCTGTTTATTCTTGACTGCCTCTTATATATTAAACAGCACATACATTTATATCACAGTTGCTCTGAAATACATAACCATCATACTAGACAAGAGTCGAATATCTACACACATGCGATTAGACTAACTAAGTCACAAACTGGCATTCGATTCTATGCAATCAAGTTTTTCAATACACTTCCTAGTAATATAAAAAACTTACCTCTTAATACATTTGTAAAAAAAATTAAGGAATTTTTAGTTGGGAAAGCATTTTACAGTTGGGAGGAATATTTACAATTTAATTTTACTTCTTTAACATTTTAACATTTTAACCTATTCAGTAAATTATTTTATTTTATATTTTGTATTTATATACATATACATATTTATGATATTTTAGGAATTTTTATTTTTTAGACGTTTTAAGGTTTTATTGATTTTGTTCTTAAATTTTTTATTTATTTTTTTTAAAGTTTTTTTTTTTAAAGTTTTAATTGCACCATTTTAATATTTTATCTACTAAGGTCTAACTTTTTATATTTTAACTAGAAAACATTTTATGTTTTTATTATCTTAATATTGACTATTTTTTACCTACTTGACTTAACTTTAGTATTTTTAGTTTTTATTATTTTAACATATCATCGTTAACCTATGCATTTTAATTTTTTAATTATTTATTTAATTTATTTTAGTGTATTATGTCGACGTTATATGTTATTATTTTATTTATTATGTTATTGTATAATTATGTATTATTTTATTTAATATAATTGACTATTAGATATAAGTTATTCATATGTGTTCATTTATCGGCAGCTAACTCACTACTACCATAACTATTGATACATTGACCTGCATTCTCATATGCTACAAATAATTTGTTTATATATATACTCCTACTTACTTACTTTATTACTTTCCCTATATACGAAGTATATAGGGGAAGTATTGTGATCGTGATTTTTTTTTGAAAAATTTTTTTTGCGGAAATATCCGTTTTGAGGTCCCCTGAGTCCATTACACTAATTTCTGGAAAAAAAATAATTGTGTCTGTGTGTGTGTCTGTCTGTCTGTCTGTCTGTCTGTCCGTGGGTGCTGTATCTCAAAAACGAATGATCCGATGGAGATGAAACTGTAAACTTAAGGTTTTATCGTTCAAAACTGGAACTGAAAAGCTTTTGGTTAATATTCATAGACCGGAAGTGGATGTTTACTCGAGGCGTTTTTTTGTTTTTTCGTGATATTTTTCTAAATATGAGGAATTTTTAAAAAACGATTCAAACAAAAGTTAAAGGGAATAAAAAACTGAACAAGTTTTATTAAAACATAGTTTTCATAAATTTCTTAATTTTTGAGAAAAATAAGAAAAATTGAAAATTTTGACATTTTTTGCCAATTGCTAATAAACTATTAGAGTTACATGAAACTTGTATTACAAATAATTATAGAAAATTCAAAAGTGAACAAATCAATAAGAATAGCCTTTTTCCGTAAACCTCATAGTTTTCGAGTAAAATATAGGGAAAGTACTATGATGGCCACATCACCATTTTTTATATACGCGTCATGTAGAATTAAACAATTATACAAATGTTTCATTATTACAATTATAAGTTGACTTGTGTAAAACATGTACTGTTAAGCACCAATAAAATATTTGTACTTTTGAGCAAAATCATCACTATCTGCTGTGCTAAAACCATTGTCGTCGTCACTTTGACCGGTAAAATGTACTCAATACTATACTAGATCATTTTTGGTTTCTTTGTCTTTTTCTTGTCCATAATGAAAGATTATCCTACTTAGCGTTACCGATAAGTTACAGAATAAAAAAAAGAAGGATACCCTAAATGAATGGTGTCTCATCGGCAATAAATCATGTTTTTTCAGCAATATACAAAATTACGTAACCTGATAAAAAATTCTTTATACCTTACAAACGTAAAAAATGGAACTCTCGTTAAATGAAACATAAAAATAACAGCATTATTTATAATTATGTAGTTGAGAATAATATCGCTGTAAATAAAATATATAATAATTTTCGTAGCGTGCGCTTTTTATTAGTGCCTTGAACTGAAATTGACTTATTTAAGCAAAATCAATCAAATATAAAATTTAGACACGCCGGTGGTGGCGCATACGGTTACCGCTCCGAAATAACGTGCAGCAACGTTGGTTCGGGTCAGTAGTTGGATGGGTGACCAGTACCATTCACCTTTGGGATACAATTAGTGGTGTTTTAGAGTGGAGAGGGCGATCCTTTAAAGTAACAAGCTCATTTATACAAACACAAATACACAAATTACACATGGCGGAAGGACCACGTAGTCGATAGCCAAAAACTACTACTATAAAATTTAGCTGGTGTAAAACTATTTAACACTTGTAACTGAAGCTCAATTACAAGTGTTAAATAGTGTTAAATATATATTTTAATTGTACATTCCTATATTTTCTTTCATAACCTCGTTAAGGTAATCTGTCTTGTTTATATTATATATTAATTTAGTCACTGGCTCTAGATTAGTCCTTGGTATGTCACTATATTTCTTTATAAATTAATACTCGAGTAAAGGCAGATGCGTTAAAGTCGTGATAAAAGTACATCTGGAGAAACTATTTTTTATGATCTAGCGAATGTGATAATAAAGTGAGAAATAAAATATATTAATGGTACAACTGGGATATTATGTTATAGGGTGTAATCTTAACTATAACCGA
Organism: Ontholestes murinus; assembly: GCA_963969525.1. Taxonomy (NCBI): domain Eukaryota; kingdom Metazoa; phylum Arthropoda; class Insecta; order Coleoptera; family Staphylinidae; genus Ontholestes; species Ontholestes murinus. Next base: position 26,951,042 of record OZ018395.1, on the reverse strand, counting down.
CTCAAAACAAACGATTAAACGTACGGAAGAAAATTCTTTGAATACAGGAAATATCAACCCCACAATAGTGTCAATAGTGATAAATATTTAAATAAGTAATTTTGAAGGCTTTCACTTCGTGATACATTTTGATAATCACACATATTTAAAAGGAGTGAGCGCCAGACAAACTTACTTATTTGAAAGGTAAATAAGAACAAAAGTACTTCAGTTATCGTTTTAATTCTTTTTTTTATTTGAGAATACAATATCCCAAGTATTTTTTCATACAGTTTTGAAAATTACATCGTTTAGATGGCGACCCCTATTGTACATGCACTGATTAAGTCGATTTAGTTCATCTCCACTCTTCGCAGCATATCAATCGGTATGTTGGCAATGGCGTCGCGAATGTTGAGCTTCACCAGAAGCCACTTCATTGTGAACGAGTTACTGTCTGGTGTGCCATATTTGGTGCTTATTATTTTGAAGAAAGCGAACGCGCAGTTACCGTTAATGCAGCTCGTTACAGGGACATAATCGAGGAATTTTTTCTTCCAAGCCTCGAAGAAATTAACGTTAGAAACGTGTGGTTCCAGCAAGATGGAGCCACAGCACACACAGCACGAGGCTCAATGGATTTGTTGCGACCGCCTCATCTCTCTCAGAGGCGATCTCCAGATTTGGCTACATGCGATTTTTATTTATGGGGTTATTTGAAATCCCTGGTTTATGTCGAACGACCACGGACCATAGCTCACCTCAAGAACAACATTCGCGACGCCATTGTCAAGATACCGATTGATATACTGCGAAGAATGGAGACGAACTTCAAAAATCGACTTAATCAGTGCATGCACAATGGGGGTTGCCATTTAACCGATGTAATTTTCAAAATTTGGGATATTGTATTCTCAAATCAAAGAAGAATTAAAACAATAACTGAAGTACTTTTGTTTTTATTGACCTTTAAAATAAGTAAGTTTCTCTGACGCACCCTGTATTAAGTGAATATTAATAAACCTATGGAAATTTTTGAATTAATACGATATTTTCTGAATTCAATCGTCTTAAATAAGGTAGTGGTATTTTAATTTATGTAACAATTATTATAAAGATAAACAACATTAATATAGTGGTTATTAATAAAAATTAATCAATTGTTATTTAAGTAAATTTTATAAAGAAATTATTCAAATACAAAACCAAACAGATTAATTGGTACTATATTAGATAGGAGTTTTCCAAAATAAAGTTGCCGACAAGTGTTTACAGACTAATATTTAAATTTGTTGTAGTTCTGTTCAAATTGCACTAATATTAGAAAATCTCACATACGCTTAATATACGGACTTGATAGATTCGTTTTATTCGTATAGATTGAGAATAATAAAATGGTCTGGAAATTTTAATATGAAATATTTTATACATCTATTATGCGAATAAAACATGTATTCGTTTATTTAATCTTGTGGTAATATTTGAACTCACTTCAGCTATTGTTCTTGAACATGTGGAACACTGCTGAAATACCTTTTAACGTAAGTTCATGAGAAAATACCACTTATGAAATGGAGGTTGCGCCAGAATATAAGCACTCTTCTATATTCCCTGCAGCCAGTGCATCACCTGTCAATTTCCGCGAGATACCATTTAGAAGAATAGACTCGGCTTGAAACAATGGCCACCAGTCCTCATTGTCCGGGCTCAAATATTATCTCGGTGCTTTTAAAATGTGCCGACGTTAAGACGGATACATTTCGACGTCTACCTCGTAGCAGCGAAAAGGAAACGTCAGTCGGATTATATATATATATTTTTTTCAATTTCAAGTTAGCAATACAGGGGTTATTAGAGTGATCGCAGTTCACTTCAATAATATTTCCGTCGTGTTCACGTCGGTAGTGCTGATTAGATATAGTACGTGCTGGATTAACATGTGAGAAGGATCAAATTTTACTGCAGGATTTCCCATTATCCGCACGTATTCGGCCAGGTGACGTACAAAAGTGCTGAATATTTTGGGGGACGAGATCGTCTCTTCCTCCAACTTTCGAATACGTAATCGCGCATAAAACTTTGAGACAATTGGGAATTTTAGGTTTTATGCGCGTATTCCAATTCAACATCCGCTGCACGTTCCCCGTGGGACACACGGCGAAAACGTACATCTGTCCCACGAGTGGGTCTTGTGCACGTATACAAATTTACGAATGTACGTTTCATTTCGTAGATTCCGCGTTAATTATAATCTTTCTCGCTTGTACGAGTTTCTTAAGAATGGAAAGTTTCATCCGTTCCCGCGACGCCGCTGAATTTTTGATTAGCGCCCAACGTCAGAACTCGTAACGTATATATCAAATTTCAATGGGGGCCGCAAACTTTCAGGACCTTGGTGGAACTTTGGCGCTCCCACTCCAACATAGATGAATAAATAAAAAATGTTCGCTGCGCGAAACGCTGCACCCAATTATCAAAGTTTTTCTCAGGATTATCATACAAATAAAAAGAAAACTACTTTTTGATCAAAAATTGTAATCCTATCGCCGATGCTACTTGATGTTCAAATCTTCATTTAAAAGTTTCCACACATTTAATGCCTTCATACGTTCTTCCACAAGGACTTATAGCGGAACTATCACTTAAACATACTGTGCTTCAAATTTAATTAATTAAGATAATTTACAAATATAAATAACTATGAAAGTAAAAGTAATCTTAGAATTAATTATTCTGCATCTTAGTTTTACATTTAATTTACACAAAAATAACTATATTAAAAAGATTCGACAAAGTATTTGCATATTCAATATATTTAATGACTTTCATTTTATTTTCTTTTTGAGTATTGCGCTCTGACGTACTTATTAGCGTATGATTTATGAGTGATATTTTTCCCGAATTCAATTTCACACGAAAAAAAAATACGGGAGACAGAGAATAATTTGCGGCAGTCGTTCCATACGTGGGATTTCTTTTTGGTCTTGGATTAGATTTATTTTCCGGGGGAAAAACCGACGAAAGCGTAATGGCGGTGAAAACCGAAAGCGCTTCCGGATGTGAGTAATAAGAGAGCAGCGAGCAGTCGTTCCTCCCTTCGTTACTTCCGCTGATATCTTGCGGTGTTAATCTCGACCCGCAGCCACAACTATTCTACCCACAGATAGACATAAATATTTAGCGGGACCTGTTGAATCAACAAACTCTTGGGGATGTTAATGCCGTCGACTCTCCTACGGGGACCACTCAACTGATTTGCATTAGGTAGGATTACATAAATTAGTAACAACTAATGATTGATACGTATACGCAGGTGTCGTAGGTGATGTGTAATATGCATCTAAATGTATCCTTTAATTTTTATGAACTCTTTGTCAAGGTTGTTTCAACAATGAATACTTGTGTATGTTTTTAATCCAAACAAAATTATTTTGGCCTATCTTTCAAAAGATAATTAATGAATAAATTTAGTATTATACACACATTTGTTCATACCATAGTATATGATTGAATTATCTCAATTAAGTGATATAATTAGCATAATTTTAAGTTTATGTTTTTAATATATCTTTAAAAAAATACAAATGTATTTACTCATATTTACTATTTTATCTTATTAACAAATTTTCTGACCTTTTGAGCTCAACATACTTAGATATAAAATATTTGCAACAAACATCTTTGTTTTTATTTATTTATTTATTTATTTATTCATTTATTTATACAAAAACCCAACAGACTCAATGTCCATTAACAGGGTTTAAAATATAACAAAAAGGACAGTACATATAAATCTTAAGTCTAAGAGATTACCTATCTTAAACATTCTAAAAGATTATGCTTAAATTCTGTAAATGATGTCGTAAATATATCAACATTATACTGATATTGGTTATATAACCGTGATAATCGTAATACCGGCAAATTCTCGTAATAGTTATTTTTGGGCGTATTGTATACAAATGTCCTACACTGTCTTGATGAGGATCGAGGGACGTAAATATTGAATAAATTTAACAAGTTCAAGTCATCAACAGAATAATGAATTAGCTTATAGAGAAAACACAAACTTACATAGGTATGATTATTATGTACTGAAATAAAATCAAACTCCTGCAAAAGATTTCTATAAGGTATATCGAAACGGTATTCACGATATTTTACAAAATATAAGTACCTAAGGAATTTCCTTTGTATACGCTCTAACATATTAATGTATTTTAGATACATAGGTGACCATACCATAGAACAATATGTCATTTTGCTAAGAAAGAATGTTCTAAAGAGCAAGCTCATAACTTTAACGTTGGTGAAAGCTCTACAATTGCGTATAATAAATCCGAGAATACGATAGCAATCCGTGCTAATTTTAGTGACATGGTTATTAAATGATAATTTGTAATCAAACGTTACACCAAGGTCCTTAATTTCAGTTAGCCTATTAAGTTCAATATCATTTATAGTGTATGGATATAATATCACGTTAGTTTTTCTAGAATATGTAACTACATAACATTTAGAAATGTTCAATGAGAGTTTGTTCACGTTACACCACTCGATAAACTTGTTGAGTTCACTTTGAAGTTGAGCACACTGAAGCTCACTGTCCACTACATTATAGATCTTTATATCGTCAGCATAAAGCAGCATAGTGCACTTAAATATTTTACACACATCGTTCATAAATAGCAGGAAAAGAAGAGGGCCTAAGTTGGAACCCTGAGGAATACCACTTGTTGCAACATACCATTTGGATTGACAGCCGTAGACTTCTACAAGTTGTTGACGATCGTGTAGGTAAGAAGTTAACAGGTGTATAATTCTATGTTGTAATCCAAAGTCGTAAAGTTTCTTAATAAGAAAAGAATGATCTATTCTGTCAAACGCTTTAGTTAAATCACCATAAATAACGTCTACTTGTTTCCCATTATTCATCGCTGTAGTTATTATTTGCGTTAAGTTCATTAGATTCAGTAGATCTCCTTTTCATAAAGCCATGTTGCCGAATAGAAAGACAAGGATAAACTTTACAATATAAATAGTCACTCAACAGAGATTCAAAGACTTTCGATAAATTACTAAGAATGGCTATAGGGCGGTAATTCTCAAAATTTTTATTAGACCCTGTCTTTAATACTGGGCATATTTTAACTTTCTTCCATTTTGCAGGAAATATACCTGTTTTCAAAATTAGTTTAAAGATATGTGTAAGAGGTTCACATATAACAGCTGATGTATCTTTTAAAATCATAGAAGGAATTAGATCTAAACCCATTGTTAAATTGGCGTACCAACCGAACTCGTTAAATATGATTTTAAAAATTGGTCAGCGAATCCATTTACTATATCACTAGGAGTGCTATATGTAATGTCTTCACGGGTCATTGAATTTGGGATGCGAGATTTTTTCCTTTTGGTGTTTATGTAATTCCAAACTAAATTAGGCTCGTGTGACAGACGCTCTTTTATATGCTTGACATGTTGTGAATGAGCTGAGGCTATATCTTTTTTACAGGACGTACGAAGTTCTTGAAATTTAATACGGTCCTCAATTCGTCCGTTTTTTAAAGTAACGTTTACAAAATTTCTATTTTAATTCCATTTTTCTTCGAATAGAGGAGCTAATCCATGAAGCAATTATATTGGCGTAGGTTTATAAAGTGGTACATGTTTACCAAATATAGGTTAGGTTGGTGTGGCAGCACCTCTTCGTGCACCGCGAAGAGATGCACACTTAGGCCTAGATAGGCCCGTTGTGATACCAATGAGGGACATACACGAACATCCATGGATCCGGACGGAGAATTCTTCCTTTAGAAAAATCCACCGCCCGGCTGGGATTTGAACCCACAACCGTGTGGCCCGTGAGCAGGCACTCTACCCACTAGGCCACCGCGGTCCCTACCAAATATAACATAGATAATATTATAAAAAGCCTCACAAGCGGCGTCAACATCTGAACATGTATATACTTTACACCAATCAGCCTCATATATATCATTATACAAGGCAAGATAGTTTGCTTTCCTAAAGTTATATTTGTAAGCCATTTCTTCAAAATAATTAGAAGTTATGTTTAAACTAAGCGGTACAGTAAAACTTAAAGTCGGATGGTGAGCATCTTCAGTGACCAATGGCGAATAACGTCTTTCCAAGTCCTGGATTGTATCTTCAGATGCAATAACAAGATCAAGAATTTTATTATTTGTGTTAGTGATATTATTAAATTGTATTAAGTTGTTAAAATTTAGAAAAGCATTTAAAGCATCCAAACATGGATAGTTCACGTTGAGAGAGTAAGTAGGAATGTTGAAGTCACCAGCTATAATAATATTCAAGTGTTAGAATTGATGTTCGATGCGTTCAAATAAAATGAAATATTCATCAACAGAAGTGGAAGGTTTAATATACAAGCAAATTAATATCACTGATTTATGATTTAGATTTAGATTTACAACTACGAGTTCAATTGAATTCAATGAGTCCATGTTAAATTGAATTACTTCAGTAGAAAATTGATTATGAGATGCTATTAACACACCACCTACTCTACCACTCCTTTTATCTGAAATATTTAAATTAGAAGGGAAGAGTTCAATGTGACTTTGGAGCCATGTTTCAGTTAAGAAATATATATTATTGTAATTACATTGAACACTATTGTAAAATTCATTTAATTTACTATTCAAACCACGCACATTTTGATACATAATATGCAAGTTAGTCAGTTGAGAATGTTGGATTGAATTTAGTTTTTTTCTGAAGAGAAGATTTCTTGACAATCCTTGGTATATTGTTGAGATATTTAATAAAAACCTCTTCTCCAGCAGCTAGACATCCTTTAACTCTTCTTGTAGCTTTAAAAATTCTTCACGTTGCATGGGAGTACGATCTGATTTAATATGCAAGTCATTTCCAATTTTGTTTTTGTTTTTAAGTATAATTTCAGCCATGTAAGCATTTGAAAGAATAAGTTTAACTGGGCGTGGGCGATCACTCTTCTTCCCTAACCGAAAACATTTTTTCATGACAATACTACTATCGATTGCTTGAAGCATGGAATCAATTTTTGAATAATCATTATCGTTAGAGGACGTATCATACGTACATTCAGGGAGATTATATAAGATCAGATTTTTTTCGCGCATTTTTCGTTCATATAATTCGTTAATAACGTTTTGGTTGCTGATAGTAGTATTATTATCGGAAAGTTTAGACTCAAGTATATTCACTTTGGAATTGAGTTTACCATGTTCGGAATGTAGGAGGATGTTTTCAGATTTAATGTTAGCGACGTCAGTTATTAGTGTTTTTAGTGCGATATTGTCATCAGACAATTTATTACATTTTTCTATGAGGATGTGTACCGATTTTTGTAATTCTTTAACACAATCCATTAATTCCGTGTAAATTTTATCATTGGTTACATCGCAAACGTGTTTTTCACGGCAACCTGGATGACAATATTTTTTAGAAGTTATGCAAGTAGTTTTATTTGCAACAACTTGACCGCAGCGACCGGCACACATATAATCAGGCATTTTTAATTTTTTTTATACTAATAGTAGCAAGTTGAAAAGAAACGAACACGGGTTAGAAATAACAAAATGATAAGGAGTCGACGGGGACACACTTCTTCGCACCAACGGGGCCCCTCGTGGTGACTAACAAATTTAACAGACGTGAAGGCCGCAGAAAAATTTGGGAATAGGTTAGGAATTAAATTTAATAAATATTACAGCTACAGAACTAAAACGACGAAATTTGCATTAACTTACGTGATGTGCATACAGAAATGTACATAACACAAATGCACTGGGAAAATATAGCACTTTTTAAATACAATAAACTCTTAGATTCATTAATAAATACACGTGCGCTGTACTAACCGTCGAGATACTATGATACTATATTAAACTCAAATTAAACTCATAAAACTGTGCACATATTTGAATAAACAACACTTGCAAAATTCGAAGATTGTAGCTTCTTACAACGTTTAAAGCACGATTCTAATTGAATGGTTGCTTAAATGATAACAGTGCTTAAGTCATTTTGAATGAACTGTGTTGACAAGCATATACATCGCTAATTAAATATGCATCTGTGTTGACTAGTTTGATTTACATGTTATTGTCTGCAGTAAACTAATCTCGTTTAAATCCTATTATCGTTTATTCTAATTTTCTTGTAACTTTTGCATACGCTTAGCAGTTCATCTTGAAGGTACGTTAATATTAAAAGTTAAATATCCCTTTCTTCACTGTATTTATTTTATAATCTAAAATTCTAACATTTTCGAGCCCTAATTATTTAAAACCATCAAAGAATATCTACAATAAAAATTGAAACAGGCAGATATAGACGAGGTGTTAATTGAATTATCAGGAAGAGTTATTAATTTTACGGGGCCATTTTAAAGATTTAAATGCGAATGTTAAATTTGAAAAGCCTAAGTATGATTGGAAATATGGAGGTTGAGAAGTAGATTTTTTCACCTCATTGCAACTAATGAAAATAAATGGTGATGTGGCCATCATAGTACTTTCCCTGCACTGCTCAGTTTATGTATATTAGAAAACGGCGATATTAACAAAAAGAGCCGGTCATTAAAAAATAAAATAATTGTTTAAAAAAAACAAAATTCCTGAAGAACTAGTCATCACTAAATTTTGGTTAGTGTAATATATCAATGTCACATATTTCAGAAATATATTCTGTAAATTCCATTAAAATTCATAAGCTAGGTTTAAAAAAATTCAAAGTAAACACTTCAAAATGCTTAAAAAAACAAACATTTTTAGTGAAAATTATTATACTAGTGAACATTTTTGGTTTCTTTAATATTTCTAATACACGTGTTTCAGAAAAATCCTGCTAATTCCATCCAAACTCATTAGGTTATTTAAAAAAAAAAAACTTAAGAAAAACTCTTCAAATAGATTTTTCTAAAAAAACAATACATTTTAGAGGAAATTCTTGGAAAACTAGTGATCACTAGTTTTTGGTTTCTTCAATATTCACACATTTTAGAAGTACATCCTGCAGCTTTCATCAAAATTTGTCAGATGATTTATAAATAATTTTAAAAAACACTTCAAAGTTATATTTATCAAAAATATCAACAAGTTTAAGTGGAAATTCTTGAAAAACTAGTGATGATTAATTTTTAGTTTCTTAAATAATCCGAAGCAGGTAACTTCGGAAATAAATTCAGCAAATTCCATCAAAATTCATAGGGTGGTTTTCAAACAATTCAAATGTAAAAATATCTAAGTGATTTTTATAAGAAAATAAACAACACATTTCAGTAAAAAATTCTCGAAAAAAACGGGTAATATTTATTTTTTGGTTTCCTACAAATTTAAAAGCCATTTCAGGAATATATCCTGAAAATTCCATCAAAATTCATGATTTTCAAAATATTCAGAATCACTCCAAAGTGATTTTTATTACAAAAAAACAACAAATTTAAGTGAAAATTTTATAAGAACCATAAATTTTTCGTTGCTTCGATATTTTAAACTTCATACATACTTCAGGAATATATCCTATACATTCCATATAAATTCATCGAGTGGTTTTGAAAAAATTCAAAGAAAACCTACAGAGTAATTTTTATATAAGAAATTTTAGTAGAAATTCTTGAAAAACTAGTGTTCATTATTTGTGGATTTTTTATACCTTTAAGTCACATATTTTAATAGTATATACCTGACACATTTTTGAAAAAACAATTGATCATTAATTTTTGGATTCTTCGATATTTCAAAACCACAAATCTACATCCAGCTATGCCATCAAATTTTTGTGGATGTTTTTCAAAAAATTTAAAGAAAAATACTTCAAAGTGATTATAAGGTAAAACAAGAAACTGTAATAGAAATTCTTGAAAAACTACTAATTATTTATTTTTAGTTTCTTTAATATTTCCAAGCCACACTTTCCAGGAATATCCTGCAACTTCCATTAAAATTCATAAAGTGAATTTAAAAAAGTTGAAAGAAAAACATTGCAAAATGATAAAAAAAGAACAAACAATTTTATTGAGAATTCAAAAAACAAACTAGTGAACAATTTTGGTTTCTTCAATATTCCAAAGCCACGCATTTCAGGAATATATGTTGCTAATTCTATTCATCTGGTGGTTTTCAAAATATCTTCAGCTCTTCAATGTGATTTTTATAAAAAAAAACACAATAAACTTTAGAGCAAATTCGTGAAAAACTAGTGATCCTTAGGTTTCTTCACACATTTTGAAAATATGCCTTGCAAATTCCATTAAAACTAAGCAAGTTTGTTTCAAAAAATTCGAAGATTTAAAGTGATTAAAAAAAAAAACAATAAATTTTAATGGAAGTTGTTGAAGAGTAGTGATGACTAATTTTTGGTTTCTACAATATTTCAAAGCCACATATTTCAAGAAAATATTATAAACTGAAGTAAATCATTTCAAGGTGATTTTAATATAAAATAAAATAATTTGACTTTCTTCGATATTTTAAAGACGCATATTTAAAGAATAAAAATTCTATCAAAATTCATAGGCTGATTTTCAAGAAATTTATTTATCTCAATGTTGATTCATTTAAATTTTTTCTAATGTACATAAAGTAAATCCTGTTAATAAAGTTATTATTATTATTATTAGACCAATTAGTAGAAATTCTATAAAAACACACTAGTAAACATTTGAATAAATTCTTGTAAAACAAGTGATCTCTAATTTTTGTTTTCTTCAACATTTCAAAGCCACGTAATTTAGGAATACATCTTACCAAATTTATCAAAATTCTTGGGGTGATTTTTAAACAGTTCAAAGGAGAACACTTTAGTGATTTTTAGATAAAAAAAATACAACAAAATTTAAAAGATATTCTAAAAACACTAGTCATCATTAATTTTTGGTTTATTCAATGTCTCAAATCCACACATTTCATAGATATATTCTACAAATTCTATTAAAATTCATCGAGTGGATTTCAAAATATTCGAAGAAAAACATGTCGAAATGTTTTTATATTAAAAAGCCAATAAATTCTTGAAAAACCAATTATAATTAATTTTAGTTTCTTCAATATTTTAAAATCAGTTATCTGAAAATATATCCTGCAACTGCAATCAAACTTTAGTGAAAGAAAAACACTTCAAGTAAAAACAACAAAAAAATGTAGAAATTTTTGAAAAACTATTAGTGATTAATTTATGGTTTCTCCAATATGTCAAAGCCACACATTTGAGGAATATATCCTGCAAATTACATCGAAATACATGGAGTGGATTTCAAGAAGCAAACATTTTTTTGTGTAAATTCTTGTAAACTAGTGATGATTAATTTTTGGTTTCTTCAATATTTGAAAGAAACTTCAGGAATATATCCTCCAAATTCCAACAAAATTATTCTGGTGGTTTTAAAAAAATTGAAAGAAAAAACATTTTAAAATGATTGCTATAAAACATAAAATTTTAGTGATAATTCTTGAAAAACTAATATTTTATTGTTTAATTGTTGTATATTTTAGAACCACACATTACATGAAAATATCCTGCTAAATCAGGAATATATCCTGCTACTCCCATCTAAAATCATCGAGTGGTTTAAAAAAAAATCAAAGAAAAACCCTACAGAGTAATTTTTATATAAAAAAACAACAAATTTTAGTAGAAATTCTTGAAAAACTAGTGAACATTAGGTGTTGATTTGTTTTATATCTCAAAGCCACATATTTCAGGAATATATCCTGCAAATTTCATCAAAACTAATTTTAAGTTTTTCAAAAATTTGCAAAGAAAACACATAAAAAATGATTTCTATAAGAGAAAACAAAAAAATAAATAGTGATAATTAATTTTTGGTTTCTTCAATATTTCAAGGCTACATTTTTTAGGAATATATCTTGCAAACCTTATTAAAATTCATATAAAAATATTAAAGGTAAACCCTTAAAAGTGAATTTTATTTAAATGGTAATGTGGCTATCATAGTACTTTTACTATATTTCACTTCCGGTTTGTAAATGTTCCCCAAAAACTTTTCACTTCTAGATTTTAGCAACAATTTTGAAGTTAAAAGTTTCATCACAAAAGGATCATTCATTTTTGAGATACAGCGCCCACAAACATTCTCATTCACAAAAAAATGGTGATGTGGCCATCATAATACTTTCCCTTTATTTTTCTCCATAACCATTAGTTTTACGCAAAAATGTTATTTTTAATAATTTGTTAACTTATAAATTCTCTACAATTATTTTTTATATAAATTTAAACTGCAATGGTTTATTAGCAATTGGCAAAAAATATCAAAATTTTCAATTTTTAATTTTTTTTCTCGCAAGTTAAGAATTTTATGGAAAAATATTTTAATAAAACTTGTTTATTTTCTTATTTACTTCAACTCTTGTTTGAAAAGTTATGTAATATTTTTTAAATTTAAAAAAATATCAAGAAAAAACCAACACCTCAAGTAAACATCCAGTTCCGATTTATGAATGTTTACTAGAAGCTTTTCATTTCCAGTTTTTAATGATAAAACCCTAAGTTTAAAGTTTCATCTGAATCAGATTATTCGTTTATGAGATACACCGCCCACCGACAGACAGACACACACACACAGATACTTTTTTTTCCAGAAATCAGTAGAACTCGGGGAACCTCAAAACGGATATTTCCGATAAAAAACTTTTCAAAAAAAATCACGAAAACAATACTTTCCCTATATATACTATATAGGGAAAGTAAAAAAAACTTACTTAGTAATTAGTAGATAAATCTAAATTATCAAATTGTTTCAATATAGAGCAAAAAAGCAAGAAAAAAGTAATCTTAAAAATTTATGAAATATCTTATCCTATCGAATCTCTAAAATGTATGCTTTTATATAGAGTTTCAGGTATTTTAGTATTGAGAATTTTCTTAGAAATCACAAATGTAAAGAGTTTCAAGCTATTGCACATACTTACCCAATTCAATTATTTTAGTTCATGGCTGACCCTATCGTATTTTCTTAAGCCTATTACATAGCATATGCAATTGTTCTACATTTTTTTAATACTATTTATATCAATTCCTCGTAAGAATGAAGAAAATACCTCACAGGCAAAATTTAATTGTGAGAGTACCATTTTGTACCACAATGGTACTCTCACAATTCGATACCTTTCTAGTTGAAATGTCAGTGAAACTACGTAGATTATAAATAAGCTTTAGATTACAGTATGCCTTCTGCCTCATTCTCGCCACATGCGCACTAAAGTGTAATTTATCATCAATAATTACACCAAGATTTTTTTTTGATTTCACTGCTTTGACTTGTTTACCAACAATATTGATATTAATGGGACTATTTATTGTTTTTATAAGGTGGTAATTAAAAAAATCATAATTTTACATTTATTGCGATTTAAAAGCAAGATCTATGATCATATTATTACATGCAACAATGTTGTCAGAAGGGTTATATGATTAATGTAACTGACTGTTGTCTGCATATTGAATGAGCTTGCAGGTGGCAATATAGTTTTTTTTATAAATGCCGTGTTCAGATTAAAGAACAGATGTCACAAAATTGAACCTTGGTGATGAAGCTATCTACAATTAGGATATCAGAAAAATAACCTTTGATTTTAACAAAAAATTTCTATCCGAAATGTAACATGAAAAGAACTATTTTCTGATACTCCAATATATCTCAAGATAGCAAGTAATAGATGATGTAATACAGTATCGAATGCCTTGGAAAAGTCTAATAATATTAAACAGGTAACCAGCCCTCTATCAGAATTAGAAACAATATCCTATGTTAATTCCAATAAAACTGTTGTTGAAATACTGATTGATTTGTAGGAATAATATTATTTTTATTCACATATTCAATTAACTGGTTGTATACTAGCTTTACCAAGATTTTCGAAAATGGCGAGAGGACGCGTATTGGCAATGACAATCAAATGTCATTAAAGTAGCTCCATATAAAATGGACCTAAATGTGCCTCTTTTGGCTAAAATATTACCGAATGCTGAAAATGCTATGACGACATGAAGCAGAAAGAGTACGAGTGGAAGAATATGCAGTGAACTCCGCCTGCAAGTCCTGTGAACTAAATTTTTGTAATATTTTTAAGTCTTTCTTATAATCAATATTAACAGGACATTGTATAGTAAAATAAATAAATAAAATTGATGTTGGTATTTTTGGTACAGGAACTATGACCGAAGTTTTCTAAAGACAAGGAATCTTTTTCCGTAATGGCGTAGTTTATTATATGGGTGATAACTGGTAGAGCTGCTGGGCAGATAGACTTTATAAAGTTTCCTCTAAAATCATCAACATTAGTTGCGTTAGATTCCATCTCAGATATTACCTTTAGTTGTTAGTAGAATATGAGAATTGCAGTAGTTTAATAAGTTATCGTCATCAGCGACTTTCGGTACCCTATTATAGAAGGATTTTTTTCATGTTTCAAACAATATTTACAATAACAATAATATTTGTAGAAATACATCAGTCAATGTGTAATTAACTGTCAATTTTGCAAATAGTACTGTTTCCTTCAGAATTTGAGAACAATGTGAAGAGTACTCCAACTTCAACATTTTTTTCCAATTAACTGATTCTGAACGTAGCTGTATTATTGGCATAAGACACGCCGGAAGGTTGGAGAAGAAGACAGCCGGTTAAGACCTTTGGCCCCAAGAACAACTTGATCAATTCAAAGTTATTAAATGAGAGGTGTAGAACCCAGAATGTCAATGTCTTCTGTTTATTGTCGAATAAAATCTCACGGGCTGCGTTCATGTCGACAAAGAAAGATTGAATTGGGTGCAAAATTGATATCAAATCAGATCACTCTTGGTCTTCATTGACGACAACCTAAACGCAACTGGTTACATGGAAAATGTACTAGAACCAGTTGCGCTTCCATACCTTCAGGGGCTGCAAAATTCCATTTTCCAACGGAATAATGTGTGCTTTCATACGGTAAGAGCTAATACACGTGTTTTGGAAGAAGCTACCAATGACATCTTTTCATGGCTTGCTCGGACACCTGATTTGTTGCCCATTGAACATGTATGGGATGTGATTGGTAGAAGACTAAATAATTTACAACACCCTACGAGATAACTTACACGATCTCCTGCTATGGATTTAAGAAGCTTGGGACGGCATACCTCGGGCAGCTACAGATCATTTGATTTATTAGCATGCCACGCCGTCTAAACGAATTTGAGAACAATGTGAAGAGTACGTCAACTTCAACATTTTTTTACAGTTAACTGATTCTGAACGTAGCTGTATTATTGGCATAAGACAGGCCGGAAGGTTACAGATCACGAAGACAGTCGGTTAAGACCTTTGGCCCCAAGAACAACTTGATCAATTCAAAGTTATTAGATGAGAGGTGTAGAACCCAGAATGTCAATGTCCTCTGTGTATTGTCGAATAAAATCTCACGGGCTGCGTTCATGTCAAAAAGAAAGAGTGAATTGGGTGCAAAATTGGCATCAATTCAGATCACTCTTGGTCTTCATTGACGACAACCTAAACGCAACTTGTTACATGGCAAATGTACTAGAACCCGTTGCGCTTCCATACCTTTAGGGAATGCAAAATTCCATTTTTCAACAGGATAATGTACGCTTTCATACGGTAAGAGCTAAGACACGTGTTTTGGAAGAAGCTACCAATGACATCTTTCCATGGCTTGCTCGGTCGCCTGATTTGTCGCCCATTGAACATGTATGGGATGTGATTGGTAGAAGACTAAATAATTTACAACACCCTACGAGATAACTTATACGATCTCCTGCTATGGATTTAAGAAGCTTGGGACGGTATACCTCGGGCAGCTACAGATCATTTGATTTATTAGCATGCCACGCCGTCTAACAAAGTACATAACAAACCGCGGCAGAGCAACTCGTTATTGAAAAAACTTGTTCTTTTGATTTCAAATTTTAATTATTGTATGTTTCATGAAAATAGACAAATTCTAGGTGGTGACATTTGTCAGAATACATTGGGTTAGCAACTAAGTAATTTCGGTAATCCGTATATAGCCTCGCTTTATTTTTATGAATGACATGTGGTGTACCTTGCTCGATATCATTTTATATCAGTCACAATAACATTTCTTTAGTAGCAGGTCATACGTGATAATTTTGTTGCTGCTAGTTGTAAGACTTTTTTTAAATTGAGGGAAAAAATAACATTTTCCGAACTTTTTTTTATTTCCACAAATGAGAGAAAGCTGCTTAAGCTAACAAAAAGATATGTGAAATTTCTAGTGATAATTGCTTAACGAAGCGCATGTGCCCGATTTTTGGAAATTTTTCTCCTAAAGATAAACAACGTTCTGGTCGGTCCACCGAAGTTACCGACCATAGTGGAACAGAATCGCCACATCACGAGATAGCAGAGAGGTTAACTCCAATAGATAAACATATAAAATGCTTTCGGCTTGTTATATATTTGGGTACCGCATGAATTGAAAAATGTTCACTTAACACACCGAATCGACATTTGCGATATACACCTTAAACGTAATGAAACAACCAATCCCTTCCTGAAAATAATCATCACTGGTGAAAAAAAAGATTATGGTGTAAAGAAAAACGAAACAGCTCAAAGCACATCGAAACCTAAATTGTATCTGAAACAAATAATGTTGTTAATCTGGTGGGATTATAAAAGTATTTTATAATTTTAGTTCCTTCCAAGGAACCAAACGAGCAATTGAGTTATATAGTGCCAAAAACTCACAAAACTAGAAGAAGCAATGAAAGAATAACAGTCAGAAGAGTAGTGGCTCAACATGACCGTCTCGCGTTCTCACACATTTTTGGTGGGAAATTGCTGGAGCTTGGTTAGAAAGTGATATTATATCCACCATATAACCCTGACCTGGGATCATTATTTTACCATTTATTTTGCAGTTTGCAGAATTTTTTAAAATGTCAAACTTTTACAAATAACAAAGACTATGATGTCATTTAACTAAGTTTTTTTGCTGAAAAGTACAAGAAATTCTACGGTCACTGGATCATAAAGCTGTAAGGAAGATCGCAAAGGGTTGTTGAATATGTTTGATTGATTAAACAATATTTTTTGTACTAAAAAAGAGTTTTATCAAGGGTTTATATGGGTTTACAAAATACTGCTAATGTTGATATACTATATCAAAAGGGCTTTGTTCGTCAAACTTATTATCAATCAAACATGTGTGATAAAAAATGTGGTTATTAACGCTGTTATTTCGAAAATTCCTCATTAGCTTGGGTATATATTAATTTTCCCGAATATTGCAAGGTTGCCCGAAAATTTTTAAGGAAAATTGAAACGCAGCTCATTTAAATTTTGGTATAAATTATATAGCTACCATTCTGTTCCACAACCTTTCACAATATTTGATGCAACTTTTGAATTCCGCCCTTTCAGAACCTCTCAGGTCTTTCGGAAAAAAATTGTCTAAATAAGTTTGTATTCCAACAAAAAGGTAGAAATCCGAGGGAGCGATGTCTGGCAAATACGGTAGATGAGGTAAAACATCTCAACTAAACTCCAACAATTTTTGTCGAGTTATTAAAGACACATGAGGCCGCTTTCTCCAAGACCCTTTTCGTTAAAAGTTTTTATAAATCATCAAGTTTTCATCTCTTGTCACTAATTGCTTCAGAAATCAAGACGGTTTTTACTTAGCCAAGCTTCACAATATGGTCGTGGATGGTTGATTTTGATTTAATCAACTAATTGACGTAATGTTAGCGTGGGTTATTCTCAGTTTCAGTTTTAATCAGATCATCGTCTGTGGAGGACGGCGTATCCGGGCGTTCTTGATCTTCAAGGTAGAAATTTCCAGCTTTAAAACGCGTAAACCACTTCCGCACATTTCATTTCGGCTACATCACCCTAACCATAAGCAGAGCATATTTTATTTGCCGCTTGTGTGACATTTTTGCCCTATCGTAAAAGAAAAGCAATAAATTAAAATACAAACCTAAAGGCAAGATAATACTACAAAGGTGCTATCTATTGCCTAAGGGTTGCAGAAAATTCCCTCTTTGGGTGATTAATCACATACAAATCATGGAAAACTTTCAACAGCAACAATTGTAACAATAATATTGTAAACATCAGCCAGAGGCCGGTGTCAAGCCATTTTAGACCTCACCGGCGTAGCGCAGTTGAAGACGGGGAAAATAATATAAATAATTAATTGTAGTCAATTCAAAGTAGTATTTTAGGTATCACTAGGATCTGTTTCCCTTTTTTAATTCGTTAGTATTATTTCACATTTGTATTTTAAATTTTATCAAGATTATTATACTCAATAAATGATGTCTTAGTTACCCTTGACAATGTTGCCAGTAGTCTGTCATTATTAACATAATACAATCTTTGTGTAATAGATATGTTTACAAATGATCTTATTAAGTGAAAATATGTTAATCCAAATTTTAATAATGCGAAAAGAAGGGCTGGAATATTAAATTTAATTAATTTTGAACCACGGAATCGTGATTGATAATTTCAAAAAGATTGCAGACATTTACTAATAATATAGCTCAACCATGACATGAGTGGATATTTAATTTCCTTCACTTGCTCTATTAATTAAATGAAGATAATTTTGACCACAGGATTGAATATTGTGAAAAAATTATGCACAAAAAAACACACGATGGCAATCATTTTTGATGTTTCTACGTTTTGTATATATTGCCCTATTAACCAACATAAATCTAAATTTTAAAATTTTGAATCGGTAATATTCTACAATACTTTTAGAGTTCCTACCTAGAGCTTATAAAGAATATCGTATGGCATATCTCTTTTCCTTAACATAATATTAGTCAATTTAATAATTGTGGTAGTATCTGTAGTCTTGTGTTTTTTTATTTTGATCTTAGGAGGTCCTAGATGCAATTCTGATCGTGAAGTTTGCTTATAGCCTTTGCAATTTTATTATAATTAACAAGATAAATTTATGATAGGTGAGAAAGATTAACCAATTATCTCCTTACAATAAACACATCAAATAATTAAATCCATTGGGTTCATATTATTCCGACTTGTGTTCTGTTGTTTAGCTTCAATTTACGCCATTGTTCTGAATAAAGCTATTGGTGCAACGAGAGGTTGTATTCAAGTATGCAATAAAATCAAGACATTTTTTGACGACTTTGAAGTTTAAGAATGTTAGCAAAAGACGTCCGAAATTTTCTTTACATCAATATTAGCTTAATTTTCTGTTACTCACATTTAAAGTATTTGCATTTTTTGAGTACCTAGATCTTCTTCTGGCATGTCCAATATACTCTCTTCCACTTTCCATTCTTTCTCTCACTGGCCTTCCTAGTCTCACATTGAGTTTCAAAAGACAAACTACTTTTGGAATAGGCCAAGGAGTAACCTCTCGAAATTTTTGGCGAATATTTAAAAAATTCTATATATAGTTATAATAAATTATTTTTTTTATTTAAAAAATGTTTCGAAAGTATTTAAATATCATTAAAAATATTTACCTGCGACTACGACCTAATAACAATTGTATTTACTTGAATGTAATTAAGTTTTTAATTACAAGATACCGTAAATCCGAATACCGTATAATCATTTAGATTACCTGTGTTTTTAATCCTTGCATGTTTTATTTTTCATTAAGCGCGAGTAGACAGTTTGTTCATTATGTCTTTTACAATCGCATAGAGAGATTGTACATAAAATATTTCATATTTCTTTCTCAGTCCGGGTTATGTTGACGTTACCGATGGCAGCTATTTGTGGAACATATTTTTATTCACTTGGGTGCATTTAATTTCCTATTCTCTCTGTTCTGAAATAACGTGCTCGTCATATATTTTTAGTAGTACTAATAATGATTGGTTATCGATCTTGTGATCTTCATTCCCTTTGTGTTTTTATTAACCTTACCATCTACTTATTACATACACAAATGAATAAGTTTATTAACTGGTCTTTTATTAATACTTTAAGCTGTATATTTATATTATGTTTATTTTTATTTGTTTTAATTCTGTGCCAACAATAAAGCCTAACACATACAAAAAATACGTAAATAATATTAATTGCATAATTTAGACTGCATGAGATTTGGACATTGAGTTCATCCCAGTGAATGATTCGAATTTAAATTTTAACGATATATGCATATGTTACTTGCGACTAGTTTCGGTCAAAGTTATGATAACATGCATCCTTTAATCAAGAACAATGTCGAATGAAACCACTGGATCTTTGAAGTACGCTGCACGTACAGTCGCTTTGCATCCCGTGGTAATTCTGGACGATGTTCATAGTCCGGTGGCGAGGGTGAAATTATGATTATTTAATTTCGCTGCCTTCGCCCTTTGAATTACGGGCAAGTGTAATGCAATGACACCGGCGAGAATTAAATTCCCGCCGTAGATTACAACCATTCCCGATTTATATAACTAACTGGAACGCAGAGTTCATGTTTCCAAGATGGATTGAGTACTCAAGAATTAGGCAAAAAAGAAACATGTCATAACACCGCGATGAAGAAATTAATCATGCGCCTATCTTGTGATTATTAGCGTTCTAAATGCCCGTTTGCGTGCTTACCAATAAACCCATTAGTTACTTCCAACGGAGGTGTTGCGTTTATATGAAAGCAATGCTTTTCACACCCCGATATCAAGCCATACAAACAACGTTTTTGTAACGTACAAAATGTGATTTATATAGATTCCATTTACTTGAAGCAGGTATTCGTATTCTTTATTCATAAAATTAATTACGCGTATAATTTAATTATTCAATGATTTATTACATCAGTATTTAATCTGATACCCAAGACTTAATATAATTATATTAAATCCGTAGATAAGCCCTAGTTAGTGTATATTAATGTGTGATATCTAGATATAATAATCCCATTTACAACATATTACATACAAAAAATTAATGACACAAGTTTAAATCGATAACGACGCTGCACAACGAAGCCATTACCGGTAATCATCGCTGCAAAACTTTAGCCATTTAGAAAATTGTAAGTGATATTGTTCCAAGATAGTTTCGCTTATACATAAACTATACCACCTTTTAAAACTAGAATCTACTTCCAGCGAAAGCAAACACAAATATATTTTACACTAACTTTTGTAATACCGGCGACGATGCGCTTAGCACAGAGAATATTTACTGTTGAAATATATTATAGTAAGTTTAAATTATACAGGGTGATCTAGATTGTACTTTAGGATTTATTCTTTGAATAAATAGAAGATATTTGAAAAATCCAAATTTTATTGTTAATAGTGTAAAGTAGTAGCAATTATCTATGAAATATGATGTCGTCTAAATGCTCTTTGCTGATATGATATTATTTTTTTATACTAAGTTTTCTGTAATAAGTTCCAATAAATACCGTACGATTTCAGTAATTTCACGTGTGATGTTCTCCTTTAATTTAGAAATCATAGCAAGTTTTTTGACATAAATCCTCCACTACAAATCTCGTCAAAGGAAAAAGGTGAGATGGCAATTTCTTGCTAGCCAACTGATGTCGCCTCTTTAAAAATAATATGACCAGCAAATTTGGTTTGAAGTCAAGTGTCTGTTTGACGTGTTGTGTTATACGTGGCTCCATCTCTCGAAACCACAATCATTAAAATTGAAGTTATTAGTTTCATAAGAAAAAAATATTCAGCATCTCCCCTTGACTATAATAGCGCTACCAGCTACGTTCTAAAAAAGTACGGACCAATAATTCTTTCAGCCCAAAGGTGATTTAATGCAAATACTGATAAAACGTGTTATTCCATTAAGAGTAAAAATATAACTGTTTTACAAATATACAATATTTACAGACAAAAAACTAAATCTAGGGGAGGGTGATTATGATGGCGCGCAGGTACCACGCGCGTGGGAAAGACTCTTTCCAAACAGAAGTAATTCTACTCTTTAAAAAGGCACTAAAACGAGAAATACAGATTATAAGTCCTTATTACAGCAATTGCAGCTTAGCCATTACAATAATTTGCTAAGAGATAAATTAACAGAAAGCTAACTATTGCTTTACCAAACTTATTTATTAGATTCTTTGAAGAGTGGGACGTAGGTCGATTCAATTTATACTTCCTTCTCTAAAGCTTTTGTTCTAGTATAGCATAGTATGTTATTATACAAATTAGATTGAATTGGTTACAAAATAGCAAGATAGTCAGGAACTTTATCAGACGATAAATAAAACTGTACTTTGTTAATATCACACACGAAATTTATTCAGTGACTATAATTTTAACTTTTACAAGGCTTTTAACAAAAAAAAATATCGTCTCATAAAGTTCCTGATTCAAGATCTATCACAAAGTTATGGCTTCAAGCAACATATTATCAAGATAGTGTTTTGCAAAATAGAACTAATTATAGTCAAATAGTGTACTAGTAACAACGAGGGTGCCTCAGGGTTCGTAATGTGGATTCTTAATATTTTTACTGTTTAAAATTAAATTGGACTAAATATTAAAAATAAAGAGTTTCTTCTTCACGTTGATTGCTTTTTTAAAATTAATGTCTTACTGAAGAAGAACTAGTGAATATAATCACAGTGATATATTATTATCATTAAACAAGAAGGTTTTGGATAGGATATTTTAATTAAGTTGAATAAATAAATACAAAAAATACAAAAACGTATTTATTCAATATCCATTAGTAAATATTGATAAGCATCATCCTCCAATTACTCTTGATGTTTCATTGAAAAATCCTTTAGCGTCCACGTTTAACATGAACTCGTCTAAGGAGCAACTGAACTTTAAAAAAGCTAACTTTCCCCTTTTATATCACAAGATTCAAGAGTGTAACTGGGATTGTGTTGTTGGTAGCGTGGATCCAAATATTGCCTGCGCTCAATTTTATTTTAAGTTAAATAATATTTTCAAAACTTGTGTCCCCACAAAAAAGAGTAATTTAAAAAGAAAATTCCCTATATGGTTTACAAAGGTAACTAAAACACTGATTCGTACTAAAACTAGATACCTAAAACTTCTAAATAGACGCTTGAGTAATTTCTACACCATTAAAATTAGAGATTTGTGCCGTAGAATGAAAATAAATATATCTGATGATTACCAAAGATATATTGAAAAGCAGGAATCCTTTATAAAAAGTGATCCGGCGAAGTTCTGGTCTTTTATACGTTCCAAAAAGGCATCGTCTCGAATTCCTGGAAACATGTGTTACTGTAACAATAATTTGGAGACCGAACAGGATATTGTGAATAGTTTTGCTGACTTTTTCAAGAGTGTCTTCAGGCCTCTTTCTGTCTCAAGTACTAATACTAGGATTTCTTCGTGTAGTAATTCTAACTTACTAATTAAAAATTTATCTGAAAAGGAGATCATTGAAGCTGGTAAGAATTTAAAACCTAGTTGTACGTGTGCCCCTGATGGAATACCCTCTTTCATTGTAAAATATTGCATACCGTGTCTTGTTACTCCATTAAAACACATTTTCAATTTAATTCTATCAACTGCATCATTTCCCGACATTTGGAAACTAGCTCGCATATGTCCAGTTTTTAAATCTGGAGATAAAAACGAGGTGACCAATTATAGGCCTATCGCCTTGATAAACATCTTTGCTAAACTATTTGAAAGCATTATCTCAAAGAAAATCTATCAGCATATCTCTAATTATATTGCACCGCACCAACACGGCTTCGTTAAAAACCGATCAACGAGTTTTAAATTTCACACAATTTATATCACATGTTCTTGATCGGCGTGGACAAGTAAATGCAATATACTTAGATTTAAAAAAAAACATTCGATAGTATTAGCCACAGTCTTGTAATTATGAAACTATCTGACCTTGGGTTTTCTCCTATATTATGTTCCCTTATTGAGTCATACTTAACTAATCGCACTCAATACGTGGAACATAATGCTTTTATGTCTCCTAAATTTGTTGCTTCTAGCGGTGTTCCTCAGAGGTCTAACCTGGGGCCTTTAATCTTCATATGCTTCATCAACGATATTGTTTCGAATATTATTTCTAAAATACTATTATATGCTGACGACATAAAATTGTACTCTGAGATTAAATCGGAGGATGATTGCCTAATGCTAATGAGAGACTTGCAGACAATTGATGCCTGGTGCGTTGCTAATGATCTGCAACTGAACCTTAGTAAATGTACACATATTACGTTTAACCGAAAGGAGAATCCCATATTATATAGCTACTCTATTGGCAGTCATCTGCTCTCTCACTGTAATGTGGTCAAGGATTTGGGTGTCTTGCTAGATGATAAATTAACTTTCGAAGCTCATATTAATGAAATTTGCAGTAATAGCTATAAAATGTTGGGGTTTATCATGAGAAACTCCAAAGATTTAAAAAACAGTGCCACTCTAGTTAAAATATTTTACGCTTTCATTAGATCTAAATTAGAATATTGTTATATTGTATGGTCGCTTTTCCATTCTTGCTACATTCAGCAAATTGAATCTATTCAGCAAAAATTTCTAAAGCTTCTTTATTTTAAAAAATACAAAGAGTATCCGGTCCAAAATTATGATTATAATCTGTTGCTTTCGGAATTCAATATGTCTTCACTAGAAATGCGTAGAAAATTGGGATCTCTCATATTCCTCTACAATTTGATTCATAATCGAGTTAATGACACACACTTACTCGCGAAACTAAACTTCCAGGTTCCGAGGTTAAATGCAAGGTGTCCTAATTCTTTTGCGCTTCCTACGGCGAGAACCAATGTTTTATACTATTCGCCTCTTTTCATTATTGTAAGGAACTGCAATAGTCTTTCGGATTTGGACATATTTAATACCTCTTTATTAGAGATTAAGACACGCACACTAAACTGTAATTAAAATGTTTTCTATATGTTGCCCATATACTAAGTTACTTGTATTTGCCTTTTTATTCATAGTTTTCTATTACTAGATTTATAATGTTTGTATTTTATAAGGTTTGAACATTTAAAAAAAATTGTGTACTATGTTATGTTTAAGTTTTGTTTATATTTCTCTGTTAATGGATGTTGTATCTGTTGAGAAATAAATCATTATTATTATTATTATTATTATTATTATTATTATTATTATTATTATATAACAAATTGGTTGAAAGGCTAAACTTTAATTTACAACTTAGTTCAAATCTAGACACAAGCATATATTACGTTTAAAGTGTTGGATGCTCGAAGCCATAACTTTGTGATACATCTTGAATCAAGAAAATTAGCAAATAATAATAAAACTGCATTTTGTTAATATACACGGGGTTTATTCAGTGACTCCACCTTTACAAGGCCATTATTAAATGTTCAGTAAAATACAAAATAGACTTAGGCGGTATTTTAGGACGAATTTAAAATAATATTGTCAGTAATACAATTTACATAAGAGCTTTTAAATTGGGTGAATATATTAAATCAGTGTGGCCAAAATTTAGAATCTTTAGAATCAGCGAATTAATATATGGGAGGTGATTGTTCATAATCAGGTGAGTAAATGTGTAACTTACTTTATTATTATTATTATAAAAGGAATTCATATGTTCTTTTAATCGAATATCAAAATTTCTTCTAGAATGACTTATATAAATCTCCTTAATCAAGTATTCTCGAGCGTCGTTTTCTATAATTCTAGAGCATTCTTGAGTGCTCTGGAACATTCTCGAGTATTGTCAAGCATTCTTAAACACTGTAGAACGTTCTTGAGTATTATTGAGCATTCTTTGGTAACGAGTAATCCACATTTATGCTTACAAGCAACA
This sequence comes from Ontholestes murinus, assembly GCA_963969525.1. Lineage (NCBI taxonomy): Eukaryota > Metazoa > Arthropoda > Insecta > Coleoptera > Staphylinidae > Ontholestes > Ontholestes murinus. Next base: position 26,925,271 of record OZ018395.1, on the reverse strand, counting down.
GATCTTTTCAGTTTGGTAGGTTTTTGTTTGGAGTTAAAGAGAATTGATTTTAGTTCTCAATTACTACGTATTAACGGTTATAGCCATCCTTTTGCTAAACTTTTTATAGTAAATTTGTTAACAATTCTTCACTATTATCAGTGGAGTATCGTTGGTTCAGAAATATTCACATAGGCACATTTTCGAGTTGAGGTATTTTTTTAGTCCAGATTCTGTTTACCTTTCGGTGTCGGATAATAAGTCTTTATATATACAAAATATTACATCTATTTATAAAATTATAGGATTAACAGGGCATTTAAATAGGCTTCTTACTCATTTCCCAGTTTTTTTTCACTTTAGGTATTTAATTTTGCAAAAATTCAATAAATTTTTTGTCTATTTAGAATAAATAATGTATGGCCTCTGATACATTTGGCTATACAGGAAATTGAATGTTCTTCTATAGTGATTACTGTTGAAATTAGGTTCATCAGAGAATAAAGGTATGTAAAGTAAGATATAATTTTCTCAAAGTTGTTCAAAAATCTATTTATAAAATTTGATAGAAATTTACTTCATTAAATTCTTAGTGTTTGTTAAATTTGCCTTAATCTGCTCTGATTACTACCAAACACATTAGTATTATATCCCCAATTATCTCAAAAAGGCAGTTATCTATAAATGATTTATTTTATTTATTACAATAATTTCTTATACAGTTTTCATAAAGCCATTGTAGTTTAAGAAGAATTAACAAAAAGTAATATTTTTTTGATTTTTTTTCTCAAAAACAAAGCTATAAAACTGTATTTATATTAAAGTTTTTCAGTATTTAAACTTTAATTTGTTTCTATTGGAAATTTTTTTACTATCCTCTCTTGTGTCTTATGACATTCTTCTGCTATTCATTCGTTTTTCGTTTTTAATTAGTATATCTATCGATTCTCTTGTTTTACATTCCATCTCCTATCGTTCTCATTCTACCATATAGTCCATCCGTTAGACCTTCCGTCCTACGTCACAAAATATCGCTTCGAGAAACGAAACAAAAACATTTAGTCTGATAAAGTAAACCAAATGGGTTAGAAAAAGAACGCACTGTAAAACTTTCGTCGTTTTTTGAAGCGATAATTTGTGACGTAGGATGGAAGATACAACGGATGGACTATATATCTTTTGTCATTTGTCAAGAATACATCCGTCTGTTATTATTCATATGTAGAGAGCGGATTTCTAGCATTATGCATATCCATAATATTAATAGCATCGAAAAAATGTCTTAATATCTATACGAATCTTGAAGAATGTGATTACTTAGCGCTAAGTTTTTTTGGGCTTTTTTGCTTATTTTGACTTTTTGTGCTTATTTTGACTTTTTATGCTTATTTTCATGCTTTTTTTAGATTTTGATGCTTATTTGGAGCATTTTCTTAAACATTTAAAAAACATTTAATAATAATTTCACGCTGATATTAAATTAATGTGCTAATATAGAGAATTTTCGTAAAAATCTGTATCCCATCATTTATAGATTATATTTGTATTACATATTTTCTTCGTGTCTTTTGACAACATAATTGTTAAAAATCTTCATAATATGATACAATAATTATAATGAATTTTATTATTAATAAATATTAGTATAAATTACCAATTTACAATGGATTCGTTTATAAATAAGTAGATATAATAGACCGTCTCATTATTCAGATAATACAGACGAACGCTTCATTGGAATCACACCTATGATATTCCGGATGTAAACGTCGTTAAAAAATAAATAGGGGTCCCAGTAAGTATTAAATGTAAACAAATTTAAGTGATAGCTAATAATCAGGTGTTCTGCAACCGTATCAATTTCCTTCTCTCGGCAAAAGTACCGATGGGACGACTGGCGCATATTTACCGTTTTCGTTAATTTTCATATTCAAACTCGCATTCATAAACTATTGAATTGACATTCCAAAAACTTTGCTTATTTATCAAAAATTACTATATGCGTGAATCGTATTTACCTGGGGAATCACAGATAAATTATATTATATAATTCACATGTATATTTAACCCATAATGCAAAAGGTGAAAACCACAATACAAGAATTAATTAGAGACTATCCAGAATTAATAAGTGAAAATTATACATTATTTTGTAAGGCATGTTTAAAAATAGTAAGTTTTATTTTAGTTCCCAACTGCATCCTAACTAGTCAAGACTTGTATGTAAAACATGTTATAACAACACTACGTCAAGAACGTTTGAAAAAGTTCAAAGCTGAACTAACAAAACAGCACAATTTCACAATCTTTAGCATCATCTTCAATTAAATTCACATTTGTGCAAAATACTTTTACATTCTAATATCCCTTTAAGAAAATTACAAAATAATGCATTTAAATCTTTCTTGGGAAAATATTGTAAAATACGCATTCCCGAGAAAATATTATGTAGCTCTTAGATACTATGAAACCATACAAAAAATTAAAGATATTATTAACAATAATTATATGTGGTTTGGTGTGGATGAAACCACAGACTTGTTTAATTTAATAATATGGGTTTAACATGAAGACATCCGACCAACAGTATTTTGATATATACAAAAGAATTGAAGAAACCAGTGCTAACAAAATAGGGAATTTGGCTATATGCCACAATGTACTATGCGAACAATTTTGAAGAATTTAATAAGGTTATATACAACTTTCCCGAAACGACAAGCAAATCAGTTAAAGATTGTTAAATAGTTCTTAAGAAACAAGAGCTTCCTTCAAAACAATTGAGTTACATAAAATCGCGTTTAAATTTTGTGAGCAACACAATCAACTCTTTATAAAAGCAGATTAATTTTAGAAAATACCTGCATGCATTGGCCAAGAATCAAAATAATATCGAAAGAAGTATTCGTTGAAAATGAAGGATTTTTAATATTAAATAAATTAAACTTGATTTTGAATGGCAATTTTCAAATGGATCCAGCTATTATTTAAAATGAAGAGAAGCTTTTCTACTTTCAAAAATTTATTGAGCGTCAGAAGTAATAATTTTTACAATTAAACCCTTAGAACAACATTTAATGATCTACTGTTTTTATGAATAGATTTTAGTTATTTTGAAACGTATACAAAATTTCAATTTAATTTTTAAATACCTACATGATATTATATATTGCGTAAAGAAAGTATGTTTATTTTAGTTTTAAGCCAAATTTCTTTGTAAAATATGTTGATAAACGTGTAACATATCAAGAAAATATAGTTTTCTTTAGTGCTTTTTTCGTGTTTTTATGCTTTTTTAATACTTTTTTTCTCTAAATTTTGTGCCTTTTAATGCTTTTTTAGTGCTTTTTTCGTGTTTTTATGCTTTTTTCCTGTTTTTATGCTTTTTTAATGCTTTTTTTCTCTAAATTTTGTGCCTTTTTAAGTGCTTTTTTTCACATTTTTTAAGCTTTTTTATCCGCTCTCTATTCATATGTTTAGTAATGTTACATGTTTACTTCCCTCTAGTTGGTAGATGGCATTATAATTTACTCAACATCAACGAGTCTAGTACAAGTTACTAATAATATAAATGTAGATTTAAAAAATATAAAATCCTGGCCAAATAAACACAAAAAACATACATCAATTAAAAATGTATTGGAAAATGTATCCATCTTAAGCACCAGAATAATGGATTTGGAAAACTAAAATAAAAATTTACACTTAGAAATCGAAAATTTAAAAAATAACCTAAATGATAATTAAATGACCGAAATTCTAGATAGGCAAGATAGGCAAAACAATGTAATTTTCTATAATATAATCGACTCTAATGACACTAACTTTGATTTTCGTAAAAAGCATGATGTTGATGTTGGTGATAGGCCACTAAAAATTTCACTAGATAATAAATTTCAAGCAATAGCAATGCTAAAAAATCGTAAGAGATTCCAAGATAAATTTTCATCTTTAAATGTTTCATCTGACCTAACATTATCTCAGCGTGAGGAAATTAAAAAGGTCAATGCAGATTCGGAAAAATAATGGCGAGCCTAACGCTCATATCAGATGTGTAAGAAACAGACCGACGATTTTTTCTGGGAACACTGATCCGCCCACTAATAAGTCTAACAGTAGTCAAAAAACTAACTTTATATTTTCAAAATGTTGGAGGTATGAAAACTAAACTATCCAACATTATGCATTAAGTTAATTCATCCTCCTTTGATATTTTAATTTTTATTAAAACATGTCTAGACGACAGTATTATTAATGCTGAACTGGGTTTCAATAATTACATCATCTATAGACAAGAGCGAACTAATTATACAAGTATGAAATCGAGGGGCGGTGGTATTCTTATCGCCATTAAAAAATGCTTTCGGTCTCATTTAATAATGTTAGATTCAATATGCCTTGAAGAACTTTATGTAAGAGTAAACAACTCATTAATAATTGGCGCAGTGTATATTCCTCCTTCATCCAATGGCATTATTTATGAAAATCATTGTTCCACGATTGACACCCTTCTTTCAACCTTTCCTAATGACAATGCGGTGATTATAACCTACCTGGTGCGCTATGGTCTAACAACAACAGTTCTGTAAATCATTCCTCTAATAAATGTGATTTGGCTGAAATATTAAATGAATCATTTATATATCACAACTTATTTCAAATTAACTCACTATCCAATTCACGCAACGTTTTACTTGATTTATGTTTCTCAAATATTCAAAACTTATTAATAAATTCAAGCTGCGATTCTCTTTGTGCCAATTCTATTCATCACATTGCGTACGATATTAGTGTTCCTCTTACAAGAAAATTCTTCATATGATTTTTTTTTCAATTTGACTTGATGCAACATCCATGTTTTATGAAATTATCTACTACGTCATGGATATGTTCATACCTAAGATTAGAATAAAATACAGCAACTACACACCCTGATTTAACTCTGAATTGATCCGTTTAATTCGTGATAAAAAAACTGGCACACATTCAATATAAAAGTACATTAAGTCCTTCGGATTATGATCTTTTCGCAAGGTTAAGATCTGAATGTAATACTTTAAGTAAAAGTTTACACAATGCTTATTTGATGAAAGTTTAAGGAAACATTAATCTAAATCCGAGACGATTTTGGTCTTTTGTGAACCAATCGCGTAAAACTAATGGCTTTCCAAAATGCATGTTCCTTGATTGAGACAAATCTGACGACCTCGAGCAAATCACCAACTTATTTGCCGATTTTTTTTTTTCATCAGTTTACATAAATGAAAATTTGCCTGCGACGCCTACTACATACAAAAATATATCAGATGACTGTAAAAAGATGACTCGTAAAAAGAACAATGTTGCATTCGACTATATGATAGAAAATAATTCTCTCGGTAATGTGGATGTTATAAATGACTTAGGTGTATTATTTGATAGAAAAATGTCATTTAAACAGCACATGATTTCAATAGTTTGTAAAGCAAAAAATAGACTTGGGTTTGTCAATCGTTTTTCTGTTAACTTCTCTCCAAATACATTAAGACATCTCTATTTAACTTTGGTGCGTCCAATGTTAGAACATGCATCTCCAGTGTGGTCACCTTTTGTGTATTGTGATGTGGCTAAGATTGAAAGTGTACAGTTGAAATTTATTAAAATTTATTCTCACTGTATCGGTTTCAGTGATCATGATAAAACAATTATTAGTACAATGTTAAACGTTCCATATTTACGAATACGTAGATTAGTATCAGATTTCTGTATTATATATAATTTGGTTAATGGATTTCTTGATTCATGTGATCTTTTAGCCCAGTTAAATTTTAGTACCTTGCCACCACAACTAAGAAGATATCATCATGTATTTAGGATTCCGTACCACTCAACAAATTACGGTTACAAAAATCCAATTTCTAGAGCAATGCGCATATACAACTCATTGCCGAATTATATTGATTTATTTAATTCATCGCGTAATGTATTTTGTAAACAATGCTTTTTGGCAGCGTCTTCGTATAATTTGTAATATTTCATATTTAAACATTTGGTTTTGTCATATTAGTGTAAATTTATAATTTATCACGCACGCATTATAATTGTTATATATTATAATATTTAGTATATTTGTTTAAAAGTTTATACGTTTATTCAATAAATAAATAAATAAAAAACAAAAGCTATGTTAATTAGCGAGGGAAAATATCATTGGAAAGTTCAGTAATTAAATGTAATAGATGTTTCATTAATTCCGTCAATTCGATTAAATATTTAGTAGTGATCTTATATAAGAAACATTTAAAGTCTAAGTAAATTATATCTATTGTTGGTTTATGTGAAGTGTTTTGAAAATGAAAATAACACTCAGTTTATTCCTGACTTCACTTGTTTATTAGACGTTAAATGTACATTTAAAATGTACATGTCAAAATTATCAATAACAAACGTTGAATAAACAAGTGAAGTAAGGAATAGACTGAGTGTTATTTTCATTTAGATTATATATGTAAAAATGAAAATAAAGTTATAAAATATTGTATATATACAGTCAAATTTTTCCATAATTCTATTAAAATTTATCTGTTTAACGAAACAAATGAGAATATTATATTGGTGACACTCTTGTGATATAAATAAATGAGGTGAAAGAAATATAGCTAATAAAGTCAATAATTAATAAAACACTTCAACTTTGTTTGTATAACACTGTATTTTTTATTGTGTTGACTAGTTTCGGCAACTCCACTTGCCATTCTCGAAACATAAAAAAATTAAATCTACGATTTGCACAGGTATTTATACATAAAATTATTTACAGACAGACGGGTAGGAGAATACATTAGGTCAACCTGGTCGTTAATTAGTGGAATTCCCGGATTAGCGCGGGCTTTGTGGATTTCTAGGGATTCTAAAAGATTCATTTTTCGTCCCTTTTCGGCGTAATAAATAATCGTTAGTACATCCTCTCCAAAAGAATGGTTTTGTTCAATAATGTGTTTCACAAAAGTGGATTTATCAACTTGTTTTAATCTAATAGAGCGCAAATGTTCTTTAAATCTTACTTTGAAATTTCGACCAGATTGACCTATGTAAATTCCTTGACAATTTGAACATGTTAAATTTTTTTATTGCGATTTTTGAACGAAATTGTATGCATTTTAATAGTTGCCAAAGCTTCCACTGCTGATATGCCAGAAAACTAAATGTCAAAACTACACTGACGGGCAAAAAATTAGGGTCACTTCGTTATTTTAAGTTATTATAGAAATGTTTAGTTTTTTTACGTGTTTATTTGGTTGTAACAGTTTACTAACTGATTGCTTGAATAAGAAACTAATATTTGGTTGTTGAAAGTTTATGGAAAGTAATGAAAATGAACAATTTTAATTTGATGTGCTAAGTAATGAAAATGAATAAGTTTACTTTGTTATCCTTTTTTGAAACAAAAGCAAGTTTAAGGACAGAATAGTTTTTGTTTCTATGGTGTCATCTGTTAGTTGCAAATTGTTTGTGTATTGTTGTCATTGTTAGTGTTTTGCAATGAGCAAAAATCCTGTTTTTGCGGCACGAATTGTGGCGGCTTTAGAACACGGCCGCGGTCAGCGCAAAACTGCAAGAAGAGTTAGTGCGTGTGTGCATCGAGTATGGTGGCGGTACGAAGAGACTAGTCTGCTCACTCGAAGACCTGGTTTAGGGCGAGGCAAAACTACAACTGCTAGTGATGACTGCTTTCTCGTTTCTAGTGCTTTGAGAAACCGAACAGTCACGACAGTTTCCCTTCAAAATCATCGGTAAGAAGTGAGAAATGTAAACATAAGTGAGTGGACAGTTGGGAGGAGCCCTCATGCTGTCAGATTATCTTCTTGAACTAGAGCTACTGTACAGCCGCTTTCCCGTGAACACCGGATTGCGAGGTTAAATTTTACACGAGAACACTTCGCTTGGACAAAACTGGATTGGAGTCGCATATTGTTTCCGATGAATCGCGATTCTGTCTTACAGGCTCAGATAGACGTGTAAGAGTGTGGCGACGGCAAGGCGAGAGATTCCTCAAGTGTGTATTGCCGAGCGACTTCCATTTGGTGAAGGATCAGTTATAGCATGGGGAGGCATATCTTTTGACACTCACACGGAGTTAGTCTTCAACGAGAATGGAACGTTGACTGCACACAGGTATCTGATAGAGATTATAGAAGACCATATTTTACCATTCATGATAATTCTTGGAGACGACGCAACATTTATGCATGATAACGCACGAACTCACACTGCTCAGATAGTTACTGAGTATCTTGATGAGTGTCAAATCACAAGTTTTCTTTGGCCTGCTCGCAGTCCAGATTTAAATCCGATTGAGCATGTTTGATATGAGATGGGAAAACGTTTACGAAGACATATACAGACCCCCAGAATTTTTTGAGAGCTTCACAACATACTAGTGCAGGAATGGGATAATCTTCTGCAGAATGTGATCTAAAATCTGATCCAGAGCAAGCCTCGTCGACTGCAAGCTGTTATCACTGTCAGAGGAAAGAATACTCGCTACTGAAGTCCTTACACTCTCTTTTGTTAAAAAAAAACATGTTAAAGTAAACTTGTTAATTTTCGTTACTTAGCATATAAAATTAAAATTGTTCATTTTTAGTACTTTCAATAAACTTTGAACAACCAAATATTATTTTTTTTATTCAAGCAATCAGTTAATAAACTGTTACAACCAAAAAACACGTAAAAAACTAAAAAGTTCTAAAATAACTTCAAATAACGGAGTGACCCTAATTTTATGCTCGTCAGTGTATTATGTTGTTCCGATTTTCTTATAATGAAAAACAAAATTCTTGTTGAAAACCCCATTAATACAATGTTCTCTAGATACAAATGTATTTTACCCTGATCATTTCATTTGCTCTTATGTTAAAGCTATGTTCCTTTTCTTTTAGTAAATAAACATAAATACTTTTGACGAATAAACCGTATTTTCAAATATATAGCGACGATATACTTTTAATTTTAAAATTTGTAATATGATCTTAGATTACTTTTTGATATCCTAGTTTTAATAACATTTTAATTAATTTTCCCTACAAAACAAATACACGTGTCATATTTGTGGTATAAACTCAGACTTAAATCCAGTAGCTAATTTGAGATTACACAAGTAAAATGTCGAGCATAGTTGATCAATAATTATTTTTTAACTAAGCTTCGAATTAAGTATATACATTTCAAAATATTTATGCCGAAACATTCAACTTGATTAGAAATACACCTTAATACCTGAATATCAGCTCACGCGTGTTTGATTTTTGAGTGTAAAACAATTGCTCTTCAAAAATCAAATTAATTACCAAGTATACATGGTTTTGGACCTGAGCAACTAAAAGCTGTTTATAAGGTAAATTGGTTCTAGTTTTCGAAATATTCAATAAAGTCCTGTTTAACTATTTCTGACCATTAATGGCCATTTATTGAATTAAAAAGTATAAATCAGAATTGAATAGAGGTTGAACTGTGTCTTTTATACTGCTTGGGATCTGTTTCACGCAACAGTAGTCGGTCATCATGCCTACGTCCCAAAATCCTTGGTATCGCCCTTCCATTTTCGCTATATCTTGGTATAGCCGCTCTCCTTATTCGTAGCTCGTGTCGCCCAAGTTTTGAGGCAAAAAATTAAAAAGTGAATGCAGAAAATGTACCTTGAGAGACATTCGAGCTCCAATCTTGTGGCAATTTTACAAAAATTTTCGATTACTTGCTTGTAATCCGGTGATATGTGGTTACTGAGAAAGTTGTAAACAACACTACTTCATCATGAGTTAAACATTTTGTAAACTTTGCATCAGCCATTAGGTTTCGAATATTAGATTTGACAAATATTCCTTCTTTGATTTTTGCGGATGACAGTTTTGGAATCAACTTGATTAAGTACTGAAAACCCGGTCCTTCGCGATTGAGTGCTTTGGCAAAGTTCTGAATAAGACCTAATTTAATGTGAAGAGGTGGCAATAAAACACCCTATGGGTGCACAAGTGGTATAGAGGACACGTTTTGTTGTCCTGACTCATAATAGGTACGACTCGGCTACACCTTTCTCACATAATGATGATCTGCACAGCTGTCCCACAGACACAAAAAACAGCAACATTTCGTGAATCCAAATTGCATTCCAACCAATAGTCCCAAATAATTTTGTACCCATTGTTTGACAGTGTTTACAACAGCAAAACTAAAGTACTGCAAATAAGCAGTATATTAGTCATGATTCTACTACGTTTTCCGAGCATATAACATCCAAAAACGTAACAGAAGTTATCACTATATTTTCACACGTATCGAAGCAAAACCACTGCACAAAACAAGTACCATTTGGTTTAATTGGTTTAATGTCACGTGGTCAACTGACAGCTGTTATAAGAGCACAGTGATGCCACCATGTGCAAACTTGAAAATTAGAACCAATAATAAAAGGATTAATTAAGTACTTGGTTATGTTTCACTATTTTTATATTTCTCCGACTAGTTTCGACGGTTGGTCATTCTCAAGGAGTTATGTACAATATTTAGAACGTTTACAGATTTATATACAATATTATGACGTTTTTATTCTAGGTAATAAGGGCTGTCGCAATGGGCGAATTCCAGATTTCTTCGATGTTATTTAGTTTTTGATTCTCGTTCAAAGAACATAAACAATTGGTATTAAATAATAAAATTCCTACATGACTGTCACAACATTGCATTGCAATTTTATATTCGGGTAATAAGGGACGTGATTTAAATCTGCGAGAGGGTCTAGAGATCAATAAAGCAATAAAATACGGAAAAAACACACTAAATAACATCGAAGAAATCTGGAATTCGCCCATTGCGACAGCCTTTATTATCTAGAATAAAAACGTCACAATTTTGTATATAAATCTGTAAACGTTCTAAATATTGTACATAACTCCTTGAGAATGACCAACGGTCGAAACTAGTTGGAGAAATATAAAAATAGTGAAACATAACCAAGTGCTTAATTATTCCTTTTATTAACATAAAAATGTTTCACCACGGGTTAACTGAGAAGTTAATTAATCGTAATTAGAACCAATCTTGACACACGGAGTGACGATCTGAGTTCAGGACATCAAATAACGTTAAGAATCGTTCTCATCTGCTCAGGTCCAAAAGTTGATCTAAATTTGAAAACTTGTGTTATTAACAATCAAACGCCAAATTTTCTTGTGTTTGGACCCTATAATGAAAACAATGATACCTTAAATTTAGATAACTAAGAAGTCACCGGATCAGATTTGATGAAGTTACTAGGTGTTTATATTGACAATAAGATAAACTGGAAAAGTCATATACTTAAAGCAGAGAATACGCTTAATTCGGTATTGTATACTCTCATGGAACTGTCAAAATACTTGAATAAATCGGTACTAAAAACGGTCTACAACTTTGATAGTACTATGCCATATGGCATCATATTTTGGGGTAAGAGTCAGGTGGAAAAAGATCTTTGTACTTGGTTTAAATATAGAGAAACATGTCATTGTTTATTCCGGACCTACAATATACTCGCCTTATATGACATTTGCATTGTCGAAACCATCATACTTTACCACAAACATATCAAAGGCAGCGATAATAAAACAAGCAACTATAACACCAGGACTAAACTACATCTTCCCTCATCATAAAAAAAAATCTACAGAAGATTTTTTCAGCCATTAGGTTGTTCAAGGCTCCAGACAAAATAAAACAATTATACATGACGTAAAATCCTTAAAAAAATTACCTTATACAATATCTAATAGAAAACTTTATTCAATACAAGAATTTCTCATAGATTAGTTTTTCAAATTGCAAATAACTTAATGTATATTTTTAGTTATATTGTATTATATTATCTAAATAGCATGTAATTCAAACTGACGCAATTTTCATTTTGAATAATTTGTTACACCTTGAAAATAAAGATTATTATTATTACTTCATTAAGCTACAGTTTATTACTGCTTAGCCTATCTTACTCTTCGATTGTTCATTCCCAAACTAATAATCAGTGTAGATGGTTAAGCATATCGTATCATCTATATACAAGGTATATTTACAATTAGTATCACAGGTTTTCTGATCGTTTATAAAAATTAAAATGGGGAACGGCCCTAATATGGACCCCCGCGGGACCCCACCTTTTTTTGCAATACGATGCTGATCTCATATATTATTATTTGTACTTTACCAAATAATAATGATCTTAGTAAATTTATAGACCCTATACTAATTCCATATTATCTTATAAGTTCACATAGAAACAATTAAAATTTATAATTTGAAAGACAGTAAACTCTCAGTGTTCCATGTATGGAATAATGGAATGTCTTAAGTATATTAATAAAACTATTACATTTTTTTAATTTTAGGGATGAATATGTAGTTTATTATTACTATGATGATTATTGTTCATATATTTATATTTTTGATTTAACTTCTAAAACAATATAAATAATAATATATACTCAGTCAAAATACTACTATTGCAGCTCGCATTTCTTATCCCTTTTGAAATGATTTACAAAAACAAGCAATAACATTTCAATTTAATACCCCCATAGATAAATTAAATAAACCAGGTATCTACAAATTAACATGCATCAATTTAAGGGAAATTTATGGATTAGTTTCGGCCAATTCAAATCATTTCGCTAAAAAGGGGCCAAAATGGGGTTACTAGAATTCCTCGAGTTATATCAAGATAAGCATAATCTCGGAATTCCCCTATTTAGTATTATAAATTCTCCAATGTTTCTGTATGTATAATTATGTGTTCATTGTATTAATAATTTATTTCCAGGTTAAAAGTAAACAGATTTGAAACTATATATTATTCAGTTGAAGTGAAGTGAATTAAATAAAAATTTTGAAAATCAACCACTTATCTAATTAATATAGAATCTAGTTAAAACTAGTTAAAATCAAATTCAGGTAGTATACAGTAAATTAAAACATTTTCTTTTAGAACTTAAAAGGGTTATCAAACTCTAAATTTCAAATAAAAAGCAGCGGTGATCGAGTAATACAAAACGAATAGTATTTAAAAGAGAAAATAATGGAATTACGGCTGTGAAATAACAGCACACTTTTATTTCCAGTTTACGTGCTATTGCCCTTTTTCTGTTTCCGCTAATTCGATTTCAATTACACGAAAAGCTCACTTAATAAAGCCGACGGACGGACAACGTCAAGCCGGGGGTGCGTTTGAATGCCTGGATGAACTGCATTAAAAAATAATAACACTTTTACAAGCATCCCTATTTAAAGCGACCCCGGCGCTGCGAAATTGGACATTATTGAAAACCTCTCCGGCTTTTTTTTTATACCGCCCGTCAGGTAAGGCTACTAATTACCGCCCAGCCCGGGATGTCATTTCTGTCGTTGCTTAATTACAGTTCGGAAAATCGATCCTACGCGAGCTACGGGGGGAGGCAGATCCAGATTTTTATTGCTGACGCGGCGCAATTTTTCCAGCTAGCGCGGGTAATTGGGGTTTGGTAGCGGTATAATGAAAATGCCATTGTGGTGGATGTAATGATAAACAATTATCTGATGGATAGAAGCCAAATCTGTGGGGAATGAAGGAGTTTGGGATACTTCCTGGCAACTATCAGCATCATGGGAAACCGCGCGACGCCCCTCGCAACTACGTCGTTTAAGTTTGCCGCCCCCCGGACGAGATAAAGTTGTACGAGATGGGAGATTTGGGAGAGTGGACGGTTTCGAAAAGTTTAACATTTAATTAACCGCTACTGGGTCATGAAACTTAGCATAGGAATACATTAAAATCATACAATAATAATTACTTTATATGCGTGGGTTAAAATCATATTCACTGGACCTTAACTAATGCATCTTTATATTTGTCTTCCGTGATAACAATAAGTACAAAAGGTTAGTCATTTAAAGATTTGTGATATATTTGTAGGTACACAACTTGCAATATGCGATAATAATATTAAAATTTAAATATTAAGCTTGACTTTGTAATAATACTACATGGGTTAAAAAGTTTTTTGGTTGACAACTATAAAATAACGGTTTTTTAAATGGAAAAAGTGTTTTATTTTCCTATATAATCTGCAATTAAAATAATGGGCTGAGTGTAACTGTACACTAACATTTCGATTCTCAGTGTCAAGTTCTTCAAAATAAATATTTGTTTCCAACTTGATCTCCTTATTCTAATAAAATATTTTACTAACGATTCACTTCAGTCAAGGAAATAGGAAATAGTCGTTAAGGTTCTGGTTTGGAAAATACGGGGGATGTAGGAACAATTAATATCGTAATTTCTTCAATTTTTTGTTAGTATCACGAGTCAAGTAAACTGAAGTCTGGTGAAACATTTTTTCCATGTGGCCATTTGCCTTGACTTCAGCTTCCAATCGATCCAATAATACATTGGAATATTATTTGTTGATAGTTTACCATTTACACGATAATCAACAAATATTATATTGTTAATGTAAGAAGCTTCTACTTCGTTATACATGTTCGAATAATTAATAAAACACTTCAACTTTGTTTGTATAACACTGTATTTTTTATTATGTTGACTAGTTTAGGCAACTCCACTTACAAACAAAGTTGAAGTGTTTTATTAATTACCAAATATTAGGTTATGGGCATCCCTAAATATATTCTGGCCAAAACTTTGCCGGCTAATGTGTGGGCCTTTTTGAGCTTCGAATGGCTCTCTAGTCACTCCACTGACTTCCGATTGGTCTCCCGTGTATAGTGATGAATCCATGTTTATCCATTGTCATAAATCGATGCAAAAACTCCTTCTTATTGTGGTTCGGCAAGATTTGCTTTAAAAGTTCTGCTTTCTGATTAATTGTCAAAAAACTAGAAAGGCAGGATAATGCTATTTTTGAACTGTGAGAGTTTTGCCTAAAATTCTCTAGACATCGTCGCGGAGAAGAACCTTTAGAGTATACTATTCTAGTGGCACCCACTTATGGTTTATAATTTATTACTAGCTTTTTAAAATCTTAACTCCGGAGAGGGGATTTTTCTTTTTGTCAAAGTTGCAAAGGGTTGGGCGATTTCGTTAGGGCGCGCCGGTCTGGGGGGGAGCAGATCCGTGACCAACAGCTTAACTATTGTATCGTGGATTGGCTCGGCAGTAAGCCGCGATTTCCTGGGTGGTGGTGAACAAACCAAGGTTTTCTTGAAGGTAATTCCCGAAAACCAACCCGGTTACTAACAATAAATAAATAAAATAAATAACTTTTGGCTGTGTCCGAATAGGGAGGGCAGCACCATATTTAATTTTAGCCAAGTTGCTGTATATAAATAATGAAGTGATTTTCTCCATGGTCTTGTGGACTTGGATGAGGATTATTTTTAGGTTTTTGTAATTTTGGAAGCTTTGGATGAGATGCTAATTCCTAGTAAATGTGGACTTTTTATGCTGCGTTGGAAGGTTCTAATCTAGTGGAAGTTTATTTTTAGGACGGATTATTTGTTATCTCTTGATGCTATTAGCGGTGGAAAGAGATGGATTTTGGTTTTCATGAAATTCGGTCGTCGTAGATGGTATAGATGGTATGGATGGTATCCAAATAATGGAGGGGGCGCGCGGGCTAGGGCGAGTCACATCTTTGAATTTGTTACCTGGAGGTCACTTCGGAAATTTTCTTCGTTCCTGCTTCTCGGGTAGGGTCTTTGCTGCCTCTCTCTTAAGGGTTAAATTAGCAATGACGAGTTCTCGTTTAGGGGATCTAAACGGATAATAATATAAAAACCTCCGGCATCTCCGCGGGTCAATACGGCGAAGATGGACTCAAGACCCAAGAATTTAAGCAAAAAACGCTTTTATTTTATAATTAAATATGTATATACAATCAAATAGTGGACCGTTTGTAATTTTTGTTGAAAGTAATTCAACAGAAACATTTAAACTGCATCCTATGCGTCTCGAACCTATTTCACACAGCCTCCCCGAGGTAAAACATAATATTAATAAAATAATACCTATAGGGGAAATATAGTCAAAGTTATTCTTAAAGATTATTACACTGCAAATTGTTTGATTAATCGTCACGGATTTAAATACAAAAATATTACTGCATATGTTCCTCGACATTTAGTCGAAAAGAATGGCGTATTAAATTTTTGGATACATACTTTGGAGAAGATTACATATTGTAAAATATCTGATAGTAAAGTTCTGGGTATGCATAGGTTATATAGGAAAAAATATGGATAAGGGATCTGTTTAACTTATTCCTAGAGAATCTGCTATTCTCACATTTGCTAGTGTATATATTTAGCACCAGATTTGAAGTTGAGACTTATTTGCTTCCAGTGTGGTAATGTTATAATTGCTTTAATTTTGGACATTTGAGTAAAAATTGCAGGGTAAAGATGAAATGTAAACTTTGCTTGGAATCTCATGACAGTTATTGTACACTTCCCTCCACCCATAAGATATGTTTACACCATAAATCATTCGATTATACCTCCCTCTATAGAGGATGGTGCTAATGCACCTGATTTTCTTCTTTACAAATTAATCAGCATCAAAAACCAAGTAAGGTGGCCCCCTCCCATTCCAGATACCCTGATAATAGGAGAAGGAGGATGGTGCCATCGAAGAGGATGAAGAGGAGGTAGTTCAAACTCCTTCCAAAGCGCATATAAGAGGCAAAAAGCAGATACTAGAGTACGGCGAAGGAACGAAGAATTAGTGATTTAACCAATGGGTTATTGGTCAATGGACCAATGAAACTATATTTGTTTTTGGTTTGGTGACAAGTGAGATGACACACCTGGCTGTGCTACTCTAAATATTAAAATAAAACATCAAAAAACATCAAATAAATAATGGTACCAAAAAACGTAAATCGTGATCACTTATTATTCATCCAGCAATCATCTTCCCCAAATCGAATTTTACTTATTTACAAAGTATCCATGTCACCCCAAATTTTTACTGTGATGACTTCATGAAATATAAAAGTGAGCTTGGTAACAGAATAGATGTATATGTGTATTTGAAAGAAAACATATTTTGAGCGCAGATTATATTAAGGAACTAAATGTTAAAAATTACATAAATAAAATATCACAGAGGGATTGTAATATAAACGATGATGCATCTATCTCTAGCCAAAAAGAGAACGTTATATGATAATTTAGGCAACGTTCTTCAAAAATAACCGGCCTTGACTTAAAAATAATGTAATCGAATGTCAGGAATAAATATAGTTTAGTTGGCGTTTGCATAAATAACAATATATATATGATATATAATGATATATGTTTATTTCAGATTAAAAACTTCAATGTAGTAGGAACTTTATCAAATGATAAATAAAACTTACTTTGTTAATATCACACACGGAATTTATTTCGTAACTATAGTTTCAACCTTACAAGGCCATTATCAAACGTACAGTGGCTTTGTAAGGTTGAAACTATAGTTACGAAATAAATTCCGTGTGTGATATTAACAAAGTAAGTTTTATTTATCATTTGATAAAGTTCCTGATTCAATATGTATCACAAAGTTATGGCTTCAAGCATCCAACATATTCTTCAATGTAGTGCCTAAGGATAAGCATAGCGGAAAGGGGATCGATTAATATCAGTAATAAATTAATCGAATTGATTTCATTTGACATCAGTTTATAAAACACCAAACGTTTGGGCATCCGCAAATGTTTCGGATTAATTGTTCATTCAATTCTTTACTGAAAAACGATACCATTTTCTCATAAACACAATTGAATCTGCAGCGAACTCAACAATGCCAATTGGAAAACCGATTAGTTCAAATACAAGGAGAAGTCTTATTTGGCGGGAATTAATGCACTGAAATATAAATCAAATATGTACTCTTACAATCTAACGACTATTTTTTAAATTCAACTTAAAAGAATTAATGGATAAATCGAAAAGGTTAAACCATGTAAGGTCATTGAATTAATTCCCAATTATCAGCAAACGTGTCATTCAATTTATAGAGCTCGAAAGTGTTTTATGAGTGTTAATATGAAATATAGAGCGAGAACGTGTATTTTTGCAAGGTATACGGATAGATATTAGACTTAATAAATAGGGAGCGTCTATATATCTATTAATAGTTTTGTACAGTAAAGAAAGGTCAGCATTGGTCCTCCGATCCTATAGCGATTTTAAATTCCATACATTGGTTGAAGTATACGGTGTCCAAATTGGGGAAACATATTCAAGTGCGCAGTACAGAGTTTTAAGGCAATCATTATCTAAATTTTAGCCAACCTGCCAGACAAACCCCCATAGCCTTAATTCTTTTTTAACAATGTTAGAAATGTGAGAATTAAATAAAACTTTTGAATCAAATAAAAGCCCCAAATCTTTTATGGTATCTACTTTAATAAGATCTTTGGAATTAATATTGTATGTATGATTCTGAACGTTTTTACACTTAGTTAACGACATTGAGGAACATTTAGATGTGTTTAAGAATAAATGATTATCGTTACACCAGTCATTCAAACGGGTAAGATCTGCTTGAACACCAAGACAATCACTTTCATTTCGTATTATTTTAAATAACTTTAAGTCATCGGCAAACAGTAAAAAATGACAATTAATAATAACCTTTAGGATGTCGTTAATAAATAATATAAATAAAATCGGTCCACAATGGGACCCCTGAGGTACACCGGATGAGACTTCAATTGGTTTAGAAATTGAATTTTTAATTTTTTCAAACTGTATACGGTTATTTAGATAAGAAGAAAACCAACGTACCATATTTGAAGAAAAACCTATTGAACATAACGTATTTAATAACAAAGTAATATCAATGCTATAGTTTCTTAAACTTGGTACTCCATTACTGGTGGTGAGGAAAAACAAAAAACAAAATGAGGACATGATTACAGAAATTGAAGAGTTATACAGCAAAGAAACTCTGTTAAAGAGAGAAATGGAGAAGAGAGAAGCAGAATGGGGAAAGGAATGAGATTAATTATTTAAAAAATTCCAACCTTAGGAAAAAGAGAAGTAATACACGTAAAGGAAAAAAAGGATAAACAATGTAGTGTTAAAACACTCAAATATTACTGACGAAGACAAAGATAATAAAGTAAAACGTTTCCCCCAAAAAAAACTAAATATTCAATGTAATTTAGAAGACGCATATGATATAAATAATGGTATAATAGTGGTGAAATTGCAATCATGGAAAAATAAAATGAAAATTGTAGAAAATATGAAAAGATTAGCAGAAACAGTTATATATATTGATGATGACATGACCAAGCAAGAACGAGAAATGCAGAAGTACATACGCCAAATAGCAAAAAATGAAAGCGAAAAAGGAAACATCGTAAAAGTAGGCTATAAGAAAATTATAATTAACAAAAAAGTTTATAATTGGGAAGCTATTAAGATCACTATTATGATAAAAAACTATAAGAGAAAATGGGCAAAAATAATACGGCAACGAATAGGACGAAGAAAAAAGGAAATCACTTTGGTAAATTTTCGTAAATGAAATACGTATTTTGATTGATGATTGTGGAGTCAGTGCATTTTTCTGGAATATTGCGGGTATTAAAAGAAATTGGATGAGGCAAAATGATTTGAGGAATTAAAACGTTGGGTGGCAGGCAAGGATATGGTCGGATTGGTGGAAGCTTGGGTAGAAAAGTCAGAATGGGAGCAAAGAAAAGATAGATTACCAAATGGATTCAGGTGGAAATGTGTAGAGGCTACAAGGGTGAACACGATGTGTGGAGTAAAAGGTGGGATAATAACGGGAATAAGGGAAGAAGATATTACGAGGGGAGAAGTAGAAAGGGTTATGTGATGAACATTCTGTAAAGGGAGAGAACGGTGGAAATATGTTACAATATACTCACAGAAAAGAGAGGGTGAAATCATAGCAGCAATTAGTAAAGAGTTGGCTGATATGGAATATTCCCGATTTCTGATTGTAGGAGAAGATTAGAACGTGAGAATTGGTAAAATGGATACTAACATCGTAGGAGGGCAAAGAAGGGATGGTGGGTAAAGAAGGGCTAGATATTCCAAGGACGAAATTATAAACAAACAAGTGATAGTGTTTATGGACTGAGCAAAAGAAAAAGAGCTGGACTTGTTAAATGGTGGTGCGGATGGGTATTGGGACGGCGAGTTTACTTATATGGGACCAAGGGACAGCCTAGTCATCGACTACATACTAGTAAGTGACGAAGAGATAAGGTTGTGAAGAGATAAGGTTGTGAAGTTTGTAGTCGAAAACAGAATGGGTTCTGATCATATGCAGGTAACAGTAAAGGAGGGGGAGAACTATGAGAGCAAAAGGGCAGATTAGGACAGACAGGATGGTGCTAATCAAAAAGGGCATTCTAGTCTTACAAATGGGAGATAGCCACGGCAAATTTCAAGGGGGTGGAAACAATAGGCCAACTGATAAAAGTAGTCACAAGCGCAATTTTGAAGAAACGGAAAGGGGCTAAATATGCGGCGGCCAATTGGTTCGACGAAGAGTGTGGAAGGAAAAAGAGTAACGTGGGGGGGGGGGGCAGTACGTGAATGGAGAATGGGAAGAGGGCCAAAGAATAAGATAAAAGAAGCAGAAACTGAATACCAAAATGTGTGCAATGTTAAGAAGGAGTTGTGGACAAAAGGTCTGCACACATGAACAAAACAGGTGAGGGGGTTGAGATGGCCAAGTGGAAAGAGTATTTCGAAAGGCTTCGGGTTACACAAGTGGTGAAGAGGCGGATATGAGCACAAGAAGTGCAAGCTACGAAGAGGAAATATTTTCCATGTGGGAGCTAGAGAAGGCATTACGGTGCATGAAGAAAGGTAAAGCAGTCGGTCCGAACGGGTTTAAGATGGATTCGTGGCAGTGTTTTGGCAATAAAGGGCAACAAAAATCAATGGAAATTATAAACAAAATATGGAAGGGAGAAGAACCGTTTACGGATTAATGAAGGGAGGGCAGTATAGTGTCTATATACAAAGGAGGCCAAGCCAGTCAGCTTGATAGCTACAGGGGTATAACATACATGAAAAAAGTTGTACAAGGTAGTGATGTGCATGGTGAAGGAGAGGTTGGAAGAGAAAACGGAAGAAAAGCATTGGCTTCACGAGGTGCAAGCTGGTTTCAGAAAAGGGAGGTCGACTACAGAGCAAATAGCTACACTAAACTGCGTGATTAAAAGGGCACTGGGTAAGAAAGAGATAGTGTATGTTTTGTTTGTGGATCTTAATGCGGCGTATGACTCAGTAGTTAGAAGAATGCTTGTAGAATATTTGAGAAAAAAGGGTGTGTCGGAATGTCTGGTGAATAGGATACAAGAAGTTTATAGAGAAACTTGGTGTAAGGTGAGTGTTGGAGAGAATGTGTCTGAACGATTTAGAGTAAGACAAGGACTAAGGCAAGGTTTCCCCCTCAGACCCTTATTATTCAATCTATATGTGGCAGATATGGAGAGAGTACTAGAATTAGAACAGTTAGGGGGAGTTGTAATAGGGACATCCAAAATTTGGAGCTTAGCCTACGTAGTTGACGTGGTAGTATTGGCTAAATCGTTTAGTGAACTGCAAGAGATGAGTAAAAGGTTTAAAAGGTACTTTTACAGGAGTAAATTAGTTATGAATATGAAGAAAACGAAATGGATGATGTATCGGAATGCGGGTAGAAGAGGGAAAGTAGAAGAATTGTTATGGAAGGGTGAGCGTGTGGAAAGAGTGAGAGAGTTCAAATACCTAGGCATTATGTTCTCGGAAACAGGTATAAATCTAGACATATTATGTTTATGTTTATGTTTATTAGACAGCTTCTTTCCAAAAAAAGATACATAAAAATATACAAAAATATACAAAACATACAAAAATTCTGGATGGATGAAGCTGGGCAAAGTTCATGTAGCTGCGATGATCTTCCACTCTAACCCTTGTTTCTGGTAGGCAGTGAGGGTCCCTCTTTCGCACTACGTACGATAATTGTTAAAATATATTCATATTTGCCTTAACTTGGCCTCATTTTCTATCTTTTTATAGATGGAATTATAATTGTCAAAAATGACATATGTTGTTCAAAATTAAGTATGTTTTTAAGAAAGCAAGAGTGGCGATGGAGCGATTGAGGAGAACGTGGTAAGATGTGTTAAGAAATAATCTGAGAATGCAAATGATTTGGTGGGATGCGTGGCATGTGTTAGAACCGTGCTATTATATGGAGCAGAAGTGTGGGGTATACATGTAGAGGAAAAGATCGAAAGGTTTCAAATGTACTACCTCAAAAGGTGCATACGGTTAGAGACCACCCTCGGGTACGTAGTGCTGCGGGAATGCAACAGAATGTCTGTAGCGTGTATGGCAGCAAAGCGAGTGGTGAAGCTTGAAAGGAGGTTGAGTGGAATGGAGAATGTAGTGCAAAAAAAAAATGGAAAGGATGCTATAGGGAATGGGAACAAAAGCATGGGTGTACGAAATGGATGCAAAAGAGAGCAAAACTATGAAAGAGAGAAAGAGAATGTCGGTGATGTATGTAAAGAAAAAGCTAGGACGGGGGCAGAAGCTAGAAAAAGAAGTAGTAGAAAAACTGGGGGCAGAAGAACTACAAATTCGATCAAAAAAAATAGCAAAGAGTCGGACCTGCCCGAACTACAAAAATCTGCCAGTTTTTGGAACAACACCACGCTACTTCTACCTACAGAATAGAGAGGATGTCAAAATGCCAGCTTGGCTAAGGTGTAGGAATGAAGAAAGAGGAAGAAAGGTATGGATGGAAGCAGAGTATGCGATGTGTGGATTTTGTACCAGGGGAAAAGACGTGTGGGAACATTGGTTGTATGAGTGCGTTAAGGGGCCTAGTTTTAAGATGGTGGTGTTTTAAATGAGGTGTTGTGTGACAGTGGAAAGGGAATTAAAGAACGTAGAGAATTGATAAGAATGAATCAGGTGTAGCTATAAGAAACTAAACGAAAGTGCTAGTTTAAGAATGATTAATTGTTTTATTTATTACTGGTTGCATTTCTGTTTAGTTTTACTATTATTTCATGTTTTAGCTTATGGCTTATGGTATTGTATAAGTTTAGAGCTTGTAATATATTGCTTGTAATATGCCAAATAAAGGTTATATATATATATAGTGATGGCCAGGAATATTATCCAAATATACTTTGGTAGAGTCGTGCACTAAAGAAACTACCCAGGCCATAATACCTAAGGGATCTGTCCTAAGTCCTATCCTGTTCAACATATATTATTCTGATAAAATGGAAAATTGTCTATCTACGGTTCAATATGGTGATGAATTCTACGTATTCTCTAGACAGAAGACATATTCTTTGTGGGTTAATGCACTAATTCTAGCGATAAAATACATTTATTTTTGGCTTATAAACCACAATCTACAACTTTCTCATAGTTAATCTGCAGGTGTAATTCATTCTAGACACATAGTTCCACCAATTAACCAACTGGTGTGGAATAAAGGTTCAATGCCAATTAAAATGAGCTATAAATATATTTGTGTTATTGTCGATAAAACACTAACTTCGAAAGAGCATGTCGAATATATTTCAGTAAAAGGGAAAAACGTTCTTAAAGAATGTATTAAAACCTGGTATTACATTCTATACCATGAATGTTTTACAGATCCTATATCCGTTCCATACTTGGCTACGGATATATATTTTATGATAGTGCTTGCAAAAGTAGATTAAAATCAATAGCTCGCATTCACTATAAGGCCATCAGAATATGTATTGGTGCTATGAAATCGTCTCCCTGTATTGATATCGTGGCGGAAGCTCATGGAATTTCATTGAGTCTAAGAAGAGAGTACACAAAAATTTGTTGGAAAACTCAGATCAAGAGATGCGATATCACCAAGTATACAATATCAGCATCGACAGTATCACTAACAAATATTAAAAGAAAAACGATGTCCACCTCTCACTGTTATTAATAAAATATTTAAATACTCATATGAGGCCTACATTGAAAAATGTTCTTGTAGCATTACGAATTTTGGTGAGTGAAGGAAGTAAAACCATATATAATAGTATTAACAGACAATTTGATAATACTCTTCCCATATTTACAGATGCTAGCAAGAGCTTGAACCATTCGGGGATTGCCTACTTCATACCTGAATTTTTGGTTTGATATTCCTCTTCGGATGATCAATTTTCTTCAATATTCCTTCAGGAAGTCTCAGCCATCATAATATCGTCAAACTGGTGCTTATAAAACATAAATAAACTATGTTCGTTTTTAAATATTGCAATAACCTCAGACTCTCTTTTGGCTATTGAATCATGGTAATTTTAAGAATACTTTAATTAACATAGTAAATCACTTGTGTAATTCTTTGAACCCTATCAAAATCTTATTTATCTAGATCGAAGCACATTGTGGTGTCCCTGGAAATGAGGATAAATTAGCAAAATTAGCTAAGGAGAAAGAAAACAATAGAATACCACATACAGATTAAATTTATCTACAAACGTAGTTGACTTGCTTGGAAGAGCGAATACTTGAAGCAATCTGAACGCAATCAGCATCAATATTTCTTGGTACACCCAACTCTTCCAGCTAAACAAGATGTAAATCTTTCATGTGAAGGTCAGCAGGTTTGCTTTGTCATTGTCACTCGCTAGAAATGAGGACATGGATGTTTCCCTGCACACCTCACTCAATTAGAAATATTGCGAACTGGTGAGTGTGAATGTGGAGCAAGTCAAGGTAAAAAAAATGTAGCGGCCGGCATAATGTGATACTGTGAGGTTCAACTCTCTGCTTATTCTTCAACAACGCAGATACGTGCGTAACTACTGCTTTGCATTTTTCAGTATCGTTTCAGCATAATAGACACCTGGCTATAGTAGACTTGAAGTACGTCTTCACCTGAATGCAACGTATGACTAACAGTGGGTCGAAAGAAGTTGTTGAGATAATTTACTTACTCGACTATCAGCCTTTAGATGCCGTACCTACTTTTTCTATAAGGTGCAACTATACGAAACACTCGTTGAAAGTGCTGAGAAACTTGATACGCGCATCGTGATAGGTATTATATTATATTATAAATAACAAATTCAAATAATACTTAAAAAATTCTTTAGTACTAGTTTCAAAAGTAAAGTATAAAGTAAAAAAAAATACTTAAATAATTAATAATGAAATATAAAATAATTCAATTTATCAATTGCGTTCTCTATTTCTTTCCTGTAAATTGATTAATCCGACCAAATAGTCTATTATTTCAGGTAAAAGTGGATTTGCAGTATAAAAGCATTCAATACGATTTCAAATTGGATTAATGCCGTACTCTGCTGGCTCAAATTGCTTTGTAAAAAAAAGCACCCACTATTTAATTACCGTGCAAAGCTTTTAAACCTCCATTCGCGAATCTATTCACCGCAGATGCTCACCGTCAATTATACGGAGTTTGTCGTCGGTGCTTTTTTATCGCTCCGTGGCGGTGTGTGTGGTGAGCTTCGGTCGTGCAGTACAAAGGAAGGAATGTTTTCTTCTATAGACGTCAGAACAAAGAGATGGAATAAGAGAACTATATGTTATATTATACGCGAGATATACAAAACCGGAGGGTATACGGTTCTAACAAACGTAGACACTTCTTGTACGTGCGGTCTTGTTACTTGGCTGAAGTTATACCTGAAGTTTTTCACCCGGTAAAGACTGCATGCTGAAATTATTTCGTTCGTAATTTTACATTTAAAATATCTTTGAAATTGGATCCATGAATATGGAAATATATTTTCAACGTAGCTAAACTGCAAATAAACTGTTTATATTATAACTTCCGTAGTCGATAGCCAGAAGAGGACGAAAAAACACAATAATTATTATAATTATATATTGTAATACTATCTACAATAGCGATGTTTTCTCTCTCCAACTTCCATAATTATACATAAGAAATTATTCACATTTTTTGATAATTTTTAATTTTAGAAGAAAAATTACAGGTATTTCGTATGTATTTAATTAATCCCTTTCTTCAATTAAAATGTATTTATAATAATAATAAATATGTATACTAATCCCAAATTATAATAAAATCAAAGTAATTCAACGCATTAGGGCAGAAAGACCTAATAATTAGTGACATACTAAAATAAATTACAGACAAAATATGTATTAATTTATAAAAAAAAAGTAAATCTCTGAAAGATCATTTAAGGTCATGTATGCCACTATGATAATTATTAATACACATAAATATATTTGTCATCTATATTTACTAGGTTTGGGGTTGTAATCATTGCTACTGTTTATAATGGAAGCCCAGTAGTCAGTTTGCGTACTAACATAGTTTCTCCTAATTAATTACTCCTGGAATAAATTGAAATAGGCGTTGATACGGTGACTATCAAAAATTTACATTTATGCTTGTATAATAGAAATACTAAATAAATTATAAAATATTAAATTTAAAATCGAATTGTTGTTAAAAAATAAGAAATATCCTACTTCTCTTAAGAGAACACCTTATTTGTTAATTTCATTGAATCTGAAAGGCTCACTTTCAGGCCTTTATTGTTAAATGAAAGGCGTAGCTGGAATTTAGATTTTCATGATAAAACAATTTGTATTATTTCACTCTTGGTTTTTCTAGTTTGTTCAATTCAGATTATTGGACAGCCTCCGCAAGTAAGTAAATATACACCAAATTGTTATTAGTTTAAGAGGGAGTTGTTGGTTTTGAATGATGATGATCTTCAATACGTATTTCTTTACTTATTTACTATCTATTAAACATAATTTGCCATACGTGTTAATATTTATATCTTTATTTCTCCCAACCCTACCGCGGCCTTCTTTGTGTGTTTTTTGTAAAGTCACCACGATAGGCCCCGTTGGTGTGAAGCGTGTGTCCCTTGTGGTTTTCCTATATACCTAATTTTCTATATTTGTTTTTTGTAAAAATTATCATGGTAAATAAATGTGGAGTATGTTTTCAAGGGGTTACTCCAAATACTCCATTTATAAAATGCCATGGTAAATGCAAAAAGTCCATTCACATTCGTTGCACGGGTTTAAGAAATTGAAATATCTTTTATAAACAATTCTAAAAAAAATTGGGTTTGTCACAAATGTGTAAATATTAACTCAAGTCAAGTACAAGAAATCACTCATGAAACCCTTAGTGCTATTCTCGATGAAAAGTTTAACAAATTTAGAGACGAGATTCGCTACACATTGAACAACAACACCCTTCGTGTGGACCAATTAGAATTCCGGATTGAAAAGTTGGAACAATCACAGTCTGTTGATCATGGAGAAAGTATGGACATCACGATGAAGAACGAAGATATTTTCGAAAATATGGTTATGGAAATGGAGGAGAGGCGCAAAAGACAGTGCAACGTTTTGCTTTTCAATTTTCCCGAATCGTCAGCCACTAGTATAACAAATAAAATAAAAGAGGATATTGATGGGGTTCATCAGATTTTAGAGCCCCGTGGAATAAATATTACCCCTCAGAAAGTTGTTAGACTAGGAAAATATCAAGTGAGTGGTAAGCCCAGGCCCCTAAAAATTATTCTTAAAAACGAAACGGAAGCAAAAGAAATGTTAAGAAGTAATGCTATGGACCCTAAACAAACTAATCATTTTCGGGCTGATCGAACCAAGAAACAAATCGACTATTATAAGAAAATTAAAAATAACCTAATAGAACGAAGATCGAATGGAGAAAAAAATTAGTTATTAAATTCAACAATGATACTCCATTTATAACTGAAATGAATGAAGTTAAAGTACCATCGCAAAATAATAACACCGACAAAGAGTTAAAAAACTAATGGCATATTATCAAAATTGTGGAGGGATCCGAACTAAACTCAGAGACCTCATGTTTGCAGTCAATTGTAATGATTCCGATATAATTATCCTGACTGAAACATGGTTGTATGACGATATATCCAATGCGCAGCTACAGTTAAATAATTATAATCTGTATCGTACCAATCGTACCGTCACTGGTAATATTAGAGGCGGAGGTATTCTTATTGCCGTAAAAAAATGTTATCATTCATTTCAAATTTTAGGAAATTCCAAGATAGAGCATCTGTTTGTTATGTTATCATTTAATAATATTAATATAATTATTGGCGGAGTTTATATTGCCCCCAATGCATCAATCGAAAACTATATCAAGCATTGCGCTGAAATGGAACAACTTTATGTTCGTTACAATGCTGATAAATCATTCATTTGTGGTGATTATAATTTGCCATCTATCAAGTGGAGTAGCAATGGTGTCATTTTGAATACAATAAAGGATTCTGATTCTAAAGCTAAGTGTATACTCAATGGTTACGATTTTTTAAATATGTCACAAATTAATACGATTCCCAATTCTAAAGAAATATTCTTAGATCTATTCTTCTCAAATTATTATGATGCTAGCGTTACTTTATCCAGGGACGCTTTATCAAACTTAAGTGAACATCATGAGGCTTACGAAATATTACTACCACTCACACACTTTGAGAATTTACGTACGATGAAAAAAATATACTTATATCATCTTGCAGATTATAATGCTCTAAATCACTACTTTCATTCTACAGATTGGTCGAAACTATTAAAAGGCTCAGATATTAACACTATTACAGATCAATTTTACAACGTTATGAATTATGCCATTGATAGATTTATTCCTTGCAAACTAGTTGTCGCGACAGAGAGCTCTTTCCCCAAATGGATGACAAGGGAACTGAGGGGTTTGCTGCATAAAAAGAAATTAGCTCATAAACGTTTCAAAGAGAGAGGCTTACTAGACGACTACGAACTTTTTTCTAATCTACGTCGTGAATGTAAATCCATGTCGGAATCGCTTTATAAAAATTATTTGTCTGAGGTCGAAAATAAACTTATTACCAATCCCAGAGGTTTTTGTGAATACGTCAGAGTTCAAAGAAAGGATAATGCTATACCATCTATCATGGAATACCAACAGATTAAAAAAAAACAAATGGCGAAGATGTAGCAAATCTCTTTGCTAAGTTGTTTTCGAACAATTACTCCAGTGACCACAGCCAATATGTTACTCTACCAACACCATCCGATGACTCCGTTAATGACTCAATACTCAGGATATCCAAAGAAGAGGTATTTAACATGATTTTAAAACTAAAAAATAGCAAATCTCCGGGTCCAGATGGTATTTCCAGTTGCCTCTTACAGAATTGTGTTTATTCACTATGTACACCTATTTATGAGCTAATGTAGAAATCCTTAGAATTAGGAGAAGTACCAAGTAAATGGAAAACCAGCTTCATTATACCAATACATAAGTCTGGACAACGCGATTTAGTTGATAACTACAGAGGTGTTTGCCTTCAATCAATAATACCTAAAATGCTGGATAAACTAGTTTCAGACCAGTTAACATGGATATCCTCACAAATAATTTCTAATCAACAACATGGATTCACGCCCAAGAGATCAACAGTTTCTAACCTCCTTTCTTACAAGCAGTATCTGACAAATGGTTTGGACCAAAACCTGCAAGTTGATTCAGTTTACACAGATTTTTCCAAAGCATTTGATAGAGTACATCATTCTACTTTATTACATAAACTACCCGTGTTGGGTTTTAATAAGTTAACTTTGTCTTGGATTGAATCGTTTTTACAAAATCGTGTTCAAAAAGTACGTTTCAACAATTATTTATCAAATCCTATCTACGTAAACTCAGAAGTAGTGCAAGGCTCCCACTGCGGCCCCATCTTATTTTTGTTATTTATAAATGACATAAGATATGCAATAAAGCACTGTAATTTTCTAATGTATGCGGACGATCTTAAATTATTTATAACTGTAAACTCTATTAATGATTGTAGACTAATCCAGGATGACATTAATAGAATTAATGATTGGTATAAAATTAACCAATTATATTTAAATATAAATAAATGCTTCTTCATTTCATTTAGTAGAAGCCTCAGTCATATTGAATTCGTCTATAATATCGATACGGTACCTCTTCAGAAGCGTTCTGAGATTTCCGACCTAGGAGTTATATTTGACAAAAAACTATCTTTTAACTCACATATAATAAGTATTTGTAGTAAACCTCTGAGAATGTGGGGATTTGTATGGCATATTGCTAGGGATCTTAATGTAGAATGCTTAAAATCGCTGTATTGTGCTTTGGTGCGTTGTCATCTAGAATACGCCTGTGTGGTTTAGTCCCCATATACATCTAATATTAAATCTTTGGAGAGTGTTCAAAATAAATTTTTACGAACTATGGAATACAAAATGGGATCTCACCTGGTGCTTATTCGGATGTCAAGATAATGTTAAAAATGCATAGCCTGGAAAATCGTAGATGTATTTCTGATCTATGCATCCTACACCAGTTAATAAATGGTTGCATTGATTGCCCATACTTTTAAGTCAACTTAAGTTTCATTTTTCACTTAATAATCGCAGATTAAGAGCAACGCCTTTGTTTCGAATCGAAACATATTCTACTAATATTAGTTCTACTAACTTAATTAGTCGTCTCATGAAATATGCAAATTCATTTAACAAGAAAACTTGGTTTGATATATGTAATAACTCCTATGACAATTTTAAGTCTAAATTACATCGTCATGTGTCGTATTAGTTTTCCTTATTATATTAAATTTATTATTATGTTTATAGTTATGTTATATTGTTAGGTTAAGTTTATTATATATCTATGTGTATGTATATATATATATATATATTGTAAAAGGGGCTTCCCGTTTATAAATAAATAAAATATTGATATGGGACTATTATACGTAAAATTTCTGCTGTGAAACCTTTAATATCTTAATTAGTCATGTATAACTACCACTAACTTGATGCCAAAAATCAAGAAGGTTAAGTATCGAACGAAACACTATTTAGCTAGAGATCAACTTATATAAAACAATCGATCCGCTATATTTCTTCGAGAACGTAACTTGCCTAAATTAATGGATTTATATTATATTTATTTGCAAAAATAGATCATCAAGAAAGACAGAGAATGTAATATTAACCAGTCTATTTGAGACGATCTGAACCTTTCAATGCGAAAGCGTTTTAAATGTTCCTAGATCGTCATTACATAGTAATATTTACAAAGACCTAAAGCTTCCTCCTATAAAATTCAATTGGTACAAGAATTTAAGCTCTAGTATGCCTGTAAAAAGGAAATGTTCATGGCAAATGTATCTCTAGGAGAGGTAAGATAAATTGGCCTAGACGTAGTCCTATAGATTTTTGCCTATTTGGTTATCTCACGCTAATAGAACATCTTCTCTGATGGATTTGAAAGAAATTATCCATCACAAAATAGTAGCCATTTGCATTTGGACGTTATTTTGCACGATATTTTTTTGAGAAATAAATTCTCAAAGTGTATTGTTTTATTTATATATTTATTTATTATTTATTTTACCATGTCCTGTTATTAGAACAACTTCAAAATATACATAAAAACAAAGAGATTGGTTGCGACCGTTACTACGTGGTAATCCATACTTACACTGAATTGAAAAATTCACTATGTTTTAACCACAAATAATTATTGTAAAAATATTACAATATATAACGTGTAGGCACAATTATATAAATCTAAACAACACAGCACGACTCGAGTTTCGACGTTTTATCGTCATTATCAAGTGAATTATATAAATTGATGAAATTGTGATTTTATACTAACTATTTTGGGGCGAGGGAATATACCTGCCGCTAATTGTTTGCGGATTTTCTCGGGAGGGTAGTACCAGATTAAAAAGTGGCGAAAAGATTAGTTCGGTCTGCTCATTAAGAAGATTTACTGACGGATAACGGCTCTGTTTGAAAATTTCCAATGACTCCAGGAGATTAAGCTTAGCGCCCTTGTTGCAATTATGCAAGATTTTTAAATTATTTATATCCGGGAATTGGTGTTTGCATTCTAAACAATGATTTGAAGAAGAGCTAGTATCTTGATTAAGATGAAAAGCACGATGATGTTCGTAAAAACGAGTTGATACACTTCGTCCTGTTTGACCTACACACTATTGCATTCTGAACAACGGATCTCATACACACCAGATTTTTTAAGAGGATCGACTTTATCTTTGGCATTGAATAGCATGTTTGATAATTTTCAAGGAGGTTTAAACGCTTCTTGATGATTCTCTTTTCGAAAAATATTAGCAATCTGTTTGCTGGTTTTTCCAGAGTATGTGAGCGGAATGAACGATGTATTTAAAGTAGCTATTTTCGGATATATTAAACCCCTTGTGGTTTGATGACGTTTTTTGTTTATTAGGTTTTGAATAAGGTTAGTGGGGAAACTATTGTCACTGGCAATTGAAATTATTTTATTTAATTCTGTGGCTCTTCTGTCAGTAGTTAAGGGGATAGAGAAAGCTCTATGTATCATTGATTGATATGCAGCTAGTTTGTGTGACAACGGGTGATTTGAGACAAATGGGATTGTTGAGTTGACGTTAGTAGGCTTCCTGTATATAACAAATTCAATTTTATTATTTTGGTGAATTAACGTTAAATCCAAAAAGTTAATTTTGTTGTTATTTTCTATTTCGAGAGTAAATTTAATTTTAGGGTGAATGCTGTTAATTAGATTGAGAAACTGATCTATTTGACGTGTTGTGCCACTGAAACACGCTATTACATCATCAGCATATCTATACCAGAAGGAAATGTGTTTTTTTTGCAAAATCAAATCCAAAAAAGATCCCACCCGTTGTGCCCCCTTGACTAGGACAGCCCTGCGTTGTTCCATTACTCATTTAGCCACCCAAGGTGGCAAGCAAAGGACAGCACACGTGAAGTCATGTTCTCACTGGACAGCTCTTCTTCCAACTTTTGAATTTTTTCCAACGCAGATCAACATAACTTTTAACTTTTTGCACTTGAATATAAACCAAATATTATATTGTCACTTTTTAAACCTTAACTGTAGTTTATAAAACTATTTAGTCTACTAACCATCAATAGTTGATTTCAAATATTGGATCAAAGAGGCTGCTACTTGTTGAAACTCCTTATACTTCTTACTATCACTTAGTAAAATACTGACGTATTATAAAGTTTTAGTGCATATTTGTAAATTCTAAAATCCTATTTGTTAGCTACTTCATAAAGTCAACGTGTGGTAAAAAAATGTTGTAGAACAATAGAAAGTGTTTTCTACTTTTCTTGTACTAGTTATGGGGAAAACAAATGCGTTTTCCAAATAAAATTTAAAGAAACTTTTAGTTTTATGACAAACGGTTATTACCCAATAATCATTTAAAAGGACAATAGAATGAAAAATGCAGGGAAGGTGATATGTTGACCAGAACTTTTAAATTCTGTTTAGTCTTTTCATTATTTCTAGTGGTATAAAATCTATTTATATATTCAATAGCCCCGTTAAAGCATTTTTGGGGTTTTACTTTAGAAAACATGGAATTCAAAGAAACTATAAGTAAGAAATGTATAATAATCAACATAGAATGTACCTTGTTTAGAAATAT
This sequence comes from Ontholestes murinus, assembly GCA_963969525.1. Classification (NCBI taxonomy): domain Eukaryota; kingdom Metazoa; phylum Arthropoda; class Insecta; order Coleoptera; family Staphylinidae; genus Ontholestes; species Ontholestes murinus. Next base: position 26,891,771 of record OZ018395.1, on the reverse strand, counting down.
GTTTTATCAGTATAACCAGAAAATCAACTGTCGCGTGTTAGATTCGTATCCATTTGTCTTTTTTCTAATACATGTAACTGTTCCTATAATTTTGATCAATGTTATTCTTTAAAAAATTAGCTTAATACTAATGACTTTAATCATCAGGTGGCATGCTTAAAAATTAATTTTCTTGTACTATCGAAAATTACATCAAACCAAAATTCTTATATTCTAAAAATATGAATTATATCAAAATATTAGATGCCATAAAGTCTTGGCATAAGTATATAGTATAAGTATTTATACTATTAGCAAAAAATGCAAATAAAATATGAAGCTCTTGTAAATTTTATTCACGTGCAATTTTTTAATGATTTGTTATATTTTTTTAAATTAATACTTAATAATTAAAAACATTTAAACGAATGGTTGTTTAAACAATGATCAAATCTTAATGTAGCAAAGAATGGCAACTGAAGAAGCTGTAATAAACATATTAGCTAGAATAGATTTAAATCTAAATTGGAAAAAAATCACCACTGTAATGGTGATTACTAAACTAAAATAACAGCTGCCCAAAGTGTTAGTGCCGAAAAGTATGTAAAAATATACGATGCATCTTCAAATAAGATATATGGTAGTACTTCAGTAAGTAAATCATTAAACGATATTGAGGCGTCTTAAATAAACAATACAAAATTACTAAAAGAAATATCGGAAGTAATCTTACAATCTATGACAAACGGTAAATCAGAGATATCAAGCCTCAAAATTACAATGTGCTGCTAAGCTATTGTGAAAATGACGGGTGACAACGAGATATTTTTATTCAATGCCCGAGTTCTGCTAAATTATTGCCTTTTTACTTTAGCAAATTAGTTAGACTCTTGATTGCGACCTAAATAACAGACTGGAACTTTACACAAGCTATAATTCCGACATTACAGAATCCCATACAAATTTTCATTCTGAAAATGGATGAAAATGATGAACGTGAAAATAATCGGCTTATAAGTAGTACACATTTGTTATTTTTTTGTACATCTCCTGATATTCCTTATTCAATTAAAAACTATATTTACTAAAGGGTCTTCCAATAGAGACTTCCGAACAATGATAGTTGATGGCGGTCATATTGTTGAAGCTAAATCTGTCGAATTGGCTGTCATTTATGTACATAACGTTCAACAACATGTGCTTAAGTATACAGTGAACCAAACCTTTAAAAACCCTTACGACAAAATGCAAGACCTGCCAAATACATCGCCGCTGTATTTTGCGTTACTCACGAGAACTCTGCTTTTCGCAAACCACAACTTGGCGACCTAAGAACTCAAGATAAATGACCATATACAGCGACGTGTGTTTGACCCTAGAGCAGCTGGAAACTGACAATAAATTAATAATATTCCTCGATTAAGCCTAGTTCTGGATAAGTGGGTACGTCAACAAACAAAATTATCAAATTTGGGACGATACCAATTCTCATGAGATCCAAGAGCGTTCAAGGCATCCCGAAAAAATGACTGTTTGTTGTGGATTTTGGGCTGGCGGTTCATCGGCTATTCTTTGAGAACAGTATTGTTGATGATTTCTAACTTCTTTTGGGCTAAATTCGGTGATATGGACACCAACCATATATAGTTTCAGTGGTATAAAAAAATCGATAATATCTCACACACATTTTATTTGATTTTATATTAAAGATAAAATGCGCTTAATAAAAGACCCTATATATTGGAATATCCTGCAACGTAGCACCGATAGTAAGTGATTAATGTAAGAAAACTGTGAAGTTATCACAACTCTTGGTAGAAGGTACCAAGAGTTTTGTGATAACTTCACAGTTTTCTTACATTAATCACTACTATAGAATCTGAAGGGTGTTTACAATTGAGTAGAATAATTGGATTTCGATGAGCATAGGGATTTTTAAATTTTAATTTGATGTTATTTTTTAGTTATGTGAATAATACGTATGTATTAAATAACGAAGGCGATTATTTAGTACTTCCTATTCTTATAGAATCCGAAGGCTGTTTACATATCAGAAGGATATTAAGATTTTGATAATTACAAAAACGTTTGACGATTTTAAAATTTGATTGATTTGATCCTCTTTTTGTAGAATTGTGGGAGGAATATTTATGGAACGAATACTGGATAGTGAAGGGGACTATTTGGAATGATATCAATGCATTCTGCAATTGGAAAATTTTGGGGTATTGATGTTAGAGATTAGAAATCAAGTATTATTCCATATTTTGACAAGGGATGATTTATGGCTTTATAGATTCATGGTGCAGTTATAGTAGATATGTACTCCTTTATTATTTGTGAATTGAATTTAAAATTTAGTTGGCTAGAGTTTAAAAAGACACTAGATTATATTTATATCTTGGTGTAAAATTCAATAAGGTTTAAATATATATACTACAATGGAATTAGATTAAAAGGACCTTTCCAAAAAGAACCATTTTCATGTAACATATAATATGCTTAGATATTCCTTGGTGTTTTTTTCTTAATTATTTAATATATTAGGGAATTATAATCATTTTTATCACCACTTATGAGTGTTTATGAATATATATTTTTAGCCTATCAAATAAATTCTTAACCATTATATGAAAAATAGTATATATTTTATTATTTTAAGCATTAAATTAATTTGTAAATTTTACTTAATGTAATGGCTGTAAAATATATATAATTCATATCATGAATATTTACCCATTGAAACGCACGTTTAGTGTTGAATAAATTATATTATAAATATTTTAAATTTATGAGAGATAAACTAGGAGTGACGCGATTTGAATATTTTATTTATGTTGACGACCAATTAAACACACATATTAATCAGAGTTTAGTGCGTTGAAAATTATAATAAATTCCGCATACCGTGGGCTACAATTATATTTTATAGAATATAATAACAAACGATAGTTTATATTTACAATAAATTAATTATACGATGCACATTTATAAAAGTAGTGAATATTACGTAAAGTAAATATATTTTAACAAATTATTTTAAAAAATAAAGAGAATTGTTGCGACCGTTACTACGTGGTAATCCATCCTTACATTTAATTGAAAATTGAAGTATTTTTTAACCACAAATATATTTTTTTCTTGAATTGTGTATTTTAATAATTACATGAATTGTGTATTTAAACGATTTTTCAATAAATAGATAATGATACTTATACATAAGTAAACATTTACTCGGTGATATCATTGAATAAAATTTGAGGTTTTAAATTATTGCCATACTTTTTCTAAACTCAATTTACCATATTCTTTAATCTTAAATTATTACATTTTTTTAAATTACCCTAACACACTCTCAATTATTATATTGATTTTTAGTATACTAATTCCCTTTCTTTTTATTTCAGGTAAGCAATTCACTTCTAGTGCATTCGGATGCATTAAGGTAAAATTATATCCTGTCTTTTATCATTAAAAGTGAATAATGTCTTTGTCGTTAATGTTTGTATATAAATAAATTTTGCAATATAATTTTATTTTGAGTAAAATATTAACTCTAAAATAATATTATTATATAACTTTATAGAATATTTCATTTAGTACTAACTGTACCTGTTTTTAAAACCAGGATCAATTAGCCTAATAACAATCAACAATTAATTTTAAACTAAAAAAAGTGTCAACTTGTCAGTAGGTATTTATTATATCTAGAATGTATTAGCATAATAAAGAACATACACATATATATTAAATAGGCTATGATAAGTCACTAAATTACATCGTTTCTTTCATAAAATATATCAAAGTCCTTAGGTAGTTGTAGTCTTAGTAAGACTCATTGCTGTATTATAATTTCTTTCACTTTAAATAAGTATGTTAGAGCCAATTTAATATGCATGAATTTATTATTTACGTTACTAATAAATTCTAGACATATATTAAATTAATATTTCTAATAATGTGCATAGTGTACGTTCCTACTTATATAATGAGTTCATTTAAAAATGATATGTGCAGTCATTGATTAATAGTGAATGTCCTTAAAACACATAATTATTATAATATTCTAGTGACACTAAATTAATACCATTTCGGTTTTAATTCAATATATTTGTTACAGTGTATTATGCTTAGTATAAAATATTTTTATTGTTTATAATGTTAGGGGTTAACCCCGGAATACACTAATTATAAATACTCTACAAAGGAAATCTGGCCATCCCTAATTTAACAAAGGCTTTAAATTCCGGGTTTGGATAAGATAACAAATAGAACCTACACTAATCTGTGATGCGTCGTTAGTTATACACAAGGGCAAGGGTCATAGGTCCAATGTTTGTTGCCTCAGGGTTTACTAAAGTCCAATCACTGAAAGTTACATTTATTTTACCCTGTACAGCGGTAATAGTATAAAACTTAAGATAAAATTTCAAGGACTAAAATAATTCTTTATTTATTGATACTTTAGTATTCTTACAGCCATATGAGTTATTTACATATTTAAAAAAAAACGTACATATAATTAGGGGGCGATCATTTGTTTTAAAAAAATTTTTCACGCAAACTATTTATTTATTTTAATAATAATATATACCATAATACTTGTGCTATGTCAATGGCTTTTTTATTATATTATTTCGCAATTAGTTTACTTTTAGAACATATCGTTTTCTATATTATGTCAATTTGACAGCCTCCAAGTTTCAATTATAACTTAATTGGCTTAATGAAATTTATGAAATAAAAATATAGAGAGTTAAATAAATAACAATTAATTTTAATAAAAATTAATTGTAATTATTTTTTTAATAATACTTTTACAATAAAATTATATATGATAAAAAATAGAAAATGTCTCCCAAAAATCAACAATAAATAAATTATATTTAGTAAATGTGTGTATGTTTAAGTTTCAGCTTAAAAATCCGGTTATTTATTTAACTAAAATAAAAACGTTAATAACTAAAGATTTAATCTTATATCAAAAGTCAAGTGTAGATATTTTCTACCTCTACTCGAAATATAAATGTAAAATATATATTTTTATTCAAAACACTAAACATTTTATAGCATTACTAACTACGGACTTATTTCAAGCTTTGCTAAAGGGCGCAATCTTCAAGCAATTAGGCATTTGTCGATTTTTCGTAACATATATCGAGTTCTTGTATCCCAGCTCCATATTCCCCGCCATGAGTAATCTTACTTTTCTGCTAAGAACTCCTTGGATTTTGCATACAAATGGTAATCTGAAGGAGCGAAGTCTGGACTATAAGGTGGATGGTTGAAAGTTCGTCCGTAATAACTGACGGTCATCCCGAACGCTCGTCATCACGAGTGTTCTCTCTTCCTAAGTTGAAATCACGACACCAGCGCCGAACAGACATCTTATACCTATCATTTTCTATATTCACATCTTTCAATTGGCAATGAATATTGCAACATTGCATAATTCTTAGATTTAGATATCTACTGTGAATGTTCTTTATTTTCTTGAACATACATAAACACACACATAAACATCACAGTCAATTCGGGAGAGACGTAATTTTGCAGATAGACAGCTGAAATACAAATGTACTTGTTAATACACATTCGGCGGCTACTCTATTCACCAGCGCTCCGCACGGTGCAAAAGGGGAGAACTTAAAATTAAATTTTTATTCTGGATTGTTGTCGGCGGACACTCAGTAGTACATTTTCATGAGAAAATACTTCAAAAACTTTGTTTTACCACAGTCTATTTATAAAATTGTGACTATATTTTCGGCCATAAACTGGTCATTATAAGACTATAGGTTACAATTTTTCAGTAAAGTTTTTTTTTCTCAAATCTCTAAAAATAAATGTTTTAGAATTATTTTATTTTTTAATTAACATAATAATTTAATAAATAAATCCTGTATGCTTTAATATACAACTATAATTAATTTAGAAACTTAGATTACCTATATCTATCAAAATTTGGAAAAAAAATATATTATTAAAACCCGACAAGGACAATACAGTAATATTAATAAACAAAATATAATTTGTCTACAACGTAAAATCATATACATTAATTGATATTAAAAAACAAATTAACTTCAGTCAAATTTTCTATTCTAAATTTTGTCGAAATATTTTGGTTGATCCTTAACCAAAATAATTAAAAAAATTAAATAGAAAATTAATAACACACAAAAAAAATTTGATTGTTAGTGAAACAATATTTTGATGATGACCGCATCATCATATATATTTAGAGTAGAAAATAACGTGCAAGAGATACCAAATTATTATGGTCATTTATTAACAATAATCAGAGTCACATTATTCCAAGTTCAATGGTCTTTGAAGACACAACTTATGACTCTCCTGATAGCATTAGCAACACATTTGTCTCATACTTCTCGTTCAGCTTCTCTAACAAATCAGATAACATTTCGCTTACCGTTAATACAATGTCTCTAGAAGTACTTACGATCTCGCTTATCCATTTCTGCGAAGCTGATTTAATATCAGCAGTAAAGAGTATTAAACCTCGTCTTATATCTGGCCCGGATAACGTTCCCGCTATCCTTTTAAAAGATTGCCATACAGCGCTTATTTTCAATTTAATTATTTCCACAAAGACTTTTCCAGCATGTTTCAAAACGTTTCAAAATTGTTCCAGTTTTTAAAAATGTTGATCGTAAACAAATCCGGAACTATAGCCCCATTTCTCCAATAAGTAATTTTTTAAAACATTTTAACTAATGATATTTAAGGTTTTATCTTCACGTTTTACTATTAAACTTCTATCCAATCAACATGGCTTTGTTTCTGGCAGATCCACAATTACTAATCTGCTCGGTTTTGTAGATACAGTTTCCGACTCACTGGACCACGGAATTCAAACCGATGTTATATATACGGATTTCTCCAAAGCGTTCGATCTAATAGTTTGGATCTAACAGAATGATTTTAGTACGCTCTAACTATGCTGAACTATGTGGCTACAAATCTAGGGACTATTTCTGAACCACTGGTGTTCCTCAGGGATCCTTTCTAGGACCACTGCTTTTTAATATGTTCATAAATGATGTGGGGAAACATTTTAAATACGAATATAAATTGTATGAAATCAATAACAAGGTAAAGGAAAGTCGTTACTGCACCAATCTACAAAATAATCTAGATATGTTGAGTAAATAGAGTAAAGAAAACGCTTTAAAGCTAAATATTAATAAATGCAAAGTTCGGTCGTTCTACAGGAGTTTAATCCCTATTATAGAGGATTATATGCTGGACGGTGAGGTTCTGTCACGTGTTTTCGAATTTTGTGACTTAGGTATAATAATGAATTCTAAGCTTGACTTTAGTAATCACAGAAAAAAGAAATGTAGCTCTTGACTATCTTCTAAATTCTACGGGGCTTTCACTAGAAGCAAACTTGAATACAGTTCCATATTTTGGTTCCCACAACAAAAAACTGCATTGATATGCTCGAAAAGGTAGAAAGAAAATTTCTAAAATAATTATATTTTCGAAAATTTGGTACCTATACGGGACAAGGCTTTACACATGAAATTCTTCTCTTGGAATTTATCTTTCAATCTCCTCATTCCCGGCGATTTACACAAATAATGTTTAATTTCAGGTTACTTAACGGATACTTTCACGATCCGACTGTGCTATACAAGTGTTACTTACAAACCCCACGAATTAACTCAAGGGTCATCAACCTGTTCTACATCCCCTTTTCAAATACCAGCCACATATCCCCGAGTCCATTATTATCAATATTTAGGAATGTGAACTTACATTGGAAGAGTATTAACTTATTCAATATTTCACCTCATGCTCTAGTTAAGCAACTTATACAAATTTTTAGTGTATAGTGTACTTTTAAGTTCTATTTGCGCAATTTGCTTCTTATTTTAATTTTAATTTAACACTTAATTTAATGTAATGTAGTCTTATTGTACTAATATGCAATATTGTACTGTAATTAGTCTTTTGACTGTTGGATAATAAAGATATTATTATTATTATTATTATTATGGTAATAATACCCATTGTTCCATGTGGCTTAATAGTATGGTCGGTCAAGATTAAACAAGGAACATCACAAAAGAAGCCTCAAACCCTTCAAATAATAGCCTGACTTGGTATCACGGGGACTATGTACACCACCTCCTTTGTAGCAAAGGAAGTTTTACTTAACCTAATTCCCCTGCACGAACAAATCAGAAACTGGACTGGCAAGGAACCAGACATAGATTCGGGCACTCAGAAATTCTGAACCTGATTAAATTAGAACAATTTTGGACGTAAAGCCACCAAATTTAAATTCGCATCGCGCTTTGTAGTGATTATTAACAGTCACCAAAACAGCCTGCATTGAATCACAAAACTAATACATAACTCTATAATCTGGGATACAGATGAATCATAAATGGAAGCGGAATAGTCATATATGGCCCTAAATATACAGAATCAGTTCCTCTCAGACAAGGCCCATCAGCCTTACAGGCTGAAACAATAGCCTAGAAAGGATGTGTTCGGGTTTGAACAAAAAAGGGCTACAATGGGGCACACAGCCAGACTACTCTTAAGAACCTTAGCTTCAATTCCAAAACTTCTTGGAATTGTAATAAGTTCTGAAACAATATGCAATGAACATGCTAATGTACTTGCCAGAGAATAGACTGATACTACTATAATCGAACCAAAACCTACATATGGGCTATCAAAAGAAAATAGGAAGGGCGTGGCCAAGAGTTGAAAAATCTTTCGCCAAACAGAGCTAAACTTCTTTTGCGCCTCACTAAAAGCAAGGTTAGACTGGACATTGAAGTACCATTTTTACAAAATAAGTAAAGTAAAGTGGGTAGAGGAAACGGCCGAACACATTCTATGCGTGTGTGCAGCAATGGCTACCACCAGACTAGCCCTAACCTAAAAAATTGAGATAACGCTAGAACAGATCAGTCCATGCCCCCCCAGAAAGTTAATTGACCTTATCAAGGGAATTGACTTAATTGACTTCCTGGAAACATACTAGTACTAGGGTATTGGTACAAAAGATCTGATGAGGTCACAATGCTGCTACTGTTTTTGTTTTAGTTTCTTGCTGTGTTTATTTTCTCTTTATGTGTCATATCATCGTTGTGTTTTGTGTCATCACCAACACGTCTTTCCGACCATCTGCTGCTATGTTATCATCTAGATGTTGTATATCTCTCCTAAAAGTTTGTAACCGCTCTACTGTATAGTTTTCCAATTTCATTAGCAAAATAAAACACGATTTTATGTTCTGGGTTAGTAACTCTAAATCTAGAAATATCTTCATATTTACCTGAAATACACATGAGCAACCGATTAAAATCGGTTAACACTTTTCTTGAGAGATTCCGTAAAAGCATTGAATAATTTTATGTCCGTATAGTGAGTTGAACTTTCTGTAATTTTGAGATTATTGTGTATTTATATGCCCTAACCACAATCTTAAAATTACGGAAGGTTCAACTCACCATATGGGAAAGAGACGGAATCTCTCAAGAAATGTGTTAACTCGCCGAAACCATTTTCAAAAATTCATACTTTTTATTAGAATTTGAGCCAGCATTAACGAATTTTTACAACATAAGAAATAGTCAAAAACATGTCTAATGCATCTGTATTTATGTATATGTACAGGGTGTCACGTTAATGTGGGGAAATGGCTAAACCATATATTCCTGGGGTCAAAATATGATTATTGAACACAACTTATCTATATCCAAAAATTGTATTTCTTTTGTTTATAACAATTGACGCTTTATTCGATTTTAATGAAATTTATTATTAATAACTACCATAATATAATACATCATTTCATATATTATGGTCATTAGTGATTGACAGGAAGTATAAAAAACAGTAGTACCACCACTTAAAAACTAAAATATTTTTTTATTGGTGCATCTAATAAAAGCTAAAAAAATATTTTTTGAAAGATCAATTAATTTTAAAACTTTTTTGTATCTTAATAATATTTGATATAATTTACGGTTTTTGCACAAAAAAATAAAATATGAATATAGTATGCAGATTTGCACCCATTAATAAGTAAATCAACTTGTTCAATTGAATAAAAATTAAATAATATTAATTGATACAATAAATCAAAACAACATCTAACACTTTTTAATCAATTTTCTTCGCAAAATCCTAATACAATATATTTATGAACTATAATAAAGTTAACAATAAATGATTTAAAGACACATTGGATGCACTAATAAAAAAATATTTTAGTTTTTAAGTGGTGGTACTACTGTTTTCTATATTTCCTGTTAATCACTAATGCCCATAATAACTTAAATGATGTATTATACTATGGTAGTTATTAATAATTAATTTCATTCAAATCGAATAAAGCGTTCAATTCTTATAAACAAAAGAAATACAAATTTTTGAAACTTTGAAGACAAATTCCCCGCATTAACGGGACACCCTGTATAGTAATCAAATAAATATGTAGATAAATATAGGTATCAAATTAGTAACTATGTGTTGGTTTGCTTGGTTTTGTATTAGCATTAAATTTGCTTTATAACTGAGGGAATTATTGTGTTTCAAAAATTATTCAATATAGAGACATTTCGGGACCAACATATCCAGAGTTATGTAAATTGCATCGCTAAATGGGTGAAGTACTCAGGTACAAAGGTAACCTTAATCTCATGCTAACATTTATCAAGTCTTTTCTTCATAATTACGAGCATCGCCTCGCAACCTATCAAAGAAAAATATAAAAATGTTAAATTAAGTTTTTTTGAAATATTTAGTACTAATAATTTGGAACCCACAGTACTAATTTAATTGATCAATATTAGGAGGAGGATTCCAATTTAATAAAATTATTATAAATCAAGTTTTTGTAATGTTCATGTTACTTTCTATGGTTTTTAGGAGATATTGTTCAAAGTCTATTATTAGTTTATTATTCTTGATGCTTAAATCCTCTAGATGTATTCGATAATTTAAAATATCGCCATTCCAAATTTAAATTCATAGTGTTTTTTTTTAATAATACAGACCATGACGAAATTATAAAAATTGTATTATATTTTTATAACACTTTAAAATATGCAGACATGCATACATTTAAATTGTTTTGAAATTAGAAAAAATTCAACTCCCATTTTATAGATTTTTTTCATTAACTTTTTGAGGTATCTGATATAATTTTAATTCTATTATGCTATATAAAATCCTTTACAATAGCAAAGCTTGGACAGTTATCAATTAATTAAGTAAAACGCAACATAATACCATACATGCTACCATTAATAACTATTCACAATTAAATCCGGGGTTAAGTGAAACAATCTGTTTCGCTTATTCAGTTGTATCATAACAAATCTCCTCCAGTTTTGTTATGAGTCGTTTATCTTCGTTATCGTCGCCACGATATTAACAAAGTTATTTATGATATTCATTCATGCAAGATTCTACTCATGACCCAGGGCAATTTGTTCGCCTGGACACTGATGACGCTGAAATGGCTTCGGAATTCGTGCCACCATAAATAATGAGTCCTGACTTGATAGATTAATATATTCAACTTTACCACAATTGAATTTTGAACATGTGATGCTTATACACATAACTTCGCGTGGAAATTTATTTATTCCATGAATTTAGTTCATACTTGTTGAAGCCAATTATCTAACACAAAGCATATTATTATTATTATATTATGTATATTTATATTTAAAAAAAACTACTACAATATTTACTTGCTTAATAGAAATCAAGTTTTTTTTTTGTGCAGGTACTAATTTCTTTGTCGATAAAGCTTACTTTTCTCTAATGAAACTTTGTTTTGAAATAATGTTTAACTCAAATAAATTAATTCCGCAATATCGTTACTTTAAAATTGATGCTCATCGAACTCTCCGTTTCGTATCAAGGTTCACCGAATTAAAAGGAAATAATTGGATAGCTCCGCTTTGTTAGGACTTCCGGAAAAGCAATTTTACATCAATCCCGCTCCCCGATCTCCTCAAAAATACTTCCCCCGAAAAAAAATAAATTACCGCGGATTCCTTTCATCCACTCGATGCAGCCGCACAAGATTTTAATGTAACGTTAACTTCTCAATTACGGGGGCAAATAAAGGGCTGCCGCCAATGGCCCTGCGCTCAACAAGTGAACGTTCCCGAAAACCATATATGAGATACGCGGGTTGCCTACTAAATGCTGATGGATGAGAGTCGCGGCTCGTTTATTCGATTTTTTGCCCCCTACCTCCGGCCGTTGGGGTGGATAAATGGATTAATGTGCAAAAAATGTAGCCGGAAACGTTTGGACGTACGATAAATATCTTGAAATCACGTCGGAGACGTCTTCCGGGTTATGAATTGATGCAAATTAAAAAAGCCTGTGCCTAGCACTGAAAGCTCTTCCGATTTAATCATCTTGAGTAAACTTTTGATGTTGCGGGTGCGTACATGTTTATTATATAAAGGTGTAATTCGACATTTGTTTTGATAAAAATAGTTTCATAGTGGTATATTAACTTATTACTTTAGTACATTAAAATGTTAATAAAGGTAAATAAACCTACCTACCCTTAATAATTTTCTTTCGCAAAACAATTTTGTTTGTTTGGCAATATACTCTATTAAATTATAAAATACTCGTAAGCCATTTGATCTAAAATAGTTTATACCAGCAAAATTGGGCTAAATACACTACGTTTGCACAAGTAGTTATGTGGTAACTGGTAAAATTAAAGTTAGAGTTTCATCTTCAACAGTGTCGAAAGCTCTGTAGTCAAGGATAACTAATAGTGTTAGTTGTAACTTATTAGTAGCTGGTTAGGTTAGGTTAGGTTGGTGTGGCAGCACCTCTTCGTGCACCGCGAAGAGATGCACACTTAGGCCTAGACAGGCCCGTTGTGATACCACTGAGGGACATACACGAACATCCATGGATCCGGACGGAGAATTCTTCCTTTAGAAAAATCCACCGCCCGGCTGGGATTTGAACCCACAACCGTGCGGCCCGTGAGCAGGCACTCTACCCACTAGGCCACCGCGGTCCCCCTAGGCCACCGCGGTCCCCTTATTAGTAGCTGATAAGATAGGATAAATATTTCCATCAGATCTGTCTCCGAGCTATATCCCCTACAAAATCCAGTTTGTAGTTGTAGTAGATTGAAATTATATTTAATAAATTGTTGCTTTATATTTTTTTTCAAAGATTTCGGATGTCGTTAGAAAACCTTCTAACCGACTAGTAACCACTAGTCGGTTGCAAATCCTTAAGTCCAAAGGGGTTATTCACTTTTAGTATAGGATTAATAACGTGTTTCCAACAATTAGGAAAAACGATTTCTAGATGCAGCTGTTAATACAGTGTGCAATGATAGCAAAACAGCAGCATCGTAATGTTTACATTATCATACCCAATTACAGATGATTTAATTTGAAGTAGGAAGCTGCATATAGTTTGGTTATCAAATAATTCAAACTTAAATTAGGCATTGGAAGGAAGAAATTTATTAGAAAACATTTCATTATTATTGAAAATACAAATATATTGCCCTGCAAATTGCAGTAGCTTTGAAAACTAAGAATTAGTCTATACTATAAGAAACAAGCAAATATGATTATTAAAAAAATTGTAATTGTTTTTTTGTGCCAAGAAAAGATGTTTTTCGTAATTGTAAGAGACTTGTGAAAGAATCCTAAACCCGCGCACATAATTTGTACCATAGTTTCTAATTTTGAATGAATTAACCAGAGTTTTGAAGATATATACAAGGTAGTCCTTAAATATATACAAAACATGACACAAAATTAATATTGCTTTGATCAATGTAAACATTTCGATTACGTAAGCAACTATCGTCGATTTATTGACAGTTTTAAGATTCTTTGCAGTAGGTAGTCTAATAATAGACTATTTTTAGAATTTAGTTAATGGTAGCTGAAGGATTCAGGTACTATTGGTATAAGATGCATAGGTAAGAGATTTGTTTTTGAGGAAGGAGGGGGAAGATGATGAATTAGGATTTAGAGAGATAATTGTTAAATGCCACGTATGGGCCCAGTCAATAAAGAGATTGACATCTTCCTGAAGATGAAATACGCCTGTGCGCGGTTTATTGTGGGATACCCAAAGGGCTGTGTCATCGGCATGGATAGATAGATAGATATTTATTAGTACTTTTGTCAACAAATGAGTGTACACGTCAATACAATAATGACATTATACAAATTATATAGTTACAATAATTAGATATGTTTGAATAAGTGAGCGGTTTGGGTGAAGAACGTATCCTGCAGAAATGCATGAGCGGAATATTAAGAATAAGAAGGATATAAAAATGCATTGGAGATTTTGATAAAAGAGATCACCTCTTTTATCAAAAACTACAATGCGTAAGGGTGAAATGACTTCGTTGAGAGTAAATTCAGTTAGGGGGAGGAGTTGGAGGAGGTTGAAACGGTGGTTGGCTTAAAGTCGGTGTGAAATTTGCCCTTGATTGAGGAGGAATGGATTTTGGTAAGGTGGAAGGCAAAGCACTCGGTGATGTCAGAGAGATCGGCAGTGAGAGAATCAGAAGTAGTTATTAGAGGAGGTATAATCGTGGAGGTGATGTTACGTACGGCTGCGTCAATGTCGTCTGTCGATAATAGATCAGGTTAGAAGAATTTTAGGGTGGTTTGGAAGGCGTTCCAATTTGTTTGAAAGAAAATTTTCTTTGGAGGGAAGAGAAGGAGCTAGGGAGGATTAAAGAGAGAGGAAGGGGGGGAAAGAGGAAGGTGATCGCTGTTGATTTAGTCGCCTATGGAGCAAGGGCCAAGCGGGGAGGTGAGGAGGAAGTTTTTAAGTTCGCGACCGTACTGTCTCCAAAAAATGGAAGACCTGGCATTGAAGTCGCCTAGGATGACACATGAGTCTTGCGAGAACACTTTAACGGTGCTTGCAATGCTAATAATACACGCAGGAATTAACCATAGATATGAATTTGTTTTATATCCATAAAAAATTGAATGCCAATTGGTGGTTTAATTTTAGATGTATTGTTTTTATTGTACCTGAATGGTACTGAAGGAATGTGTGATCAAAAACACAATCTCTTGATAAATGGTTTATTCTTTCATGAACTCACTTTTCTGGCGATAATCTCAAGAACTGTTGTATGTTATAATTGACTCCAATTATTCTCTCTAGGTTCTCTAATATCTTATATTCGCTTTTGTGACGTTTAATGCAGTACTAGTAAGCTGCATCAACTCGTACAATGTTAGATTTATTATCGGAATAAGTAATGTTTCTGATGATCTCTGCCTTCTCAATTAATTCCTGTTTTATTTCAAGATACGTTGGTAATGGGTTACTTTTACCTAAGCTTAATGGTTCCTTTCATATATTGCAATTAGCTCTAATAATCCTTAATTTTCTTAATTGGCTTGTTGGTACGTGTATAATATGTTGTTGCATCATATTATCTTTGGTCCTGTTTCTCACTGATTACGGTCAGGTTCACGTGGTTCTGAAACCCTATTAAGTGTGCTTTCAATCTCCCCTCTGTGCCATATAACAATTGTAGTGCAGTTAATATGACCCCTTTTACATGGGTCTGTTTCTGAATCAGTTTATGTTGATTCTCAACCAACATTTCAATCTGTTGATATACTTCGTAGTTAATTCCGAAAACTGATATTAAGGTAGTTCCTATTACGCTACGCTGGGTTCTGCTTTGCTTTGGTGGGACATCTGACTTCGCGACATACTCCTTGATGTGTTGAAGGTTTTGTATATCTTTACATAATTGATCCTTTATATATTTATTTTCACTCCATATACTTACTTCCCTTAGAGGTAGGCTTAGTAGTCTTTCTTGTGCAGAAGTCAATGTGTTTTGTGTCGTAAATCCGACCTCTCGTCCGGAGATCTCTGTTGTCCACAGAGTGGGTGCCATAACACAGATTGCTATATTGATGCAATAATTAGTTTTCATTCAGATCATTTATTCCCAATCTGAGTATATTGTGTGTGTCTAATGAATTTTTGAAAAACTAATGATATTAGAATTTATCTATGCAAGTTAAATATGAGGAAATATGGCAACTATATTTTATGTGCATAGGATGCGTACGTGTTTAATCACTTTATTAATGAATGTATTATTAAGTCATATTTTAAATAAATAATTAATCCTTTAAGAAGTATATAAGAGACATTGGCATTTAATTATTAGATATGATTATATATGTCAACACTAGAAGAAGAGGGCAAAATTAAAGCTACAAAATAAATAAAGATGTTGTCCCAATTCTCAAGACGTAGATAATGTCTAAATTCAATTGTTTGTCAATGCTGCACCGGTAAATAATTAATTATTTACATTTATAAGTACCCATAGCAGACTTTTTATGTGTGATGATATCGTTTTTAAATGTGCCTTAAAAATCTAACATCGGCAATATTTCGATTCTATTTAAAATTAGTTATTCTCGTAACGGCTTTTCACTTGGTAAGACGAACGTGAGACATAGCTTCCCTGAGGAACTGAAGTAAAGCGAAACACGTGTCTACAAATTGGTTGCTTGTCTGGTTTAAATCGATGGGAGGGCAAAGAGTTCCGCTGCACGTAGACCCCAATGGACCCTTTGTGCGTCCTCCCACTTGAGTCTTCATTTGCCAACACAGGGCATTGGCAAATGCTAGGACTGCAGCAAGAGGAACTCGGAGGATGTCAGATGGATCCCTCTCCCATTGTGGGTTTACGTAGGTTGGATAATACGGGACAGTTTCTAGACTTCTAGACATATACTTCTAAGTATATGTTCCGCGGTTTCCTCTTCTGCTTCACACCCTCTGTAGATAGGACTAGATTTTAGTCCCAGTTTGTTCAGGTGTGATCGTAAATTGCAGTGTCCTGTAAGAAGCCGTAGGTTTTCTCTGGACGGTTGCATACAGTATCTGGCCATTTTGGTGTTCATTGCGATGAAGTTTTTTGAGACTCTACAGCCAGGTATGTTGTCCCATCGCTCCTTGTGGCATCTGAGTGATACAGTTTTCAGTACTCAGATCTAGCAGAGAGGAGATCGGTCTGCTTACCGTTTGTCCGGATGCCTTCCACGCCAAACCATCTGCTATTCTGTTCCCTCTGCTATTGTTGTGTCCTTTTACCAAGCATAGAGTTACCTCGTTGTCACGTGGCACTTCTTCTAGGGCTTTGCAGATTCCAACGTTAAGATTGCCGCTCTGCTATCCGTTATAATGTGTATGTTTTTACCCTTAATCTTCTTGTCAGAGGATGCTTTTGCTGCATACAGTATACCTACGAGTTTCACCATTATTGGTGTGGTCATTATCTTACCTATAGCAGTACTGTTTTTTAGGGACAGGTTTTTGCAGAAAATTCCTATACCAGCCCCTGCTTTCGATGACGACCCATCAGTGTATATATGGATGTCTTTGTGCTTGCTTCCTACTCCTGAGTTTTCGAATCTCAGGTCTATTTGAAGCTTCCTGTTGAAAATGTATTTTCGAGGGATGTTATCCACCGGCACCATAATCTCGGGATTACTTTTCCTTAGATACTCTAAGATTATGTTGTGTTCACCTCCTCCGTTGCTTACAAGCCATGTCTTTGTTGCTCGAAGCCTTATTGCCGCCGCTGCTGCCTGTTCTCTTATAAATATGTCCAAGGGTGACAGGTGCAGCAGGGCTTCCAGAGCCGCTGTTTGTGTTGTTCTTATGGCTCCTGTCACACTCAAAAGGGCGTGGTCTAGTAGCCTCGCGGCAGATTTCGTAGTCGTTTTTGTCCACCATATTAATGATGCATATGCCAACTGTTACCGGCGCTTCAGCGGAATCGCCGTAACTTTGATTTAATCAGTTTTTTATATAATTATTTTCGGGCAACATAATTTTGATTATCTTTTTACATCGGTACCCACATGTTTATACTTGTTAGAATCAGCTTCTTAAATCAAATTAGTTTTAAAATGAGTAAAGTCAGTATTACATACATTGAGAGTTTAATTTGTATATTTGTATATATTTAATATATAAGTTTAGATAAGTAGTTTAGGATTAGGATTTCTTGAAAGTTTTACACTCGTAAAATTTACATAAGTTTTTGCGTTACGCCCAAGAAAGCTGTACCAAATATTTTTCCAGGTATTCGTTACGCCCCAAGATTACGCTCGGACAAATTTGATAATCCCTTTTACAGCGCTCGGCTGTTTAAAGACAGCCGGCCTATTGTCCGGCGTAATTTTGGGAAAGTACGCGAAAAATACTTTGGTACAGCTGCGACATCATTTAATTTAACGCGTTATTTGTTTATACGTTTTTATTAATTTCTAAGCAAACCAAAATCAAATACGACCACCACAAACACCACATCAATCAAGTTATTTTTGTATACATAATTTTAAAATGTAATTTTTGTTATAACCACAACCATCGTCGAAAATTTATAAAAGGGAACATCGTCGTTTAACTACCAATAATGGTAGAAGTCCTATCGTTGGTACGGTGGTTACAACTGCAACATGTAAAACATTAATTTGTAAATTGTTATTTTTTTTGTAATCAAATTTAATTTTGATTACGCAGTTGTAGCTCCGTACTGGTTCCCGGCGTTAGGCATTTTGAAGAGCGCATGCGCGCGCCCTTTGCGTTACGAGAAGGGATGCAAATACGTCCCCAGCCACTGGTATTAACCAATGGGAGAAGAGCTACCCCACCGCCTTCTCCGTGTAATAAAACTGTTGGAGCTGCCCTGAAACAGTTAGTGGTTTGAAAATTTTGAAGAGTGGTTGTTGTGAATTTTGGAACAAGTGGTTTTTGTAATTTCAATTAGTGGTTTCTAAAATTTTGAGTCAGTGGCTTCTTATATTTTTGAACAGTGGTTCTAAATGTGGTTTGCATTTGATTAATGATCTTTTTTTTTGTCGTTGAATATCAACTTAATTAATTAATTTTTTTCTCTTATAAATTAGGTGAACGTCAATTCACATTAACTTTTTTTTTATATACGCGAGTGTAAAATCTTATTTCTAATATCTGTACATTATTTTTTTTTGTAATTCATATTTTCGGTTAATGTTCATAGATAGTTTTTTTTTTACTTCGCTGTTATTTGTTTTTTTTTGATTTGAATTGTTTATGTTTTTTATTTGAATAAATCAAATCATTTATTTGTTGACCACTGAAACAAATTTTCATTTCGCAACCCTTTCAATCAATTAAAGCCATTAAATCTATGTGTTGTGTGTTCGTGCCATCCAAGTCCAGTTAGAATCCTGGTATGAAAGAAGACAGCAACTCTAAACCTAAAGGTTTAGGGCAACAAGGGTAAGTAACAGTTTTTTTTTTTTTTTAAATTATAATATTCATCAAGTGAGCCTAGCCGGAGGTTAACAGGAAGCACTACAACTTCTATGATTTTTGCCTATCGTGGTGCCCCCCAGTTACAATTGGCGCCCAACTTGTTTGGTCGAGAATAAAAGCCCACGACCCTGAGCGTGTAACATCTATTTGATTTTTTAATTTTGATTTCATTTGGTGGAGTAGAATTTATTTAGGGATTACTTAAGTTGTCCCCTGTTACAATTGGCGCCCAACTTTTTTGGTCGAGAATAATAGCCCACGACCCTGAGCGTATATCATTTATTTGATTTTTTTAAATATTTTATTTTGCATTTGGTGGATTATAATTTATTTAGGGATTACGTAAGTTGTCCCCTGTTACAATTAGCGCCCAAGTCGAAGTTGAAGAAAACGCCAACATCCTTGGGAACAGAAGACCTGTGTGTATTTCTTTGTTTTTGTTTTCTTTTATATCCAGTTAATAGGAACTCTACGACCTTGGATTTTTTTTTGTAGATTGCATTTGTTTTTGCTAGTGTTTTAACGTTATTTATTTAGGATTCTTGCTTGCCTGTTTCGATTGGATCGAGAAAATCTGACTCTGCATATTTTCTGTTGATTTCTTTTGTTTGTATGCAATCTGTACAATTGATGCCCTTCAGATATGTTTTAGGGTTTTCTAGATTCGTAGATTCAGTTAGTTTAGCAATTTATATTTGGGTATTAAGCTAGTAAAAATTCTTATTTCAAGTCAATTAATATTTTTGCCACACTGTCATTATCTTTTAGGCGCGACGGGGCCGTAGTCCAACACTGATATACTTAGTAAAATCGTGATATTTTAGGTTCATAAATCACAACGGGGCCGTAGTTTTTTTTTCGCACCATTAAAACATTAAAACCGTGATTTTTCTTAATTTTTGAATCGCGACGGGGCCGTATTTTTTGCTAATTTCAGATAATTTTGATTTAAAAACATAGCAAATTTAATAATCTTTTTAACCGGTTACTTTATATTTCATTGGATTATTTTATCATATTGATTTTGGTTTATACATCACGACGAAACCGTAATTACAATTATCCTATATTTTTAACACTCTTAGCCACTAGTTTTTTTTAATTCCGGGTAATCACATAATCAATTGGTATTTATCAATTTTGTTGATTGGTTTAAAAACGAATTTTACTTTTTTCTCTCGACTGTTTGTTTTGGTTATATATTTTTTTGTTATTTAATTTATTAACAACACTCATTTTTTTTTTGGTAATAACTCTTACGGGGCCGATTATTTTTGAATTCATAATTTTTAATTAAATTTTAAAAATGAGTAGCCAAAACCAAGAAACATTTTCTCAAGTAGGGTCTCGCGATATATATGTTTCGTCGGGTGACGATATTCGATCAAACGCTTCTTCGCGTCACTCGCAACTCCTCGCCATAGACAACGATTTTGAGCGTAAGAAGCAAGCGCTGATTGTTAGGTACGAGGAACAGCTCCGCGAGGAGAAGAAACGGCTTGAACGAGAGAATCTGAAACGTGTGGAGCGTGAGCTTGGTGAAATACGGGAGAGGTATGAAAATCAGCTCCGGGAATTAACGGATCCCTGTAATGAAGATGTTTCGTCAGAACCTCGCACCATTCAACAGCCCTCAACTCACATTGATTCCGATCTAGGTATTATGTCGCTCATTAATATAATCCGCGACAGTTGCTTGCAGCAAGTCCGCGAAATGCGAGTGGAATTTCAACGCGAGCAACGAGAACTTAGGTCGGACATTCAGCAGCTGCTCGAAAGAAACAATCATCGTAGTCCCAGCGAAATAAGCAGAGAGAGGGATGTTGATTATAACTTTGATCGCGATTGTGACCAAAGGCAATCGCGGCTTGATCGATCATCCCCTCAACGTGATGAGCGGCCTGATAACGTAATCGTAGCTAAGGACATCGCGGATATTATCCGAGAAGTGAAGAGGACGGAACCGGAGGCGCCATCGATGTTCAACGGTGGAGATCCATATAAATTCATCGATCGTCTAGAAAAGGAGTTTACAGGCTTGAAATTGGAGGATAGCGAGAAGAATCGGCGAGCACTCACTAGACTCAATCCAACATATGTCGCGAAATTTGGCGGTTATTTCGCAGAAGAAATTCCCTGGAACCAAGCCAAGGAGTTGTTCTGTGACTCATTCGACCCCGATACTGTAGCCCACGATGAAGCTATCGAGTTACTCTTGACACCACAAGGAGACACTCAACCAGGTGTATTCGCTTTGCGTAAACAAACTTTGTTTAATCGGTTTGCAGCGAGTGACTGGACTGAAACCTTCATGACGAAAGTAATGTGGCGACTTTCGTCTCCGTCCCTTCGTCAAGAACTCTTCTTTCGTCCTGCAACGGTCGCCGAATTCGTTTGTAAAGCTGCACGGTTATCGGCGTCAGAATTAAAACCAATGCCCCGTATAGCAACCGGAAACGATGTCGTCATGCAGTCTCAAGGAAGAAATAATTTCCCAGTCAGACAGGACATACCCGCCAACCGCCCCTATACGCCGCCCGGAAAGCAGCAAGAATCACCGAAACAAAATAAATTTCGTCAAGATAATCGACGAGAATATTACGGTAAGAGAGATACTCGTAGACCGCGAACGCCTCCCCAAGATTGGCGTACTAGATCGTCTTCGCGTAACGATAAACATACCGCCCAATCCCCGCGAAAGCAGCGCAAATATGAACCAGTTGACCAGCAGCAAACTAAAGGAACTATAAGAGGCGCTAACTCACTACCATCCAGGAAACCGCCCTTCTGCAAACGGTGTCGTGGAGGAAGGCACTGGTATGCAGAGTGCCCTAATCAGCAGGGAAACGGCTTTCAGGGCGGCCGCCAGCAATCAAGACGGTCATAGGTCGCCCTAATAAAAGGTCTGCTACCCGAAAACATCCCCGCCGCTCAAACAGGACAATGCCTCTCGTTCGTGTTCAAAATTGTGAAAGTGATAGTGATTTTTCCCCCCTAGACATTCAAATAGACGCTAGTTCCGCGCATTTGCCTTTTAATCCCAAGTTAGAACCGCTTTCCACAATGTCGTGCCAGTTTAATAGATTGATCATGCTACCTTTGATATTAGATAAAAAGACAATTACGTGCCTCTTAGATCCCGGAGCCGTACAAAACTTTGTGAAGCCGGAAATTGCAGAGAAATTTACTCCGGTCAGTATTAAAACTAATTTAGCCAGTAATTGTGCCACAGCTGATGTAACGGGGATTACCCATATTAACTTTAAACTAGGAAATTCGGAATTCAACGAAGAATTTTATGTAATGCCAGATCTCCGCTATGAAGCAATTCTAGGGCTCGGATTTTTCATTAAGCATGACGCGGTAATAGACTGCAGTAAACGATGCATTCACCTGGGGTCTGGATTACGTCAAACAATTTACTGGACACAAGAAAAACGGGACTGCGACATTGAAATTCCCGAACTAAACCACGAATTCACAGGACATTCCACAGAGCTCTTTTATGAATTGGTTCAACGTTTTGCCCGTATTTTTACACCCAGGGATCAGTTCGCGCACCGTCCTCGTACCTCTGAGCACAGGATACAATTAAAACATAAAAATCCCATTACAATCAGACCTTACCGAGTAAATCCAGAAAAGAAACTTAAGATTGACCGGGAAATTGCTGACTTACTAACGCAGGGAATAATCGAACCGTCAGTTAGCCCCTAGGCATCCCCTATTGTTCTAGTACAAAAGAAAGATGGCGAAAATCGATTCTGTATTGATTACAGAAAATTAAATGATGCAACAATTTCGGAACCTACTCCAATGCCAGTAATCCAGGAGACAATTCGGGACCTCGGTGATGCGAAAATATTTTCGACACTAGATTTAAAAAGCGGTTACTGGCAAGTCCCCATGGAAGCAAATTCAAAGCGGTATACAGCATTTAGCACGCCCGATGGTGGGCATTATCAATTCAAGGTTATGCCATTTGGATTGAAAAACGCCCCGGCGACTTTTCAACGACTCATGAGCCAAGAAGTTCTTTCAGGATTTCTCCACGACTTCGTGATGGTATATTTGGACGATATTATCATTTTCTCTAATTCGCCAGAAGAACATCTTCGTCATCTTGCCCTCGTATTTGAGAGACTTGAGCAATTTGATTTGCGTCTAAGTAAAGATAAATGCTCATTTGGAAAATCGTCGCTAGAGTATTTAGGCCATATAGTGGATGCTGACACGACTCGTCCACTAGAAAAACATTTACACCAAATTCGTGACCACAGCGTACCGAAAACGCGCCGACAATTACGGAAATTTCTTGGTTTATGTAATTGGGTGCGACAATATATAGACGGTTTTTCAAATATAGTTTCCCCCTTAACTGAACTGACAGGCACGAACAAACCGTTCAAATGGACGCCCGCAGCAACACAGGCCATGCAAGAAATTCAGGGAGCAGTACAAAAGCCACTTCGCCTTCATCGTCCCATTCCAGGATTGCCATTTACGGTACAAACCGATGCCTCTCAGCTCGGTATATCGGCGGTTTTGTATCAGATGGATAATAGCGGATCAAGGCGAATTATCAGTTTCGATTCCCGTAAGTTCAACGATACACACAAGCGATATCATATCAATGAACAGGAATGTTTCGCGCTTGTGTGGGCGTTGCAACGTTACCGCCCCCTATTGGAAGGACGACATTTCCGCGTGGTTACCGATTCGAAAGCATTAACTTGGCTTAATAATTTTAAGGACCATCGTTCGAAATTAACAAAATGGGCTCTGTTAATACAATCTTTTGACTTCGAGATTCATCACTGCCCAGGCAAAGAAAATGAACTTCCTGATCTCCTGAGCAGAAACCCGGAAAATTGCATTCCCGAGGACATTCCTGAGCTCGAAACAATTTTACCCCCATCCCTGAATGTAATTGACGCGTCATTGGTGCAGACCGTAGTTGATCGCCAGCGAGACGATCAAGAATGCCAAGAGAAAATTCAAATCCTTCAGGATGTGAACCATCATAGGTTTAAAGATGTCGAAGAAAAATTGGAGATTTTCGAAGGGCTCTTATATCACAAAGCAACAGATACTAATCCTCGAACACTTTTTATTCCAGTTGCTGCTAGACCGCGTGTACTTCATAGTCTCCATGACGAGGCCATTCACCCAGGACGAGATGAAACTATTAGGAGCATACGCACTAAATATTATTGGCCCACCATTCCATCGGATGTAAGGCGGTACGTTCGGGAATGTTTAGTGTGTATTGCGACGAAGCGTGGAAAACCACAAGGTCCAGTACCATTAAAAGCGCGAATCCCCGTTTCGCCTTTCCATACCGTTGCGGTTGATTTAATCGGTCCGCTACCATTGACTCGCACGAAAAAGAGGCATGTCCTAGTGATAACGGATTTGTTTACGAAGTGGACCGAAGCCTTCCCTTTAGGACAAGCGCGTTCCGGAAATATAACGCGCTTAATGGAGGAGCAAGTTTTCCACAGATTCGGTTATCCTAGGGCAATTATTAGTGATAACGGACCGCAATTTACTTCTCGGTTCTGGAAGCAGCAATGTAGACGCTGGGGCGCGACTACATTTTATACACCCATTTACCATCCCAGAGCCAATCCGACGGAGCGGCGTAACCAGGAATTAAAAAAATGTTTACGCATAAAGATGCAGAATCAACCTGGACACCAATGGGCCCAACACATACAGCCGATCCTGTTCGAATTAAGGACTCGCGCCAACGCAGCCACTGGACTTACCCCGGGAAAAGCGTTACTTGGATACGATCTTCCACGGCCAGGAGAACGTGAAATCATCCCGATACAAGCACCCAACTCTGTCGAGCGAGATGAACGTCTGAACAATATCCGAGGCCGTCAATTAGAGTATGTTCAACGTTACGAGGATCCAGAAGAAGAAGCTAAGTTTCATGAAGGGCAGCTTGTCGTTATACGAAACCACCCGCCAAACGATGCCATAAATCCTGCTAGCTTCGCCCCTAAATGGCTAGGACCATACCCTGTTCAGGAAGCCTTCGCAGGAAGAGTGTACGATGTGGATCGCGGTGGACAACTTGTTCGTGTTCACGCCGACGACATGAGGCCAGTTCATCAACGCGAACTTCCAGAGATGCCTCTTCGCCATCGTAGATCACCGACCCCAGAGCAGGAGGAACCTGACGACGCTGATAATCCTACAGAGACAGAACACCAGCGCGAACTCCGACGACATCGACGATGACACGCCCAGTGAAAAGACACTTTTAAATGGACGCTTCAGTGCGCGAATTTAGTTCGTTAGTTAACGCGAGTGTTTTCAATATAACTATTTTTGCCACTATATTATATTGAAACATTGTGTACTCCATGGACGCCTCGTGTGCGATAGTATAGTGTTAAACAAACCCTTTTAACATAGTGTTGAACAATTTTTTTTCCCCAGTGCGTTTAATTCCAAGACCCGCCCTTAGCCGACGGCACCGCGACGGACAACGCGTGTACCTTGGACTCCACCCTACAGGACGAGGGTAACATCAAGAGACGTTCTGTGACGCCGGACTGCGACACAAATTCGCCGTCTTATTCAGAAAAGCGAAGCCACATCTCCGCTTATTCAGCTGGTGCAGATCTGTGAAATCGTCTCTAAACCCAAGGCGTCGAGACGCCCTTCGCCATGCAGCCAGCCATACTGTCGATGGGCAGTAATCCCATCGTGGCGCCCAATTAAGATGTTCTGGCACATATGCCTACCTGGAGCAGCCGTAGCCGAAGGCAAAGTCAGAACATCACACCACTCAACTTTCCGGACATTTGGAACCACCCGGACTTAATTTGTCTACCGCGAAGCTGAGGTATGACCATTTGGAACACAACCCTATTATGCCCTTTGTTGTGCTCTTACATTTTTTTGCTCAATTTTTCCCTTTTCTATTAACTATCAATGTATGTACCTATCGCAGTTTGTTATAGCATTGCATTTTATTTCATTTAGATGTAAGCTGACTTCACTCATTTTCCGGGGCCGTTTGTTACCGGCGCTTCAGCGGAATCGCCGTAACTTTGATTTAATCAGTTTTTTATATAATTATTTTCGGGCAACATAATTTTGATTATCTTTTTACATCGGTACCCACATGTTTATACTTGTTAGAATCAGCTTCTTAAATCAAATTAGTTTTAAAATGAGTAAAGTCAGTATTACATACATTGAGAGTTTAATTTGTATATTTGTATATATTTAATATATAAGTTTAGATAAGTAGTTTAGGATTAGGATTTCTTGAAAGTTTTACACTCGTAAAATTTACATAAGTTTTTGCGTTACGCCCAAGAAAGCTGTACCAAATATTTTTCCAGGTATTCGTTACGCCCCAAGATTACGCTCGGACAAATTTGATAATCCCTTTTACAGCGCTCGGCTGTTTAAAGACAGCCGGCCTATTGTCCGGCGTAATTTTGGGAAAGTACGCGAAAAATACTTTGGTACAGCTGCGACATCATTTAATTTAACGCGTTATTTGTTTATACGTTTTTATTAATTTCTAAGCAAACCAAAATCAAATACGACCACCACAAACACCACATCAATCAAGTTATTTTTGTATACATAATTTTAAAATGTAATTTTTGTTATAACCACAACCATCGTCGAAAATTTATAAAAGGGAACATCGTCGTTTAACTACCAATAATGGTAGAAGTCCTATCGTTGGTACGGTGGTTACAACTGCAACATGTAAAACATTAATTTGTAAATTGTTATTTTTTTTGTAATCAAATTTAATTTTGATTACGCAGTTGTAGCTCCGTACTGGTTCCCGGCGTTAGGCATTTTGAAGAGCGCATGCGCGCGCCCTTTGCGTTACGAGAAGGGATGCAAATACGTCCCCAGCCACTGGTATTAACCAATGGGAGAAGAGCTACCCCACCGCCTTCTCCGTGTAATAAAACTGTTGGAGCTGCCCTGAAACAGTTAGTGGTTTGAAAATTTTGAAGAGTGGTTGTTGTGAATTTTGGAACAAGTGGTTTTTGTAATTTCAATTAGTGGTTTCTAAAATTTTGAGTCAGTGGCTTCTTATATTTTTGAACAGTGGTTCTAAATGTGGTTTGCATTTGATTAATGATCTTTTTTTTTGTCGTTGAATATCAACTTAATTAATTAATTTTTTTCTCTTATAAATTAGGTGAACGTCAATTCACATTAACTTTTTTTTTATATACGCGAGTGTAAAATCTTATTTCTAATATCTGTACATTATTTTTTTTTGTAATTCATATTTTCGGTTAATGTTCATAGATAGTTTTTTTTTTACTTCGCTGTTATTTGTTTTTTTTTGATTTGAATTGTTTATGTTTTTTATTTGAATAAATCAAATCATTTATTTGTTGACCACTGAAACAAATTTTCATTTCGCAACCCTTTCAATCAATTAAAGCCATTAAATCTATGTGTTGTGTGTTCGTGCCATCCAAGTCCAGTTAGAATCCTGGTATGAAAGAAGACAGCAACTCTAAACCTAAAGGTTTAGGGCAACAAGGGTAAGTAACAGTTTTTTTTTTTTTTTAAATTATAATATTCATCAAGTGAGCCTAGCCGGAGGTTAACAGGAAGCACTACAACTTCTATGATTTTTGCCTATCGTGGTGCCCCCCTGTTACACAACATTGGCCGCACTATGGCTGTGTAAGTCCATGGGACGACCTTTGGAGAAAGTCCCCATGTTTTCCCCACAGCTCCTCTACATTGCCAGAGGGCTACACATGCTTTCTTAGATCTCTCCGTCAGGTGGGCATTCCAGTTTAGTTTTTTGTCTAGAAGAATGCAAAAGTATTTGACTTCATCGTTTCGCTAGCATACTTTCCGAGTTGCCGGAAAATAGGATCGTGATATCGTCGTCGTATCTTACCGTGTAGAAGCCCTATTTATTCACTGCCTCCAGTAGCTCGTCTACGACTAGGTTCCGTAGTAGGGGAGACAGCACTCCTTCCTATGGGCAACCCTTTGCGACCTGGCATACAAGTTTCGTGTCGCCTATTGAAATCTTGGCTGTCCTTTATTGCAGCATGTTGGAGATCCACTGGCTTAAAGCAAGCGGAACTTCCCTGCGTCGAAGTGGCGCTGTTATCTTTGGGAAAGAGGTCTTAACAAAGTCCATAAAAGTCGCCAGGGTGAAGGTTTTTTGCTCGAAGGTTCGACCAATTCTGCTCGCAAGTCCGTCGACTTGCCATCACAGTATGCATGTTGATTGGGATGTAAAGGGTGTTTCACTAAGACTGTTTAACTGATGTATCAATCGCACAGCCTCTCAAGTATCTTTAATAGAAAAGGCGAGGCTTATTGGTCGGTATGCTTTCGCTGTAGTATAGTCCAAGCGTCCTGGTTTTGGTATGAAGATTACTTCAGTTTCCCTCCATGCATAGGGTGTGTAGCTGAAGGCAATACACCCCCTGTACACGAGGGTGTTCAGGATAACATCCTTGCCCCACTGTATAAGAGCCGGATAAATCCCGTCCAACCCTGGGGATTTGTATGGCGAAAAACTGCCCAGTCTACCGATGGAGCCCGCCAGGTCCCAATCCGGTTTGGTTCAGGACTCTGTGGAGGTGTCCATTTGGCTCCACTTCTGGGTAAAGGTTCAGCCCGGGAAATGGGTCCTCAATAAAAGTTTGCCTCTGTTTTCAGGTGAGTCCGTATAGGAGCCATACTCCCTTTTAATGCTAGTGAGTTTTGGTAAGGAGTTTCTGGAGAAGGCCTGTTTTAGACGTGATGTTTCCGAGGCATTTTCTACTTTGTCTACAGATAATAATAATATAATGTAATTTCGTGGCGCGGTTAAAAATGTGTTTTTTTTTTTAATAAACGATAATATTTATCTATGAACAGATTTAATTTAATTTGCAAATTTTCACTATTGCACTAGTTCGGATATATTGGAATGTTAAAAAATCACCACATTGAACGTAAATCCGGATTATATGTGACACTTTAATTTTCCACACGACGCGCATCCTAGCTGGTTACTGCGATGAGACGCTTTCGTTTTATTTTTAACATATATTTGCTATATGTGGATTTAAAGTGCCACCATAACTCAGATATAAATTTTTATGCACAAGCGTGCATAATAAGTAACATAATCTATAATGCATGCGGACTTGTCGATTTGTGAGAAACATTAACATGTAAAATATTAAATGAAAAAAAAGGTAACAAAAAAATGTTTTGTTTGGAATACATATATTCAATAAATTATTTATTAATGGACATTATATAAAAAATGTTTAAAGAAATTATTTCTAATCAATATTTTAAAACATGAATACTTTCTTTGTGTAAATATTAAATTGTATATATAATAAAGTAAAAACTAATATTTACATGTAATTATCTCCCTGTAACTTTTTTATGTTACCTAATAAATAAAACATGGCTCTGAGGAAAAAATCAGCTGCAACCGTCGAGACAAAAGCATATTTTCAAGAGTTTGACAAACAGTATTTTTTTGGAGGAGTTAAGCAAATGGCAGAAACGCTGGGAAAAGTGTATTGTACATAAAGGATATTAATGAAGAAGAACTTTGTTTTACCATTAATTTAAAATTACACGTGACTATAGTTTCAACTAACAACTAGGCAATATCAAACATAAATTGTTTTAAAATTATGAAATCTAACTTATTTATACAAAAGAGTTAAATAGCTGCGTGTATATTACGACAAGCTGGTCCAATTATTCTTGACTTTCAAAATTCCAATCGCTTCTAGTATATACTACAAAGTAAACCAAACTTCTCCACAATTTAGCATTTAAAGATATTAGGTTGAAAAATAAAACACAGGTATTCATCCCTCTTATAGAGGAACTGTTTTTTTCAGAATATTCATAAAATGTAAATAAATAATAATTGAGTAAATTCATAAAATTAAGTTTGGTGAAGAAAAGCACTTGTTATGTTCCATATTTTTATTTACAGTTTCCTGACACGTGTTTCGAACTTTGCAGTTCATTATCAAAGGTAATACTCAGTATTACCTATAACAAGTGCTTTTCTTCACCAAACTTATATATCCGGTTCCATCAAGAATGTAGCATAATAAGCATTACCTTCATAAAATTAATATAAATTAATGTATTTAAGTTTCTTTTAATGATAAGATATATGCGGGTTTAGGTGAGACAATTTTTAGTAATTCTTCATTTATTATGTGCAGTTTGTTTTATGCTTTATATCGATACAAAAGCCTGTAAAATATAAACTTTCCGAATAAGAAGCGGAATTTTAAGTTTAGATTTAAAAATAACTGGAAGAGATTGAGCATCGCGGACAAGGGGAAACCAGTAGAAAGAGGCTTCATATGGACAGAGATTAAAGGGAACAAACAAGTGAAAAGACTTGCTAATTTAAAGCCTTTGACATCAATCCTGAAATTTGATCGAAGCCCCATTTCCCCCGGGCTCATTTAATAAAGCGAAACTTCCTCTCAGCAAAGTACGAAAAAAAAACAGACATCACAATCAATAATAATAATAATAATAATAATAATAATAGATTTATTTACGGAATTCTCCTTTTTACAAAAATACAACATATTATATAAAGTATAAGTTTAAACAATATTACCTCAAAAATAAATGATTAAAAATTAGATCAACTTAAAATTAACTTAATAACCATGAAATAATGAGCGCGAGTTAACAAAATACTATCAAAAACAAAACAAAAGTATAAACACTGTGAAAATAACAATTAATTACACTATAAAGGGGTACCATAACATTGATACCTATTGCGCCAGCTTATTCTTAAGATTAAATTTGAATTGATTGTATCCAGAATCGAAAATATTGAACCATGTGTGTTTATTATATTGATTTGCTAGTTCCATCATTCTATTTGCTGGACTCGAATGAGAAGCATAGTTAGTTCTAAATGTGGACAATCTAATGGGTGCATTAATATTTCTGTCGCTGCTTGGAAGCAATCAATTGACATCTTTATTCGTAATTCTTGTTTTTCAGTAAGCTGAATTTAAGTTTATTGCCTGATAATACCTCATAATATGTTTTCTATTTCTATGGGCATTTGTTTATTTATTTATTTTAAATACAGACAAATAATATCAAATAATAATAAATAATAATCACCTGTTTTGTTTAGCGTTAATTGCATAACGATTTAAAATATTTTTTATGCATTTGCCCGTAATTTACGGAACAATAAAATATCTTAGAATAATATTCCTTTTAATTTAAGTCTAATACATTGCTTAATTTAAAATTTATCTCTATTCACTCCATCTTTCGTTTTCCTCATCCTTATCATCATAGTCATTTCATAAATTAACATTTTTTACTTTTAATAAATTGATAATCTTATGCACAATTAATAACTTAAACATCAGATAGTTTCTGTATCCTAATGATGCTTAGCGTCTTTATCGTCATAATTATCACAATAGTAAAATACATTTTTCGATTGTTTGGTGGTTAGACATATTCGACGATATATTTAAATTTAAAATTGTTTCCTGAAAAGTTTTTGAATCAAGAATCTAGATTTTTTTTTTAGACTTTTTAAAGACAATGGCAAATAATATAGCTATAGTAACTGTTTAATTTAATGTTAACAACGCCTTTATTAAAAGTTTGCTTTCTTAAGAAATCTAACGCCTACAAATTAAGTATGTATCATTAAACGGCATTTATATTGATAAGGTCTTGATAAGATCCAAGCGAATTTTGAACAGTCATAGCCAACGGGACTCTAAAAATTAGTAAAGGAAAGTGGACTTTTGACTACTAGAAAAACGGCTGATTAATTTTATTCTCAAGGAGATATGTACAGTTTAATTTAATTTTTAATGAATTCGTATTTGGTAAAGAATAAAGTTTATGTATTCGTTTGTAATAAGTTCCAATCCAAG
Source organism: Ontholestes murinus (assembly GCA_963969525.1). Taxonomy (NCBI): domain Eukaryota; kingdom Metazoa; phylum Arthropoda; class Insecta; order Coleoptera; family Staphylinidae; genus Ontholestes; species Ontholestes murinus. The sequence continues at coordinate 26,859,480 of OZ018395.1, read as the reverse complement.
GCTGCAATTTATGTTTTCTCCTTATTTTAATGTAACTATTTTTTTTTCATTTACTTTTTCTTAAACGGTTCTACTAGTTGTAATGGGGCAAATCATTTTTCACCAGGTATAGGCAGCAGTTAAATTCTATACCTTGCTTAAAACTTTCAGCCATTACTGGTTACCAAATACTCTTTAATTAATTTATCGTTAATTGGATATACTAGTTAATTATTAGTTATTTTGTTATATATGTTGGAGGCTTCTACTTCGTTATACATTTTTGTAAATTGAATAAAACACGAAAACTTTGTATAACTTGAAAACTTTTTATTGTGACTAGTTTAGACAAATTTAGCTTGTCATTATCAAACACTATGTGTTTGATGTAAGTATTTATAAGTATTTATTTATATTTATATATTTATTTATATTTATTTATAAGTATTTATAAATATTTATTTATATTTATATTTGAAATATCTCAATTTTACAGATTGACTTTTTTACATTTTTTCACAAATTGATTGTTACCTATGATCCGTAGATTCCGTGCCGGTTCTGATGCGGTTTTAACTGCACGTTACTTCTTTCATTAGAGGCAAGAGAGCAAACGCTAATAAGAATTCAGTATATAAAATCGAGTACTAATTGGTATCAGTTCTAAGGTTCAAAATGAAATACAAGAAAACCTAATAAGGAGTTTATATATCTATGTTCAATAAAAAATAAAAGTATCAATGAGAGAGCTTGAATATTTTATTTTATGCTTTAATTTATAACTTCACTACTAAAAACAAAATGTTTTCGTCTTTAAATTTTTAATAACAATAAGTTAAATTTTTAAATATAATCCTTGCTAAGGTGTTTTTTGACATTTTTTATTCCAAGGGTTAAAGGCGTGATAGTAATTTGAAATTTTTGTTGCAATATAATAGTCGCGGTATTGTGAAATTTAATCTTCAGATTAATTCTACCTTCCGTTAAAATCTATGCTTCCAAAAGTACATTGAAATTGTTTAATAACGTCCAAAAACCTTTTTGCTATAAAGAAAAGTTTCTTACAACATTAGGGAAACCCATCCAAGCATTGTGCTGTCCTTTGCTCGTCACCTTGAGTGGCTAAATTAGTGATAGAACAATCGAGGGCTGTCCCAGAGGGGCACAACGGGCCTAGGCCTAGGTGCTCTGGTCAATGATTTGATCACCCGTGGAAACTCTATCCAGATCCAGAAGGTGCCTTACATTTTTCAGTAGCACTTACCTCTTATGGAATCTCGCATTCTTTTCCTATTTGGAACGTAGTAGTCATCAAGGATAAATAAAGAGAACAGAACCTGTAATTCTAGAAGTTCTAATTTACAAATTAATTAATAATCACAAGTTCAAAATTAAAATTCATAATACAACGTTTCTCACACCTATCAATCCCAACAACATTCCTCCAATTCGATCATTTTAACAAATTATACAAAAAATATAACATAACCCCTGCTTTTTATGTTAATTCTAAACTACGGCAATTTTTAATGAACACATTCAACAAACCAGACGAACAAGACAAGTCTGGTATTTATTTGATGGATTGTTGTACTTGTGATAAAGTTTATGTTAGTCAGACACAACGTAATCTTAATACGGAATTCAAAGGGCACATAGCACACGCTAAACACCTAAATTTTGAAAAATCTGCAGTGGCTAACAATTTACTAGAAACTGGTCATAAAATAACAATAAAGAACATAAAATTATTAAAACAATCAGAAATTATCGGTTAAACATGCTAGAAGCCATTGAATAGAAAAGCATATAAGTAAATTATTCAATTTTGATTTAAGTCTACTTCATATTACATTTGTTAGATTTAATTGCATCACCATAATTCTGTGTTTTCCCATAATCATCTTTACCTGTTTTGTACCACCACCCTCATTCCTTCACCTAACCTCTTAATTCACATTTTCCCCGATTTTCATTTTATAACTAATTATAAATATCAACAATGACATAAAAAATCTAATTGAAGTCCACTTCTCAGAGGAAAATAAGCCAAACTCGGCAAAATAATGGTGGAACAACCTCTACCAAAGGTAGCCTATGTGGCAACAGTGTTATTGAAGTAACAGTAGGCAAGAGTGGAAGATCATATTATTATGAACTTAAGCCATTTCATGTGCGATCAAAATTTTTGTAACAAATGTTTGTAATATATATTTGAATTTTATTATGTAAGTACAATGAATAAAATAAATACTATCTATCTACCTACTGCTTTGTATTATAATCCGCCGGTCTATATATAGTTTAAATTTCTGTCTTGTATTTAGTGCTAATAGATAGTAGTCACAGTATGTCCGAAATGTATATTTGGTAATTCAAATAAAATGTTTGCCTAATATATTATTCATACAGTGGACACAAGTTTTTAATTATAAGAAATATATTTCTCTACGACTATTAATAAATACACTAGTTATCGTTGTAAATTTTGGATAATTTTATAACCAAGATTGCTTACAACTGAACTTTATCCTAAAATTTGCACAGGCCATCAAATAAAAATCAACAACAGTGATTAAATCCATACAAATAGACCGAAACAACGTAGCTGAAAGATGAAGCTAAGTTTTGATTAAAACGGGACTAAACTATGACTTATATCAAGATTCAATACACCAAACTGGCCCATCAACTCCACCCAATCGAATTCGAAGAAAAAGTAAACAGAATCACCTAGCAGAAATCAATACGCTGGAAAACTTAAGAACTTAACAATGAATTGGATGTTCTCCTAAATCCTAGAGTAGTTAATAAAACAATTATTAATTTTAAGGAAAACGAAATATTTCTCATAAAATCAGGATCTAAATTCGAACCACATATAAATGTTACATCTTTTAAAGAAAATTTAATTACTGAGTCAGAAATTGCTTTTAAAGATTGCCAAAAATTTACTTTTTATAAAAAACTAAACTCCAAAATATAATATAAAAACATTTAATTACCCCACTTTCAAACTAAAACTTAAAAATATTATCCTAAACAAAAAATATAAAACAAACATCACACTACTATGAACAAAAATCAAATAATCCCTTAATACCAATAGCCCAAGATGGAAACAAACATCCGCCAGTATTGAGGTGAAGATACAGGGAAAAAGCTAGAGATACTTTTATTTATAATGTATATACATGTATTATTTGTAAATATTTGAATAAAGATTAGAATTCCAAAAATTATAAAATAAACTACTTCAGTGTGTACCCCAGATGATAAAACAATTAAATATATAAAGAAAATAGTCAAAAACAACAACCTAATTATCACAAAATCAGATAAAGGAAATTCTGTAGTAATATTACAGAAAATAAATTATGAAAAAAAAGTCAATAAATTTCTCTCATCATCGGATATTACCTAATATCACCCAACCAACTTGATTAAGCAAATAAAATTATTTATTAACAAACCAAACTCCTCCTAATGATGGTGATAATAATCTAACATAAAAACCAAAATGTCATCCAAAATGAAAAAGTCCAAAAACCATTATACTCAAATTAATACATAATTTGTGAAGTGTATTTTCTACTAATGTTAGTTCCTTTTCGGAGATAATTCTCTAAAACCGTCATCTTGATTGAAAATTTATATTTATTTACTTCTTAACATCCTTTCTGACAAAATAACACAAAATTAAAAGCTAACCATAATCACAGGCTTTCCTTAAACGAAAAGGAAAAGGATGTCAGGCGAAAAAATTAAAAATATTTAGTACAGAAATTATAAATAAATTAATTACAGAATCTCCGGATTATATATAAATCTCGGAAAAAAAAGGAAAGAAATATAATTGCTTTTGCCTAAACTTCAAAAGTATTAAAATGTTTATTTTATGACATTCAAATCAAATATGGTTGAATTAGGTTTTTAGCTTAGGAAGGCGTTCTCGGATGGGGATAACTAAGGTAATATCATGGAAGGATTATGTAAAGGTTTTAGAGGATGCCGGAGTTTTGTTACGAGGATACGAAGGGATGCTCGCTCGCTAACTTCAATATTTCGGGAGGTTGGATTACTGGGATTGGGAAAGAGGGCACAACCATAGCCATGAAATGGGTAGGAAATTATTTTATAAATTGTTACAGATGTTGTAGTATTAATCATATTATTCTTGGGGATGTGGTTAGGAACTAAAGAAAGTATTTTTTTTTTGAGGAAGGAATAGCTTTTTCCAATAACAAACAGGAGTGTGATAAGGCAATAGCTGGATAATAAACTAGATGGTTAGTCCCATTTAAGGATTCAAATTATAATTTCTATTTTCCATACTTCTGGAAAGTATTGTTTTTGGTAAAGAAAGTTAGTATTATTAAGAATGTGGTCGTGTATGGAAAGGGAAAGATTTTTTTCCCTTTACATGCAGCGATTAATTGTGGTTAGTTATTATTCTGAAGTTATATTTTCTAAGATAGGTAATTAAAGATATCAAAATACAATATGAATTTTAAATCTTTTTATGTCCAGTAATCAAAAAATTCCTTTACTTTTACTTTCCTAATTTGCTGCAAATATTCTTGGATGGTTGACCAACATGCCATTATCTAATGTTGTTGATCTACTTGATCAATAACCGTCGGAGAGTTTAAAATTACCAGATTTATACTTAAAAAATCACTTTTGGAATTTACGTCTAATGAATTTAAATATTATAAATGTTTTTGGCCGCCAAACTGCTTCTCCGAGCCTCTTGGCCTCGTCGCAGAGCCGCTCTTCTCCGCGCATGATGCGCGCCCGTCTGCTTTCGTGCAAAAATCGTTGCACATCGGGCCGATTTGCAGCTGTAGCACCTTGAAGATAATAATAATATATCATTTAAATTACAGAGAAGATAAAATGAAAAATTACACTCATAAGATTATGAGTGAACGGCATCATGCAGATGCATGATGATGCAGATGCATGATGCCGTTCAGGCCATCGTTGATATTGCATGCAGCTATATTTGCCGCAATTTTCACAATTTCCTTCCCGCTGTGAACAGTTTTTGGTGACATTGACCAAACGCAAGCATTGAAAGATTCATTGGCGTTCTGCGTGTAGCCTCCCAAGCAGCGGCCCAGAAGTTCAACGCGGCTCAACTCTTTATACACTGGAAGAATGGTATTGAAAACTGTCTTCTTCATTGCTGGTTTGTGGATGTACTTGTTCAGCTGATCTGTGGCTTTCGCCTTGCCGGGAACACCAAGAAGCTGCGCCTTTCGGACAGTTGTTGTGCTGCGGCTTTTCATCCGTAGATATCTTGTGGTAGAGTGTCGCTATTATTTCCTACTTCATATTTAGCGTCGATGCCGTGTTTCTCAGAATAGCCAACCCATAATACAGAGTCAATTCATCGATTAACTTTCTCGTCAATTTGCCCTTACCACCGAGTCCCTTTGTCTTTTTTACCAGTTGACGAAGCCAGCTGCCCATCCGTTTTTGGGCATGAACAATACACTCCTTCTTATGCACGGTTAAGTCCTCATATGGATCTGAATCTACAATGCCTTTGAATGTTTTACTATCGCCATTTTAGACATATTTGCTGTATTTAACGCCATGAAATTCGACTGACCGCTGGAACATTTCAACGATACTATCGACCTCCATTTTTTCTGACGAGCCCTCGTGATTTTTATGACATTCGGGTACATGTTGTTCGTGCCATTCTTTATATTCCGCGGCCTCTCCTTGTTTTTCCAAAGCTCACAGCCTTTGCACACTTTCAACTTCACCTGCAGGTCCAATATGTGTCCCGTACGCCAGCTAATCAGAGTTTTCACGCCCAATAGAGATGAGAATCCCCTCTTCTTCCAAGACCCGTCACCGGACACCGTCAACCCGTTCAATTCCTCAGTTTCCTCGGATAACACCTTCTCTCTCGCAGCTGCTGCATTCATGCAAATATTTCGAACTACTTCTGAGGCAAATAGCGTTGATGATCTTGAAATAACCATTATTCACGATAGGACTTGGCAAACACATGAACGCACAAAACTTTGTAGTCCGTTGTAGCCGATTTCCAAAATCCTCAAGGAAAAGGTTATTCGACGATTGATTTCGAATGCATGATGATCAATTTTTGGCCAAGAATCAATGTACTGCGGGTCACAAGATGTACACAATACAGCGATTTTGAACTCCAGACCGCGGGTGCCAGTTTCTTGAAACCGTATTTCTGATCCGCACTTTTGCATACTACGAGCTCGGCAAGGGCAGTAAAGACACTCAGAATCTCGATTAATCGGTACCCGAAACTCGCATTCACTAAGATGTTATTGTCCTTGGTTTCCCGAAGCTTTTTCGCCGACGAAACTCCTGCAACGTCGCCTTCCAAGGAATACCGATTAACCGGATGGCACCATTGTATGGAAGCGTGCGTCGCACGGTTACTAGGTTACTACCTCTCTCTCTCTTTCTCTCTCTCTTTGCATTATATACGCGTTTGTTGGTCATCACCTGAACGGGCTCAGCGCCATGACAAAGGTTCACTAATTGGCCTGTAACTTTGGAATGGATTTTCTGGCGGACTTCGGGTAAAGTTTACCTTTTTTAGTATTTGGCCCACCATTTGAATATAAATTGCAAACAAAAATTAAATTCAATTATATATGAGTAAATAAATCACCCTATAGTTAAAATATCTTTTGCATCACTTTTAAAGTATCTGATAAATGACCAACAAACGTCGGCATGAGCAGAAACGATATTGCTTCGTTCGTAAATATGCAGAAACCTTAAAATAAAGTATCATTTTTGCTTACTACATAAGCTATACTATTTCCCATTTTATCACTTTAAAATAACAGATTTTACGTCCAATAAATGAATTTCCTTCAACAACTTAATAAGAAATCTGGAACATAAAATAATAATTTGGAAACATAATAGCAAGTGGGTTTTGACTATTTGTAGTACATCATTTTGAAAATCCATTATATACTTAAACTTTAATTAAACTGTCTCTGTTTCACCAAATTCGCTGCTTGCTAGGCAAGAGTTCATGGGTTTTAGATCCGCCTCGGGGCAAAACTGCGCAGCTATTTTCATGACCAGTGGAGGTATTTAATCTAGCCCTTTGTCGTGCTTGATGTTTTCTGTCGCCCATTTTAGTTCCTCTATGTTGAAGTATCTCATATCTTCCTTAGCTAAAAATAAAGATAAAAACAATAAATAAGCTTAATCTTTTTTCTGGAAAGTAAGAAAATAAATATAATTTGGGTCTATGGCCTATAGACGGACTAACACCATCTATTTGTATTGTATTCATATTTATTATTATTATTATGTATTATGTTTTGTCCAAATAAAGATTATATAAATATAATCCATAAAATATCAAGGACTAATACTAAAAGACTACATTTAGATAACTTATTTAGTTCCCAATTATTTTTTTTTTAATGATAAAACAATATATATTTTGTTACACAAAATAAAGTTTTATAAATGTATAGCAAGGTTAAAATCACAGGAGTTTATTAAAATGATATTGAAGCTAAGATATTTTTATAAATTAAGATTATTACTTTCCATTTTTTATAATCTCCCCGTCTTATTTTTAATATTATTATTTTCCAATTGTCTAATTGTTAAATTACTGTATTAGGAGGACAAATTTTTGTTATATTATTCTATTTTAATGACCGTCATTGCAGTTTCTAATTTTATGAAAGATATTTATTTTTTTAAATAAATTCAATATGTGTATTGAAATAACTAATTGAATGTAAATCTCTTTCTTCTCCATTGGGGGAAGAAAGTATACTATGGCTGCAGAAAAATCCCTAGGCTATAGACTAATTAATTATTTAATTAAAACAGATTGAAAAGGAACGCACTGTCTGCTAATAAATGAATTTTCGTCGGTTGGCAGTTAGTATTCGTGCGGACTGTTAATTATTCCACTAACAAGATCGAGATTGCTCTTCTTAACTATTGCTGTGTTGTGATTATTTTCGGGCGCGCCTAAACGAATTTAAGACGGCGACGAAAAACAATCGGCACTCGGCGCTGGAATTAGTCGAAAATTTAATTCGGCCCTCTGATGAAATAATCAAGTAACTCCCGGGAGTGTTTATAATTTGGCAGCGAGCGGGATTCCCCTCCCGCTGTCACCCCAGTATCGTTAGAACTTAGTAATGCTCTTAATGTGCCAGTTGCATAATTAGGTTAAACAGAAGTTTCAATTTTATAGGTATGTTAATGCTGAACTATTACGTATTTTTATATTTGTGTCTCTTCATTTCGTTTCATATTCTTAACTTAGCATGTCTAGCTGAATTTGTTATCCATATATACTGTACATGTATACTGTAAATAATTAATTAAGAGGAAGTTGTCTTTGCTGTTAAATATAATTTGAGAAGTTGCAAAATATAATGCAATAAACGTATCGAATTATATTTATTAAAATAAAAGATAAATATACAATTGGTTCTACTTACTTAAGGTGATATTTAATATACAGCCCATGCTTAAGAAATGTATATGTTATGTAAAGCGAATCCAAAGTGCTAATTTATTATGTTTGGTGATTATAACATCCCAAAGGATCAATCCAAGGGATTTGAACATGAGTTATACGGCAGATATCTTGGCAAATACTTTGTGTTATCACCAATTGCATCAGGTGAATCGAACACCAAATGATATCTTTTTTGACTTTGGCTTAAGTCAAAATTCTTACACTCCATATTTGTCACAGTTTGAATAGTGTAACAGATTCGTAAAAATAAAAACATCATATGGAATCCCGAATAACTTCTAGCGGAACTGCATCTATATATTCTATTTGCAACGTGTCACCTTTCGCTAATGTCAACAATTTCGACACCTATAAATTTTAGACCACTTCTTTGTTGTCATACCATCTAACCATTAATATTCCATCGTTGCTGATTATTTCTTTAAATGAATCACAAGTTGTTTTCTTATGATGTCCAAGGAAAACGGTAGTGTCTTGCTATCACGTATTATTACAACAAATTGTAGTTACTAAAGTAGTTGCAAAGTATAAACAGAAAATCTGTTCAAAAATTGCCTCCAGCAGCCCTAAGAACCTCTGACCAGGAGTCAAATTGGTAGTTAACTCTAAAACCTTTAGAGATAATGCAGGAATAACAGATCCACTTCGTCCGTACTACACATTGAGACCACCTTTGAAGGGGATCATTTGTTTATCAGCATATAATTCTGTTTCTAATTTGGAGATATAGAGGCTTTACGTTTACGTTTAGTATCGAACAAGAATCTGATTTTTCATAATTTAATTTTGCCCGCTGGAGAAATGGAAGTATTAACTAAATACAGATGATTTCGTAATTGGAAAATTTGTTTAACAGCATTTTGTTTAAAATCAGGTTGTCGTCTTTATGTATTAGCAACACCTCATCATGATATGTATCCCCATAAACGACATAATTTCGTCAATTGTGGTAACATGGAATTTAGGCCAATTCTGAAATGCATAGTTATGAGTACATCAAAGAGTTCTCTGGTGATTTTTTTAAATTCTTTAGCCGTTACAATTCCTGTGCGTTTTGTCGCTTTTCTTCGTACCATTATCATTAGACGGGATAAATAAGTTGCATTTTGTTTCTGTTTAGTTAGGTTATTTTTGTTCATTTTTATCAGGGTATATATTTTTCATTTCAGGAGGAAATCATTCACACTCTCAGGGGTAGTGGACCTGGTGGAGCCTTGAAACTTTTATTTCTTTCACAGATTGGTGATTTTTAAGCCAGTTTTATTTTTGGGATTCATACTATTTGTACGGGTAATTACCGGATTTCATCCGATATTCCCAGAATCGTCATCCCAACCCCCGGGATTGTCAACCTCGTCACTTAAAATATTGAAGTCGGAATTATAATTTTCTGGTAACAAAAACAATTTTTCGTCTGTTAGAGATTTCTGGTAGCAACTATAATATATCTGTGTAGCATAGAATGAAAATCCTAGGGTGAAAAAGTGAGGTTTCACAAACCTCTAAAATGGCCTCCTCTGAATCACGAGGTATACAACTGAATATTTCGATTTTCTAAAATTTTGTCGTCTCAATAACTGGTCGGTATTGAATTACACACAGAATAATTGATCGTATTTTTCTCTATTAGAATCCAAAATTCAACGTGTCCAAAAAAAAATCACAGGTTCGTAGAAAAAAGTCATAAAAAGTTTACTTAAAAAAAGTAGTAGCCATGCTGTTACTTACGTTAATTTTATTTGTCTTTCCCAATATCATTAGATAATTAAAGACATTTCTGAGCTTTAGACTAGTTCATACCAAATAGCACCAGGTGGCTTCGCTATTGATATTTGCACTAGTTAATTAGACAAAATTGTTGCGTATTCAATTGAATACGGTATGACCGAAAGTGTTATATGCATTTTGGCGGAATCAACAATATTTGCCAATACTAATAACCAATTGGATTCATTGTTTTAGAGCAAATATGTGGAAGATAACGTTAGAGATCTTAACAATATTATTTATTATATTTTTCATAGACTAGGCCCGTTGTGCCCCCCTGGTTGGGACAGCCCTCTGTTGTTCTATCACTCATTTAGCCACCCAAGGTGACGAGCAAAGGACAGCACAACGTTTGGAGGGGTATCCCTAATGTTGGCCATGTTCGGCCAGAGCTCTCCTAGCATGGACTCTCTAAGGTGTGCGAGAGCAGGGCGGGTGGTTAACACATGTTTCACTGTCTCTTCTTTACATGCTCTACATATGGGGATTTTTACCAGACCCATTGTAAAGAAGGGTTTCCTTAGTTGACAGTGACCCGTAAGGATACTCGTGATAAGTCGCAGATTCCCCGGGACAGTCGCAGATAGTATTCAGCTGTTTTCAGTTTGTGTGAGCGCATTGCTTCCTTGGCCTGTCTGCAGCCTGAGGTGTTGTCAAACCTTGTTTTATCGTCTTGAGGCATTTCGGTGTTGGTGCGATCGGGGGCCCGTCCGTGGTATCACTGAGAGCCGATCCAGCCCACGCCAGCTCGTCTGCCTTGCTGTTGCCTTCTTCATTATTGTGTCCCTTGACCCAGCGCAACATAATACTGTTTGATTATGCTGCTTGTTTTAGGGTGTTGTGGTATTATTCTTGCAGAGTAGTTGTACGGTTCCTCGTTTTGTCGATATATTATAGGGTTTGTTGAAGACGTATTAGGGTGGCAGATTGTTCGTCTACCTTCCAAGAAAGGGTGTCTTCTTGACAGCCTCCTGTAATAGGTGACAATATCTACCAGCCCTGCCTCCTTTGTACCAGAGTCCAACTGAGTTTAAGCGCAGTGCTGCCGCTGTGCCCTTCTCCTCTACGTATAAGTTGAGAGGTGAAAGCCAGAGCATTGCTTCCATTGCTGCAGTGGGTGTTGTTTGCATTGCTCCGGTCGTGCTGAGGCATGCTATCCTTTCCAACTGAGTAAGCTGCTTTGCTGAGGTTTTCTGTCTGGCTCTGGGCCACCAGACCAGTGCTCCATAGATTACCATTGGTCCCACTACCGCTGTGTACAGCCAGAGTGCTGTTTTGGGAGATAGCCCTCATTTCTGCCCTACAGCCTTCCGGTATTGCCAGAGGGAGACACATGCTTTTTTACACTTCATTTTGAGTGTGGTTTCCACGTTAACTTGCCATCAAGGATCACTCCCAGGTATTTGACTTCCGACGACAATGTCAACCGGGTGTCGAGGTGCTTAGGAAGCTTTATCTTGCCTAGTTTCCTTTTCCTTGTGAAGAGGACCATTTCAGTCTTTTACGGGTTTATGGTCTGAGTCTAGTCATTACACCAGTGTGCTGCATATCACCGTCTCAAATCTGCCTGTTAGCAGGATGGTTATGTCATCTGCATATCCTATGGTGTGGAAGCCAATGTCGGTGAGTCGCCGCAGTAGGCTGTCAACAATGTCAACTATGGGCCTGTATAATTATTATATTTATATTATTGATATAACATATAAAATCTCCTGAATGCATATGATCTAAAAAATTGAGATATCAGCATGGCTAAATCTATCTAAAAGAGGACTTAGATCGTGGTACAGAGTGGTGTTTTGAGAAAAATCTTGACTTAAACAAACATTTTGAAATCAGGAAATTGGGTTTGGAACCAAGTGAACTTTAAAAATTGTATATCTTTCAGTCTAAAAAGGTTAGTAAATATAAATATAAAGTAAATAATAATATACTTGAAGGTAAAGGCTTAGGCGTTTTATTCTCATCTAGGTTTAATTTTAGAAAGCATGTTTTATCTTACCAAGGAAGCGCTAATAATATTAGAGTTCAGTATTTTGTATTCGATACTTCATATCTTTAGGATACGCTTTGACAATATGGTCACTTTATGTTATATCATATCCTATTATGCCGTAGCTTATAGGCTTATAGACTTTTTCTGGGTCGAAGAAAACGGCAGTACCGTGTTTCTTTTCAGTGAAAGCTTCGTTTATTACTTGATCTTGCGTCGAGTATCTTTTCCTAAAACCTGCTTGGTAATTACTTATAAAGTTTTTCTTCTCCAGTAGGCTATTTAGTCTATAGTTTATCATTGATTCGTATAATTTACTTAGACAAAATGTTAATGAAATTGGCCTATAATTTTTAGCTCTGCTTGAGTCCTTATTTGGTTTGGGGAAGACAAATACTGTTGTGATTTTCCAAGATGATGTGTGATACTACTATTTTTGATAGAATCCATTTGTTTATTCTTTCTATTCCAAGTACATAAATAGCAACCCTCGTATTAGCCTAGGGTCTCTACATTTTTTTGGCTTGCTGTTTTTTTATGAATATGATATATGTCATATATACCTATAAAAGTTTTACCAATAGTGTTGTCCTCATTTATCTGTTTCAATACTTCTTCTGGTATATCATTCGGTTCAGTGCATTTATTATTTTTAGCGGTTTTTTCCTCTATCGTCTTGGATCAGATCTGTAATGTAGTTCTCCCAAGTTTTTATGAGAAAATGCTTATGTATTATCGGTGCATCTAAGCCGTCATTACAGTGTGCACTTTCTTCCTATATAGGCTGGCTACATTTTTAGTTTTTTGTGCATGTTGAATATATAGTACCTAGAATGTAGGTATTTCATTTCCATACATATTTCTCTCATCTAATATTGCTTTACAGTACGTATGTTCGCTCTGATCTTTCTCTGTAATTCCTTATGCATGAGCGGAACGATTTCACAAAGCCACCTTTTCTCTATAAGGTCCAAAATATTATCTATCAACCAGCTCATTTTTTTATCTTGGCTTTACCTTTAGTATGTTCATTTACTACTCCTGTTATTTTGCCTTTAAACTTGCTCCAAAGTGATACTGCATCTTAATCTGGTTGTTGGATTTTGCCTTTTTTTAATAACACAGCCAATTTTTCCTTGGCATTTGGATCTTGCAGTAGCTCGACTACTCTTAAGGTCGTGGTTTCCCTAGATGTCTGTACCTTAATGATTTTTAATTTTATAGTGGCTACAAGAGGAACATAGTCGAACTGGTAGTTTGTATCTGGTATTAGTAGCAACCATGCCGTAATATTGGAAGAGTTCACATAATCATCTCCTGTCTCGTTGCTCATTCCCAGACCATATTCACCTATCAGCGGTTTCTCTGGTCTAACTGTTTGAAGTCGCCCATTCAATCTCCTTGCCTTTTAATTTTTCTACTAAGTTGCCTAGTTCCTCGCAGAACACTTCTATCTCTAGTTCTATTTGAATAATATTAATTTTAAAGGGGTAGCTATTTAATTTGAGGATCGTACTTCTATCCGATATCGGTACAAAATTACATACCTATTTAGTGTATTTTTCACAAATAAAAAAACTGTTTAACTTAGTTTGTATATCACTGACTTTATTTAGTGACTATAGTTTATTTTTGATATCACGACGTTGAGCCGCGATATGTTTTGCACCTCTTGCTCATTCAAGGGCTGCTCAGTACTAAGGGTCATGTTTAGATTCCTCTTCATAGTGATTTCTTAGGGTAACCCATTGTCTTTGCTTTAAATGGCATTTTTGTAACGGGTGTCCAACAATTATTGCAGTCCCGGGTGGCGTTGGAATAAAAAACGTAGGTCGATTCTTACATGTTGCAAATAAATGAACTGACATTTTTAATGCACATTTAGGTTATGTTTGACAATTAACATGTCAGTTCATTTATTTGGCCATGTAAGAATCGACCTACGTTTTTGATTCCAACGCCACCCGGGACTGCAATAATTGTTGGACACCCGTTATAAGTTAATCAATTATTTCATTCGCTGTGAATTGATCGGAAAGCTGGACTTCAATGTTCCATGTAGACACCAAAGTATGAATAATCCAGTATTTATTTAGCTTTATATCCAACCAAATTAAACGAATAAAGCGAATAAAGTGTCTGCAGGATTCACATTTTCTTTCCAGGACTCAAAAACAAATGTGGTGATGTGGATAAACGTATTTTATTAGTGCACTTGTGTTTTTTAAGTTTTATAGTTTTATTATAAGATTTTCTATGTCACTTTTTAACAATTCTGTTAAAAATAGCTTAACTTATCTAAGTGATCCTAGGAATATTTAACTCAATTAGTTGGTTAGCACAAACTTCACATGGATAAAATACATTAATTTTGTACCTAAGATTTTCATATTGTTTTGTTTTTTGAAATGAAGTTAAACAACACACTAACTAATCTAGAATTATTTCTATTTACTTACAATATTATTAACTCTTTCAGTAATTTTTCCAGTTGTCAATAGTTTGATAGAAAGAAAAGCTTTCTTTAGAATGAAAGATCTTTATTCCTTTATTTGAAATTGAAGCAAGTTTTAGTTCTAGTACCATTTAAGTTGTTTCATTGATCAGAAGTTTATCCTCTAAGAAATATCATATCTTAAATATATCTCTGTCATTTTTAACTTGCTCTTCCATCTTATTTACTAATAAAAATCAAATATATTACTATTTTGAGACGGTTGTATATTTCTTTAGGTATATTCTGATGTATTATATACAGCAGTGTACTTAACTCGACCATTAGCGTAAATGGAATAAGTTAATTCTATCTTACGATCTTTATTTCCTCTAAGGATATCCCTAAATTCTCACCAAGTCAACTTGTTTTTATCTTGGTTGACTTAAAAACAAAGTTATTTTAAGAATAACGCTTCACTTAATTTAATATACAATTTTGTTGCCAAAAATCTTACCAGCACTATTTACACCATTTTTCTTGAACAATATTTACATATTTAATCCCAATCCTAATCACTCTAATCCTATTTTTGCAGATGATACTGCTTTAATTGTATATGTCAAAACCCTTTCCTCTGGACTTAACGCACTTCAAATACCTCACCTCAAATAATTACAAAATTGGTTCTCCAAATGGCGTATAGATTGAAAACTGAATAAACCATAATAAATATTTTCATCCTTTTCGCAAACTAACTCAAACCTCTCCTAAAATTACCGAAATATCTCCCTCACACACACATATCTTGGTATTCTATTCGACGCAAAACTTTCCTTTAAACCTCATGTCCAATCCATTAAAGCAAAAGTCAAAACTAGGTCCCGGCATTTTAGGACACTAACGTATAATACTCAAAACATTTCAACAAAGAACGTCGTCTGTATTTACAAATCTATTAGACTCAATCCCTTTTACACAATGACGTCCATTTACCCTACATATGCATGTGGTTAGAGTGATAACTTATCCTGTATTAGTACATGTAAAATATTCAAAAATGAGTTGATCATTGAATTTTCGAAAGTTAAGGTCATACATTGGTTTCATTTGAATACGACAGCCGATTGGTGCGCCAGTTTTAACGTAAAACTTAATATAGCCAAATATTTCTATGATTGCTTCATTTTTACTTGCAAAACACTCACTTGCATATACTCTACTGATGCTTAATTGAAAATAACTAGATGTTATTGTTTGCCTTCACAGGTCATTTAAATTATATTTGAGCTGCTATATTCCAATCTTTTAGGTTTTTCAGAATATTTATAATATTAAATAATTATGCTTTTGAAATTTTGAAACCTGTAAGGTGTTCATTTTATGCAAGCTAGTGTTTTTTACTAGATTAAATAATATTCTCATTTTTAGTTTCATATCAAATAGCAAGCTTTCGTATGCTGTTGTCATAATAATTTATCGTCTGATAAGCAGTTATTTTAAGGCTATCGTCGTCATCGCGGCAGTTTCCTCTGAGATGCTTCTTTAAAATCAGTTTTAGGCGCTAGATCTAGGCTACATGACGGATGATCAAGTTGTTCCCGGATAAACAATACGCTGAGGGCTTTATGAGACTGTGTGCGGTTGGACATTGCCATGAAGCAAAATAAATCCTCTACCCAATATGCTGCGCCGCAACACACATGATTTTCCTGACTGAAATTGTCTGCTTGAATTTCACTTTCTGCGGTGATTTGTAATAATCATTCGATAGATGGCTACTTTTGTTCCTGCATAACATAAGCCACCCACATTTCGTCGATTACCACGTGTTTTAAAATTTTAACATCATTATATTTTCAATTACTTTGCATATATAATCATATATTACTCAATAATTAATACGTAGATTATAATATTAAGGTATAATATCTACGTACACAAAGCCTTAATTTATTAAAGCACACAGCTCAGAGTGTCTTGAATCAGAGTGTAAACCCTTCGTCTAGTCAGTTGCTTTTTTGTACCTTATCAGACAGATTAGCTTTCCCATACGATATAGCTCCTGTGTCTAGTTGCTTTAATGTATTATCCTTAATTTATGATACCTTCTCTCCTTATCCATCCTCCCTGACGTTAATATGCCGTCACGCTACACGAAGCGAAACTGACTTACGATGCCCTTTCTATACACACTAAATTCATGAACAGTAAACACATACTCGTACACCTTAAGGGCGGTGATGCATGGTTCGTGTTATCATCGATCGACTGCTAAAATTACAAACACAGCTTTATTAATTGAGCGATGAAGCGAGCTTATTAATTGGCGTCGAAACTCAAATCGGCAGCGGCGGCGGCGGCGTTATTGATCCTTGAGGAACGACTTTCGCCCGCTTTCCAACGGATGCAAATTCCCTTATTCCCCTTGTTTACGCAACCTTGTGACGGAAAGACGCGTTCATTATCTATGTGTACAGCATTAATTAAGGGGCGAGGAATGTCACACGTATGTGACACATGTTCTCAAGTGCAGCCATTCATCACCAACGTTTGGGGTTGAAAGATCAATGTTTTCTGAACACGAAAAACAAAACCTTATGCCGTTATCGTATAATTAGATATAATATTTCACGTGCCCTTTTTGTTTTTCCTCCTTGAATTTAATCCTTTATGAGTTAATTAAAGGCTCGTCCGTATTGTCTCCAACAACTGACTAACCGCGTGGGTTCATTATAAAAGTTTGAGTTTTTAAAGAAGTTGCTCCAGGTGCGTGCATCGGCTCGTAATTAAAAAATATAAAATTACAGGAAACGAGATGTACCCGCCGAAGGAGCTTTAGGTAAGCATATTAATTCACGGTTCGTGTAGAATATGTATAAATGATGGAGGGATGCTTAATGCATAATGCCCTATTATAATGCTGTGACTCCACACCTGTGGATGTTAATAGACATTGGGGTTGCTTATACTCTCTGGGATTAATAGATTTAATCAACTATTCATTTATTGTTTAGTAAACATGCGCTTATTTAATTGAAAGTTAATTATGAAACTATATCTTCGTTCCGATAAATGATTATTTTTGTGTTACGGCGGAGGCACCCCTAAAATCCGAGGGATAAATAACTAACCCCGAGCGGTTGTTATAAGGGTTGGAACGTTGCCAGACTGTGTAGGTGGACGTGTATGTCTCTTACATATGGCTTCTCTATTGGTGTCACCCGAGCCAATACTTTCACCCTAAGACACGGGAGAATCCGTGCGGATTTCGCCTTGATTAGAAATTCTAAACCCTGAATCGATCTATCCTTCACTGACGGCAGAGGATAAAAAAAATATAATGCCGGAGATTTTCAGGGGTGACTTCGAAAGCCACCATAGAATTTGTCTAAGATTAAATAAATTTAAAATTTCATTCAGGTAATTTTGAATATTTTAAATAATAAAATAATACAATATGAGTTAAACTATATTTTTGTCAAAGGCATTAATTTTACACGTGATTATTTGTGTGATGGTTTACATCCACAATAATATCACATATGTGCTGTAACTGGGCGTTTAATGCGCTTACGTATAAACATACATTTAGTAGTCTGTTGGTGAAGCATTTGGTCGATTTCATATCGCAAGGGATTGTTTAATAATGATAAATGGCTTTTAGAAGGCAGTATCTGATGTCCAGCAGGAATTACGTGAATCCGAACTAATCAATTCATTTGAGACAAAAATTTACTTTTGTAAATTGTTTAACAATATATACGAATACAGCAGACATGCATGTATATTGAAACAGTTGGATATTTTATATACAGTAAATTCAACAAACCTACTATGTTTTATATAAAATAGTTTTTTTTTACAACATTGAATATAATTATAAAGAGGCACAATAAAATTTAGGCAAATATTCACATTTTAAATACACATAATTAATAGAAACAAATAAGTGACAGTTATACAAGACTTAAACTATGTTAATATATGAAATAACATATACTTGATATTATTTTTATACTTAAAAATTGGCATTGATAGAAGTATATTTGTTAATTAATTTAATATATAACGGCTTAGTTTTTTGTGGTACAATACTGTTATTTATTTACTTGTAACAACCTTCCTTAATGTTGTTACATTAAATTATTTTTAATATTAATAATGTAAAATATAAAAATGACAAAAATATTACATTCTAATATTAAAATATATTACTAATTAATTCTTATAATGTGCTATTTAACTACATATTTTTTCACAGTTAATTTAACCGCAGAAATATTGTATTATTTGGAATATAATTTCGTTGTGTTTTATCAAAATAAAAGACAAATTTCTTATAGTGAATAATTAAAATAATTAAATTTTATATTAATTATTATTCCTTCTCTAGAACAACCGCGAACTAGTTTCTATATTGGATCTCATTGGCGTAGTTGGAAACGGATTTTTTTATAAGAGGAGAGAAAATCCATAATGGACAACCTTACATTATGATAGTGAAGGACTCCTAACGACTAAAATCACTCTTCCATGACAATATTTGTGACTAATCTGGGACCAAAAGATCTACTTTCAATTTGATGAGTTTGGGGTTCGTTCAGTATGCCGCTCTCCTTAAAAGAAGCAGCGAAATCGAACGGATTACGGTGGTTCAAGGTTTTGGGGAGCTATTGGATGCCAGTTAGAATCTTACGTGGCCATCGATGTTTGCTGTCAGCAGTGTCATCGTATTTCGGCAAGTGTATTCCGGAAGGGGGATTATCATATACTTTGTTTACTTTGCTGTAGTAGAACTTTGTATCAAGGTAAATCTGCGTATTCCGTATGTAAGACGCTCAAAGCAACGTTTTGTCTACGCCTGAGTTTGTTTATTCTTATTGAACCACGTCTCACTATCCTTAAAAACTCGATTTGCCGCTAATTGTATATTTTGATAATTAGGACCTTTGATGATAATATTATCATCTACATAACTGATTGGCTATCGTTATTAATTTCCCCAAAGATGTCATTAATGTAAATTACAAACAGCACGGGTCCCAAAATGCTCCCCTGCGGCACTCCTCTATTTATTTCCAATATATTTGACTCTATAGTTTCATGTCCTCTCCTTATATGTACTTTTTGCATTCAATTGTGTAGATATGACACTTAATTAAATTCAGATTTACACCTCTTATACCATACTTATATATGTTGTCGAGTAATATGTCATGATCTATGCAATCGAATGCTTTAGACAAGTCCATGAATATTCCCAAAGGAACTTCTTTATTGTCCAAAGCATTTGCAATTATGGTGATTAATTCAAACATTGCAGTGGTTGTGTATTTACTTTCTTGATATCCATGATATATAAAATAAATCATGTTTATTAAAAAAATTAACAATTCTATTTTTAATTACCTTTTCAAGAACGTTTGCAAAGTTTGAAATTAAACTAATGGCTCTATAATTTAATAATAAAATATATAAGTTCTTATGTTGTAGAAAATTCACTAATAATTAGAAAAACACAAAAAATATTTCGTAAAATCTACAACAAATGAGTCTTATTAAGACTACAAGAAACAAATCACTTTTGAAACAACTACTTCTCTAGCTAATACTTCGACAGACATTGAATGATACAAAAGTAAATTGCGTGTTACAAAATAGCAAGGCTATCAAAGCAATACTAGTTTCAACGTATTTCTTTCTGTAAAATGAACTAAAAATGATTGAATGTACGTTAAATAGTTGACTATACTATGAGTGACTATACTATGTTAAATTTGGAATAATTATTTCAAATTCCACATGCTATTAGTGTCGTCTGTATTATACACCTCACTCCAGTGTTCTAACATCAACTTATTATTAAATATCAATAGTGTCTCTGGATTTATTTTCTGTATGATCCGAAATATGCGAAATTAAAATTTTATATTCGAAATTGATATTCACATTACTGACGATGTTATCTATACAAGTTCTTGTATTATATGTGATTCGTGTAAAGTTTTGTATTAAAGTTTTGGAACCATAACTAAATAACAAATTACTTAACCTTGTTTATCCGCCGTATTACTTAAAAAGTCCACATTAAAATCCCCAGCGATTATATAATTTACTTCCTCTACAGCTAATTTGTTAAGAATTGAATTCAATTTTTATAAGAAAATATCAATACTGCCTGTGGGTGTCCTATAGACGGCAATCACAGTTATTTTGCATCCATTGATTATTGTGTTCATTCCTGCACATTCAAAAATGTACGCTTCCGAGATATTATTAAAATCCTCCCGAATCGTAGTGTGCAAATCGTCTCTAATGTAAATAGCCACTCCTCTATGAGAATTCTTGCTCCTGCAAAATAACTAAGTAGTATCCGTTAATTTTATAATATTTCAGTTCTTCTGTCGTTTTCCAATGTTCTGTTAGTGTTAAAATATGACAATCATTATTCTCTGACATTACTTTATTTAACAGATTGATCGATGTATTTATCGATTGTATATTTTGGTTAATTATTGTTAAATTTGGAAAATTCTTGATTAATGGTTTGTTGCATTTCCTTCCTGGGGCTAAGTTCCAAGTCTCTTCTTGGGAGCACGCTGGAAGAAAAAACGGTTGCAGATAACTCCTTTAGGCCACAGGTCCTGATTTTGTGTCTCTTGTAGCTTGGAGAAAGGCACCGATATTTTAAAAGTACTATATTCTGTAGGGTGCTTTGATTGCAATTTTTCGCATATGCGGTTTTTAATGTTGTTGTTATCTAAGAACTCCGACAAAGTTGCTTCAGTGGTTTCCTGGTCTACGCTCCACACCTTTTATTACGTCATTTCGATGAATATCTTTGCGCCAATGCATTACGTTTTTGGTTCGGTTTCCTCTTTTCGAAACCGTTTTCCATTCCTCTTCTAGACGTGCAATATCCGAATTTACATTTTCTTCCCTCCTTGTCTTTTCCTGTACATTATTTTGCCTATCATTTGAATTTGTTATTGAAACATGATTAGGAGGCTCCATCTTTTGTTCCTTGTTTGAATCAGTTTGTGTAGATTCCTTTAAATTGATTTTTGCAGATTTTATAGGAACCTTATTTTTGTTTTTGGCGGTATTAGTATCTTTGTTATTGTTTTCCAATATTTGTAACCTTAATAATAAATAGGGATTCATTTTTAACAAACTCTCATTATTTTGTTGCAAAATGCGGGATTTCTCCTATAGCTCCGGGACCAATTTCTTACGGTAGGTGATTTCAGTTGCTTCTTCTGGCTCAACTGTTTCTTTATCCTCCTCACTGAGTATGCATGTGTGTTCCGGCTGCCCATAGTTTTTCCCTTTCGAAAAGCAGCCCGGGTGAAAGGTCTCCTTGCACACAACACACTTCACTACATCTCTAACTAAATTTCAATTGCAAGAAGCATACTTGCATATAATTTGCTTCTTTATATCACTATTATACATATTACTTCGCTGTCGCTATATCGTGCAGCGTAAGTGTAAAATATTTTGTTACCCTCGAAAACTGATAGATAGTGGATAGGACTGCCCGAAAATCGACTTGAGAGTCCGGGATAATTTTCTGATCTTCTATCGGTCTTCATAAAACTTTCCCTATTAGCTTGCCTAACATGCTTAGCAAGTTAATGAAGCTGTAGCTCAATGGAAGTAACGGAGATTTTCCCATATTGAGAATGCTAACCACGGAATGTAGCTTCCAGGTGGAGGAAAAGCAACCCAAACACATTGCGGCATTCGTTATATTTAGTAGCACTCATCTACACTTTTTGACCATTCTGGTTAAAATACCGCTTTATGGATTTTAACACGTAAACGCCGGCGGGTACCACCGGTGGTACACGAGTTTTTACGCTTTTGGTACGCCACTGATTACCTCCATGGTTACAGTAAATAATTTTATCGCGCATCTAGGACTTCAGTCACTTCCATAGCAACCATAACAACCATAGGCGTGCGAGCCAAATTTTGTCATTTTTAATGAATAATTGTAGGGCACAAAAACGCCGGCGTCAACGTGTTAAGCTGTTTATTAGCTCGTTTGCCTCCTCACAGGGGAGCTCGTGACTTGCGGTTACTGTAGTTACTAATATACATCGCGACGAAATCTTTGATTTCGATGTCAACATTTGCAAGTCTGTCAAATTCCATGCGACGTGACGGATCCGGCGTATTCTGCCATCGGCGGAGGGCCTTTTATTTTTTTCTCAGGGACCTTAGCGCGGTGATATAGTCGAGTTTTACTCTGGAGTATTTAACTTTCCGGGTAAACCGTCAATCAAGATAAAAAGATTATAGTGCCATCTATTGTCTAAGCGTTGTACTAGGTCAAATTTTATATTGTATTTTCCTTTAATTTCTTGTCCCAGATATCTGACAGAAGCAAGATTCCATGGTCAATTTTGGTGTCATAAAACTGATCCAGTTGATTTTTGATTTCAATTCAGGTAAAGATTTTATTAATGGATTAATAACTGAAGCATAACTTTGTGATACATCTTGGAAATTTAAGGAAAACGCTAACAAGGAAAGTTTTTTGTTAAAAAATGTTAATTTTACTGCCTAAAACTTTTGTAGAGACCGAAAATCGAGAAAATAGAGAATATAATAGCTGCGTGATAATAACCAAGCTATTAAAGCTTATGGTTGACAAATCTTTATGTCTTTAAATAAAATAAAATAATGACCAGCTAAATTTTGTCAAAACTATAGTCACTGAAAGAATAAAGTGTGTGATATAAACGAAGTTTATTTTATTTAATTTGAAGTTATAAAATATGTATCACAAAGTGAAAGCCTCTACAATCAAATATTTAAATCTTTATGTGGTATCTAGATGTGACTACACATATTTCATTGACCTAATCATTTCTGTTTAAGTAAATCGTTAAATTTATCTAGCTGATAACAGAGCACTAAAGTTGATGGTTAACTGCCTGTCCTTGCATCCAGTTTTATATTACTTTTTTTATCTACTCTGACATTTAGCTATCTTAACAAAATTTATTTCTAATTTAATTTCCTTACATGCAGTTTAACATATAATCTGAAACTCCCTACATTTGAAATATATTTATCGGTCTTCTGATTAGAAGTATATTTGTGTACGTTCTTTATAACCAACAAACTTTTAAATCTACTAAACATAAAGAAAAAATAATATATAATACATGTAATGAATAAAATAAAATAAATTCTGGTATATTTTATTTTCTGCTCAACGACTATAGACATTTGATAAAATACGTAATAATTAAATAAAAACCCAAAAACATCTTAAATTTCTAATCTCATTAAAATCAATATGCTAATGGAGAAGTTATTATATATCTTGATATTTTATAAATCATTTGTAATTACAATTTTTACCTACTTTTTTACGTAATTAATTGTTGCCTTGAAAAGGGAGTTTATCCTCGTGCGTGGAAGTTAGCAACAATAACTCTAATTCCGAAGCATGATAATCCTGATACATTTAAAATTAGTATTTTACCCGTACTTTCTAAAATCCTTGAAACTGTAATGAAGGATCAGTTGACTAGTTTTATAAAGGATAATATTCTCCTTTCTATCAACTAGTCTGGCTTCAGATCTGCTCAACTGCTTTACTGAAAGTGACCGATGACATAATTAACGCTACTGAGAGAGGATTTCTGTCTTTTCTAATACTAGTTAATTACAGTAAGGCGTTTGATACTCTCAATCACGCTCTCTTATTAGCAAAGTTAAAATATATCGGCCTTGATACAAATTCATTAGACCTAGTCAGCAGTTTTATTCTTGATCGTAAGCAGCAGATTAGAATAAATCGAATTACATCCAGACTACTAAATATTATTGCGGGTGTGCCTCGGGGCTCAATTTTAGGTCCTCTTTTATTTTCTATTTACTCATCTTTTATTCCCACTACTCTTAACTTTTGCTCCTGGGTTCAGTATGCTGATGATACACAAATTTTATATTCATTTTCCTACAGTAACTTTATCATGGCTAATCGTAATATAAATAACGACCTTTATAATTTTTCTCTGATATCCAAAAAATACTATTTAATAATAAATCCAAGTAAAACATCTGTCATTTTATTCGGCCCTAAGAAACTTCTGTCTGATTCTAGGCCGTCTTTAAATATTTAACTCGATAAAATTTCTATACCAATTGTAGAATCTCTACGAAACCTAGGATTAATCCTTGACTGTGATTTGTGTTTTAAGAATCATATCAGTCAATGTATAAAGCGAGCTTATAACAGTTTAAGAATGATATACTATAATAGAAATTGTTTAAATAAAAACACTAAACGCACCCTTTGTGACATGCTAGTATTAAGTCACTTCAATTTTTCTGATGTCGTCTGCAGCGCTTGTCTAGACAATGCGACGGAAGACCGTATACAGAAAGTCCAAAATTCGTGCATACGATTAATATTAGCGATAAAAAAGTATGATCACATCAGTGGAAAGTGTACCGAACTTAATTGGTTGAATATGGCTAATCGAAGAAAACTTCACTCTTACACACTATATTATAAGATAATCAGTCTTCAAAAGCCTCCCTACCTGTACCACATAATTGTTTTTAGAACTGACATTCATAATATAAACGTCAGGTTTCGGGGACTAATACCACTTCCGAAACATAAAACTGCCTTATTTCTTAGAAGTTATACTTACAACATTTATAAGTTATACATAATCCCCTCAACCTGAAATCTGCGATAATACCAACATTCAAAAAACAGATACGCAAATTATTTTTGAGTTTTGAGATTGGTAAGGTATGTGAGTTTCATCTGGTGGATCAGATAGCTTCATCTTCATCAGTCAAATTATGCAGAACCCATTCTTATCTTCTTCTTCTTATTATTTTGAATGGTTGACAATGGTTGGCTAATAGTGCTTGTTAGCTCATCGATTGTGTGACATTGATTTGCTTTCACTTTCATCCTTAAAATAGCATTGTCCAAAGTTGTTCAGTATTATGATAATGAAAATATTTTTAACAGCAGTATTCATTTGTATGTCCCTAAATGCCACTTAAATAATGTTTAGAAAATCACTTCGACTATTACACTGTATTTTGATCTGGATAAAAATAAATTAGAAAATATATAATTCCAACTTTTATTAATAATTTTTCTTGGATACTCTACTACAGCAAAGTCGGTCTCTAATAAATCCGAGTTTTTTTTTTTATTATTAATCACGATTTTCATATTCGTCTACACTTGTGTGAAAGTGTTAGGCTTATGGCTTTCAACACCATAGTTTAAAATTTAACCAGTATGTTTACCTTATTTTTTTGCGACAAAATCTTTACGAATTATACTAATTTCTTAATGTCATTTACAAGGTAGATCATTCACCAAGTTTATAAAAGATATTTTTTTAATACACACCTTAATAATATGGTATTATTATCAGAAAATATTGTAAAAAAGTACTTTATTTCAAATCTTTTTATAATCTGGAATTTATTGTATTCTTTTACCGAGCATATTATATTTGCCCTTTAAAACCATGATTTTAAAGAATGTTTCTAGAATCAAAATAAAATGTTTTTATAAACCCATAAAAAATACAAAGAACGCATTAAATTAAAAAAGCAGGCTTTATATATAATTTGTAAGTACAAATAACAAGTCAATCAAAATAGGTTTAAAATTCTAAATTATAATAAGTAAAATATATCGAAAAAGACCAAGTGAAATTTTATTAATAATTAAGTATCGTAAATTTCATTACATTATTTTATATATTAATTAAACAATCCTATTAAATATTATCAATTGCATCAACAGTATACAATAGACAAGGGTTTAACTAGTGCAAAAAAAACTCCCAAATATAATCCAACCGAATGTGTTTCGTCGGTTTAATCAAACAACCCATCATATCATATTGCTATTGCTCCTCTATGCAAAACATACTTCACAAATCAATATAAATTGTATACTCCCAATAAAACGCAGCATGCAATAAAGTTGTACATTTATTGAATTTGTTTTGTATGCCGAATCAAATATTTTTTAGTTTTAATGCTGCGCATTATATTAATTTTAAATCTAGTTAATATTTTCCGAATAAAATTTTAATTATTAGATATTTCATATTTTATTTACATTTAAATACCAATAAATTTACCCAATTAGAGCTACATGCATTTTATTATTATGTATATTTTAATATATAGTATTTATTATGAAACACTGGATTAATTAAAACTGTATTGAATTAATTCAAATATTAATTAATACTTCATAAAATTTGACAGCTCGTAAACGAAAACTGCAAAATAAATTTTATTTTTAGTTAATTCTATTAAATAAAATCAATATTCGTCTCTTAGCAGTTTTATAAATAAAAATTTATGATTACATTAATTTTAATTTCTTATATTTTATGTAAAGAAAGAATTTTATCTTAGGTTTAGATATTGCAGTTTAAATAGATTAAAAAACACGGTACCACTTATTATAAAAGTTATCTTTTATCACCCAAACAGCATTTTTGGGTTTACTAACTTCATTTCACTAAGTTTTAGGTTGAGTAATGTGAAGTATTATATAATGATAAACTCAATAAAATTCCTTACTACAAAGAATTTTATTGAGTTCATCATCAACTTCATTTGTTTATTTATAACTATTATATTAAATGGTTTTAACATAATAAAAAGCAGTTAGTTTCACTAAATATTTGGTACACCTCATAAAATATAATTTTATACTAGAAGAAATTTTAGTATATACAGACTAAATTACGTATAAATATAAGTTTGAAGAACGACTATTTTTGTTCCTTTTCAGCGGCTATTATCTGTACAAATGTCATGGAAGAAGATACAAGTGTTGTTAAGAAGGGGCCACCAAATAATTTGATACATATGATCCATATTCTCTATATACATATTACATGAAATATATATCCTGAAATGCCTGAATCAAGATGTTCTTGACTAAATTTGAGACTTCAGGTGTTAATTTTAAAGAATAATTTTAGATATTTCTAAAAATAATATGGTATCATTGTTACGATTTATTAAATTCTCACTTAACCTGTGGTGACACATTTTTATGTTAGTTAGTGCTTTAATTAATCGTCTAGGTAATATTGTTTATTAATAATTATGGAAGTTTGTGGTTATTCGTGATTTTGAAAATGGTGTAAGTGTAGGGTAGGAGCATACACTACCAGCCCAGTATCATCTGTATTTAGAAGTGAATTGATGTTTGAGTATATCAATATAAATAACACTGTTGTATCCTTCATTCGCACTTTACTTTCTATGCTTAGATAAACACTTTATTTTCTATGCTTAGATGCCCATAGAAAATGAAGTGTAAAGAAATGATGTAACAGTGTTATTTATATAGATCTAAGTTTGATATAGTATAAATTCGTGGTGTATGTCATTCACAAAAATAAATTAAGGAATTCGTGATAAGAAAGGCCTGTGAAAAAAGTTTTGCTGTAAGAAAAACGGCGTCAATAGGGTATTTCGGACATTAAATTATAGAAATCAATTTCGCAGAAAGTTTTCAATTAAGTTGAAGGGATACAATTATTCAAGCAATTACATTTAAACATTAAACTTCGATGCCTTGCTGTAGCTAAAACCTTGGACAGTCATGTTATGATACCCCGATTTCACTCTTCGAAAATAATTGGTGCATGTGGTTAAATATATTGAGGATATGTTTATGAATAATATTTGTATGCTTCTACGGCTAAGGTTATGTCGACTATCTGTATTTGTATAAGTAAATTGCAAATCTAAATAAGCTCAATTTGTAAAACTTCCTGAAAAGTCTGATGCTTTCAAGAAGTGATGAAACATATTTGTATAAATACAATTGTTGATTTAAACGCATCGTTTAATTTCATATACTTTAATCTTTTTCGATTAAAGCAGAGAAAAAAAAATAAGTGAGATAAATGAAGCAATCAACAATTTAATTGATGTAGTTATATTTCTAATTGAGTTACGAAGTGCCTCTTCATTGTTTTAAGAGATTCGTAGTGGCTGTGCATGTATAAAATTCTTTGATTATGTGTTTTATCATCATAGAGCTTGCGGTACATTGTTGTATAGAATAACGTAAGGTGTGTATGCCCTATACTCAGTCTAGTGAGCACAGCTTTAGTAAAGTAACAAATGATATACCATCTCTCATCTTGCCGCCGTTAATAATCGAATATTTTTGTGATTTTCAATAGATTTTTTCTTTTAATCCCAAAAAACAAACATCGAGTGAATTTAATACTCGAAATTAATAATTTTAACATATATGGGGTTCTATATAATGATCAACTCAATATAAATAAATCATCTTTGTTAAATATAACTTAAGCTACAAACTCATATGCTATTTAAATTACATACGATTAAAATACTATTAGCAAAATTGTATAATGTTATTTCTATCCTCTTGTACTCATATAATTAATCAACCTTTGTCAACTTCTCTCTATCTGTACTCTTTGATACCTCCATTTTTTCATAGTTTAGTATAAAAACCATAACTGTTATTCATGCAACCTTATAATTATCATCTCTTGATGAAGCCACTATGTGGTGAAACATTTATGGTAGTACAATAAAGGAATCTAAAACTATAAACTACTAACTATTTTCCTAAAAGTGATTTAAATATGTTTTGTTGAAATTCATCAAGGATTATTGCAAATTCACGACTAAAACTACAAATAAATTAATAATTTAAAAAAATCTCTGAACTTGGAGAAATATGTTAAAATTACCCCTTTTACTATAAGCATAAAAAATAATTTAAATACAAATAAAAGTAGCAATATTTACAGATTAATTTTATAGAAGCGTTAATAAATAACCCTATTAACAAAATTAATAATTTTGTGTATCTGTAAAAATTTATTAAGTCAATGATAAAATCTTTTAGAAAAGTGTAAATTAATTTTGATTTCTAAAGTTATAAAATTCTCTTGAATTGTTTAACATATAACTATGTCTTTTACTAATGCTTTTTCTATAATCTACAGCTTGACAGTTGTGACATGTTAACCGTATTCCTTTTCATAAGATCGTAGTAGATACTATTGAATCCATTTATCTTCCGTTAAAGTGTGGTATTTATAAAAAGTATTATATTAGGAACCATTACACACTTTAATTTACATTAATGGTTTGGATTAGAGGCAATAGTTAACTCAGTTCTTTTTAAAAAGCAATAATTTATTAAATTCCATGCTTCTACTTTCAAGTTCTAAAAAAGATAATAATGAAACATATGTTGTTATTTCTGTGACTATATTCGAGTGCGTGAAGAGTACAATAATTATTAAAAGTTTAAACTATCCTTTTCTTCGCCGTATTCAAAACTTGAAATTAATCTTAGTATATTTTTTTCCAGACCATAACCTTTGAACTCATCCCAAAATTCCATTTATTTAATTTAATAAAATATTTAAGTTGCCTAACATGTTAGTAATAATAAGAAATTTTAACTTCTTTACAAAGTCACTAAGCTGACATTTTTGGCTCTTGCCTACAATTAAGTATTGCTTTAATTGAATTAATTTTGTCAACTACTCTTTTTCTAAGTACAGTAATTATTAGAGAGCGGATAAAAAAGCTTAAAAAATGTGAAAAAAAGCACTTAAAAAGGCACAAAATTTAGAGAAAAAAGCATTAAAAAAGCATAAAAACAGGAAAAAAGCATAAAAACACGAAAAAAGCACTAAAAAGCATTAAAAGGCACAAAATTTAGAGAAAAAAAGCATTAAAAAAGCATAAAAACAGGAAAAAAGCATAAAAACCCGAAAAAAGCACTAAAGAAAACTATATTTTCTTGATATGTTACACGTTTATCAACATATTTTACAAAGAAATTTGGCTTAAAACTAAAATAAACATACTTTCTTTACGCAATATATAATATCATGTAAGTATTTAAAAATTAAATTGTAATTTTGTATACGTTTCAAAATAACTAAAATCTATTCATAAAAACAGTAGATCGTTAAATGTTGTTCTAAGGGTTTAATTGTAAAAATTATTACTTCTGACGCTCAATAAATTTTTGAAAGTAGAAAAGCTTCTCTTTATTTTAAATTATAGCTGGATCCATTTGAAAATTGCCATTCAAAATCAAGTTTAATTTATTTAATATTAAAAATCCTTCATTTTCAACGAATACTTCTTTCGATATTATTTTGATTTCTTGGCCAATGCATGCAGGTATTTTCTAAAATGAATCTGCTTTTATAAAGAGTTGATTGTGTTGCTCACAAAATTTAAACGCGATTTTATGTAACTCAATTGTTTTGAAGGAAGCTCTTGTTTCTTAAGAACTATTTAACAGTCTTTAACTGATTTGCTTGTCGTTTCGGGAAAGTTGTATATAACCTTATTAAATTCTTCAAAATTGTTCGCATAGTACATTGTAGCATATAGCCAAATTCCCTATTTTGTTAGCACTGGTTTATGGGGCAGTGAGATATCAGATAATGACTTCTTGAATAATTGTACTCACAGAAGAATATAAGAACTATTTTTCCATATTTAATTAAATCTACAAATGGAAATTTCATTCTTATAGTTTCAGAAATTCGTTTCTATTCATGTGCTAAACTTGTACAATGCACAAAATGCATTATTAGTAAAATTTTGTAACTTGGTATTGTCTACGGCAAAAATAAGCTTGTCAGTCCATCATTTATGAATTTTGCTATAATATTATTATCAGTTTTCTTCAATTCTTTTGTATATATCAAAATACTGTTGGTCGGATGTCTTCATGTTAAACTCATATTATTAAATTAAACAAGTCTGTGGTTTCATCCACACCAAACCACATATAATTATTGTTAATAATATCTTTAATTGTTTTGTATGGTTTCATAGTATCTAAGAGCTACATAATTTTTTCTCGGGAATGCGTATTTTACAATATTTTCCCAAGAATGATTTAAATGCATTATTTTGTAATTTTCTTAAAGGGATATTAGCATGTAAAAGTATTTTGCACAAATGTGAATTTAATAGAAGATGATGCTAAAGATTGTGAAATTGTGCTGTTTTGTTAGTTCAGCTTTGAACTTTTTCAAACGTTCTTGACGTAGTGTTGTTATAACATGTTTTACATACAAGTCTTGACTAGTTAGGATGCAGTTGGGAACTAAAATAAAACTTACTATTTTTAAACATGCCTTACAAAATAATGTATAATTTTCACTTATTAATTCTGGATAGTCTCTAATTAATTCTTGTATTGTGGTTTTCACCTTTTGCATTATGGGTTAAATATACATGTGAATTATATAATATAATTTATCTGTGATTCCCCAGGTTAATACGATTCACGCATATAGTAATTTTTGATAAATAAGCAAAGTTTTTGGAATGTCAATTCAATAGTTTATGAATGCGAGTTTGAATATGAAAATTAACGAAAACGGTAAATATGCGCCAGTCGTCCCATCGGTACTTTTGCCGAGAGAAGGAAATTAATACGGTTGCAGAACACCTGATTATTATCTATCACTTAAATTTGTTTACATTTAATACTTACTGGGACCCCTATTTATTTTTTAACGACGTTTACATCCGGAATATCATAGGTGTGATTCCTATGAAGCGTTCGTCTGTATTATCTGAATAATGAGACGGTCTATTATATCTACTTATTTATAAACGAATCCATTGTAAATTGGTAATTTATACTAATATTTATTAATAATAAAATTCATTATAATTATTGTATCATATTATGAAGATTTTTAACAATTATGTTGTCAAAAGACACGAAGAAAATATGTAATACAAATATAATCTATAAATGATGGGATACAGATTTTTACGAAAATTCTCTATATTAGCACATTAATTTAATATCAGCGTGAAATTATTATTAAATGTTAAATAAGCATCAAAATCAAAAAAAAGCATGAAAATAAGCATAAAAAGTCAAAATAAGCACAAAAAGTCAAAATAAGCAAAAAAGCCCAAAAAAACTTAGCGCTAAGTAATCACATTCTTCAAGATTCGTATAGATATTAAGAAATTTTTTCGATGCTATTAATATTATGGATAAGCATAATGCTAGAAATCCGCTCTCTAGTAATTATCTTCGCCATATCTATTGTAGATTTGTTCTAAGTCGGTGACAAGAATATTTATTTATTGTTTGTTTTGTTTTGAATTATCACTGTTTTGCAATGTGCTAGTGATATTTGGACTGCATTCCAGTGCCAATACTTCTTCTAAGAGCAGTAATTTTGGTAGTAAAGAATCTTCTTTGCTATTAAGTAAGATATAAAAAACATTCATGCATTTAGATCATGAAGTAATGAAGTCCTTGTTTGATATAATTAAATTTTGTTAGAATAATACTTATACATTATGCTAGAATACTATTTATTTGTAGCATCGCCTCTTACATTAGTTACACCTTCTTTAAAATCAGTTTTAATAACTTTTGCACTTTAAAGCATATGTTATAATTTTGGTCTTAAAGGTTATTACCTATTGCTCTATCAGGTATTTTGAATTAAGTTCAGTTCAACCTTTTATAATTCAGAAGAAAAACATAATTAGTCACCGTAAATGGGTTGATTTTCTTGTAGTATATTCTATGTTAAGATCAATACAATTTTTAGATACTGATTGGTACATCTAAACATGTATTTTGATTGCTCCAACCGCTTCTTCAGGCGCTAAATCAATTCGATTTTTCTTTTCTTAAAAAAAATCTCGTTTGGGCCGATGCTGGAGAATTCCAATTATTCTGATGAAGAATGACGCGTTTTTGGCGTTTGGATTTCCATATTTTTCCGAAGACTTCTAAAAAATAAATTTATCTGTATCCACAATTTACCGTCCGTTACTATATGTCTGTTTTTTTCCGAAAAAAGAAAACAGACGACCATTTGCTCCGAAGTACTTTTTTTGTTTGATTTTGCTAATCTTAAAAGACCCCCACAATCGACTGTTTACTTTCGATCATACATATATTACAATTCTCGAAGTATCGTGATCGTATTTTTTTCGAAAAGCCTGTTTTGATCGTACGACGGTCTAGCAATATCAGTTCACGCACAGCGTCATGTTTTTTGGGAAAACATCCGATTTTTTTCGACCTTCATGAAGTTCATCACTAAGCAAACTATGGTCACGATTTAATTCAATTTACCATCGATATATAGTGGTTTTTTATACGGTTTCATGGCCAAGCTCCAGTTAAGTTTAAAGATTATTAAAATAATTCATGCAAAAGTTGTAAAAAATAATCAATCCGAAATATTTACTACATATTCTATACTTATATTTTTTCATACCACTGTAAACACTTTGGAGTAAGGACGTAAAATTGTTCTGAGTAACTCTAATGTCTATTTCCGAAATTTCAAAGGTAACCCTCGTAGATGCACATTAGAAATATTCTAATGCATAAGGAAGAAGTTGAAAGAATATAACCAAAAATAAAAATGATGCTATAATTCACATATATAGTTATTGATAATAAACGTGTCCTGGAATACTCACACTATAAATGATAATTTTAATAGTATTGTCAGAACAGATTCGCTATATACTTAAAAACAATGTTATAGAAAAATATATGGTATTTTCTGATCAAACCTTTGTGCAAAAATTGCAGTTAAATTTGTTAAAATCTTAAATTAAAATGAATACCAAGCATAAATATCAATTAATTAATGTTGATAAATACAAAAATATATGTAATAATTAATAGTGAGAAAAATAAATTTTCTTTATGAGCATTTCTGCACTTGTGTTTTACAGTATAATGTAAAAACTCCAGCTAACAGTTAAAACAACTACTCCCCGTACTAAAGCACTACCAGGCATTGAATGACAAATTTCAATATTTAATTTGTATATATAAATATATGTCTTTAAAAAATTATTGACTACAATGCATAAAATCAAAGAATTGACTTTTTCTTGTAAGATATTTGATAAAATAATATACTTTTCAGGGTTCAAAATTATTACAAAGTCGCTCTTGTTCAAGTATGTTTTTTAAATTTAATTTAATCCTGTTGACAGTACATAGTACAGTATAGGAATCGTTAAGTTATACAAATTAAATATTTAAAATACAAATACATAAAAGATATAAATAAAGAAGAAACAGTTTAAAAGACAACATGAAAACCCAAAATTAAGCAAACATTATCTGGCTGAAGTCATATCGTCAAGATACTCTTTAATGGCGTAGTAATTTTTAAATTTCAAAAAAAATTTAATTTTTATTTTAAACGTCTTGTTTGTTGGACAGTTTGTGGTTTCATTTGGCAATACATTATATAATTTAATCCCCATACACATTGGGTTTTCTGCTTTTACAGATTTATTGTTTGGTAATCTGTATTTATCTCTAATTCTGGTATTATAGGTGTGTAGGTGCCCATTTCTTACCCACCCCTCTTTATTCAAATGAACATGTATACATATTTCTAATATGTATAGGCAACATACAGTGAGAATTCCATACTTCTTGAATATTTCTCTACATGATGTAGTTCGGGACACTCCTAATATTGTTCTTATAGTTTTTTTCTGAGAAATAAACACGTCTGGGGCCATTTTGGAATATCCCCAGAACGCCACTCCATAGCCTTGAATCCACTTGAGAAAAGTAAATGACAATCAATTGTTGTATGGTAAGTATATCTTTGAGATTTCTGGATAGGTATAATAATGAATTTAATTTTGATATAACTATAGTACAATGGCTTTTCCAGTTAATATTGTCATCTACATGTAAACCTAGAAATTTACTATCTTTTGAGTAGACCAAAGAATCACCTGCTATAGCTAAATCAATGTTAATTTTTGATTTTGATTGATAGTTATGAAAACGTAATTACGTAGTTTTTTTATTGTTTAGGTGTAATAAATTATTATTAAACCATTCCGCTGTAAGTTTTATTGTTTGATTGCACTTTTCTTCAAGAAGCGTGGAATTCTCAGCCGAAATGATCAGAGAACTGCCATCTGCATAAAGAATTGTATTTACATCATTCGGGAGTTAGGATTCCATGTCATTAATATAAAGGATAAATAAAACGGGTCCAAGTATTGAGCCTTGAGGCACACCAATATTCACGGTAGTTTTGGAGGAGTTAAAATATCTAATACGGTTATTAGGGTCTTGGTGCTTTATTTTTACAAACTGTTGCCGGCTTGTTAAAAAGCTAGTAAACCATTGAATAGCTGCACCTCTTATTCCATACTTCTCTAACTTATTTAAAAGTAGGCCATGATCAACACAATCAAAAGCACGGCTTAAATCGCATAATATCGCAAAAGGATATTGCCCCTTTTCAATGTATTTAATAATGTGTTCATAAAATGAGTACATTGCCGAATTGGTCGATTTTTTGGCGCGGAATCCGTGTTGATTATTTGAAAGAAGATTATATTTTAGGAGAAACTTTTCCAGTCTGTATAGAAAACTATATTCAAAAATTTTACTAAAACCTGGTACTATGGCTACCGGTCTGTAGTTGTCTAACAAACAGGCGTCCCCTTTTTTAAAAATTGGCACTATTGAACTTAATTTCAGTGTATTTGGAAAAGAGCCTATTGTAAATGACAACTGTATTAAGTATGATATTGGGGTAGCTATAGATAAAACAACATATTTTATAATAAATATGGGAACTTCGTCCGGACCTGATGATTTCTTGTTTTTTAATTTGTTCTGAATGATATCAAATATTTCGGACTCCGATGTCGGAGATAAAAACATGGTGTTCGGATTGACAGTTTCTAAATAAATTTCATTTTTACATTTTGTGATATTACTGGTAATTGTAAATGGTATGTTTTTAAAAAAGTCATTAAATTTATTAGCTATTTCTAGTGGATCTGTTATTTTGGTTTGTTTGTCCATTATTTTAATATTTTTGTGTGTTTTGTGTTTATTACATATAGTATTATTAATTTCCCATAAAGTTTTTATGTTATTATTTGAGTTGGTTATTTTATTTTGATAATATTCACATATATTTTTTTTTCTAGAGCAAAATGATTTTGTCGCTCCTGATTATATTGGCCTATAAGTTCTGGAAAAATAACTTTCAAATGAAATAATTCTTTTAATATAATGCTAGATTTGTTTATGTCCTCATTTACCCACGTTTCATTAGAGTTTTGCTTGGATGTTATTTTTTCCGGAAAATGTTTATTAAAGTTAAATGAAAATATTTCAAAGAAAACATCATTTTTTTTTTATCACGAGGTGGTGTCGCTTAGCGTCCCTGCACTGCGGTCTCCGTGGTCCTTTTGTGCGCCTCTGGCTGTTTTACTCCTTCTGAACTCCTGTATCTTCTAAGAAGTCCAGGAGTTTTTGCCAGGGGATATTCCTTAGCTGTTCTACAGGAAGCATGGGCTTCCCGAGTTTCGCCTTGCGTTCTTGTTTGTATGCTTCGCAAGTGCACAGTAGGTGTTCGGGAGTTTCCTTTTCTTCCAGACACCCACGGCATAGGCCCATCCTATGTTTGTGCTTGTTCAGGTCACAGTGTCCAGTGACTAGTCCTGTGATTTTCCTTAGTTTCAGTCTGCTCAGTCTAGACAGCTTCAACATGCTGTCAGGTACCGGACCATCTAGGAAGAGTCTTGTATGCCTCATTCCATTTTGGTTTTGCCATGCCTTTTTGTGCTCCTCTGCTAACTTGCGTCGGATTATTTCCTTTCCGGTTTCATGGGGTATACCGAAAGCGGGTTCAGGTCCTATGAATTCACCTGCTGCTCCTTGTTTAGCCAGCAAGTCCAATAATGTTTTGGTCCTTGGGTACCCATACTAGCTGTGTTTCTCTTGTTGTCGCCAGTGCGTCTAGTCTGTTTATGCAAGTCATGACCAGCCTGGACTGCACTATTGGTGAGGCTAGCGCTTTTAGTAAGAAAACATCATAGGCTTCATCAATATTATTTTTTGAGTAAACGTCATCCCAGGATTAATTTAGCAATGAATCTGAAAATGCCAATTTATTTCATTCTGAGAATTCCCTACATATAGATTTAATTTGTTTAGTAGTTACCGTATGTAATACATTTGTTTTAAACGGTACTGTCCTATGATCTGAAATGATGTTATCAATCACCTTAGATTCAATAGATGTTTGTAAATTAGAGAATATATGGTCCAATAATTTTTTTTCGCGTGTTGGCTCGTGTTCATGATTTAAACAATAATAACTATCAAATATATTGGTTAGTTTTTTGTAATTGTAATAATCTCTAACTGGATCAATATTAAAATCGCCACATACTACAATATTTCTATTTGTTTTGTATAAAGCACCAAGAACATCATCAAGTTTATTTAAGAATAGACTCAGGTTACCAGTGGGCGACCTATAACATACCATAATGATTGTTGAATTGCCATCAGCAGACCATTTTAGTCCACATATTTCAAAATATTCTTCTACACAGTATTTTGACATGGGGATATTACTCGTGGTACAATTATTTTTAGACCAGATTGCTACTCCGCCTGCTCTTTTTGAAGATCGGCTATAACTTGACTTATTTGTATATCCCGGAAAAAAATTTAAGTCGAGATTTACTTTTGAATCTGACCATGTCTAATTTGAAACATAATTGACATTGACCCCAGATTTTATATAATTTGTCAAAGAGATATACAAGACAACATAATTTATATTTGTATCCTTTTAACCTAAACTATTTACAACAAATATAGGTAAGAAAATTTTAAACAATAGTACGATTCATTAATTCAACTAAATAAAATAAAAAAATCTTAAATTTTAAATATATGTACTACAAATTAACATAGCTATAAAACAAAACCAATCCTATATTAAGGAAATCACAAAATAACTCAAAATAATATAGTAATTAAGTATTACCAAACACAAACAATACGAACTGAGTACAATACATTAATATGAAAAAATAGCAAACTATCCTAGTATATACAAACAAAGAAAAAGTATGTAGGTTTTAGATTAAATTAAAATTCACTTGGCTTGTTTCACAAATTAATAATTTATTCAACTAGTTTCGGCTCAAGGCCATTATCAAGAATGATGTAATTCTTGATAATGGCCTTGAGCCGAAACTAG
Organism: Ontholestes murinus; assembly: GCA_963969525.1. Classification (NCBI taxonomy): domain Eukaryota; kingdom Metazoa; phylum Arthropoda; class Insecta; order Coleoptera; family Staphylinidae; genus Ontholestes; species Ontholestes murinus. The sequence goes on along the minus strand of OZ018395.1, from coordinate 26,820,658 downwards.
TTGAATAAATTATTAATTTGTGAAACAAGCCAAGTGAATTTTAATTTAATCTAAAACCTACATTAATACAATGTTTCACCAAGTGATTAATGAGAAATAAGTATATGAAGAAAAAGTATATTATACTGCAATAAATTAAAATAGGTTCAAAACGTAATATAAATAAACTAGAGGTAATTTAATAATTAGATATTATTGAAACATTCAGATAAATCAATTCGATTCAAACTACATTTAAATCTTAGAAAGGAAGAATCAAATATGTTAAAATTTGGATTCGAATTCAAAATATTACATTTCATTATCCTACTTAATGGGTTATGCGATCCATAATTGGTTGAATGAAATGATAAACGAAACAATGACAGAAAACGAGTATATTTAGTACAATTAAAAGATGAAATCAAGATACTGCTGTCAACGAAGCCGTTTATTATTTTAAAACCGAAGCATATATCGAACATATCCCTTCTATAACGTAAGGTTTTTATAATGAAAATAACACACAGTTTTTGTTTGTTATTGATAATATTCACCTTGTGAACGAACACTTAATAAACAAGTGAAGTAAAGAATAAACTGTGTGTTATTTTCATTTACAAAACACTTCACTAGAAGTCTCTAGAAATTATACCAGGTTTTAGAGACATCATTCTTAAGAACATTTATTGAACCATCTCAATTACATTACTTCTACTGACAAAAAATGATTCCAAATTAGTGAACCATATTCAAGCTGCGATCTTACTAACGATACATATAACAATTTGACTGTTTCAATGCTAAAATCATATGAAAATCTAGAAATTGCTCCAAGTATTTTTAAGGCTCTATTCCTCAGTATACGAGACCAAAAAATCAATCGAGTGTCGAATAAAAATTCGAAATCTTTAACTTCAACAACAAATCGTAGGACATCATTATATATAACATAGTTAAACCTTATCAATTTATAACGACTAAAAGAAATTACAAGGCATTTTTTAAATATTTAAGTCAAGTTTATTGGAATTGCACCAAGTAACAATTTTGTTTAGATCACTTTGGAGTATGTAGCGGTCTTTTGCACTTTGTACTATAGAAAATAATTTCAAATCATCTGCAAACATTAAAAAATTAGAATGCTTGATACATTTCCCGATATCATTAATAAAAAATAAGAAAAGAATTTGCCCACAATGGGAACCTTGAATTACCAGATGTAATATTTATTGCTGTTGGTACATAATTATCAATTTTTACAAACTGCCGACGAGAAGACAAAAAACTCTTAAACCATTTGATAACTATGTCGCCAAATCCAAGCAATGATAATTTATTTAATAAGATATTATGGTTGACACGATCAAAGGCTTTAGAAAGATCGGTATAAATAGTATCCACATCACTTGTTTGGATACCAACTCATCTAGGATTTTTAAAATAACAGATTGTATAGTATTGCCCCTATAATTTGTTACATTTTCACTATCACCATCCTTTACAACAGCGGATTTAAGAAAGAATTTTTCTATAAATCGGGAACTATGCCACTAATTAGTGACCGACCACGGTGGTAAACCATCAGGTCCAGTAGTTCAAGTATTAGGTAGGATATTTAAACAATTAAAAATATCAGTTGTATTAACAACAACATTTATAACGGAATGTACATCATCATTGCTGCAAACAGCTCATCACAGGTTTTATTTTCGTAAAACATATGCATAGGAAGACTATGCAGGTTAGTGCATTCATTGACATAATTCCAAAAATATTTAGGGTTATAGCCAAGGAATTCTTCAGTATGTTTAATATATTGCTTATAAAGTGATTGACTTAAGTTAACACAAAGATATCTGAGCATTTTAAACTCTTCACAATGACATAATCTGCCAGTAGCCTTAAAAGCAGCATGTGTCTTTTTTCCTAAAGATAAGTTGAATCAGCTCTGCATTAAACCACCTTGGGAAAGTTAATTTTTTTGCGTTTCATAGGAACATGCAAACTTAATCTCGCATTAATCATATCAACAAAGTGAGTTTTACATTATTGAAATTTTGCTATTAATTTCTAATTTTAAATAAAGAAATCGCAGGTAAATATTAACAATTAAAAACCCAAAGATATTTCTAAATATACCCAAATATAATTTTCTTATGCTATTATCTTTCTAATAAATATGTTTAAGTTTTAAAGTATAATACTAATTTAATAATAATTCACATCGTTCCCAGAATTATTTTTCGTTGCTCTCAGATAAAAAACGATAAAAATTAAACTTAAAAACACGCTCCTAATTATCTGAAAATACAAAATATCGTTTCAACACGAAACATATTTTTAATTTAACTCAAATACTGTGGAACTAATTAATTTATAATTAATTAATAACTTCTTGGATTACACACTTTCCGAACCGCGACACAAACAACTTTCATGCCGTCCCATCAAGTTTGTTATTTCGTATAAAATTCTTAATTTCGTATAAAAGGTATTTGCGTATATAGCTAATCTAGCGATATCAACGTTAATTACATTTTAATGAATCACATTTTGCGTAATTACGTTTCACTTTGCGTTATTAATGATATTATTATTATTAATATCTGGTGTGTATTTTTCGGGACGACCGTGCAGCGAAAAAAAAACCGAAATATTAATCGCGTTACGCTCCGGTGACACTTTAATTATCTCACAGCGGTGCGAGTGAATCCAATAAATCCAACGGCACGGATTTGATTATAATCCTTGTTTAAACATTTATCGAAACGGAATAGAAATTTATATTTGATGCGGGATAGATGGGGTGGTGAAATAATAAATAGGTTCGATACTCGCCCTCCCCGATCGAATTATGTTTTCGATATAAATCACGATGGATTGGTCCGTCTTGTGTCCATTCCGATCACAATAGAGATGTTCGCTGTGATTAATATCTTATTTTTACTTTTCCTTTCGAAATCAATTTCACCAAAATGAATTACGCGTTTGTCTGATAATGGACTTTTTGTATTGATCTTAGTGACTAATATTTCACGTTATTGGGCTTCAGCGCCTTTGTAATAAAATGAAACACAAAACAATAATAATTATAAGTAGATACAATAATGCTTGCAACAACGTAAAAACAACATTAATTAATTATCTAAAAATAAAATTATTAATGTGGGTTAAAATTATTAATGTGGGTTAACTAGTTAACTAGCTTATTATTTATTTAAATGATTCTAATGGCATAATTTGTTTTCTTTTTTGTAATTTGTTTTACAGATTACTTGTTTCTAATGCCTAATATTTCATATCCACATCTAGTGGAATATACATTGAATCTATTTATGTTTTGAAGCTGTAACAGATCAATATCTTTAAATATCCTTTTCACAATTATATTCTTATAAATAGTAATTTTCAGTTTTGGAGTAGCGATTAGTTTCATATTTTCAGGACATTTAAATTTACCATGAATTAATTTCTCATTAAACTCGTGGCGAAACATTGTTGAATTAATTAATTTGTTGATTAAAACTCTTGGTTATATTTCACTTGTTTAATTTTATTTACATTTATGGACATTAAACATGTCAGTTATATTTTATTTATTTAGTTTTCATGAATCATTTGGTTGATATCACTACAGATAAAAGAAGCATCATCTGCAAACATAATTTGTTCTATTGAAAGTCTATATATTGTCAAGTCATTATTGTATATAATAAAGAGAAATTAACCTAGAACCAATTCTTGAGGTACTTAGTGACTATATCTCTTTAGGTAGAGTTAGTATGGTTTATACATTATTTTCGATTGCTAAAATACGACTTGAAAATGTAAACCAGATTCTCCAATGTTATACATCTGCAGCTTTACTAATAATAAATCCAAAGCCTTAGTTAGTTATACAATATAATGATTGCATATTTATTATTTATACAAATGGTATTCATCCACATCTACCGTTGTATTTCTGTTTATTTATAACAGATGATACTAAGACATTCATAACCAGCTTCTGACTGATCTGAACCCTTGTTAACAATTATAAAAATATGAATTAAAATACCTTAAGTTTATAATACCTTTCATATTATAATAAGATTAGGTATTTCCACTACCAGAACGCCATTCATGCATGTACCTTAGTTTGAATGTTACTCATCTTAAGTTTATAATATAGAATAACCCCCAGGTACTTTACTTGTGAAGCCAGAGTTAATGTGGTATTCAATATCCTGAAAAGTTTAATTGTGCTAGATTTCTTTTTGTTGGTGAACAGTATCAGCTCAACTTTAATTGGGTGTACCGAGAAGACGTTGTCTGTACACAATTCTTCTACTATATGCATTAGTTTACTGGGTATACCTTCATAGCAGCCTTTATACAGAACTGCTGTATCATCTGTATACACTACGGTTGGGAAGACAGATTCATTTAGTTTCCTTTGCAATTCGTCTATCATGATGTTTCAGAGGAACGCCTCCCATTGTACCGCCACGGATCAGCTTCCACACTTTGTTTCCAATTGATATTTGGATTATCCGTTTGCTTAGCATCTGTTTTATCCACTCATTAAATGCGATTGGAGTGCCGAGCATTGAGAGATTTTGTACTATGCCGTTGACAGAGGCTTTTTCTATGTCGATAAATAGGCCTAATGCCGAAATTTTATTTATCAACGGCTCCTCAAAATAAGAAATCACACAGTGGAGTGCTGATTCGATTAAGCGTACTGGTACGTTTGCGAATTGATTTAGGTGAAGAAGATTCACTATTAGAATATGCTCCTTGATGTACCGATCGTAAAGCTTCTCATCAAAGATTTTCATCATAAACGATGTGACGTTTCTTGGTCTAAATGATTTTGCAAAGTTGTAGTCTTTCTTGCCTAGTTTGGGTATAAATGCCACTTTAACTTTCCTCTAGTTTTGGGGGCCTATGCAGGCTCTAAACAGAATCATCAGGTGTTAAAGAATAGGTTCCTGGATACCCTAATAGTGATAATGTTTGATTGCCTCAGGTTATCTTGGGTACTGTTATTATGTTAGAGACTATACTTCTCACTTTAAATAAAATAAAATAAACTGTGTTTATATAACACACTTTATGATTATTAGTGACTATAGTTTCGACACAATTTAGCTGGTCATTATAAAACTAATACTTAAAATTACATTTGTTGCACAATTTATATTGTAATTTTAAGTATTAGTTTGATAATGACCAGCTAAATTGTGTCGAAACTATATTCGCTAAGAGTAATAAAGTGTGTGATATAGACAAAGTTTATTCAATTTAATTTAAAGTTATAAAATATGTATCACAAAGTGAAAGCCTCTACAATAAAGTACTATACTTCTCTCTTATTTTGAAGGAGTATGAATCCCTCGATGGTCTTGTTATGTTTTTACAGTCAGGAACATAAAGTTTTTTGTATGTAAGTCTATTAAGAAGTTTTGATATATTTTTTTAAGGAAAACTGTTTATTATCAACGCAAATCATAACAAATCTGATCATCTGAAGATCCAATATTCAAAGTTTATTTATTTATTTATCTTCGGTCTTTTTTTAATAATACATATTAACAAATTAAGTTTGATTAAAATTACATATTAAATTAGAATTTATATATTAAATATATTATCAATACAGTCTTTGATGATTTATCCTTAGAGTGCTCTCTAAAGCCATTGCCCGTTTTTAGACTACTTTTGCCGCTATAGTTAACTAGTTTTAAAAGAAAAGCTTATAAGGTTTAGTTTGCAAACTGCAGAGCTAGGTTGTTTGTTCTTCGGAGGCTGTAAAATGGTTCAAACTGTATAATGGAAGTTCAAATTCTTAGACAAATGTTGTTATAATATTGGTTTGTAAATTTTTTGTAATCCAAGAATTTATTAATGACAAAAATTGATAGCAACAGTTTTAGTTTAAAACCTGAGTTTTTCGGCGTTCGGTTTTCGGTTTGTTTCTCTCGTGGGCTACTAACAAATTCTGAAAATTGAGTTCCTAAAATGTAATAAAGAAGAATTTAAATTGACCAAATAAAGAAAATTTTAAATTGGACGATAATTGGAAAAGTCTAAAAAAGACGAGTCAAGATTTTACTGTGAGAACATATTAGTCAACCCGAGATTATCTTAGATAAGCTATACAGCTACGGAATTCGAGGTGCAGCACATGCCTGGTTTGGCTCTTACCTTAATAACAGCAGACAGAGGGTAAAAATGAAATATTTCACAAAAAAAGCTTATAAAAATTACATGCCCTGCAATGAAGGTACGTTTCTTGGTCCGGTGTTATTCATCTTATATATTAATGATTTGTCATATCATATCCCTAACAATATATTCATGACACATCCACCATAGTCACTCGTCCAATGAAAAATTAGAGTATCGCAGCAACAGTTTATTAAACAAGGGCTTAATCTAAGCATTAACGTGCATGGAAATTATATTTCTCCAAGCAGTAATACCAAATTCCTTGGAATTTTTCTAGATGAACACCTAGAACTGTTCATTGCAAATCTCTTGCCTCAAAGCTAAACAAATATTGTTATACATTCAGAATCATAAACCATGGTTACTTGAAACTCGGCGCAGAGTTTATTATCTTGCAATGGTATAATCTAGACTTAAATATGAGATGTTTTTGGGAAGCATCAAATTCCTGGTCATCTGTCTTTATAGCTGTAAACGAATTATTAGGTGCATCGCAAAACTTAATCGAATGACGTCTTTCAAGCCGTTCTTTAAAAATTTGGTTTACTTACACTGCCATATCTATTGATGTATGAATTGGGTCAATACATATGTACAAATAAATCTCACTTTGCGATCTTCCAACAAATCCACAACCACTACAATAGAAATACCTCAAATATTTACATCAATCAGTACATGTCACTAAGAATAAGAATTCTTCCCTAGTACTAGAAGCAAATATCTTCAATCACCTACCAAATGAAATAAAATGTACAGTTAACTTAAATGTATGTAAAAAAACTTTACACGCATTCCTAATCAAAAATGCATTTTATAGTCTCAAAGAATTTTTCATTTCAATTTGCAATGTACTTTTAATTTTATACAAGTCTTAGACCCACTGTGTAGTTAATGTAAATGTGAAATATCTGTATGTGTCACTGTATACATTAATAGGCAAAAAATATTATTATTAATATTATTATCATTATATCTGCTAAAGGACACAACTATTCATCATATTAAGTTGTACTGGTAACGACTGACCATCGTCAAAACCATGTAGCATACAAGATATAGAACTTAAAAAAAGAAAAAAAACTGAGAAGAGTAAATTAATTAATAATATCCAAAAAATGGGAATTTGAAGAAGAAATTCGTAGCTCATAATTTAATCTGAACAAAATTACTTTTTATGTTTGCATAGTCAAGAGAAAATAAAAATAAAAATATTATGATTACTTTTGCAATAATTTATTCTTCTGTGTCCGAAATACATAACAGTTAAGGTCTACCGAAAGGATTTTTATTTACATATTCCTATAAGCACAGAATAACGGATTACCTGAAGGCTCAAAATTTGAAGTTTAACCCCACGCAAGCACGTTCCTTTAGAACTTTGTTATCAGCAGTCACATCACACTTCCGAACAGGGAAACGTTTTTTTTTTTTATGAGAGGAGAAAAAATCCTTGATGGAAACTGTTATAGTGGGTAGTGTCGGACTCTTCCGCGTTCTTTGTTGTGACCTGTCCAGGACCAAAATGTCCTCTCTAGTCTGGTCTCTAGGAAATGATCGCTACGATTTTTGGTCGTCCTGTGTACTGCTCTTCGCAAAAGGAGCAGCGACAACGTGCGAATTACGGTGACTCAAGGTTTTGGGGAGCTAATTGGGTGCCAACTAGAATCTTATATGGCCTTCGATATTTTCCATCACCATTGATATCGTATTTTGGGAAGTTTATTCCGGATGGGGGATTATCATCTACTTTGCTGTAGAAGTATACAGAGATCTCTTTGATGTACTCTAGTCACTCGGGATCTTCGTGTCAAGGTGAATCTGCATATTCCATTTCTCGATTAACGAAGATCTGCAGTTTTGAAAAACAGAATAAATAAGGCCGTATATGGGGCTTATTTATTTTGTTTTTCACAAATAAAGTTGATTTCATGATTATACTGACCGCAGCTTGTCCAGCGTAATACTGGTCTTTTAAATTTGTATGCGATTGTCTTTAACTAGGAAAGGTGCTGGTCGAAGATTATTCGAAAATATTTTGTCTTCTTTTATCGAAATAATTAATAATAATAGTATTCTATTGGTGTTTTAGTTATACACTTTACACAGGTCAAAATCATAAAAAGTTACAAATAGAAATAACATATAATACACCTACAAACAAACAAAAAAACACTGAGTAGAACTTGTTACAATATAGGTACGTACAAATCTATTAATTAGTAAAATACGCTTAAAAATTTTAAAAATGTGTGAATTTTAGAATTAAAAATATTAATGACCGACTGGAGTGCTGACAAGTACATAAACATAGCAAACACATTTGCAGTGATTAAAGGTTCACGGGATAAACTCCTCTAAATCGTCTGATGTATGATCAATAAGGAATTCCTTAACAGGACTCTTAAAATTTGCAAATGGTAATACGCGTATGCCTTTAGATAATTTTTTAATAACAACGGACCGTAGTAATTTGCTCTTGTTTGGGATTTGGTTAACCGAATTTGTGGTATATTAATAAAAACCGTTTTTGTGACGTGCTTCATCAAGTGAGGATGCTCTTGTTAAAATTGTGGTATCATCTGCGAACTGAAATACATCACAATTGTCTAGGCTTAGGGGAAAATCGTTGAAATGTATTAAGAATAACATCGGTCCTGGAATCGACCATTGAGGCACACCATGCCTTATTGAAAGGTAATCGGATGAATGTTTGTTAATGTTAATGTTTGTCTGTTTGCAATTTGATAGATACGACTTGTGCTATCAAAGTTATATTTACGCAGTTTTTCAATCAGAAGTGAATGCTGGACGCAGTCAAAGGCTTTGCTCAGATCCAAGAAAGATGCTAGAGAGTATAAGCCTTCTTCAAAACATTCTAACGTCTTACTGATAAAAGCATGAATAGCCAGAGTTATGGAGCGATTAGCCAAACTGTTGCTTATTCAGTAAATTTTCTTGTTCGAGAAAAGCTGTTATCTGGTGTTTCATTAAACCAGTGTACTTTGACAAATTTACTTTTTTGTGTATAATGAAAGAGAACGCTCTATTATATTTATTCATAAGATAACTGATTAACATATTAACTTTATTATTAACATTCTCAGTGGAATACACAAAACTCCAATTTATGTTTTATATAAGTTGAAAAAACTCGAATTTACCTCGTTGGGTGATCGGTCGACAATTAAAGCATGCAATCTGGTCTATTTTACTACTGGGTAGGCTAATATTAATATGTATGCCAATATTATCGGACATACCCATGTTATAAGGTGGTACTACAAATTTGCTTTTCAAATTGATAAAAATATTATCTAATTTATTACTGCGTCTTGTATTAATGCCAACAATTGATATTAGACCATAACATTACAATGCATTACATAATAATGTTACTTTGCTGATGTACGAGTTGAATTTTATATTGAAATCAACTCCCAGTATAATGCGAAAATTTTTATTGTCTATTGTATATACTATATTGTATATACCAGATGGTAATGTATAAACACATACAGCGTTTGTGATATAGCTACATAACAACTCACAGTCTTTCTCTCTTGATATTTTCATTAAAATGTATGTTGTAATTGTATTATTTACATGAATGATTGGAACCCCGTAATTGTTTCCAGGTCGCACCACAGGAAATTGAATTTTAACGTGATATTTCACATTCGACATTACTTAGCCAATGTTCCGTAAAACAAATTATATCAACTTTGGAAGAGTTATCTATCAATAGACATTCCAACTCATTAAACTTCCTACGTACTGATTGAATATTCTGAAATAATCTATTCACGTGATTTTCAGTTTAATTTTTCTGTAGGGAATTGTTAATACACACATTCTCTAGCCAAATCTCAATTAATTTCATTGATGGTGGACACCGATGCACTAATATTAAAAGATGAATACTCATTTGGGTGATTGGATTTAAGTTGTTCACGGTCGATCTTGGTAAAATCCGTCTAATTCAAGTAGTCAATTAGCTGATTCTTTGTAAGTCAAGTCTAATTACATGCAGGTGTTTGTATCTCGCGCCCCCCTTAATAATTTCAACGTTTGATGAACCCACTAAGGCATTTTTTATCTCCCAACTCTTTCTAACGTAGTTCATTTCTGTGGATTTTGATCCGCAGCACTATTAATCCCGGTGGCAATTGGTGCAACTTCTGTGTGACCTGATCGACCGCTTTGAGATTTAGGTGATCTCCTTGCAATGGCTCTCGTTGCTTTATTATTTGATAAATTTTCAGTTAATTTTGCAATTGTGTTGGGGCTGAAGTGCATGGAAACAGTCTTATCAGCTTTGACCTCAAGCCACCATGTTTTCACCCACTTCTCGCAAGTGTTAAGAGCAGCTTAGAGAGTTCTCTCAAGATGATCTGTAATACGTCCACTACAAAGCAGAACTGCGACGTCTTCGTTTTGGGTAAACATTCAAGAAGCCAAATTCAGAATGTCGCTTATATAGATGTAGTACAGTGTCTTATACAAAGCAAAGCCCTGTGGTACACCTGCACACATCTTACGCTCACTAGATAGCGTGCAGTTGATTTTTCAGCGAAACTTTTTGTTCTGAAGAAAGTCGTTCGCGTCTCTTATTAAGTGTGCATCATTTTAAAAAATAGTGCATAATGACAAACCCTATCGAAAGCTTTCGTTATATCGAGAAAAACTGCGGAGACGTCCAATCTTATCATAAAACCCTCTGTGATAAATTTAGTAGACAGACCAATCCGAAAACGACCTGAGCGTCCGAGATAATTTTCTGTTCTTCGATGAAGAACGAAATACAACACAGTAGAACCTTCTCCGCTTAACACGTATAGCACGCTTGGCAGTAGTTCGATGGAAGTAGCGGAAAATGTCCCACCTTAATTAAGCTAGCCACGGAGGCAAGCTTCCAGACGGAGGTTAAGCAACCCAAACGAATTGCGGCATTCGCAATATTTAGTAGCGCACTATCTTTACATACAATTTTTAAAAGCCAATACCTGGATCTTTACAAATTTTGAGCTGCTTAATTAGCTCGTTTAGCTTTTCGGAGGTGGCTAGTTAACTGGTCCAAATAGGGTTATTAGAGTTATTAATAGAAGTTCCGAGACTGGAAAACGGGATGTTATAAGTAATTTATAAACCTCCAGTTCTCTTTTAAGTATAGAGATACCGTCAGAACTAAACGTTGAAATGATTTCCTTAATTAAGTAGACAGTTCATTCATAATTAGGAAAGTACAAGAAAAAATAATCAACATTATTTATATTAAATAATAAAATATTGTTTCTGTGTTTGCAATTTTTAATTTATATTCTTATTTATTACTGTTGGTTTGAGTTTACGTGAAGTGTTTTTTAAATGAAAATAACACAAAGTTTATTCCTTACTTCACTTGTTTCAACAACACATGTGAAGTAAGGAATAAACTGTGTGTTATTTGCATTCTTAATTATATTCTTTAAAAATTCCAATAAGTGAGTTTTTAACTTTTGATAAAAATTACAACTGAAATATTGTTATTGTTTCATTACTGGTATGATAATCTCAAAATCAATGTGATCGTTGGCCTTGCATTTCAATAGCAATTGCTTTGTAATTAGAAGAGTATGATGATATCCCTCCTCATAAGAAATTATTATGATGTTCATCTGCATGTAGATATCTTTACTTTTATAATATTCATTATCAAAAACAATGGTTTACTAAGTGTGAAATCTTAAAGCAATATTAATTTGTATGCTGCTTTTTCAAGAATGAAAATTAGTTTCTTTCAACTATATTCCACAAGTTCTCCTCTGATTCATTAGATTTTAGAATAAAGTCATTCTGAAAGTCCAAAACTTTTAACTTAAAATCTTCTGTCCTTACTTAAATAAACTTTGCGATATTTGTAGCAATTTCGGTTACTCTTACTTAGCAAGTAAAAGAATTGATAGAAAAGGTGACCATTGGCTCGATGATATTAAACTGTTGAAATAGATGTTCAAATTGGTCTTTAAGTAATTGAAAGTTGTTAACAAATGATGACAAGCTAATTTCACTATCGCCTTTCAAAATTCCATATTTGGAAAATGCACGAGTGACTTCTTCTACAAAACCAGATTAGCTTAAAACGAGTTTACAGACTTTCAGCTAAATGTTTTCATTTTTCTTTGCAACTTCGAATTTAAATAATTCAATGTTTTTATTATATCTGCTATGAGGTCCAAATCCACCAGACAGCAATAAAGTGGTAGTTCAACAATTTTTTTTATCTCTTCTAAAAACTTCGCCTTCACTGAGCCAACATACTTCATTATGTAAAATAATATAAGCGTCAGACTTTTCAGTTGATAAATTTTTGACTATTTTTGTGTCATGTCCAAAGGGTAGTAAATATTTTACCACAGAAAACTCTCGGTGTATAATGCAGTAATACGACAAAATCAATGGAAATCATTAATATTTCTAACATTGATATTACCAACCGTTGCTGGTGCTCTATCAGTGCTTCACGCAGATAGCTTGTGCACAGGCAAATCCCACAACTTTGCATATCTTCTAAATATGTTATAGATATCCTCACCTGTGGTTCGTCTTTTCCTGGGTAATATTTTCAGAATATCTTCTTCTATATTAAAGTAACAAAATATCCTTCTCACCATAACTGCTAACTAAGTATATCTGTAAACTGAACAAATTGTAATGAGAACCAGCCACATATTTTCAAGTCACCCTTCAATTTTGATGTCCCTTGAAAGAATATGTTTTCTTCTTGCGACCATGTTATGACAACTGTAAGTTTTGTATTGCTGATATAATCTCACGTTTATTGGATAATTCCTCAATCACGCAATCGACGCCAGTCAGAAATGCTTCTTTTAAAAACTCACCTTCTTGAAGGCTTGTTTTCTTTGTGAGCGGCTGAGAAATTTTTAAAGATGCAATAGTGGCAATTTTAGAATTTACAACAGGCTTAGTAAAACAGACGTATTCATAAACTAGGAATAATTAATAAAAATACTTTGAGTTTGTATTTATGCTATATTTATTCAGCAAACTTTTTTATCAAGTGTTTAATAATAAAGTTCTGTAATTTTGGTATTGTCTACTGATAAAGCAATTATTGTTGGTGGTGATCCTGTCCTTTCAATACATATTAATTTCAAGGTAATAATAAGGTTTAGCTATAAATTATAAAACAGTACATTACAGTAAATTAACAGTAGTAAGAAAAACTAGATTTCTCAAGGAATAACTTTTGCTTTCCATTAAAACACTCAAGGACTACAATAATAAATAAAATATAATAAAAATTAAGTTGGCACTTATTTGTTCACGTATTCTGATGATTAAATTAGGCTAAAAACATAACAATCGTTTAAACTAATGAAATTACAGCATTACATGTATTTCATAAAACATGTTTTATCTCTACAGCTTCTTCCTGATAAAAGAAGGACTGCACTGCACGCCTTAGGAAACTAATTTAATTTTAAAATACATATCCGTTTTTCTCGCGCATCATAAAATCCTAAACTACATACATGTTTGCACTTCACTTGTAATCAGAACTTAGTTGCACGATAGATGTTTCTCCACAGTACAGTGTGCGAGTTGCTTTTCCATGAGGGATCTTGACTGAGTATAAATAATGACCTTTCGTCTGCAGCTTACAAGCCACGCCACTGTTTCGTGTTTTTTCCCTAGTCGACTTCTTGCACTAGTTGTATTATTTATGACGGCCGCGTTAGGGCCACTTGATTTACTCACATTTCGCTACACAGGTCCAAATGAAATATGCATCGGAGGTACAGAACCGGAGAAATTCCGTTGTCGATGATTTATCCTGTTTAGTCCGAATGTTTTTTTCCTTGCGTCTAGTCATTATCTGGCGGTATTTATTTCAAATGGCGTCGTTTGCTTTGCGCGACGCAGCACTTAACCCTCGTGACGGCTTTTTGCAAATTTTAATGACGGAGTGAGCGTCCGTTTGACCCGATCGACGCTCGAACGTTCATTTGCATACAGACGTAGTTTAATGTCATGGCCTGGACACATATTTTCGACTAAGCGCGAACACTAATGGTGCGATGAGTGTGATTTGTGGACGTAGTGGAATTATAAAATACAAGGGATAAAAGACAGAAAAAGTGTTGGAAACTCGGGTATGCCCATGGGAGAATTATATGTTGTGTATGTATAAAGCAATGGAATTAAAGCTAATTTATGTATTTTTTTTTGCAAACATAGAAACAGAAGCCATTGCAGTCTCCTGTGTAAATCCTTTTGGATATTTTATTTAATAGAATCATTGAAAAGCAGGTTGATTGCGTATCGAATAAAACTTGTTAAAATAAATAGTAGGATTTTTATTTCATAATTATGTTACATACAATAATCAAATACACGTATATTGTAGTAAAGTGTTTTTATTCTGCAACTAGTTATGAAATATATAAGTAGAAAACACAACCGTAATATTTTTCCAACAATAAATAATATAAAATTGAGACACCAGTAAACAAGGGTTCAGAATGAGTGACTTACAAAAGGGAACAAAATACATTTAAGAAGTATCCCGAATCTCCAGGGAATAGTGCACCAGGATGTGGAATAATACATGAAAATCGAATAGGCCACGATTGTGGGAACGGACAGACCACTGAGGAACTGAATGATAATTTCAGTATAATAAAATATTAAACAGTGGGTGGAAAGCTACGCTGTCAAAAGATAATAAATAAATACTGTGATTTAGATTGCTCGGATTGAACATCGTATACTACCGAACGAATCGATAAACACTTAGCTGATTTAATAGTTACGTATTGCGAAGGAAAGGCTGAGGAATTAATTTTATAAATTTACGTTCCTTTTAATGGTACATCTTCTCCATTGTTGAAAGTTTTAAGTATTTTTTGAAGATTATTTCACTTAAAATCGAATCAATCTAAATTCTCAGATTTTCCATCAACCTAACTCTATATTAAAAATACTGAGAAATTATTTCAATTCTTTTTCTGACTTTGGAGAATGTATTCATTAATTTGCAGTTAATTTAAAAAAAATTCTATTGAAACTCCTTATAAAAATGCTAAAATATAATAATTTTGTAAAATACACAATTTAAAACTGGGGGCTGAATAAGATTTCTAAAGCTAAACTAGCAGAAATATTATGAACCTACAAAGAAATATAATAATCCTACCCATTTCTCTTAGATCAATAAAAGCAATAAATATCTATTTTCAAAATCCTAAGCCCACAAATTATAAACTTTCAAATTGTATTGTATTTTTAACCAACTATCTTCCTTCCAATCATCTAACCTAAATACCATTTGGCAGGAGACACTCCATTTAAAAATATAAGTAAATCTATTCAGTAGTCGTCGTAAAGCAGTGGCCAAAAGTTGAAAAAGCAAACCGCTTTATTTAACTGTTTTACTTAAGAAAAGGAAAAACGCTAAGCAAGACCATAAAAAATTTTATGCGGTGTACGAAAAAGATTTCTTAGTAGAACTCCAATATCAGAATCAGTTTGCCAAATTCCGTTCTCGTAATTTTAATGTTAAAGTTGCACCGCGCTCAGGAAGACAAATTGAAACCGAAAACGATAAAAAAAAAGGCATAAATCGAAGCAAACCGCTGTTACACGGCGTACAGGTCGTAGAAATATTAAACATTTGTCAAACGACCGTGAAAAAACATGTGCACAAGTTGGGATATGTTAGCAAACTCAATATTTGGTTTCCACATGACCTTAAAGAAATTTAACAAAGCGACAAGCTCTTGAAAAACAATGAAAATGATCAAATTCTCAAAGGTTTTATCACGGACGTTGAGAAATGGATATTTTACGACAATGTGGTGCGAAAACGATCATGATAGAAGCCTGGTGAACCACTTTTACATATTTATTATGCAAACAAGCTGATACTAGTAATGATTAAAAGAATAATCAGATAATTATATTAGCCAGAATACAAAGAACTTTTAGAAATCTGTTAGGTTTTGCTCATATATCATCCTGAATCTTCTTAGTAAAATTGTCTGGTAAAATATAAAATATGCCCTTTCTGCATATTATCCTTAAGGGTGTATTTAATAAAAATATAAAACAATTAGAAACTATAACTGTGATTTTGATATTATTTTGGCTTATTTTGTGTGCGTATTTCTTACTTTTCTTTACTATGTAATCGAAATTTCCTAAAATGTTACACAAACAGATTTCTATGAAATTTAAAGTCTAAAATTAAATGTCTTATATCAAGAGGATATTATTTGAAAAAAAAAATGTTGTTAGAAATAGCTATTTATACAACCTCTTTCTACTTATTCTAAACAACATCCACCATAGTATTTAAGTAATAAAATGTAATTTTAGTTTAAATTCTTCTTTAAATTTGTCGTTGTGGATCTACACGATTGAAAACCATGTTGTCTACATGATATTATTGATTTGGACAACCATGCAAGTTGCTCACTAACAATCTTGTCCAGTAGCTTGGGAATAACAGATTGAATACAAACACTAAGGTAATTAGATACATTTTCACGAGCTCCACTTTTAAATATTGGAGTAATGAAACATTCTTTCCAAATTTTTGGGAAATAACAATGCTTTAAGGAAGACTTAAAGATAATATCTATAGGTTTGGATAATGAATAACTACAATTCAATAATAAATTTGAAGGAATGCCATCGGGCCCGGAAGAGAAGGAATTCTTTAACTTGGCGATATGGTTAAATACTGCCTTTAAAGATATACAGGGTGGACCAAAATTCCGTTGCTACGAGCAGCGACGGCGGGGTGGGGCGGAGGGGTTACGAAGCGCAAGAGTGGCCAATGGGAATTCAGTATCATGGCGTCGTTCAGCGATAAACAACGTGCGTTCTGTGTATGCGAGTACTTCAGCAGCAACGATTTTGTTACTCTAGCGCAACGAAAATTTTGCGCTCATAACAACATACAGCGCAAAAATGAAGCTCTATCAATTCAACTGATTCGAAAATGGGTACAGAAATTCGAGGAGACAGGTTCAACAATGATCCGGCCGATCTAGAACATCAAGACACGTAATAGCATCTTTTCCTGAAAATCATGGACTCTCTACTCGGAAACGGTCTATCGCCTTATGTGTGCCGAGAACATCTTTGATTCGTAGTCTTCAAGATTTACATTTACATCCGTACAAAATCCAAGTGGTACAGCGCACAGGCACTAATTTACAAACGAAATGTTAGAGTGGTTCACCAGCTTTACCAACATTGTTTTCCTTAGACGAGGCACACTTCCATCTAAATGGGCATGTGAATAGGCAAAATTGCAGGTATTGGAGTGACACTAATCCTTATAAATAGTCGAAAAATTAACGATATCATTTCCATTATCAGCTGTTTCATCATTAAGTTTCATAGCTTTTATAATTCCATTTTCATTCCCGGCATCACGTGCAACTTGCCGAAATTATCTTGGATTGATAAAAAGATTATTTTGAATATTATCTAAATACGCCAGCAATAATTATTTTCATATCACCAAAAGTAACGGCAACAAAGGTATGTTCAATTATATTAGAACAACAAACATAAACAGATTTGTAGCATTTCTTTATATCTAAAAGTATGCCACCACCTTTAAATTCCCCATGAATTATCCGTTCAACCCTATAGATAGTATAATTTGGAATTAAAAATTGACTATCCAAAAAAATTGACTATACAGCCAGGTTTTAGTTATTATAACTACATCATATATACAATTATTAACATTAAACATGAGCTCTTTTAGTTTCGTTGTCATACCTGCAGCATTCTGAGAATAAAATATTGTTTTTTAAAACAGAATTATTCTCAGAAAATTTGACACTATCATTAACTATATAAGGAATTTCATTACGGAATTTAATTGAAATATTTGTTTCACCATTGTTAATACGCATATTAAGTTCAGATTTAATTTTTTAATAATATTTTCTTTGTTTTAAAGTACGGTCACTTCGAAAATGTAGTAAAGTAAAGAGTTTAAAAATTAATATTAACGGACGACAGCTATTAGATTTTTTCGAACCTAAACGAAGTATTTTCAAAGAATTAAATGAGACCCCTAGAGGCTGTAGTATTTTTTCATCAAAATCATCCATAACTTTTTAGTCAATAGAAACAGATTTAGATTTCACACATGTAAAAAAATATTTTGAATTATTGTCCCCTCACGTTATTGTTATTATAATTGTCGCTGCTGACACTTCCTTATAATTATTTATTAATATTATTAGATTTTTAAAAACTTTTAAAATCATTTAGGACTGTGAAATCCTTTATTGTTATTTGATTAAGATTTACAATTATTTGCCAGGATCAATAAGTCTTTTCTGGTCGGGGTCTCAAGCGAAGGGATCGCTAATATTTGGGGATCCGATCGTCCTGTGTAGCGCTGTCTTCGAAAGCAGCAGCGTCACCGATTAGTTACGGTGGCTCTAGGTTTTGGCGGGCTAATTTTATACCAATTAGAATCATACAAGGCTTTAGATGTAGAAGTTTACAGCAAGCTCTTTGATTGACTCCAGGACACTCGAATCTTAATGTCACGGTGAATCTGTGTATTTCTCATATACGGTCTAACATTCAATGCACGTCTAAGAGCGACGTTTCGAGTAAGCTATTAGAGATGGTCTAAGCAACGTAGGTCTGCTGTGGCCTTATTGTCATCGTGAAAACACGTAGTCTGTCTTTGACCAAGAGAGATGATAATCTAAGGTACCGAGATATTTTATTATGTCTTTTATCGGATATCAAGGGAGTATTTAGGGGAGTAATCTGTAGTTTCTTTGAGGTATGATCTGCTGTAATGCACGGTAACCCTCAGTATTGGCTTCAAGTTTCCATTGGGTCACCCACTTCAGGCAGGTACCGAAAGCAGCTTAAAGAGTTTTCTCAAGATGAAATGTGGTGACTCTTCTACTAAGTAGAGGTATGTCTTCAGCATATTAGGCAATCATTACCGGAGTCAGGTTTAAAATATCAGGTTCAGATGTTGTACAGTCGGAGAGCATAGATTTTAGACCCGCTTGATTAATGTTTAATTTGCAACGGAAATTTCTGTCACGAAAAAAGTCTTTCAAGACTCTAATTAGATAATCGAGAAAATTTAGATGAATCATTTTATAAATCAGTCCTTTGTGCCAGACCTCGTCGAACTCTTTCGACGTGTTTTATGGAAAAGCCTCCTGAGATGAATTTTTGGAAAGCTGATGGATGGTCAACATGCTGGCCTGAAAACCTGCGAGTCAAGAATGGTTTTTTAGTCTGCAAATAAAACCGAAATACGACACAGTACAATCTTTTCGACAGGTTTTTCTAACATGCTGAGTAAGCTTATGAGACGATAACTCGGTGGGAGTTTCTTGTGGATGCTGGTCAGGTTCGGTGTAAACGTGGCTATTAGCAACTTATAATACTTTATTATTGTAATTTTGACGCTTAAGCGTTTGGTTATTCGTTTATCAACTTGAGCCGAATTTTTCAGCGATTGTTCTTTAATTTTCGTATTTCGTCCTTGACTTTGAGCGTGAGTTTATTAAATTCCGTAGGAAAGTAGGAAGGTCACATCATATGTCTCCGCCACCGGTGGCGGCTGTTGTTTTGTTTTTTATCAGAAAATTTAGTTCAAGTAGAAAGGTCAAGGAGCCAACCTGAGAGGTGATTCTACTGCCCTTGGACTGGTGGATGACTGCTTTAATGTCAGCTTTAGATCTGATAATCTGGAGAGAGGTTATTAAGAACTCAACCTTTTTTTTGTACTTGTACCAATTCGTTGACAATTTCTCCCAACGGCCCTGATAAACTGGATTATGTTCGGAGGACAAGTCGTCGGTAGTTTACGATCGAGGGATAAAACGTGTGACCGCTATAATATCATAACTGTTAAGGAAATCGCAGTTTCTGTTTGTGGCCCTGCTAGGATTCAATTTAAATCACCAGCCATGATTATGAGCAACTTATCGTTAAACGCAAGGTTTAGATCATCTTGAACCATCTGCTTGCTGGGTGATTGAAAAGCTGACACAATAATTAAAAGTCCAATGTCAGATTTTATAATAATAGCAGTAGCCTCGAGATTCGAAATAAAATTTAGTGGGAATGGTCTACACCCTTTTCAACATAAATTGCGGTGGCGCCATAACGGTGATCATTGTTATGTTCTTAGAAATAAGAAATGTAAGCAGGACGCCGAGTTCACCGGGATGAGTTTTATTTGCCAGCATGATGTGCACATTATTCTCGTGCATAAAATGCTCTTAGTAAGGGATTCAGTGAAAGAGCCTGGTTGCTTTCCAAAAGGAGCGGTAAAGGAAATCTCTAGGGTTGTCAAGTCCGGTGTTGTAAGACATAGTCGATTTGAAAAAAAAAACCCTAGGATCTAATCTTAGACCTCTATGATTTAGCTTATTTATTAATTATATGGTCAGTGATATCTTGTACATAATATTACTAAATATAAGTCTTCGTGTATTTATTTTAATTATTTACTAGATAATATTAGGCTACGAAAGGTTTACGCAGAAAAAGACTTCAGTGTTATATTTGACAAAGATATACTCATCGCACTTCACTTTCAAACTATACAAGACTGTTATAACAGCATCAGAAACGGCAAGTGTCGTCTTAAAAAATCGACATTAACACTCATAACTTTGTGAATAATGTTATTGTTGTATTGTTACAATGATATTGTTCTTATTATATTTTAAGTTTTCCGACAACCGTAATTGTTTAAACGTTTTTATATATTTTAACTCTTTTAACTTCCAAAATTTTAAATTTAAACGGAAACATTAGTATGCGACGTAATTTCAATAAATTTAAACCACGACGTAGAAAAATTCGTGTTTTTCCATGTGCGACATTTTATACATACATATTTTGTACACCCTGAAGAAGGATTCAAATAAAATCCGAAAGCTTGGTTTATGATCAATTAGTACACGTAATTAGCCCCTGTGATCGGAATTCCCGTTACAGAGAATTTCTCTGATCTCTTTTTATTTTTAACGTCCCCACCAAAAGATTTTCAATAATAAATCTTAAAGTACTGCTTGAAAAAATCAAATAAAAGGATCATATTTGGAAATTTTTTGGGTTTTTGAAAATTCTGAGACTTCTACTAGCTCAACAGTCAGGATATACGAAGTACCCATATTTTTTATATGAGTGCACACTCGAAGTAAACATCAATATTGGAAGAAAAAGAACCTAATAAGAAGAGATTATTTTACTCCCGGATCAAAAAATGTTCTGCACGTAAATCTTGTTGATCCACAAAAAATCTTGTTACCTCCACTGCATATTAAACTAGAATTTATTTAATTTAATGAAACAATACGTTAAAGATTAAATAAATATTAAGACTAGTTTGAATATCTTTGTGGAAAATCTCCCGCAAGTTCTGATTTTTGTCGGCCCTCAAATAAGGAGATTAACGAAATATCAAGAATTTGTTAATACCATGCCTGAAACTGAGATAGATGCATGGATTTCATTTCTTAATGTTATTGGTGATTTTTTGGGAAACAACAGGTATCCTAATTACAAGGAAATTGTGAAAAACATGCTACAGAAATGTATGGAATCGGGATGTAATATCTTGATTACTTCCCCGAAAATATTGGTGATATGAGTGAGGAACAAGGTGAGAGGTTCCACCAAGACATGAAAGAAATAGAACGTAAGCATCAAGGTCGATGGAATGTTTCAATGATGGCTGATTACTGCTGGTCAATAAAAAGGAACATCCGGCTGTGGAATACAAAATAAAATCCACTAAACGAGGTTTTTCAACCAGTAGGGAGAGATCTTTTGAAAAGAAAAGATTGTTTTAGACTTTTTTAAATTTAGTTTACTATTTGTAATTTGTTTTTGTCTCTGTATCAATAAAAGTAGCGTTAAATGTTTAATTGTGGAGGCGTTTACTTTGTGGTACATGTTGAATATACTGGAGAAAGAAAACAGGATCACTTTGTTTTACAACTTTTACTTTTAATAAAAGTGGTAAAACAAAGTGATCCTGTTTTATTTCTCCAAAAGTAGCGTTTTTTGACCATTTTTTTATTAATTTTATTTCAACATTGATAAAAATAACCTTATGTTATAGGGCAAAATGACACTCGGATTTGATTGGATTTGTAGGCCTGTGTTATTCTTAATGTAGTTAATTCCAATAAGCTAGATTTATATAGTAAACAAATGCAATTAGGCTTGGGATTTGATATGAATATACTTACAAGTGTTACAAGACTTTATTATAGCTATTTATACACTACCTATTTTAATTTTACTTTACTTTAATGTATTGGGTGCGAAGTTTTGTAAAGTTATGGGTTTATTGTCATTATATTAGAAAATTATTTCTTAGTTACAAAATTAAAATACGAAGGCGAAGTTTGGTGAGCTCAGGTTTATTTTCTTAAAAGCGAATTCACCACGATGACATTGTTAATTATCACGGGGATTGAGTGTGATCGGTACGTTAAGCCCCCCACAAAGACCCCCTTGACAGTCAGCACGATCACCGCCCACACACATAAGCTCCCTTTTATTTCGCACGCAGCGAGCGGTTGCCGTTAATTGAATCTGTTTCGATCCCACACCAATAAATTACTCTCCTAGACGCCGCGCCGTTATATTCATGCGGAGGCACAACAATCAGCGCCGGTGTGAATGCGTAATATCTGCAAACAATATTCCGTATGCCCGAAATGAGCTACCCATCCATCCACAAACACACCCTCGACCAATTTTAATTTTCGACCTCCATACAAACGTCCAGCGCGTAACTCGCATGCTTTGTTTCAATTAACGCTGATATTATCGAACCGATTGCAGATAATGTGATACGTAACGAGGGATGATTATTCGGTCACGCACAACTAAATAACTCCAATGCATGAAAGCGAGGTTCGATCAGTGCAAAATGATCAGCACAATTCACCACTATAGCAGCCCGTGTTCATTCAGAGTATAATAAGTTGATTAATGTTCGGAGTGGAGACTGGTCGTAGAACATATGATTACTATGAATATTATTAATGATTTCATATGAATTTATATTAAAATATTATGTTTTTAATTTTATAAATATATAAATTATGTAATTCTCAAATGAAACTAATCAATAAGTAACAATTTTCAATTATAATACCCACAGCGATATTATTAGTCAATGGTAACAAGACCAACGAGCCATATTCTTATCCGTAAAATGGTTTTATACAAATAAGTATTACATTAAAATAGCACAGTACTCTGAGGGTAGAACTTATGTGATAAAATAAAACAAAATTTAGAATTTTGTCTTCAAAAATATCTTTTGATATAAAAACATTTTCATATTGTCAATTATTCTTATTAAAATAAAAGTCTTCTTATTGTTATGGTAAATCGACAGTTTTTTCAGTTGCTTTCCCGTTCTGCTGGAATTGTTTTTGTTAACCTTTGTAATTTGAATCCCGGAAGACTAACTAATATATTCTGTGCCGTTACTTTACTTCCTCATCATCCATCTATTTTGAAGAATTTATTGGAAGAAGACTATGTAGTCAAATTATTTTCCTATCATAAAAAAGTGGACATTTATTATCTGATTTGTTTTGTATGCATGTGTGGTATTATTGATGTTACTTGTATTAATAATATAATCCGATATAGTAGTATCATTATGCAAAAATAATTGTTTTGGCGTACGAATAGTCACCATATCAGTCGCTCCTTTTGATATAGTTGCTTGTTCATTCATATTAGGATCTGAGTAGTACCTATTTGATTGATTAATATTATAAAGTATAGGATTTGTATGTGTTACCATAGACGACACATTTTGTGCTTTGGTAAATTATATTGATTCTGCTTAAAGTATTTTTTGTTTTTCTTTTTTTTTGCTCATCTTCATACGTCCTAATTGCTAAACAAGCTTTTATATGTTTATAACAATGACACTTGAATTATTTACTGTTATATTTGGGTATATAGGCTGGATATTATTAGGTTTGTAGAAGGTCGTTTACTTTGATTATTTTTACATGAGGAGGTAATTTCAGAGATGTTGTATCAATGTTTACGTATTAGTATCCTTAATATGTTAATATTATTCTGCAGAGACACATCATTTTGTAAGAACATTTTACTGAAGGGTTTAATGTCACCTGCGTAGGCCAATTAAGGCAGGTTAAGGAATCTAGTAGAAATTTTATTAAAACAACAAGTAGCAGCCCCAGATTCTACTCTTGCGGGAAACCAGAATCCATTAAGAATTTGTAGGTGTAGGAGCTTTTATAGACGACATAAGCTAAACGATTAGATAAGTAAAAATTCATTATTTGTAGCACACTCGGGGCAATGAAAACGTCCGCAAGTTTCCTGGGGGTTATGTTATGGTCTAGAGAATTAAAGGCTCGCGAAAAATATAGTGTACACTTCTCTTATCTATCACTTCATATACCTACTGAGTAAATGAAGCCAAATTGGTTTTCTGGCATGAATCTATGTTGGTTGGAAGATATAAGATACATTATTAAAAATTGTTCTGAATTACCTGTTCGAATGTTTTTAAAAAATTACTAAGCAACGCAATTTGGCGATAATTTTCTAGAAAATGTTTCTTACCCTGTTTAAAGACATAACTAATCTGTGCCAATTTCCACCTTGTAGCAAGTTTTCATTTGCTGAAAGCAAGGTTTATAATAATCTGAAGCGTCTTAGCAGAAACAAATCTAAAATGTAAACAATATTTAATCAAAAAGAAGGAAAAAGCGTCATCCCCAGCAGATATTTTATTAGGTAATAAGGCCATAACATGTATTAAATCGGTTTTGGAAATAAGATTTAGGGTAACCTATGGACAATTACTATGAGTCCCAGACAGAGTGGTATTGTCAGCAGGTTTATAATTTTTCGAAAATAATGAGCCAAACCATCAACTTTCATTTGTTAATCTAGGTATTTTCTGGTATGGATTTGATTTTCGATTTTATGTTATTTTTCAACCACTTTTAGATACACTTTATGTAATAAATAAATAAAATAAAATATATCCGTAATTTGCTGTTTGGTAAGTGACCTCGGCATTTTAAATTCATCATTCTACATAGGGTTCTTACTTAATCGCCACTTTTGTCTCAAACTTGGACGTTCCTTTTTATTTCAGAAGTAAATCATAAGAAAAATGTCGACTGATGGGTTCAGCATAAGGGAACCGACTTATCAAATTCTTGTACAGATTCATGTAGAACATATCCAAAGCCGCGTTCACATCAATACAGTTATTTAAATTTGTCCAGTCAGTATCACTCAGATCCTTGTATAAGTTAGCAAAGTTAGTTCTTTTAAAGATATAGCGTTTATTAGTATTAGAGGGGAATCTAGTATGATCCGAGATTAAGTTACAATGTGATAGATAGTGGTGAATGGTGAGAATCTTCAGACACCAGTGGAGTGTCGGCACGCTCGACTAGTATGCAAGAATTTAGTCTTGATACTACAAGATTTAGAAGTTTATTATTTATATTTGGACATGCATTATATTGCGTGAAACTGAGTATGTTATAAGAACATTGAAAACATTGAAACGGAAAACATTTTGAACATGAAATATCCGCATTAACGAGGTTTGGCAAATTAAAGTCTCCTACTAATACAACGGGCTGATCAATTATTAACAATTCTAGGGTAATAAAGAACTATTCCAGGCCATCTAGTATTTCGTCTGGGGGGCGTAGATTGTACATATTGTACATATATTATGAACCGTGCCCTTAAGAACGCATTACATAATACTACATTAATCAGTGAAACATGAGTAGTTATCGAAGTCATATCTAGTACTCCATATTAAATACTGATATCAATCGCAATCAATACCCCTCCCCCTTTAGAGCGCCCCATAGAATTTATGTATTTATTTATTTATTTACGGTAAGCACCTTTATATAATATACAATTAGAATAGATATTACAATGTATATAAACATAAATTAATTTAAATTAAATTAAATCGACTAAGGCTAACTATAAATTCAATTTCAATACATTATACACCTTATAAATTAATATTGCTAAATGTAATAAACTAAAACATATTGAACTAAATAAAATTTATTATAGTTTAGACTAAAACCAAAACCTAATTACCATAATACTAATATACTTAAATTAAACAAAAATATCGTAATTTAAACATTGAATATTCTTTTTAAATAAAGTAACAGGGGCGTTAAAAAGTAATGAAGGATAATGTTTTAATAAAATATTACCGAAACGAAAAATTCTAATTAGTGGATTGTTAAAACCATAGTTCGTTGTTGATATTGGAATTTTAAAAGTGGTAGATGTTTGCCTTGTATTTCTATCAGATAATGGAACTACTAAAAGTATCTTTTCAATAAGTAGTGAACAATTAATATTACCTGTTACGAGATTATGCAGGAAGCGCAAATCAAAACTGATTCTTCTGTTTTTTAAGGGTGTCAACTTTAACATATTTTTCAATGAATTTAAACCCAAATTTTCCCTATGAATTCCCATTCTATATGCACAGATACGCGTAAACTTATTCTGAACCTTTTCCAATTTATAAATATGAGTAACATAATAGGGACTCCATATAATTGAAGAGTATTCTAACACCGATCTTACCAGGGAATAATATAGTAATTTTAACGTTGGTACCGAGAACGCTTTACCAATTCTTAAGATAAATCCCAAAATCTTTCCCGCTTTGCGTACAATATTAGATATATGTGATCTAAAATTTAGTTTGTAATCGACGGTTACACCTAGATCTCTAATTTCCTCGACCCGATTTACATTAAAACCATTTATAATGTAATTAAATTTATGTATTACCTGTCGCTTACTAAATGAAATTACATGACACTTTTGAATATTAAGTGGTAATTTATTTATATCACACCAAGTTAAGATATTATTTAGATTATTCTGCAATAATTTATGATCGGAATATTGAGTAATTTCATGAAATATTTTTAAATCGTCTGCGAACAACAAAATATGGCATGAGTTTATAGAGAGTAGTATATCATTAATAAATATAAGGAAAAGTATTGGTCCACAATGCGTACCTTGAGGTACCCCCGAATAGACAAAAAACTCATCAGATATAAAATTTGTAATCCTAACTTGTCGAGTCCTATCACTCAAAAATGACTTGATCCATTCTATAATTGTTCCGTTAAAACCATAAGCTGATAATTTAGCAAGTAGTATTGAATGATTAACTTTGTCGAATGCCTTGGAAAAATCTGTATATATAGAATCAACTTGATTTCTATTTTCCAAGGCATTCGTAATGAAATCTGTATAAATTAAAAGATTTGAAGTTGTTGATCTGCCTTCTACAAACCCATGCTGTTCTTCAATAAGAATTTGTTTAAATTGGTTAAATATAAATTTTGACATAAGATAATCTAATATTTTTGATATAGCAGACTGTATACATACCCCCCTATAATTTTCTATATACTATATTTCTATACTCTTTTTCCAGATACTAGGTACGTAGCCATGTTTTAATGAGCATATAAATAACAAGTGTAAAGGTTTAGAGATAGTAAAAATACAATTTTTAAGAAACGAGTTTGGAATATTATCAGGACCACAATAATTATTTGATTTAATATTATCAATACCTTCATAAACATCCCTCAATGATATTTCAAAAAAGTTACCCAAAACTGTATTGCTGTTTATAAAGTTGGGAGTATTATTTACATCATCTCTAGAATAAACCGAGGCAAAAAATGTTGAAAACTTGTTTACAATTTGTAAACCACCCGTGCACTTTACATTTTTAAAAATCATACTATTTGGTATGTTGCTACTATTTCTAAAAGTATTAGCAAATTTCCAAAATAGACTTGGATTAGTAGTAATATTCCTTTCACAATTTAAAATATAAGATCTATATAGTGAATTATTTAAGTTTTTGCATTGCTGACGCAAATTTTTAAATAGGTCATAATAAAAAATATCTCCGCTACTTTTGTATTTTGTATGCATTTCCTTTTTTTATAAATTAATGTTTTTAACTCATGATTATACCAAATTGGAAATTTGTTAATTCTATTATATACTATTTTCTTAGGTATAAACTTACTAATACAATCATAAAGAATGTTATAGAAAATATCAACTTGATCATCTAAAATTAAATTAGAAAATAGTAAATCCCAATTTATTGACGCAATAACATTATTTATTGAGACATAGTCTGCCATATCATATAAATAAATAACATTTGATGTTTGTAAAATATCATATTTGTGTACTACATTAATTGATATTTGATAACTAGAATGATGTTGGGAGTTAACGGTAAGTAAATCACTAGCAGGCACTACATTAGCATCCTCATCTGAACAAAAAACAAGGTCTAAAAATGTTCCTCTTGAATTTGGAGACGACCATTATAAAGCCTAGCATTGGGTAAATTATAATCGCCACACACTAAAAACTTATGATCTGGATAAAGGTCCGCAATCTGTTCCAGGCAAGAGCAGTGCTGTTCATATTTTTGAAAATTTTAATTAGGTGGTAGGTATACTCCACCCACAATATAATTTGATGACTCCAGTGATATATAACATTGTTCCACTTCTGTGCATCCTATATCAATAAGACAAACATTTATTTCTTTCTTAACTGCTATTAGAACACCACCACCGCGTTTTTTTTCACTTGTATATTTATTCCGATCCATCCGAAAAATGTTGTAAGAGGTTAAATTTATTTCAGAGTCATTGATATCCTCTGATATCCACGTTTCAACTATAACACTTATATCATAATTTGATAAAATTGCGTTGGAAGAAAAATTCTAAATTTCCTTTTACTACGAATCATATTATACATGGTCCGGCAGAGAAGTATATCTTTGGAACGCATATAACTGGGCACAGGTGGAGCCAAACGTTTTCGAAATGGTTGATATGTGACCACCTGACCTTGCCATTTTGTTTAGTTTAGTCGTTATGGAACTGTGAATGCTTGAGCAACGCGTATTTATTTACAACACTTACATAAAGGCTAGGCATTTTGTGGTTGCTACACAAAGCAGATTTCGAGCACAATTTAATGTTAAAAGGCACAATCGTGTGGTTCTATGCAAAACACTATCCTGAAGGAGGTGCAGAACATACGAGGTGGCGAAAGATGTGTAAGAACCCCAGAAAATGCGGCTCGGGTGAAGGTAGCAGCTTGGAAGGACGTCCACATCAATCGGAAGTGCAGCATTTTCGCGTGCTGAGGATATTGATATTAGAAGAGCCTTTTTTCAGTGAGACGGGGGCAACTTGTAACACCTCAAGGGAGTCAATCCCATTTTGAGAGAATTTTTTTTTATGTGAAGGATACCTAAAGGCCAGCGTATTGATTAAAAGACCAGGAACCATCCAATGCTATCACCCGAGAAATCTGAGCGATTCAGGCCAATATGTTGGAAGGATGCATAAACAACTTCTCAACTCGACTTCAGGAGTGTGTAAATTTTTTAAACTTTTTTATATGAATACAAAATGGCAAACCTACCTATTAGACAAATAAATTTTGATTTAATTAAATATTAAAAACTGAATTGAAAATACTCTGTAGTTAGAAGGAAATAGTTCAAAGTTTTGAATCTAGTTGGTTAGTCAGGTTTCTAATAAACAAATCATTTTCATGGACAAACTGCAGAAATTAAGATAATTTCACGCATTTGGAACACGATCCTTTATTACTTCGGTATAAAATATTTAATGAAAATATCCCATTTTATTTCTATCTTTCCGATATCCCATAAATGATTTTTTCTATAACAATTGGCATTGAGGGTAATTTACTTAAGTCTTCAACTATCTTGGCTTTTTAGAAGCGTTTTGGTAAATGCTACTTCTGATTTAGGCCTGATATCATATATTTATTATGGAGTCGGCTGTAATAACGATGTTTTGTATCATTTGGGTCCCTGTTATTAAAGTCGAGATTAATAAAGGCATATACAAATACAGGTTATTTTGCCAGTATTATGTTTTTCTTAATTCCAAATAATATCTAATATTTAAACTAATCAGAAATGTCTAACCATTGTTATAAGAGAATTAGTTGAGCAGGAATTAAGGCACGAAAGGCCATATTTTTAAAGCAACATCTGTCAATTTGACTGTTATTAAATTCGTTTATTTTTCCAAATTAAGCAAACTATTCGTAGAATGGTTAATAAATTTGAGTCGACTGGGTTAGTAAACAATGAACCAACAACAGAATCCGAGGCAGTCGATTACGCCACGCTTACAAGAACTCGGCCTTTCGCAGATCAAACCTTGGAGAATTTTTCGTCGTAACTTAGGCCTGCAGCAACTGACCCAGGAACTGAAGGTAAACTATCATATACAATGACATGTGTTCCCTGGAAACTGACCCTAATTTTCATCAAAAAAACACCTTCGGCGATGAGGCTTAGTTCTGGATGAATGGGTATGTCATCAAACAAATTTGTCGAATTTGAAACCACCAAATCTACATGACATCAAAGAATTGGACATCCCAAACAGTTTTGGCTTTTGGCGTCCATATCATACAACTCATGCCAACCACATATAGTTTGAACAGGACTTAAGGACTTCATCGCACATGGAGGTGATGTGAACTGCCACCGATTTTAACCCCGTTAGACTTTTTCTTAAGAAAATCCCGTAAGCCGCAAGTCTATACGAATAAGACATAAACTATAGCGGCCATTAAAGCTCGGCCGAATTCAGTCCAATTTATGCGCCACAGTTATTTGTACAATGATATATTCCATAGGTAATGGCATCGATAAGCATTCCAAACGAATAAAAAATTTCGATATCTTACACACACTTCGTTTTATTAAAACTTTAACATAATGAAAGAGTTATGTTACTAATATAAAATAATTTTTAAAATAATTTTAGAAATGATATTAAAAAATGGTGATGTGGCCATTTTTATTTACTACCAAGTAAAGTAAACAGTTGCGGAGAAGAAACCCGTAAGTCACTTACCTTATATGAAGCTTATTAGGTTCATACAGAAATGTGGCTGAAAGGAAATAAGACAATATCATTTTTTATGAGCATATCATTTCTAAAAACTATATGTATTTACGTAGTTCGAGTGGAGCCATCTCTTATTTAAATTAAAGGAGCAATTCCTTTATTTTTTGGCAATTATCACGAGACCTATAAGCAAATAATTATTTACAATAATATTGCCATACTCTTACTTTGTACACAAGTTTTCTTGAAATTTGTAAATTTTATGCGAAACACTATTCTTTAGTAATTATTGATTGTATTACTATCTGCAATCATTTTTTATAAAGTTTTTATGAAACAGTCATTATTTTTGAATAAAAATATAAAACAATAAGTTGTCTTTTTATGAAAATTCGTATTTTACAATAAATGTACCATTTATTATACGCGTTGAACTAAAACCCTAAAACCACCGAAAAACCAAGGAAACTGTCAACAGCGAAACTTATAATGCTTTAACAATAGAGAGCACTTTTATTTTTATATCTTGATTGCCGCTTTATCGGGAGAGTTAAATACTCCAAAGTAAAAATCGTTTCCCTGTGTTGAGCTGAGCTCCACTGATAAGATCCAAAATAAATCGAAACTTGTTCGTGGCTGTTGTTGACAGGGAATAATAAATTAGAAAAAAAATGTTTAGTTCTTTCATTATCTTAAATTTTTGCTTGAAAAGTTTTCTAAAATTATTTGAATTCGGAGAAGGCTTTGAATAAACAATTACTTCTTGTGAGCGAAATTGTTCCAAATGCTTTTTCTTCCAACAAATATTTTAAGTTTATCCTTAAAATCTGTAGCAGTTTTGAGATGCACACTGGTAGTCACACACACACATACACATATTTACCTGCTGCACAAGGCGGACAAATTGCTCAAGATCGGATACGGATACGGATCCCGGAAGCAAGTTCCACATTGGGTAATAGGAGTTCACAAGCACATCAGATCTATAATTGTGAGCTATTAAAACAATTGAACCCTGATGTAAAACTGAGATGCGGACTTTATGTTTTACGAAATCTATGGTGTAGTCGGAGAAGGTTCTCTACTTGCCCCTCTGCTAGTATCATGTGCAACGGAGTACTCAGGTTGCCTTTAACTACTGAAACCACGGCGTTCGGCTTCACAGACGAATGTCAGAGGATACTCTCAGTATGATACGCTGATATCACAAGACGAAGACAGGCCTTGTGATCAGGTACTCTCACCCTGAGAGTCTCAAAATGCGAGTATTTTTTTGCAGAAGGAGGAAGGCAGAAGCAGTATGCGGCCCGAGGCAGATGTAACGAATGCTCTCTCTACAATTGTAACATCAGTGATGTTTGCACAGCTCCGATCTAGTCGGTAGCCACAACAGTCACCGATCAACGACGAATTGCAGCCAATACCAGGACACAATGGCTGAACGATGGCAGCGACTCTAGGACACATCGCTCAAAGGACACTGAATTCATCACCTTATTCGCAATCGTAGTTTTCAGGATGCACCCACTGGTAGGTAAACGGAAACAGGAAAGAGTTTAGTCTGCTATGTAGATTATTACCTACTCATCCCAGAGAGTGCCTAGGAGGTGTTTTGTTCGGAATACCAATTTTGGGAAGCTCGACGTACTTTTTCAGCTCCAATTTTTTACTTATTTTTATTTAAAAAAACTTATTTCTTCTTCCTAAACAATTTAAAAATAGGTCTAGGAATGCCAAGCATAACTTTTACGATCACAATAGTTAGAAAAATAAAAGAAAAGAAAATATTAAAATAAATATAGGCCTAAAACAGATATAAGCCAATTAACCTTACTACGAAAGTGCATATTTATAGAAAATTTAAAATTTGATCATGTAACCCATCAATTTGTAAATAAATAACATAAATCCTAACACACTTATGAATATTGTAGTTTTTGAATAATTTATTAGCATTCTCTAATTGCTACTGATGTAATGAGCTGTATTTAAAATCTTCACAAAAAGAAATTCTGTCGATTAATATTACTAAATCTAGCTATAATCAAAATAGTTATTTACAGAAAAAAATAGAATTTAGACAAATAAAAATGATAGAAATAATAAATAAAATATATTAATAAAACCAACAGTTAAATCAAATTGGAAGCAGGAAAAAGAAATGCATAATAGCCTGATCGTATTATTTTTTTTATATGTGTTTATAATCATAATAATCGAACTAAAAATTTAGAGTAATAATATAATATTTTGCCTATTGATTGAAATATAATCTCATTGAGATTATCAACGTATTTTAGATTATTAAAAGAAAATATTTATTCGTGACAAATCTTCCTATAAAGAATACATATCTGCTTATTTAAATTAAATATACATGTGAAAATAATGTTCTTTATCAAATTTTTGTACTTTTAGTTGATGTGTTATAGAAATGTAATTATTCATCATCTTATTACATTTTAAGCAAAAGTCGGCTAATTGAAACCATGTTTGGAGAACGTAGAGCGAAAGTTCAAGGTCGAGTG
The DNA here is from genome assembly GCA_963969525.1 of Ontholestes murinus. Lineage (NCBI taxonomy): Eukaryota > Metazoa > Arthropoda > Insecta > Coleoptera > Staphylinidae > Ontholestes > Ontholestes murinus. Next base: position 26,786,865 of record OZ018395.1, on the reverse strand, counting down.
AGACCCCTTGACGGCCGTGACTCGCGATGTACTTCATCTCCCTCCTCAAATGTGTCACTAAAAACGCTGCATCTCATATATCAAAGTAGACTAGAACTCGTTGGCATACTTGAAACGCTTGAAGAAAGCATATATAACAATATCAAGGAAATATTTAAATGCAATTTTACCACCGATTTAATAACAAAATTTATTAAAAAACTATAAATTTAAGTATAATAAAGAAAATAAAAATATATTTATTGATGCAAGTAACGATTTGTAATGGTTTTTTTTGTTCAGAATTTATATTGTGATATAATTTATAACAGAAATGTAATATTCATAAAAAAACGACACTGTATTCACAAATTTCTGTTTAATACTATTAATTTAAACTAAATTACCTATAACATAATATTAAAATATTACAGTATAATGAGTTTAATTTCAGTATTCTTTGCTCTATTATATGACTTTGAAATTAATGCCTATAAATAATTCCTTTGTTAAGTTGAATTACTAAATTGGCGTTGAACTTATTTTATGGATATTAAATCAATTAGATTTATTTTTTTCAATAAACAAATAAGCCAAACAAGAAAATAAATCGTAACGGTAGCAGCAGAATACGCAAAACTGGGAACAATGCCAAACACATTGAAAGGAAACGATGTAATAAAATAAATCAATTACAACAAAGAAATTATATTGAGCGTTATTTTTGAAACGGCCTCATTAATTCCAACTGAATGATACATTTTGTTTTCTTTAATCTTAAAGAAAGGATAGAACCGTTTATCGACACACATTCAACGTCGAATAAAAGCAAATTATCCAACATTTAGCTTTATAAGGGACGGTTTAAGTTTAGACGGGCCGGGATTAAGTCCTTGGAAATAAAAGTAAACTTCTCCGGTGATGTCGGTGAAGGGCCAGAGGAAACACACGCGCGTACATCGAAATAAAAAGCTGGAGGGCCCTGGAAAGTCGCCTCCTCCCGAGGCAGTAATGAGTCCTGCAGCGTCGCCGGACGGGGCGCCATCTGTGACCCGGGATTAGGGGCGCTCATTAAAGTAGACGCCTGAGTATTATTGCCAAAGCTCTCGTTAAGGAAGTCACCAGTTTCATAAAGTCTGCGGAAATTTTTCTAGAAAACCAACAACAGTTTTTAAACATATTTTACTTAATCCTGATAAAAGTTATAACGGGAGTACTTTGTTATTTTGTTTGTGAGCTTTATATAATTAAAAAAATATTTATAAATACTTTCTAATAAATGTTAAGCTGTGTGGCTGAACTTACAGTAAAAATAATCGAATGGGTTTTACAAGTCCTTAATATACTATAAATGTTACCGATTTTTAGGACACTAACTTGTATGAAAAATCTATTTGTACAAAGTTCATGCGATATATAATACTTTTTAAAACTTTATTTTATTCATCATAACACTTTACATTACTCAATCTGAAAATTAGGGACATGTAGATAGGTTTTGAACTAGATATTTTCTCAATACAGCCTAGTGCTTAACTCACTATTTATATAATTATTAGAAAACAAAAAAAGAATTATCAACTACTGCAATAATTCAAAGATCAGAGACTTAAGGATAATATTTAAGCAAATATTATAATATACGCAGTGACATGGAAATCGCAACACAAGATGTAGGAATTTTTTGTCCACAGTTGGAACAAACGTTTTACAATAAAAAAACGATTTAAATTTTACTTATATGGATCAAATAGTAATAACTTATTTGTTAAGTCTTTCAGATTTTCTGGCAAGTGTATATTTTGCTATTTTTCAAATGTATGGTGGCTTCTTCATCATTTGTTACTGCCAACGTGAAAATTACTGCTAATGAAGTAAATTTGACAAAGGTCGTATTGTTGTTCGTATGGTTAGGTATAAGGTCAACAAGCCAACTCGTAATACTTCGAATCAGAACTTTCGACTTGTGTCACCTCTAATGATTTAACATCTACAACAACGTTTGGAGTGGTGTAGGTTGCACTTGCACTGAAACCTCGATTAGCTTTGAATAGTGTTTAGTGATGAGTCGCAATTCTGTTTATGAATCCATGGTAACGATGGATTTCTATTGAGAGACCTGTGCATAAAACTATAAGTATTATGGTATGGGGTCCTATATCTTATGGAAGTAGGTCCCGTTTGTTAGTTATCTGAGGCAATATAAACACCCAGCAAAATGTGAATGAGGTAAAAAAAGCATATATTCTTCCGTGTTCGGGAAAACATTGTTTTGCCCGTCCCTATGGTGCAAGAGTTTCATTGGATCGATCTGCGGAGGATATTGTCAATATTCTGTCATGGCATCCCTGATCTCTTTATCTTTCACCTATTGATCATGTGCAAGATACAATAGAAAGAAGACTAAAAACTTACAGCATCTTCAGCAGAAACTATTCAGCACGAATTACAGGTTACATAAGATACAATACTTCAAAAGATAGATTATAGATCACCTGCAGGAACCAATACCACAAGTTGCCATATTCCTATAGTTAACCGTTTGTGGCAAGTTTGGGCAAATCCTTTTACTTCTTCTTGGTGTTATCATTTCCATGCCACTGAGTAAATTATTTTAGTATACACTTCGCACATTTAATAACTTTTATTTCCACTTATGTGTGACACTTCTATTTTTACTTCTTTTGGCATTTACAAAATAGTAAATTATCTTATTACTTCTCCGTATAAATTTTGTACTTTTCTTAAGATCGCTGAATTGAAAAATTCACTATGTTTTAACCACAAATAATTATTGTAAAAATATTATATAACGTTAGGCACAAATATATAAATCTAAAAAACACAGTACGACTCGACTTTCGAAGTTTTATCGTCATTATCAAGTGAATTATAAATTGATGAAATTTTGATTTTATACTACTTTAGGGTGAGGGAATATACCTGCTCTATGTATCATTGAGTGATATGCAGCTAGTTTGTGTGGCAACGGGTGGTTTGAGACAAATGGGATTGTTGAGTTGACGTTAGTAGGCTTCCTGTATATATTAAATTCAATTGTGTTATTTTGGTGAATTGACGTTAAATCCAAAAAGTAAATTTTGTTGTTTTTTTGTTGTGATAAGATCTTGTTTATCATCACGTGCTATGTTATGTTAATGTTAAGCTGTGTGGCTGAACTTAGAGTAAAAAATAATCCAATAGATTGTACCTTAATTTTGATTTTTCAAATTTGGGTCCATGTTAAAAAACACTGTCTTATCTTTAGCATTATTCGACTGACCCACATTTGCAATTCCTTACTTTTTTTTAAATCTTCTTACTCTCAAGGTAAATGTAACGAGTCTCCAGTACCAGATTAATTGTCGATCTATGGTTAGCTAACGAAGGTTATGTCGTAACGCCACCAATGGTTTACCGCAGAATCAGAACTTTCGGCTTGCTATCCTATCGGCGCATCTTGTGTTATCACCATAGGGTCAACATCGACAGCAACGTATAGAGGCTGAGGCATTATCATAGTGATACCAGATCGAGTTTTTGATGTCACGCGCGCGGTCTTGCGTTTAAATCTCTTGAGCACCTGCAGGTAAAAGACTGAGTTGGCAGTTTCTCTCGGTACAAACTCGAAATGGACGATTCTTCGAACGTCAAGAAAGACCTCATTGTCTTTTAATGCGAGACTTTCTTAGTCGAACTTTATTGAGACGGAGGGATGAATTTGTGTTCCACTCACTACCCTGCCTTTTCTAGTCTGGGTCGTACTCGAACATCCACGATTCGTCTTCGGTTACAACAGTATTAGGAAATGCTGGCTCATTTTGAATCAAATCCTTCAATTCTTGGCAGCGCGAAAATCGAAGTTTTTTCTGGGCTTCCGTCAACACTTTCGGCACAAGCTTCGCACAAATTTTGTGCTGTTGCAGATCCTCGGTCCTATCCCATGTACCGCAAATATAAACATATTTATGGTGGCAGTGATTTACTGGATGCTGAATTCATGGTCGGAACACCAAACTTTCCGTACACGATTCTCGGTTTTTAATTGGTTTTGGCTGTTGTTAGGGGACCAAAACGGGGTTCGTTGACGATCTCTTCCTACCCCTCCTTGAACGCCTTGTGTCATTTTGCGGACTTTGACCTTGAAGGCCTCTTGAAGCATCTGGAATGGTTCAGTTGCATTATTTCCAAGATGCAAACAAAATTTGATTGCGTATCGTTGTTAATGCGAACACACCATGTTGCAATGTCGAAAAACAGAACCTTGTAGGACGACTTGCACAAGCAGGATTGGCGGAGATAATGCTTGTCGAATATTTACTTGACAGGATTGGTAAGAAGTGCATGGATTATGATGATAAAATGCTATTGAATATTTAGAAGGAAATAGTTATAGAGTAGACTTCGATGCCACACCGAGTCAAACTCTTTTTTGATGTCAAGAAAAGACTTGTAACCTTCGGGTTGTTTTAAATATTGAGAGTTAGGACGGTTGCATTGATTATATATATTTTTTTAATTTTAATAAAAATGACATTAGCTCTGTATCGTTTCTTACGAATAAATTTGATTAATAACTTACTATTTACAAATATTTAATTAATTTGTAAACAATTAATTTCTCTTAGAAACGTGGTTTTTGAGAGTTACGTGAAGATAGATTTGATAATTACACAGGAAATAATGGTAACACTTTTATTCACAACCATATTTTGTTAAAGAAAGTGTTACTATTATTTCCTGTGTAATTAATTTCTCTATAACCAATGCAAATATATAGTAAAACAAAATTAATTTTAAAGTTATTGGAGTAGAATAAATTAATAATTATAATACATTCTATTAAACATAATTTATTTATCAATGTCCTTTATAACTTGCTATAAAATTATACGGAAAATATATTTGTATAAAGTGAACGTGATACGTCAAAAAATGGTAAATAAATGTTTTGTTTTTCTAAAGCGAGTTTGAGAAATGCATTGTTTTAGTTGAACTAAGTTTAAAAGGGAAAAACTTTTCAAGTCAGATGGGAAATAGAAAAATAATAATAAGTTTACGAAACTTCAACTGGGGTAGTTTTCTCCCTATGGTTACCAGTTTACATAGGACATTCGTGTGGATTTGAATACTAATTTAGCTTGATTGTCATGGGGAGTTTTGTCTATTTTATTAAATAATATCTTTTTTAGGGTTTGGATTGGTATCGATGTGAAAAGGAGATACAGTGTTCCGGTTGTGAATCAATTTATATCGGACAAACAGGCAGAAACTTCAAAACCCGATTATACGAACATAAAAAATCTATATTAGATAAAAACCCAAAAACAGGCTTCGCAAGACACTGCATTGATAACAACCACATATTTGATCCATCTCAATTTAAAATTTTGAGACAAATGCAAAAATGTAAAAAACTTAATTACTGCGAAGTTTTTCACATTAAGAAAGCCCTAACTTGCGGCAAAATCGTCACTAATGATAATCTGGAAATTCCAAACTCCCCGTTGCTAAATACATTTATTGCGTCTGTCCCGAAATAGGCTTAAATTAGATATATAAGCGAGCAATATTTTTATTTTAGATTTTAGTAATCCTTGTAAAACCCTTTGAGAATGATCGTGTGATCGAAACTAGTTAGGGAAGTAAAATAAATAAAATTGTGAAACAAATAAAACCAAGTGAAATTAATTACACATTTACCCAATCGCTATATCTATAGGGTTCACACTGGTAAAAATTGCGTACCTACGACTGATTTGAGAAATTCTGGAGAGTGCATCCGGTACTAAATTGTTTCTTGCTGCAACATGTCGTATGTCCGAAGTAAACTGAGAAATATAGTCCATTTGACGAACTTCTCGCAGATTTAATACACTTGTCCCTATTTTAAAAGTAAAGCCGAGGGGTTTATGGTCCGTCAAAATGTAAAAAGATCGCTCTTCGAGGTAGTATCGGAAGTGCTTCAGTGACGTGAACATTGCCAATAATTCACATCCAAAAACGCTACACTTCTCTTATAGTGAATTTTCTAGAAAAAAGGCGATGGGTTGATTATCTCGATCCAACTTTTGCTACAGGTAGAGTGGTACTCCAATTCTTGGATGCGTTAACAGCTTAGCATGAGCCAAAGCTGTTTTAATATTGTTGAACGCATTTAGCTGTTTCGAATTGAGTGATGGCGGTTGTTTCTTTGGGATTTAGTTATCAATTGCTTTGAGAGGTCGTAAATTTTTTACACAATCCGGTACGAAGCGATGATAAAAATTAATCATCCCTGAAAATAACCCTAAATTCTTCTGGTATTTATCAGGAGAAAATGACGTGATAACTTCTGTTCTAGAAGGTACAAGGTAAAATTCCTTTATTGTCAACTCCACTGAGTTTTTAACAAATTCACATTTGTCAACGTTTATGACTATACCATACTTTGTCAGCCTACCAAAATTTATGTGGAGGTGTTGTGTTTTACTAAAAATTAGGAAATCATCTATGTAAATGTATCAAAACTTTAATCCAAAAATTCATAACATTGCACTGCCGTTCTTAACCTAAAAGGCATCTTTATATATTGAAATAGTCCGAAGGATGTAGGTATTCCTGTTTGTTTTTAATTGCTCTCTCCTCGATTGAAATTTGGTGATAAAGGTCTATCTTTGAAAAAATTGTAGCATCGTCCAGTAGTGACGTGAAGTCGTGTATGTGCGGGATCGGGTATCTGTCAAGTTGTGTTACCAAATTTATATTTATAGTCTTCACAGGGTCTCCAAGATCCGTCTTTTTTTACAATGTATAAGGGTGAAGACAGGGGCTTGAAGACGGTCTAAGCACCCCCAATCTCAATAACTCGACATGTCTGACCGGTGGTTTGTTTATTGTTGGGTACATGTTAAATATGTTTGTAATGTCAATAGATCCATTGCGTTTATAGCAGGTATAATAATACTGGGCTGGTCGAAATAAAAGATTTGAATCCAATTGTTAAGAAAAAATTAAATTAAAAAATAGATTAATCGGGCGCTTACCATAGGTTTGGATTGAAATGCTGTTTATTACCTGCAAGGGATATACTTGTTTCAAACCTGAGTTGCTGTTAAAAACCCTTTTTTCGACGACGCCAAACACAGGGGTAGTATACCCCTGTGTTAATCGTGAAACTGATACTGCTTAACTTATCATTTGTATATTATACATTTGTATAGAGGGGTTCCACGAACAAGGAGGTATGCATCTACGCGCCTTCTGCTGAAGCCATGGTGATACCAACTGAAGTCTCGTCCTATTGGTGTAGGGGATATTTTTATGTTGAGTCGCACATCTAAACGATTGGATATTTGGGATCGACTAGCATAGCGGCTGGGCTGTCTATATTCTGCTGGCGAAGGACTTCTCATGCGAGTTGTACGCGATTTCGTTGAGCTTGTTTGTAAGGCGGATATTTATTCATTTAATTTTCTTTCAAGTATAGATCCTCCTTACGCCGTTGATAGTACAGCCACACCGACCGTTGACTCGTCTGGGATGTTGACGAACTTCTCTGCCAGGTTTGCCAGGTCCTCTATTGTACCTGCATTGCGTGCCGTTAAAAAACGTTAAATTTGTCGTGGCATCTTATGGATAAACAATTGTCTGATTATAGAGGGATCCATACTCTTTGGTCCTAAAGCTGCTGTATGTCCCCTCAAAATCTGTATTGGACGCAAGTGACTGATGTCGTCAATCGCGAAAAATATTTGTATACATTTTGATTGAGACATTGACTTCAGGTTGATGAGTTGCTCCTTTAATATGTTACATGGATTCTCCGTCAGTGGGTTGAGCAGTATATCCCTTATAATCGTTGTGATTTCTGGATAAAGGGATGATATGACATGGTGGTATTGCTGTCTTTGTTGCGTCACTCTTTTACTTTAAAAATTAGATTCTACCTGAGCAAACCATTGCCCTACTTCCATGGGTCAGAACTCAGGAAGCTTTATATTAATGGTTGATTGACTTATTTCTTGTGGCTTCATTTGTTGTTCGACCAATGTGTTCGTATTGTTAAATCTTGGTGGCCGTGATGGCTGATAAAATTAAGATGCACGATTAATTTGCTATTTATTGCTGTTAATGAAAGTACAAGACTCTATACATTTGTATTAATATGATACGTTCGGTTCGACTCACTGTCGCCGACTACCTACTTATTGCTTATTTTAAGGGTCCATGCCTCCCTCTCATATTGCACCGGGGGTGGTTCTTAACATGCCGCCCTCCTTGAAAGGTCGTACTCTTTCAAACAATATTTATTAACAAGAAATGTAAAACAAGAGGAGGACAAAGACCCATTTTATATATATCTTAAGTTCATGCACATGTAGAAATATCAAATATATATACACACATAATAATAATAATTTAAATTATACACAACAATAGTGACATCGTGCTTATATACAATATATACAATATGGAAATAAATCAATTTCATTGTGTCAATTGGCATAATTAAACTAGCATTTAATTCCTTAGTGGTAAGACGCACACTTTTGTAACTGCTCTCTTAAAACTACCACTCGCGGTTTTCACTGTTACCACTCTCACTTCTCCATCATCACCTGGGTGAGGTTCGATGACCCTGCCCATGATCCATCGCAGCGGTGGTAGATTATCTTCCTTCAGGATAACCATGTCGCCAACGTTGATTCCAGGTATAGGCGCTTCCTTGGTACACTGCCATTTGTTACGCACCTGTAACTGACATAAGTATTCCCGAGACCATCTTCTCCAAAACTCTCCTTGTAATCTCTGCATCAACTGCCATCGGGAAAGACGACCAAGTTGTATAAATTGCAGATCGGGGCTGGGAATCTCCGTCATGGGTTGTCCTATTAAAAAATGGCCAGGGGAAAGATAGGAATGATCGTTGGGGTCAGAACTCATAGGGGTTAAGGGTCTTGAATTAAGAATAGACTCTATTTGCGCAAATATTGTCGACAGCTCTTCAAATTTTACTTTAGTTTCCCCAATTACTCTGTATAAATGCCTTTTGGCGATCTTTATTGTCGCTTCCCACAACCCTCCCATATGTGGAGAGCGGGGAGGTATAAAATGCCATTGAATGCCCTGGTTACTGTTCGCACCTTTAAGTCGCTGTACCACTTCTTGATTTTCAAAAAAATCTTTTAGCCGCTTTAACTCGTGATTGGCTCCAATGAAGTTTGATCCGTTGTCGGAATATATATCAGTGCATTTACCGCGGCGACTTACAAAACGGCGCAAAGCTGCAATAAATGCGTCAGTCGTTAAACTGCTTACCACTTCAATATGCACCGCTTTGGTTGCGAAACAATTAAATACCGCGGCATACGCCTTGACGATATTTACCTTACGCGTACCCTCTTTAATGTAAAATGGCCCGCAATAATCCACCCCGCATACTGTGAATGGTTTGGACATTATTACTCGAGGAGCTGGCAAATTGCCCATAATGGGTTGTCGCGACTTGGGATTACTTTTGAAGCAAATTACGCATTCCCGAATTACACCCTTTACACCGTTTCTGCCATCAATTGGCCAATAATTTTGCCTTAGGGCAGCTAAAGTAGAAAGTGCTCCTGCATGCAAATTTGTTACGTGTGCTTCGCGGAAAATTAATTTTGTTAGAGGATGATTTTTTGGCAGCAATATAGGGTATTTATTATTAATACCTAGTTGAGAATGTCGTAAGCGCCCACCAACTCTGATTATACCAGAGTCATCAATAAATGGGTTTAAATTAAAAAGTTTACTTTTCCTGTCTACACATTGTTTAGAAATTAAGTCAGTAATTTCTTGACTAAAACATTCCCTTTGTGTGACTTTAATTAAAGCTAGTTTTGCCCTTTGTAATTCTGGTACTGTAAGTGAATTTTGACGTTTTTGTGACTTTTTACAATTAAACATAAATCTAAAACATAATGCTACGATACGAATTAATTTACTTAATGAACTAAATTTGTTAAAAATACTATTTACAGATATTACAATATTTACAAAATTCCTCTTTTTAAGTTCGGGAATTTCCTCCTCAGACAACGATATATCGTGACCTATGAAGCGATCTTGTTTTAAAAACGATGGCCCATCCCACCATAATCGCATGGTTTTTAATTGTGATGGTAGCATACCGCGGGATAATATATCCGCGGGATTTTGTTCCGACTTGACATATGACCATTCCATTACTTTAGATAAATCATTTATTTGCTCTACCCTATGTGCCACAAAAATTTTCAATTTATATGATGGTGTTCGCAACCAACTGAGAACTATTTGTGAGTCAGTAAAATAATAATTATTTTCAATAGTAATATTTAATGCCGTTTTAACTTTAGCTACTAATTGAGCCAACAATAGAGCACCACATAATTCTAACCGCGGTATGGTTTCTGTTTTCAAGGGCGCTACCCGTGATTTGGCGCATAGTAATTGTATTTCGTGCCTTTTGTCCCCATTACTTACGCGGAGGTAAACGCATGCCGCATATGCCCGTTCACTCGCGTCGCAAAAACCTATCAATTCAAATTTTGACTGTTTATGCTCAATTATGCATCTAGGTATTTTTAATGTTTTTAGATGTGGTAGCTCATTGTATATCGCAATAAATTCATCAGCCAACTTTTCGGGTATTGGTTCATCCCATGGCAAATCAAGTTTCCACAGTGTTTGCATTAATACTTTAAATAATAGTATACACGGACCGACCAAGCCCAATGGATCAAATAATTTAGCTGATTTGGATAAAATACTACGCTTTGTTATCGTTTCCTGGGATAATTCGGGTACTGCATAACTAAAAACATCTAAATTTGAGTGCCAATATAACCCTAATATTTTATTGGCTTCATCTTTATCTAATAAAATAACGTTACCGTTAGCATGTGTTAATTCATCAACTACTTGGGAACAATTGGAGTTCCATTTATTTAATTCAAAACAGCCTCGCCTTAAAATAGTAATAATATCATTGCGTAAATCTATTGCCCCTTGTTTACTATCCGACCCCGTGAGCAGGTCGTCCATATAAAAATCACGTTTTATCACCGCTGAAGCCTCTGGAAATTCATTTACCGATTCTTCCGCTAATTGTTGCAAACAGCGAACTGCTAAATATGATGCCGGAGCAGTTCCGTATGTGACCGTATTTAATTCGAAATATTTCAAGGGTTCGTATGCATTTTCGCGCCAAACGATTCTTTGAAAATTTCGTTGATTAGGATTAATTAAAACTTGTCGGTACATTTTAGTTATGTCCGCACTAAAAGCGTATTTAAATGTTCGAAAGCGAAGTAATATGTTAAACAGATCTTCTTGCAACACGGGACCCTTTAATAAAACATCATTTAATGATTGTCCGTTTGTTTTTGCAGAGGCATCAAACACGACGCGCAATTTCGTAGTGACGGAATCATGTTTTAAAACCGAATGATGTGGTAAATAATAATGCGGGATCGAATCATCGGGCGTTATTTGTTGCATATGGCCTAAGGTCTTATATTCGTCTATAAAACGTGTATATTCCCGTTTCATTTCTGGACATTGTTTAAATCGCCGTTCAAGATGATAAAAGCGTTTAATGGCTGTGTATTTTGATTCGCCTAGATTTACATAATTTTGTTCAAAGGGCAAAGCAACCATAAATCGACCCTCATCTGTTCTACTCATATTTTCTAGGAAATGTTTTTCACAGGCTAATTCTGTTGGTGTCAATTGTTTGTTCTCGGAATTCGGTGACGCTACGGCCTCCAATTCCCAAAATTTTTGTAAATTAAATGCCGATACATGACAAACTGTGGATTTATTGCATTCGGCCTTAGGAATGTTACCCCCAATAATCCACCCCAAGTGTGTTTTTGTAAGTATGGCCCCTGGGCTACCTCCTGCTGCTTGCCTTCCGGCACAAAACAAAGCCCAAAACACTTCCGCCCCTAATAAACCGTCAACCGGCCTCGACTGTTCGAACTGCGGATCGGCAAGTTTGCAATTTTTTGGAATTTTTAATCCAGCTCTATTAATTGTTTCAGGCGGTTGTGCACCTGTAATATTAGGAACAATGTGACACGAGCATTTGTTTTCATACCGATTGTATGTAGATTTAAATCTAATATCAACCTTATATTGAGCGTTAGAAAGTGTACTATTTACCCCTTCAATAACTAACGGTTCCTTGCACTTATTTAATTTAAGTTGATTCGCAAATGATTCTGTTACAAAATTGGATTGGCTTCCTGAATCTAATAAAAATCTACCCTGAATAAACTTGCCATTTGCATCATAAACATCAACAATGGCCGTTGCTAGCAAAGCAACCACTCCGCGTGTCGCGAGATTTACGGCTGCGCGTCTTTCTGTTGACGTACTTGCATTCGATTGTTTACTAATCGGTGTCTCTTTATGCAACAAGGTGTGGTGTTTTAAGTTGCAAATTTTACAAGGGTTGCAATAACATTTTTGAATAGAATGATTTGCCGTTTTTAAGCAGTTAGTGCATAGTCCCACTGATTTAATAAATTTATACCGCGCATCTGCGTTCAATCCCTTAAATTTAGTACAATTATAAATGTTATGATCAGACTGGCAGTAGGTGCATGCTCTCTTTTGACTATCATTATTCACTATATGATCTACTTTTTGTGAATACTCTACCGAATTCGCTAATTCTAATGAATCGCATTTATTTTGAATGAATGTACACAATTCTTCAATTTTCGGAAATGTATTTTTGCTTAAAGTTCTTTCAAATTCACGCAATGTGACAAAATCTATTTTTTTGCTTACTAGGTTAATTAATAAATCATCCCAATAATTTGTAGGTCGCCCTAATGACGTGAGTGCGCGTATGTGTTTCCGCACACCCCTAACTATTTCTTTTAACACAGCCGCGCATTCTTTAGATGTTGAAGGCAAATTATGTAACGCGTTTATATGCTTGTTGGCGATTTTACGCTTATTGTCGTAATTTTCAATAAGAGTTTCCCAAGCCGCATCATAATTGACTTCACAAATTTCAAAGGAGCTTAGTATTTCAGCTGCCTCACCCGTTAATGCTGAAATAAGGTAATGAAATTTTTGAATTTTTAAAATTGAACCGCGTTCGTGGACCAACGACTTAAAGGTGTCATAAAATGGTACCCATTGATCAAAATTGCCATTAAATTGTGGTAAATTAATTTGTGGTAATTTCAATTCTGATTCATTTGAATTAAATGAAACCGGTGACGCGTTACTACTGGATTCTACAGTTTCTAATTGCGTTAACAAATTATTACAATCGTTTAGTACATGATCAAATTTGTTTTCAAATTCTTGAATTAAATCGCTTTCACTTTCCTCGACGTCATCTATTTCAGTTTGAATTTTAATAAAATCATTAAGAATTCCACTTATTCGATTCATTCTATTTTTTAATGTGAAAATAGACGTATTATTTATGTCTACACCCTTAACGTAATGTTCAAAACGCGTTAATGTTGCACGTATGTTTTTGCGCTGCTTTTTTAACTCGTCAATATTTGCCATCGCTATTCTTAATTCAATTTAAAAGGAAGGATAATTAGGGATACGACCTTTTTATGCGACGATAGGAACTGCTTCTGACGATGGCTGCTACAACGGTTGTGATGTCGACTTCTGCTGGGCTCGCTCCTCGTTTGGGAAGTATTCTCGATCGCTGCGATTTTGCGAATGATGATACCACTTGTTTTTCCTTTTTTAGCTTCGCAATGAATGCCAATAATTAAAATAGAGTCTATAATCTGCGACTTCTCAATGAATGCCGGACGGTGTACTTTAACACATTAACGTTTTTATAACAAACGCGATTACTTATTAACGCACTAATTCAAAATTCGTTTCGAAGGACCATGTTAAATCTTGGTGGCCGTGATGGCTGATAAAATTAAGATGCACGATTAATTTGCTATTTATTGCTGTTAATGAAAGTACAAGACTCTATACATTTGTATTAATATGATACGTTCGGTTCGACTCACTGTCGCCGACTACCTACTTATTGCTTATTTTAAGGGTCCATGCCTCCCTCTCATATTGCACCGGGGGTGGTTCTTAACACGTATCTCTCGCTTCCGCCATTTATTAAAGGTAGTAACTCCTTGTATATTAAATAGTTTCTATTTAAATACGAATACAGATCAATTTACAGTTAGTAATGTCGCAGAAAATTATATTATTATATCATCAAAAATTTCCGTTGCCCCAGTTACCAAAAAAAAAAAAAAAACTCCAAGCCTCTGCTATTTTATTGCACTTATTTTAATCGTTTATACATTCTGTAAATTCGTTTTCCGCGACTTGTTTCTTCTGCAAACCAACGTCAATGTTTGCATTATCGAAATTTGCAATATGCCAAGCCAAAATGCATTTTGAAATGCTGGTGTGAATTCTTGTGGATTTTTTCCACCTTAATTGCTTCCAAAATATTGCTGAAACAAATTGTTATTTTTGGTATAATAACACGGCATTCTGACTAAAACTTATAGACCAGAACAGTATTTGAAATTGTGGTAAACCTGAAACTATGCACAAAAAATCTCTTATATGCACGAAACACACGAAGTTATGCCGTCAAATGTCAAGAACTTAATGTCAAATACCCTCGAAAGATCATTAATTTTTACTAAATGGTAGCGTATGGATAACCCAATGCAAAGTTTATACAAAATTATTTTATGTGTCGGAGGATCGGCTCAATTAAAAATAAACAGAATGAGATGAGTTGAGCTGTGAAATAATACCATATGTGATAGAATACCTTGACTTCTTCTATAAAATACATTTATGATCATCTAATTTTCCTCTTGGCTTCAGATTCATATACTTCTGCTTTAATATAACAGCCAACTCCTCATAAAAACACTTTTTATACTCTCTAAATATGTTTCTTTTTCCGAATGCCTCCTCTTCTTTAATTCTTAGGAAATGCTTAAGGAGACGCATTAATCTCTACTGTTCAATTTTGTATAATTTTGATCTTTTTTCTGTTTCCTCTTTACCTCCGTAATTGTTTCTTGTTTTCTAAACCTTTTTGCCATCATATATTAATTATAGTGCAACTAATATTTATTTTTTTCAGTGTTTTTTACTTCATTTTCGATTTATTTTCCGCTCGCTACATTTCCTTTTATGTACTTTTTTGAAATTTCTTATTTTCTTTACCTTCTGTACATATATCTTCTCACCATGTCATGCACTAAATTAAATCCTTTGGTTCTCAACTTCTTACTACCTTTTATGTGTCTTCATTGATCTTTTCCAGCAAAATTTCAGTAATATAACTTCATTTTCTTCTCTGACTGTTGATTCTGAACAACCTATTATTGTTTCTTGTACTATTTTCCCATAGGCCGTATCTTAATTACCCGCAATATAGTTCTTGTCCATACTTACTATAATATTTCTTCTACATTAATTTATTCTTTAGCCTTTTATTATTTTATAACGGAAGCGTAATTCCCTCTAGGTCGTTCCCTGCTTTAAATTTCGTTTTTCTCTGAGCCGAATATTTCTCAGACATTTTTTAGCTCATTTTCACAATTTTTATTATTTACTCATTTTATACATTTTCATCCTAGCCCCCCCTTCTTTGATTGCCAAAATAGAGATATTCTCGACAGTCCGAGTAGACGAAGAAAACAATTTTCTTTAATATTTCCTTGATATACGCAAATAATTAATTATAAGAATAGTTAATAGATTCTAGGAAGCTGCATTTATTTAAAAATCTGCAGATAGAGACTAAATATGTTACCTTTTGTTTCCGAGCGAACACTGAGCCACTGAGTGAAGAGTGAGAGTTAGAAAACGGTATTAAATTGTTGGTCGGTCCAAACTTAGTGTTACGACCTGTTCATAAAATTTTATTTGTCCTAAAAGGACAAAATGATTTATTTAGCGATTGGGTAAATGTGTAATTAATTAATTTCACTGGGTTTCCCTAACTAGTTTCGATCACACGATCATTCTCAAAGTGTTTTACAATAATAATATAAAATAAATAAAAATTGTGAAACAAATAAAACCAAGTGAAATTAATTAATTACACTCAATCTCTACAATATGTTTCACCAAGTGATAGATGAATCAAAATGTCGTAGTTTGATTTATTTAGGTACACATGATTTTGTGTTGAACGTAAGTTTATGTTTACTAGAAAATACACATATAGTACATTGAAAAAAATAAAAATATCCACTTGAAAAATAGACGTTTGTGTACCATGCAATAAAATAATCGTTTTGATTCGAGAATAATAAACAAAACCCATTGTGAGGATTTTTAGGTTTTTATTGATGTTGGGAAACGGGAAAGCTAGATAAGCGAGTGTTACATTTTAAATGGACACTCGCTGATAGTCGGAAAATTCAGGAGATTTTCCGTGTTTGCGAGTAAATATCAGGGACGCTTCCCGGAATTTTATTCAAACAAGCATTGTTTTCCTTTTTAACGTCAGCCAACGCATAAATTCCAAAAAAATATATCTCCGTGAAAAGTGGGACACATTGTCACACTTCATTTTATTACTGCATAATACGAACGTGCATCGCGTTATGATCATTATTTAAAAAAGCTGTTCGATTTGCTTTACGCAATTACAGAAAGTTTGATTGAAATAGATGGCATTTACCGAACGCGCTTTGCTTATTGTGTGTGGAATTGAATTTTCACGTACGTGCTTTTTTGTGTTCATCACGTTAGCTCCTGCATTTGATTAAAATCCAATGGTGCGTTTTGTAAAAAAGAGTCAATAGGTGTGATAATTAATAATTGCTCACGTTTGTTTGCATTTGTGAAGGGACAAATAAAACTAATCACATGATTATTTTGTTTATTTTAACAAACGGAATTAATATTTAATTCAATTATAATAAAAGTTTTTATTTTTAAATAAAATTATAAAATTTGCATGGTAATTATCACTAATTAATTGCATTTACAATCAGATTAATCTCTAGAGAATATTTAGTTGCTTTCTATGATGCAATAAGCAACAAAATATTTTATATAAGCTGATCTGATGGTAAGTGAAATTAATTATTAATGATAATCACAAGAGATAATTTAATCGTATACGTTATGAATTTGATATAGAAGATTTATTGTGCAGTGTAGAGATATATTATGGAGTAATTATAATTATAATATTCGATTTGGCTTTTTATAAAACGTAGTTAATTTTATACAGATAGGAAATAACGATTAAACTCATTTCACAATTAGTAATTTTTCAGTGCAAATATTCAAGGGTCTCGCTTTGCAATTCATCGCGGATTAAAATATTTAATTAGAAATGTATGCATATAATCTTCATTTTAGATATGGCCAGTGTACTTACATTTTATGCTGTTCACTAAAAATAATATTTATTTATTATTTATCATTTTGGTATGGAATCAAATTTTAAAATTATCCACCTTTTGACAAACTTTTTTGAAATTATACTCATATACAGGGTGGGGTATTTATCTTGGCAAAGTGGAATATTTTCAAAACAGAGCAAAATATAAAAAAATGTTTCAAATAAATGTTTTTTGATACGAGGGGGCAAATTTTATGTCACTACGTAAGATTTTGAAACATAGGTCTTTCAAGGTCATTTGAAGGTCAACTTAAATTTTCTAAATCATTTTTCTCTAAGACGTACCATTTCTAGTTTAAATTGTGATTGATATTGGTAAAGCTTATCATAACTGCCATTACACTGGCCTGCGATATCTCCGGATTTGACATCACCAGATTATTTCCTATATCTATATTAAAACAAAGTTTATCAGAAGGTACCCACAACCACTGAAAACATGCAATAACATATACGTAGTATATGCCAGTTCATGCACCCTTATGCAAACACAAAATTTCTTTAAAAAATGATTTGGAAAATGTATTGAAATGGAAGGACATCACTTTGAACAATTATTACATTAATTAGAATAAGTAGGATAAAGTATTCTGTGTTGCTATTTTAAGATTGTGTTTTGTTTAATTTGAGGTTTATGCCATTATCTATGACAAGCTTTATCAATATCAATTGCAATTTAAACTAGAAATAGTACATCTTAGAGAAAAATAATTTAGATAATTTAACTTTTTGCACGTAGAAATAGAAAAAAAATACAAAAAATATATGTTTCTATTTAAAAAACAAAGTTGACCTTCAAATGACCTTGAAAGAACTAAGTGGCAAAACCATGCGTAGTAACATTAAATTTGCCCCCTCATATCAAAAATCATTTATTTGAAACATTTTTCCATATTTCGCTCTGTTTCGGAAATATTCCACTTTGCCAAGATAAATGCCCCAACCTGTATATTAGCATCACTTATACTAATTTGTACTAATGAAATAGTTATTCCGAATGATTAATACAACATACTACTGCAAACTATGTAATGGTCTCGATTGTTAATAATTTTATATGACAATTCTGAAAGTATGAACTCCGCCCAGCTTCATCAATTCAAAATTTTTGTTTTTCATAATATTTTTGTATATCTGTATGTATTTTTTTTGATAAGAAGCTAAAGTATAATAAATAAATAAATAAATAAAAATTAGTTAAATTGCAGTATGTAATATTATGGTCTATTTATAGAAGACGTTATTTTGTTTTATAACGCGGTTCATGGGATTGTAAGAGCTCAAATAGTTATAAAAATATTAAATAGTTATTACACAATTAGAAAATAAACTTGGATGTATAAGTAACAATTGTTAATAATGTCCTGATCCGTTTATTTATTTACTTATTTACTTATCTTGGGTCTTCTTTTATAAAAAAATAAACTTACATAAAATTTTGGCCGATAGAAGTACGAGCGAAGTTCACAATTAAATATGTTCTTCCACTCAAACCCAATGCTGGCTTCGGCTGTTAATGTCAGCATGACAGATAATATCGCCATTTCTCTGGTTAGGGTTAGTGTGATGGTGACCAGTATTTCACACATGCATAGGGTGTGCTTGACATTCCCCTTCACATATCTTGTGAACATGGTGCAATGGGCAATGTCCTGCAAGGAAACACGCGATCAGTCTTATCTCGCTATTACTAAGGCGCAAGAGCTGTTTAGAGAGATGTCATTAAAAAATTTTAATTACCTTTGACCTGGTGTTTTTATCGAGTGTCCTGTTTTTTTTTCCTCCTTCCCTCCGCCTTGTCTATCATACTTGCGCGGCCTGGTACCCACATTATTGCTCTTTACCACTTGGTTCAGAGCTTGTTGATAGTTCCAAGTAGTTTCGGAATTGAAGCTATACGCTTTGAGGTTTTAAGGGCAGTTAGGCTGTCTGAGATCACACAGATGTGTGATCCTTTGTAGCTCTATTTTGTACAATTCTGTACTGATGGGTCTGTATTTAGCCCCATATATACATATGTTGAAGCCCGTTTCCATTTTTGATCTATCTGTAAACCAGATGACAGGGTTATAATTTAGTTTTTGATTCGATTTGGGTTGTCTCGGCGACTGTCAATAATCACTTCAAAGTGTGAAACAAAATCAAATTTAGTCGGCATTACATTCGACTTTACGATATCCTGTTTATACACTGGCGAGCAAAAAATAGAGGTCACTTTAAAATTATGACTTATTTTTGGAATTTTTTGTTTTAACTTTATGTTTGCAAATTTTAAATAATTGTACTGTATTTTGCATACTATATTAAAAAAGCAGTGTTGAATCGTAAAGCATATTTATTGTTTTTATTGCCTATTTTGGAAATATCACAAATACAGTTCAGACGAAGTTAGAATTTTTGTTCCTAGGACTAATATGGAACAAACAATAATGAAAAAAACTTATCACTAGTAATGAGTATTACCCCTCTTGTATTAATGACTGCTTGAAGTCGACGAGAAACACATTTAATTAAATTAACGATCACATTTTAGTCGATATTATTCCATTCTTGTAATAGCATTTTTCTTAGCTCCTGAGCAGTTCTTGGAGTAGGTGTATGCTTTCTGATACATCGTCCCAACTCATCCGATATGGGATTCATGTCCGAGCTGACAGCTGGCCAATCGAACTGCGAAATTCCTACTTCATCCAGATAATCTCTGACAACTGTGGCTACGTGAGGTCTAGAATTATCTTGCATGAAAATGCCGCGCTCGTCCATAGTTGTCAGGAAGGGCATAACATGATCTTCGAGAACCTCCATAATATATCTGTGACCTATCAGGGAGCCATTCTCTATAAAGACCAATCTGCTTCGGTAGAAATTCCTGCCCAAGCCATAACCGACCCACCGACAAATTGATGTCGCTCATCAATACTAACTGAAGGGTATCTTTCTCCGCGTCTTCTCTCTTTCTCCGACATCCGTCTGATCCATTGAGAAAAACCGCGACTCATCTGAAAGCAGTACTCTGCTCCAGTCCTCATTATTCCATGCCCGGTGATTTCAGGCAAAAGCCAATCTTGCAACTCGATGTCGGCGTTGTAAAGGTGGACCTGTAGCCATCTTTCTACAAGACAATCCAGCAGCCAGAAGCCTTCTCCTAACGGTCCATTCACTACCATTTACATCTATAACTTCATGGAGTTGATTTGGTAGATAAACTACAGAAGCTGTTTAATTGCGCAAACTTGTAGACACCAAAAAACGATCACCTGTGGTAACTTTCGCCCGGATCCTGGTATTCTGGTTATCAGGCCAGTATCCAAGTAACGCTGATGCACTTTTTGTATAGCACAAAGGCTTTTGCCAATAATCCTTGCAGTTACACGTTTTCCTCGCCCATATTTAATAGACGCTATAATTCTTGCCACAACAAAGGGCCTAAAGGCATTATGACTTGTTAAGTACAGTACACTGTGTGAATGACAAGTTTCGCAGAGAAAAATCAACACTAAGTAAGCAAACCACAACGAAACGTAGGTTTTCAATTAGAGCGAAATGGATGTTGTTTCATAATATATAATATGTAACACGGTGATAGTAACTGACAGATAGAAAACATTTGTCAGGAAATATATTATTAAACGCCTACTTTGGTTTACATTTTGCAAACATAAAGTTAAAACAAAAAAATTCCAAAAATAAGTCATAATTTTAAATAAAGTTTTCACTCGCCAGTGTATTATATACACAAAAATTATAAATTTCACATTAATAATTACTAAAATTTAAGGCACAGTACTTGCAGGCGGAGTTCACTATGGTTCTTTCATTCTGACCTTATTCTGCTTTAGATGACGGAATTCTTTTTTACCGAAGAGTTTTTGCCATACAAGCAATATTTTGGCCATTTCCGGCGTATTTATGTTCGTATTTTGTATGGAGCTATTTTTATGACTGGTTTAAACAGGTTCAGAATTTCAGAATTCAAAGTGCCTGAAACTATGTTCTATACCATGCCAGTTCAGCCTCAACGCATACATTGGAACTTCTATTCTGTGTGCTCCTGCAGAGAAAGTAGGTCTAGTAAAGCTTCCACTGCTTCAAAGGGGCTGGTTTGCATAGCTCTCATGATGCCAAGACCGGCCATTCTCTGAAAAGTTCGAAGCTTCTTGTGAGCTTTTGTTTGTTTGGACTTGACCCACCATACTACTAATATATGTAATAAAGCGTCTTACTACCATAATTTACAGCCAATATTTTATTTTGGGTTACAGTTCCCATTATTTTCCAAAGAGCCTGCGGCATATCCGTAGTGCTGTAGTTTTGAGAACTATTAACCGTTTTACTATGGGGTATGAAGAGTGTCTTGGGCTAGGGATGATTTGTAGTCATATTCACCCCTTATGACAATTGGTATGTCGTCGGCATTACCTTTGTCTAACAATATCATCAAGATTCACTACGATTCGCCATACCAGGAGCGATAGAACGCCCCTTTGCGGTCACTCTTTTGGTGTGGATACCACTTCTGATTCTTCTTTTTTTTGGTATCAAGAGGCATTTTTTAATGGTCTTGAAGGTTGTATTATTACCTTCAATATCCACCAAAATACATACTAAATCTTCATGTGCTGTGAAGAAGCTTCTATGTCTGTTGTACGGCTATCAAGTACATCTACAGTGGATTTGCCAGGTTTATAGACAAACTACTGCTTATGGAGCGGATTTACTTCAAGGTATAGCTCCTTATATGGTTGTCTATAATTTTCTCTATTGTTTTTAGTAATAATAAGGTAAGACTAATTCGAAGGTAGGATTTGGCGTCACCAGATACCTTTCGGCTCGCTTTGGGGTTAAATATTTAGCTTCTTTCCTTTCCATTGGAATATAACCTAGCATAAAGCTAGCTTTGTAAACTACCTCTAGGCAGGGTGCTATGATATCTAACCTCTGTTACAGTAGTGCAAAGAAAATGATAATTTGGACTGCTGCTTTGAAGGGTTAAAAACTACTGACTGCACATTCAATTTGTTTTTGGTAATAAGTTTACCAGACTTGTTCTTGCTTTCTCTAGTAGGTAGGAATATGCTTCCTTCTGTAGATTGAGCAGTAATGAATTTATCAACACTTGTTTTGTTTAACTGATTTTTTTTAAATATTTTCTGGACTAGTTACGCTTGTTACATTATGAGAAGTGATTATAAAAGAAACTGGCAGATTTTTATATTCAGGCTAATAGTATTGGGAAAGTCCAAGTCTCTTCATTGTCATTAAAGACATCTTTTTATTTCAAGGCCCTCTCTGATATTTAAAATAAAGTCCTTATTACCTGAGTGCACAATCATAAAATTATTTACATCTAAAAAAATCAGTAAAACAAATCAAGTGTTGATCAATTCTTTAGCTAATATTTCATAATGGTTTACCAAGAGATAGGTAAGAAAGTTATTCAACAAATGTTTACTTGGAAATTTACAGATGTTGAGCCTAGGAAGTGCGTCTTTACTAGCACACTAAGACTTCCCATAAGTCCTTTCTTTATTAACTGCTTATTATATTTCGACAGTGCATTTCTGTATCCATCCCAATTTCCTGTTTTCTTTGCACCGTTGAAAGTTTTCCTGGCTGGCATCTTGAGGCGACCTAAATCCTGGTTCGTCTAGGCCACGTCTCTAGAGGGAGATCTTCTCTTTGGTGGAACTGGATTTATACGCCTTTAGGATGCTATTTTTGAGTAAAGCCGCTGCTATTTCTAGCTTTTCTGCGGTTTTAATATTGAGGTATATGTCGTCAGTTCCCATACTTAGACACTCTCTATAGAAGCTCCAATCTGGGTTCCTCGGATTTCTACACTCCATTACTTCTTCCTTTGTGGCTTTAATGTCGAACTCATTCTGCTATGGTTCCCCTGGCTCCATGTCGCGCTTAAAAGGAAACTCATCCTCTTACGGGCGACACCACTGATTCTAACCTTGTGGTCTTTGGTATCTAGACCTTTTAGACCACCGACAAGCTTGTCTTCACTTTTTTTTACCAGCTCATTCTCATCTGTTTTTCTGCAAGTTTCCATAGGCCTATTGCCTTTAGACTCCTTTTCAGCGACCTTGTAGGATGAGTGTTATTGAGACTATAAAACAAATTAAAAACACAAATACAAATATAAAAGTAATTTGCGTGTTACAAATAGCAAGACTATCAAAGCAGCATTAGTTTGAACTATTTATTTCTGTGAAATAAACCTATAAAAGAGAGTCATCCACTTCATGTTTGACGTTTTAATCCATGTACGTCACACGAGTAGCTAGGGAAAGAAAAAAGTCGAGTAGTAGATTAATAAAAACACTTGGTTTTATTTCACCATTCACTATAAAATAGTGGAACAAAACCAAATGATTTTATTATTCTTCTAATTAACATAAAAATGTTACACCACGGATTAAGTGAGAATTTAATTCATGGAAAAGACAAAGGTCCACAATAGTAAAGCTCTGCATACCACAAGTTAAGGCTAAGACCCGCAAAAAAATCCACAGTCATCGTCCCCGTCAAAAAGCAGGAAGAGCGGTCATACGAAAAAATCGAAAGCATCCAAGCCAAAAAGGGGAAAGGCCGGAACAATCTGTTTCCAAAAGTCGACCATATGTTTTTTGATGTAGGAACATGTGACAACGGTACAACCTGTAGGGATTTCGCACCAAAAAAAAGATCATTGAAGCAACCACGCAGATAAACATTCGAAAACCTACCTCAACATATAACACTCACGAAAACCTAAACACACACCATCATACACCGCTACGTATAGAGTTTACTCCATCAAACCATGAATTTCAAACTACTTCGGAAAATAAAGGCAAAACTGCACGTTGATCTTAAATGCCGCGACAAAAATATCACCACAATATGATGCCAGCTGAGTTTCCATACCAAAACACCTACAACAAACCAAATACTCAACAACGCAAGTTCACACCTACTCCAAGAGCTCGTAAACTCCAAGAAAACTAACCTGAATCAAATCAGCTGAAACTTAATAAGCACAGACTTAGTTCTCAGTGACTTAATTATATCATTTTCTATGGGACAGAATAGATATCGTTGCGGAATTCAACGCCGAATTTGCGCTTGTCGAAAAAACTAAATGTTAAAAAGATAAATTTCATCACCTACGAAAAAGTTGTAGTAACCCATTAAACACAACAAAACTAAAGACCGTCTACAATCTAGCCAATTGCATACCTAACGCTGCATCCCTATGCCTTTTTAAAAAAGGGTCTAATTTTTGCATTATCTCCAACATCAATTTTGACCAAGAAAATATAACGTAGCATAAAAACTTTGATCAGTAGTTTAAAGTGAGATGATGCTGAAATAATTCGACAGGATACTGCACAAACTCTCAGAAGACCTAAGCCGCTGCATTATAATATCAAGCAACAAGAATTCCAGGCATTAAAATCACTGCGCCAAAATAAATAAACAGTAAAAGGAAATGCGACCGTCGTTCTAAACAAAGCGGATTACCCGACTTTTGATCTGGTTGCCATAAATTCGACTACTTACCTGGAAAAGACTAGAAACGTCAAGATTAATGCAGCTCCACTGTAAGCATGGTCAAAAAAATCGATTATCCCACTAGAAAAATCATCAAAATTCCCAAAATTATACAGATTTCTAAAAATCCATATCCCAATACTGGTAAACATTTTTTGAAGCTCATGAAACCTCACAAATTGAACGAATATGACTTTCTCGTCGTAGATTCGTTTTTAAATGCTGTTAAGCAAAACCAGACCACTTCACCCCCAGATCGATTTTGACAATGCTATCTAATATAAAATATCTCAATACCCGAATTGCACGCGATGCAATCCAAATAGAAATCTGCCCGCAAACTAAATAAGAGAGCTGATTTCCAATGCCTTCTCGAAATTTGTGGAAACAGACATTAATCCGAATAAAACCTAAAACAATTAGGACCAAAACTACACCAAAGAAACAATATTAAAAATACAACAGCACAAAACTCAATGTTCAGCCGCAACCAATAACAGAAAAAGGAACAACACACCGATAAATTACGCACAGCTAAAACAAGAGGAATCATCGAAATGTCGTCCTAATATTACAACAGCCACCTAAAAAAAACTTCTCGATACAAAAATCCAAAATTAGATACGCCTATTTTATCAACTTCTTGACCAAATGATATTGAATACTTGCTTACCTAGTTGTAAACCATCATGGTGAAACTAACAGGATATGACTTGCTAATTTTCTTGCAAATACAACTTATTGTCAATAATTAACCAAGATGAAACGTTTTTAATGTTTACGAAAAAAGGTATTTTCAATTTATTAAGGTGGCAATTTAACATAAATATCCGGATGCGTTTCCGGGCATCACATTCCCGGTTTTGCGACGATAAATCTGAATAATCACGCCTTTACAGCTCATATACTTCCTTGAATGCGATAAGGAGCTAGCATTAACACGTTTTAATGCTTGCTTTAATATCGCAATCTCTTAAATATCGTCGTCGGTGCTGCTTTAAATCATTTACTTTGCCGCTGCTGAGCCGAAGGCCGTCGCAAGATGAGCGACACGCCGACACAATTTCCTTTTTAGCCCGCTCGCCCGCTCAAGGCCCTTCGAGTGGATGAGGAGGACAAGTGGAGGGCTAACTAGGCCGTACTGGAGGACGGACGGAGGGATTAAGCTGCGTCTGCCGGGGGATGCGAAAGGATGCTCTAAATTACGCGTAATTGTAAATGATAAATGCGATTCGCATTTTACCTAATTTACATGTTGAGTAATTTAAGGGAATTCATGTTTTTGACTTTGCTTTCTAAATTATACATTTTTTATAAAAAAAAAAAAAAACATACTAATCAGAGTACTGTAATAACTAAATTATTTGATAATACTTCTATAATTAATTGTTCAAGCTATATATTATGTTAAACTTCTAAATAATAATAATCCATGATAACCCTTAGAATTATGTCTTCAGTACATTATACACATTGTTATACCTACACAGCTTTAGTCAACCGCAAATTTAGCTTTTCTGAGATTTAGCACATGAAAATTAGTTTTGTTCACATTAATTTAACAATCATTTAGGTATAATATGTCTCCCCCTTAAGTTTACAACCTTTTATATATGTTTAGGTTAATATTTAACTACGTTAAACAATGAAATAGTATTTAAAAATCGTCTACTTTAGAGTTAATATTGACCTAACTAGTAAAGTACTTCAATTATAATAAATATGACATATGTTTACGTCAACAATTTACAAACATCAATATTTCACTCATTCTACTTCGAGTAAATTGGCCTTGTTAACAGCTCGTGGACTGGTGGATGCGCCGGGCAGCAGTTTATTTTTAACAAGCGCACTTTATTAGTTTTCAGTAGTTTGAGAAAACGTTTTATCAGTGGCTTGTTTTCATGGAAAAAGTTTATTAAATTGTTTCAATTTTGTTTATAACCGCACGGAAACAATATTTAACTAGAATAATAGAGTCAGGGCCGGACGCCCACATTAAAACTTTAAATAAAAACATCTCATTATAGTTCAGTCTAATGAAAATTCAAAACTTTTAAAGGAAAAGATACGTTATTAAATTGTATATACAAGATATGTTTTGATTAAGAGTAAAATTACAATGTACAGTTGCATTAAATTATTTTTCATTTGTGTAAAATTATATATCCGCAGGGCCGAAATAAAGCACAAAATGTAAATACTATTATTGTAAAAGAAAAGCAAATGTGAATAACGATAGTTATTATTATATCCTCAATTTTGAAATAAATTAATTATGAAATCATTAAGCAATGGGTTATCAAATAATATTGAAGCAAATGGTGATGTGGCCATCATAGTACTTTCCCTATATTTTTCTCGAAAACTATGAGGTTTACGCAAAAATATTGTTCCCAATAATTTGTGCACTTTTAAATTCGCTACAATTATTTGTTATATGAATTTTATCTATCTCCAATAGTTTATTAGCAATTGGCAAAAAATGTCAAAATTTTCAATTTTTATTATTTTTCTCGAAAGTTAAAAATTTTATGAAAAACATGTTCGAATAAAATTTGTTCAATTTTTCATTCTCTTTAACTTTTGTTTGAACCGTTTTTTAAAAATTTTCATATTTAGAAAAATATCACGAAAAAATAAAAAAACGCCTCGAGTAAACAACCACTTCCGGTTTATGAATGTTTACCAAAAGCTTTTCAGATCGAGTTTTTAACAATAAAACCTTAAGTTTTAAGTTTCATGCCATTCGGATCATTCGTTTTTGAGATACAGCACCCGCCGACAGACAGACAGACAGACAGACAGACAGACACACACACACACACACACACACACAGACACAATTTTTTTTTTTCCAGAAATTAGTGTTTTGGGTTCAGGGGACCCCAAAACGGATATTTCCGCAAAAAAAATTTTTGAAAAAAAATCACGAAAACAATACTCCCCCTATATACTACGTGTATAGGGAAAGTAATAAACATCAATTGAGACCTTGGTCTACATAGATTTATATAGGTTTTAGTAATATTGTTTCAACATCATTAATACAGATAAAGAAAGAAAAAAAACTTGAGGATACATAGAAATTTTACAATCAATAAATTTAATTAAATTAAATGAAAAACTAGAAAATCATACAATATTAAAAATATTAAGAATAAAATAGTAGAAACGCAATGAAATTGATAAGGCATAATAAATTAAGAACCTGACCCAAGATCATAATAATAAATATAAAAACTTGTGGGCTAAAAAGATAAGTGGTGGAAAAAATTATTACTAATAAATCAAGAGACATAAAACCAAAAAACTAAGCTTTAAAATATAAGAAAAAATGTATAGAACTGACTTTAAATTATTACGTTGTAATTTTTACAAACGCAAAATTACAAATGACAACAATAAGAAAGATATAAATTTCGAAAAAACTTTAAAAATTTAATAAATTTAATTCTTCTGAAATTTATCTGCTGCATAGTAGATATAATACATTTTATTTCATTTAAATTGTTTGTATATTTTGATACAAGCTATACTTGTAAAGAAAATTCAATAAATCACTGAAACAGTCTAAGGTTTCAATTTTATTTTTATTTATTATTCTGCAACAATTTTTTTTTGCCAAACAGTTCATATAATTGATGAAGCCACTGTGTGGCGAAACAATTGTTGTAGAATCATAAAGACAATTTTTTTAAACGTTACACTATTTCAGTGTTTTATTAACCGCCAAAAGCTCATTAATATTAGTGCTTAATATATGTTTATCGTGTATTATATATCCTTAATAAAAGGCACAGAATTTTGGCTATCTTTGAAAGTTGAGCTAATTTTTTGAAACTATATTTCTAAAATCGACATTTCATTGCTATCTTGATACAAACAGTTTAATTAGCAATAATCAATATAGCTTTCGCAGGGGTAGATTCACAGTGAATGCCATAGTTGCTATCACGCAGAAAATGTATGAAGCTTGTAAACAAAGTTCATATTCCTTTGTAACTTTTATGGATCTCGAAAAATCAATTGATTGCGTTTCACATAAAATACTTTTGCAAAAGTTATATTATTATAACTTTCATCCTCACAGCTTCCGTTTAATTGCATCTTACTTAAATTATAGACTACAATATGTCTGTACAAAAATGCCAGTTAAAACTCACTTGTGCTTTGCCCGAAGGGTCAATCCTAGTCACTTTGTTATTTTTAATATATGCAAATAATCTCTTATACCAACAAATGGCGATGTGGCCATCATAGTACTTTCCCTATATTTTTCTCGAAAACTATGAGGTATACGCAAAAATACCATTCTTAATAATTTGTTCATTTTTTAATTCTCTACAATTATTTCTCATATAAGTTTCATGTAACTTCAATAGTTGAAGAGCAATTGTCAAAAAATATCAAAATTTTTAATTTTTATTTTGTTTCTCCAATAAAATATATAAGTCCTTTACGTTGTAGAAAATTAACTAATAATTAGAAAAAAACACGAAAATATTTCGTAAAATAGACCAATATGGCTGATACTTGGTGTACATTCATTCAAGAGATGCTACTAACTAAACATGACCTCGATACGCACCAGTGGTGCCATCTCTCGGACTTTGCACGGACTTTTCAAACACCCTCGTATATCGTACTTGACTAAATTTTTTTTCTTTTCTGTGATTTGATATTCGTGAATTTTGGTACCATCGTAAAATGTTTTTAAGTCCTTTCTCTCTGTATTTGATTCTCTTTTATCACTTGGTGAAACGAACCAAGTGAAACGAGTCAAGTGAATTTTTAATCAATTAAATATTAGCCTTTCCTCTTTTTATTCCATTTGTTTTCTGTTGATATCATCTGCTTTCCAAACTAAACTTTATGTTTTGTATTAGTTTTTCTAGTTTTTTTTTTAAATAATA
Source organism: Ontholestes murinus (assembly GCA_963969525.1). NCBI lineage: Eukaryota > Metazoa > Arthropoda > Insecta > Coleoptera > Staphylinidae > Ontholestes > Ontholestes murinus. The sequence goes on along the minus strand of OZ018395.1, from coordinate 26,757,030 downwards.
AAAAAGCGATGAGAAAACAATAAAACTTTTGATTTAATGATGCATGTTGCAAGAGAGATAAAACATAAGCACAAAAGCATTAGGTAAATCATATGTACAAGTGAAAATATATTTGAGGAGCTTGCTATTAATTATTAGGAGGTGAACATAGAATAATCACGCAAATTTACTGCATACATTAAACTGTTTTGTAGGTAATATACAATGTTCTATACTGTACAACTCGATGTTGTAGTCATTTGGAAAACTATTGAACCGCGGAAGTCACGGAATAAAAAATTAAGAATTTTTCATTAATTGAAAATATAAGTCATATGTACTATAACAAGAGGATAAGATAAAAGCAGTTTAGAAAAAATGTTTAATCAATCATCGTCGTGATTGATTAAAATTAAGAAAAATAAGACAACGAAGAAATCATAGCTGATTAGATAACTGGAAACAATAAGTTCTCATTTATATCCCTAGTTTTAATAATTTGGATTTCGAGGAATACAAAATTTGGTTAGAAGATAGGATAGAGTTTATGGGTTGTTTGCAAATTTAATAATAATGCTTAATATACGTTGGAATATTGGCATGATCTGGGTTTCATACAAGAGGTCGTTAGAGGGATTACGGAGTGTATTATGAAGGTGTCGAAGTTTGGTTAGGGTTTTTAAGGCTAAAAAAACAGAAAAACCTGAATGTGGTGTAGTTGAATAGACGGAATCTGGAACCACACACCACATACACACACTCACGCGTGCGCCACACACATATAACAGCTTAATTCTTCGAATTTGCAAGTTTTGATGGTTCTTCAGGCTGCAATCATGCTTAGTTGGACTGCTGCTGTTTATCGCTTTTGCCTCGCGGATAAGCCTCTTGGTGAAATGGTCAACTAGTGCGATGATAGTCGTCTTCTGAAAATGTATCTTGTGTCCCGTGCATTTAGAATATTCGGCGTTAGATTAGAAATGTGGATATTTTTCGATGTGTTCATCTCTTCCTACGTTCATTCGTTTGTTAGTTTGTCCGATATGAACTTAATTACAGTCAGCACAAGGGATTTTTTATCCTCCTTGATTTTCAAAGATATATTATATGTTAGTGATCTGAAATGCCGGACCTTGTTTCTGATTTTAGTTTTATGAATTGGGCTTGGAGTTTAAGGGGAGGTTCTCGTGTAACTGACCAAAAAATGCCGAAAGATTGGAATTATTTTCTGGGCTGGTAAAAGTAGATATACAAAAACGGGTTAGGAAATCAGAATACTAGTACATTTATCTTTATTCTGAACAATTTTGGTAAAAAAAACAAAATGGCAGCGGCGATGAATATTTACAATAGACCATGTCAGCGCGAAATCGATAGATGGTGTGCATCACTGCGTCTCTGAAACGATCTGTAACTAAAAAAGGAGAGCAATGTCATAAAGTCTACTAAATTATTAAGATACTGAACCTACAAAACTTGAAAATAACTGAAAATTTAACTATTTGGCACCATCTTAAACTTTTAGGTCGATTTTTCAGCATATTTTTTCCACTTTAGAGGCGCATAAAAAATAGTTTTAAAAACTATTTGTACATTTTATAGGTTCAGTATCCCAAAAAAAGGTTTCTAATCTATTGGCGAAAACTAGTAGATTGTTCATTGAACCGAATTAGCGTGCACACCGTTTTGAAAAATCGTGTTTCGAGAAATACGCGTTTAAAGTTTTGGCAACAGTTTCGATAGAATATTAGTGCAAAAATGTCAATTCTTTCCAACAATGACATAATATAATAGGATTTAGATCCCGCTAAATACGAATCTAAAGTCAGTTTTTCAAAATTCCAAATGGCTGATCCAATATGGCGTATCCATGAATAATTAGGACATAATGAGTTTCGCGATATTTGAAGATGTATTTATGATACTTTGTGATAAAATAAAAAAATAAAACAAATTGGGTAATTCAATATGGCGGACCAAAAAAGTAACTATCACTCATTTCCACCGAAATTTTTTGTTTTTTACTATTTTTGATAACTCACATATGTTCTTAAGGCTTGTCCACATGTAAGATGCATTGTCATGCACTCTGGAAACAAGCATACTGTCATGAAAAGTTTCTGTCGTATCTGAGCCGCCCGTCTCGAGCGGAGAGCATCTCATGGCGGCCGGGACAAAAGTTCAAACAATGGCTCCTAGAAACTTTTCTTATCCGCGGATCAAAAAATCTTTTTCTTACAATATAGTAGACACTTGTACCTTTCAAAAAATGAAAAACACTCCCTTAAAAGAGAGTTTTGTGTCAAATGGATGCGTAGACATTTGCAGATATACGTATTTTCGATTATAATTATAGGTGACTGTGATATGATTTTTTGGAAAGGGATAAACAGAACCAAAGTTGGATGAAGTCAAAGGAGAATTGGAGAGATAGTTGAGCAATCTGAGATATAACGAAGAGAAGATACGGGAGAACCTTGATTGAGCCTCTTAGTATTAGGATAATGAAATATCAAGGACTTTTTAATAAGTAGCATTTATATAGGAGCCCAATATGACAAACGGTGTCGAAAGAATTTTGGATGTCCAAAAATAATATGGCCTTCAAGATGCTTGATTTATATATTGGAAGTAAGAATGAAAATCATGGTTGGTTTTTTAAGAAGGGAGCCTATAATAGGAAGAATTGTCATAGAACGAGAGCTTGAAACAACTTTTTGGGTTTGGGAATTTATACAATAACACTTTGTTTCAATTCGGGAGGGAAATATTGTTAGAAATAACAAAAATTTTAAAAAATAAAATGAAGAGGTGTACATCGTAAGGAAGATTAGAATATATCTGGGAATTTTATCATAGCCAGTTAAAAAGTTTCCGTCATAGCTATTATTTTCTGTTGGTTTAAATGTCGTCAGTGTAAGTATGGATTATCATTCTCTTTATCAACACTTACTTAGTTTAACAGTTCTTTAAATTTAAATTTGAACTAATTTAAGATTATGTATCCACTATGCTGAAATTCTTTTATAAATTTATATCCTATATACATTAATACTATGTAATCTATCGTATAAGAAAATGTATTTGTGTGTTAATTTCATATTTTGTATAATTAAGTAATGCATATTATATATAAAGGTTATACCCTTAAATAAATAGAATAAAATGCGATGGATCCTTTTCGTTGATTGGCGTTGATAATTGAAGAAGGAATTTGTTCCATTTATTAAAATTAAACAGTTTTTTTTGCCTTTGTCTCAGTTAAGAAGTTTATATGGACTGGACTATTTGATAAATAATAAGAGATAAGACTTATTATGGAGTGAATTATTGATGTTTGAATATAGAAAGCGTACATTAGCCTTCGTTCACCAGTACATTTGCAGTGTTTACTCTGGATGAGTTGAAGTTAATAATAATAATAATAATTTGTACCGTTACATATAATGTTTACACACGGCAAATAAAGTTACATGTATAAAAGGTTAACAAATTAAAATATACAAAATAGTATTGACTGCTGTTATAAATAGGAATCGTTGAAACTATTTATAAAATACAAAACGGAATAGTTTAAAAACATAGCGACTAGCTATGTATTGTATGAATTCGTTCGAATAATTTAATAACATAATCCTTTAATATTTATAATTTTGTTTATTTTTATTTAATTTTCATTTAATAACGTATTATATTAAAATAAATGTATCAATTCATTTATTCCCCAACACGTTCTAAATTAATTTCTCCGCCAATCGATTTAACGCATAATATCCCAATAATCATATGAAGTTATGTATTCCATATTAAATTATACACGGATAATTGAAAATTACAATCATAATAATGCCAAAAGTAAACGCAACGAGCTCCGAATGAATAAATGTATTTCACTAAAATTGCATTACCGGCAAAACCGAAATAAACCATTATGTGGAATATATTCATGAACTATTTGATTCGATTGATTATAATCGCCGATGATAATAATAATAACGTTCCGTGTTCAATTATCACATCGCGTCGTACGGATTTCACGTGTTAATGCGTAATTAGTTAACCGTACAACATCAATTTTGATATCGCGGTGCTTTTGTGCGCTAATATCAATTTAACGCAGTGCATAGGTGCATTAATTTTACCTTCGTCGTTATTATTTTATGAGTGACGTTTGTGTAATTGGAACGCCAATTAATAATGCAATGTAGAGTTTTGTTGAACTATTAAAACTTGAATAGTATTATAGTATTATCCCTAATTATGGATATCAATAATTATAATTTTTACATTGTCTCTATGAAGTACGTGAAAGTATTATTATTAAAGATCCACTGAGACTAAAAATATTATTTTTAATTGTACATATGTAACACTTTGGATTCTATTTTTGTAGGAAAAGGGAATTTTTGATAAAAAAATTATGTATAGAAAGTGGAATTTTGGGGGTAGCTATGAATGTTCAAAGTAGTATTAAGGTAGTTAAGCTTTTCTGTCCAATTAATGTGTTAAAAGAAATTGTTAGATGTATGAACAGGTATTTACTCAAGACAACGAAATAAGGCTCTAATATATATTATCTCAAGCTCAAAGCATGACTATGTCTCCATTAAAAATGTTGAAAATGTGCAGAATCATTGCACAATAATAATTAAATAAAACAAAACAATCGACGAAAAAAAATAAAAAAATAATTTGGTATTAATATTATATAATAATGCAGTCCATCATTTAGGCATGTTCCTGCAACAAAAACTCCGCCGGGACGATGACGTATATTAACGATTCACTCACAGGACAGGTTGTTAATTTATTAAAACGTCCCCGTCGCGAATGTTTTATGAATATTAATTAGAGCCGAAAATTTTAATCTCACCGTCACTCCTGTGCCAGATTAAAAATCGACTAATCCCGGACTGCAGACGGCGTCACGGGCCCGCGAGGGGCAATAAACGTAATAATCACGTTTTTAGTGTCCATAAATCTACTTTTATTCTTCTAGCGCAAGCACCGAACAAATGAAGCCCATAGGCGTGCGGGTGATAAACCCAGGACCGGCAAATTTCCACGCGCGCTGTTCTTTTCTCTTCAACGCGAATTGGGTCGCGGATTGAAAGGCGCCGCTGCCGATATATAATGGGTCGGACGGTTCGGTCCCCCGGAAGTAATAGTTTTAAAACGGATATGGATAATGAAATTTCTCCGAAAACTATCTAAACTAGAAACGGTTCATGATTCATTCTGCTGCATTACAACTTTAATCTACATTGTTTTCATTCGGCAACTTTGTTAATTTCTACAAGTATTCTTTAATAACTATAAAGTTTACTTTACTTTACTTAAAATAAAATAATGGATAAGTCCTTTATGTTTTATGTAATAAAGAGAACCTTGAAAAACCATTATATAAAAACTTCATAAATGAAAAATTTAAAAAAAGCCATACGAGCTGTAGGAAATAACATATTGTCAATCAAAATTTGGCATTCATAAAAATATTGTAACGTTTTTGCACGTTATACGCATGTGTAAATAATTGCAAATGATTTATTGAAGTCAATTAATATTACCCGCATTTATATCTTAAACACTTGTTTATTTTTTTGATCCAGTCGGCACGTCGATGACGCACCCCTCCTCCCCACGCGTCTCGTCACTCTGCCCCCTCCTTAGGCATGTTTCGTCCCGAACGATACCTGCACTGGGACCCCTTTGTACATTTTGACGTTCGAAATAAATAGCAGTCTATTACTTCTCATGTCGTATACCACTGGAATTATAACAGCACACCAAAATCTTGATCACAGAATTGGCAAAAAGGACTTCCACCATGCTTCTGATTGTTCTACAGTCCAATTGGTCCAACCCACAAGCTAGTTTGGGTAATGCCAATTTCTTGATACCCTCACGTAGAAGGGAATCCCTCAACTCCTTTAATGATAGCCATACATCCCTGTAGGTTGGCTTCTGATGAGGGTACTTCTTCGTTACCAGATAGTAAATGATCCTTTTTGGTAGGTGGCTACTAACATCTAGGTGGACTATGCTACCGACTTTAGGACATTGAGTGCGTAGTTCCTCCAACCTTCCAAATTTCTTCTTGAAGACGGTAGCAACTCCTCGTGACATCTTCAAATCCGGAGCCACACAATGGGCAAGACAATAGTCCGAAGGTACTTGGAATAGATCTCGTTGTTCTTCCTTCGTTACATCAAAACGACTCTTTAAGTCCATCAGAGTGCTGAACCATGAAGTCTTCAAATGCTTCCTCGTCGCTTTGTTCAACCACCGCACGAATCGCTGCGCCATCTTCTTCGCCAGCATAAGGGGTCAGACGATTGAAATGGACAACGCTTCGTTTTCCTCGGATTGGTTTTTGAATCCTGTATACGATGACGTTGATTTTCTCTATTATCTGGTATGGTCCATCCTATGATGTTTTCAATTTGGGGAGAGACCTCGGCGTTTTTGTGGGTTAAATAACCACACCATATCTCCATCTTTATAACCATTGTTATCCGTTTTTATGTCATAATTTTCTTTCATTCGGTCGGTAGCACGTTGGATGTTAGATCGCACATGATTTTGGATTTTGTCCATTTTTCGTCTCAGGTCGCTCACATAGTCTTTCCCTCCCAAATCTTCTCCCGGAAGGCAGCCGAACTTAAGTCACATGGAAGTCGTAGCTCTCGACCCATGACGATGCTCGCTGGAGTCTGCCCTATTGTTTCATGTACAGCCGATCGATACGCCAGCAAGAAAAGATGGAGATGTTGGTCCCTGCCTCTTTGATGGTCAGAGACTACTTTTGACAAATAGCGATTGATGGTCCTATTCATTCGTTCCACCATACCATCTGATTGTGGATACAGAGCTGCTGTCCTTGTCTTATGAATATTAAGGATTTTGCACACCTCTTGAAAAAGATTGGATTCGAAAGTTCTTCCTTGGTTAGAATGTAGTTCTAAGGGAACGCCGAAACGACATATCCACTCCTTAATTAATATTTCCGCTATTCTTAAAGCCTCTTGGTTTGGTAACGCATAATCATCCACCCATTTACTGAAGTAATCCATTACTACAACGATGTATTTATTTCCTTGGTGAGTCTCGGGGAATGACCCAGCGACATCAATTGCGATTCGTTCAAAAGGACTACCAACGTTGTACTGACGCATAGGTACTTAACTTCGTCGTTGTGGACCGTTACTTGCTGCACAAATCAACATTTCTTGTACCATTCCCTGACGTCTACCTTACAGTTCACCCAGTAGAATCTCTCCTGAAGTTTGTTTAAAGTCTTTGACATACCCAGGTGTCCACCGGAAGATCCACTGTGAATCTCTTTCATCATCTATCACAGGTATTCTACTCTTTGGAATTATAATCTGCCTTCGTTCTTCGCGGCCTTCTAAATCTTTGAATATGCGTTTAAGCAGTCGCTTGTCCAGTACAATAGAATCCCACTGAGCCCAGTATGACTTCAATTCGGGCGAATATTTTGAGACTTCATCCCATGTTGGCCTGGTTCCACTTTCCTTCCATGTCATCAGGGGCTTTAGAACAAGGTCGTCGTCTTTGTCCTGCCGGATTTCTTTTAATTTCCAGTCATCGCTTTCTACAGCTGTTCGTAGTATTTGACTTTCCTTTGTTTCTGCATTGTTACAGTGCTTGCAATTTTCTGGGCATGGCGACAAAGCATCCTGTGGATCGCTCCAGCTCTGTGTTCAGTGTCAAAGTCAAACTCCTGAAATCTTTCCAACCATCTTGCGACTTGTCCTTCCGGATTCTTGAACTGAAGAAACCATGTAAAAGCAGTATGATCGGTTCTCAATAAGAATTTCCTTCCATATGAATATTTATAGGAGTGTTCTACTGATTTGACTACTGCAAGCAACTCTTTCCTCGTTACGTAGTAGTTCCATTGCGGCTTGGATAAAGCCTTGCTAAAATAGCTGATCACTTTTTCCTGTCCATCCTGTATTTGTGATAAAACAGCTCTAATTCCTGCATTGCTTGTATCGGTATCCAACAAGAACCTTACCTCTGGCAACGGATAACTTAGAACTGGTGCGCTGGCAAGTGCGTTTTTCAGTTTTTGGAACACCTCCTGACATTCCCCGTTCCAGAAGAACCGTTGTTTTCCTTCAGTGAGGCGGGATAATGGTTTAGCGATGTTTGGTGTAATACCTTTGGAACTGGCCATATCCTCGCCGTTGAGATCTTTTGGCCATCGACTACAATACCTTGGCTTAAAACAAGGTACCTAGGGGTACTGCACCTCTTTCTTGAAAAGGTGACACTTCTTCGGGCTGAGTTTCAATCCAGAATCCCTTAATCGTCGGAACACCTCTTCTAAGTTCTTCATGTGGTCTTCGAAGGATTTTTCCATTACGATTATATCGTCGAGGTAAACTAAACATGTTTTCCAGGATAGTCCTGTTAGTACCGTCTCTATTAGTCTCTGGAACGTCGCGGGTGCATTACATAGTCCAAATGGCATAAAATTGAATTGCCATAATCCATTGCCTACTGTAAATGCTGTTTTTTCTCTGTCCTCGGGAGCTACTTCAACTTGCCAATATCCGCTTTTATGATCCAGTGTGAAGAAAATAGTAGATCCAGCCAAGGTATCCAATGTGTCGTCAATTCGGAGTGAAGGATAAACTGTCCTTTTTGGTCACATTATTTAGTTGACGATAGTCAACGCTGAAGCGAGTATATCCGTCCTTCTTCTTTATCAATACCACTGGCGAGGCCCACGGACTACTAGATGGTTCTATAATGCCCTCGCTTCCCATGTCCTGCACAATCCTCAAATCACAATCACAATCAGCCTCCTCCCGCTTTGCCAGTGGCAATCTTCTGGCTGTCTGCCTAATCGGTCGAGAATTTTCGGTATTAATTTTATGTTGAACGATATTGGTTCTTACTTTTTGTTCAATATCAAATACGTCCTGGTATTCTATGATCAACTTTTTTACTTTTTCTCTTTTAGTTGGATTACAATCTTGGGTCGAAAGGAAAATCAACTCTTGTAGTTCAAGGTAACTCCTTTCATTGATTTTATTCTCTGCTGTGGTTTTCCGCAATATCGATAAAGCAGCAGAACAATGTCCTAGCAGCAATCCCTTCCTCAAATGAACAGAGTAATAGTTAGTATTCCTTATTCTAACTAATACATTATTATCGGTGCAAACGAGTGTTTTTCCTATTGCTACTCCTCGTCCCAGTTTATCGTCATCAACGATAGGTTCAAAGATCATAATGTTTTTGTGATGGGATGCTTCTTCCAACTGGCCCTCAATAATTACTTCACTTCTCTCCGGAACTGATATTTCCGTTGGAAGGGTTACCCGGACTCTATCAATATTCTGTCTGTAGAGTACCACCACCTCTCCATTAACTTTTAGGATTCCATTCTAAAGATTCAACAGGAAGCCTGCAGTATTCATGATGTCCATACTGAGAATTAATTCGTCTTCAATGTCAGCTACTATGAGTTGGTGTTGGATTGATGTGTTCCCTATGGTAATCGTGGATTTTATTTCACCATGGATATTAGCAGGTTCTCCTGTTGCTGTTCGTAATTTCCAGGTCGTTGGCCGTACATTTTGCGGTTATGACACAATATCAGGTCTTATAATTGTCCTAGTAGCACCCGTGTCTAGTAGCAGACGACAAGAGTTTCCATCAATGTTTCCATCCACAAAAACCTTATCGACGTGGTGTGGCAAGTATGCTACTTTTGCAGTTTTTCTAGGGGCTTGATGTTTTTTAGCCGACGGACACCTGCTGTGGCCGGCTTGTTCTAGTTTTCCGAATTTTTATTGGTGCGATTATTTGATCTTTCTCTGCGCCGACGTTGTATATGACCGTGTTTTCCACATTTCCAGCATTCCACTTTCTTCCTGTTTGGTAATGATTCCTTGATGATATCTTGTATTATTTTTCTATCATCCAATCCTTCTCGTGAATCTTCCATTTTCCGAACACGGCCTTGACTCCTAACTATACTTTTCGCTACTTCTACCTCGAGCGCACGAGGCAGTGCGTCTACTAATTTAATTGGTCGAGCGAGTATCAATGCCTGATGTATGTCTTTATCTTTCAATCCATCTAAAAATGCCTGCACAGCTAATGTTTCCAAGATGTTCTCTGTTGCACCAGGATACGCCAGTCGTGTTAATCGAGCTATATTTGCTTCAAATTCTTGCAAACTCTCATCAGATTTCTGGCAGCGATTTTTAAGTTGAATGATACACCTGTAGGTGTGTTTGACCATACCTTATTTCTAGATTCTCTAACCGTATCGACAATTTTGTATTTATAAAAGAAGAATATCTACAACTCATAGAAATCTTAGTTGTTGATGTATTTCAACTGCCATAGAATGCAGTTAAACAGCTGTCAGAGGAAATTACGCTTAAAATTAATTTCACAGAAAAAGCTTACGCGAACGAGTTCATCTAACCAAAGATGTATTGACGGTAAGAACTGCCAAAAATCAGTTCGTACCTAAGGGCAATAGTAACAAGAAGAAATAAAGGATATTTCAAATAATAACCTTAGTTCCTAAATCAGTTTGAAGGTATAATGGTTGTATAATAAGAACTAAGTTGCTTGATAAAAGATGGTGACCGATGAAAGTCTTTATACGCATTTATAGTTAACGACCAATTTCCAACGCTTCTTAAAACTCTCGGATAGCATAAGCAACGGTTAAGAATTCAATCTCTGTATTTTATAGAAGCAACCTATTATTAGAAAGTATTTTAGTAATTCTGATTCGCCCATTTCTTCTCTTGTTAGACCTGTTGCTTCTTAAGGAGCATAGGCAATATTTTTATATGATACTTCAGTTGGTTTGTATACAAGGTTACTAGTCCTGCTCCATCGTGTCTCCTCTTGGAGACACGACTTATTTATTCTATTGTTCTTTTCCATGTTGTCTTCTCTTTGGCTTTTGATTTTATATTATTCCAAGTGTGTCCATTTTTGCTATGTTGAGGTGGATCTGACATTTCCATGTTTTTAGCGCTCTTCCTTTCCTTCGTGTACCTTTGATAGTGTAGTCCAGGACTTGTTTCGTTATTTCTCCGCTATTTTTCCTTGATGTATGCTCTATCCATCTCCATTTACTTCGTTTAATTCGTATCTCTGCAAGTTCTTGCTTACACTTTCTCCATAGCTCTTAGTTTGTTTGGCCAGTATATTCCCAGTATCTTGCGAAGGTATTTATTTATAAAGGACTGTAATTTTGTTATTTCCATTTCCTTTGTAGTCCACAACTTGTTTCCGTACAGCAGCCCACTAATAACATTGCTTTCAAAAAGTCTTAGTTTGTTTTTTGCAATATCTGAGACGATTTTCACACTTTATTTAGTTGGTTTGAGCACTGCCTATCTTCTTCTTTGAGTCTTTCCCCGACAATGCTTCTGTTGATATTATTGTTCATTCTCCAAGTTTTACTTCTATGTTGGATTGGGGTATTTATTCCCATCGTTTTACAATTTTTCACATTTATTTTTAGGTTAACTTTTGCTGCTTTGTCGATTAGTTTTTCTGTTTTTTTCCTTCGTGTTTTTATTTTTTTCTTCGAGTAGGCAAATGTCAGCTGCAAATTCGAAGTACTACAAGTTTCTCCCAAATATCCACCTTATTTCCGTTTTATTTTCTCTCACTATTTTCATAATGTCTTCCATGGCTACTACGAACTAGAAAGGTGATAGGATGCAGCCTTATATGATGCCGGTTACTGTTTTGATGTCGCATGTTAGTCCCCATTTATGTCTATTTTCCCGGAATATTTTTGTAGAATATTTGTATCATTTTTATTAGTTTTCTTGGCATGCCATAGCTTTCTAAAATTTCCTATATCCTTTTGCTGTTCAGTTGCTTTCTCGAAGTCTATGAAGTATTTTACAATTTCTTTTTGCTATTCCATAGCCTGGTCCACATTTATTCTCAATGTCGTTATATTGTCTATGCATGATTTTCTTGGCCAGAACTCTGCTTGTTTACCTCTCAGTTTAAGTTGCATTTTCTTTGTTCTTTCAAAAATGATTCTAGTCATGATCTTGCTCGCGGAGTTTGGTCGCGATACACCTCCAATTTTCTTATTTCTTATTGCCCTTCTTTGGCATTCTGACTATAACTCACTTCTTCCAGTCCTTTAGTCTATTTTCTTCTGTCCATATTTTGTTTACTAGAATGTACATCATACTTATTGTATGTTCTTTCAACATTTCATTTGCGATTCCGACTATGCCTGGTGTTTTCAACTCTTTTGTTTTTTAAAAGCTTCTTCTACTTTGTTTACTCTTATTTCTCCAGTGTTCATATCTGGTTCACTGTTTCCCTTGCGTCAATTCTTGGTATCGCCTTCTCTTGGTAAGTTTTTTTGAAAAATTCTATCCATTGTTCCCTAATTTCCTCTTTTGAGTTGAGTATTTTTCCTGTTTTACTCTGTACTGTTGTTATGTTTGCTTTGTTATTTCTCTTACCGGTTATACTTTTTACAACGTTGTGCAATGTTCTTATATCGTTTTTGTTTGCCTCTTCTTCTGCTATGTTTAGTTGTTCTTTGAGGCTCTTTCGTTTGCCTAGTCTGGGTGCTCTTTTAATTCCCTTGTCTAGTATCTTGTATTGCTGTTCTTTATTTTTTTTTGTATTTTCTTCGTTATTACAAGACAGTATTTTCTGTTTGAATTGTCTTCTTCCTTCTATTTTCTGCCGCGATCTATCCACGTTTTATAGTTTTTCTTTTCTCACTTAACAAAATCAAATCTTCGATTAGCTCCTTGGCTAATCATTAAACTACTATAGTTTATTTAAAGTTAAATTTGAAAGCATTAATTAATAAAATTTATTTAGTAATTTTCTTATTGTTTTAGCGTCTTTTAAATTTTAATATGTTTAGGATTTACAGTTGATTTAGCTTCTTATTTAAAAGCAAATCATAAGCTGGTTTCTTTCTTTTAAGGTTCAAATAAACATTTTGAGAATCGCATTATCTAAAGCGATAAATCAATAATAATAGGATTTAACAAAATATGAATTATTTAATACTTAACTTTATTCTTCTGCTGTTATTTTCTCGACATTATAACATCTTTTACAGTTACAGTTGGTATTAAAGACTTTTTATGCCCGATAATTATCTATTGAATTTAAATAATACTTTTATACATACGTCATGCTTAACCCCAAAATATATAGAGGTTAATTTGTAATATTATTATTATTATTACGGCTTTATTTATTTACAGAAAGAATGTAGTACATAAAATATATTCTAGTGTAGGCGAAGTTCAGGTAGTTGACATATAACTACTACTGTTCTTCCACTTAACCTACTTAACTTAGGTGATTACAAAGTGTATATGTGTACAAGTACATAATTTTGTTTAAAATTTTAGAAACTGAAAACTAAAATATGGATTATAGCGTTTTCGCTTTCAGCAAATATATTGTTTGCGGAATAAGTTCGTAGCGTTTGAATAAAAGACTTTTATCTAGATAAAAATCAATAGTTACAAACTTATAATATTTTTTTTCTTTTAAACTTTAAAGTTTTTATTTCCACTATTAAATTACATGCCTTAAATATCATACATATATCTACTTATATATATACAAAAAACATTAATTTATAGTTATTTTGTTTATTGGTGTCTCTCCCTCTGTCTTCATCTCGAGAATCTACATAATCAATCATGTACTCGTCATTGCTGTTTACGGCCTCCTGCCATTTCTCAGCCAATTTCTCTATGTCGTTTCGTCAAAATTCGCTCGATCTTGTATCGAAGAAGTTATTGAGCCAGTTTTTAAAGTCCTCTTCATTGCCGAAGGTAACGCCCCTCCTTATAAGGAGCAGAAAATATGGAGGTCTGTGGATATAAAGACCTCCCATTGGAGTTCTTGAAGTGCTGCTTTGACGACTTGTACAATATGTTGCCTGGCGTTGTCGTGAAGGAGTATAGTTTGGCCTTGTCGATGAGATCTTTTCAGTCGAATAGCCTCTTTCACGCGGTGTAGATGGTCTATGTATGTAGAGCTCCTTATTGGCCGTGGCATTACTTTCGAGTATTTCTCCGTGCATTATGCTCATCCTGTCTTACAAGCCAAATCATCGTCTTGGATTGTGCTCAGGCTTAACTCTTGGCTTTGGTGTAGCTCCTGGAGCCACCCTCTATATTCTTGGCTTCTTTTTATGTCTAGGCACCATTTCTCATCGCCTGAGATGGTTATGACCGGGTGCTTCTTGATGGTGGGCGAGATGTTGAGAAGCAATTTGTAGGTGATTTTCTTTGTTGTTTTCGTTAAGCTCAGGATGCACCAATTTTTCAATAAATCCCATTGAATAGAGATGCTTGAGAACCGTTTCATGATCGCAGTTAATTTTTTCGGCAAATTCATAACTTTTTTAGTGACCGTCTTCCTTCAAAAGTACTTTAATTAAATTCAGAAGGTCTTCCTCTGCGTCATATTTTTTAACTTTGCTTACTATTTCCGTGCTATAGGTACCTTCTTCCAATACGTTGCAAATATTCCGGGCTGCTTTTTGGCCTTAATGAAAAGTGAAGAAGAATAGATGTCGAAAATGTTGCTTTTTACGTCCTGAATATTCCATTTCTAAGCCTCAAAGGTAATAAAAACTTAAATTACTCAAGAAGACGATTAGCATAGTTTTGTAGAGCAGAAGAGGCTCTATCAAATGAATATTATACATTTTGTCACACAGCAAAACATAGTTGTAAGATAGAAGAAAATGTAAAAACGCTGAAAACTTAATATTATTTTAATGTTAATTAGTGGTTAATTAAACACAATTAACCTCTAATTAACTTAAAAATGTTTCACCACGGATCAAGTGAAAATTTAATTAATCGTACTATTTTAATGTTCAGTATTCATTATTATATATTATATTTGGTTCTCTGATCAAATAAAAATACGTGCATAGAAGTTGCTGCAAATCCATAACTTCATTTTAAATCTCCGTTACTTTTTAATCTGAACAAAAAAAATAGCGAGATATAAATAATATGAAAAGGTATAACTGTGAAGAAAATTGCAATCAATTAATAAAAAATTAAACAAATTAATTATTTTCAATAACTAATGTTATTATCTATTATTTATTAAGTATGTTATTGAACACTGGGCATTTAAATTTAGTGTAACTTTTCCCACAACTGTCACACTTCTCTCGCATCCCACATGATATGCGTATTTCTCGTTGATCTTGTGGTGTTTTTGTAGTTGATAGGTTTTTCATTGTCCTCATTTCTTATGTCAATGTCACTTTTTTCTTCATTTACAAGTGCTTACGTAAATCTTTTTGAAATTTTCATGGATTTGCATATATATTGTGAATTTATCGCCCTCCGACGATATCTGCCCCATCAACCCCTCAGTAATTCTTTTTTTAAATCTGTTTAATTTACAACCTACCACATCTTTCAGTTGCTATTTCATGGATTCTCCAAATATTTGTTTCTTTGTTTCTGTAGCGAGCATATTCAACACTACTTTTGGGTAAAAGTTAATTATTTATTTATTAATATGTCCGATTGGTTTTCTCTTCTCTTACTGGGATCAAAATAAAATGTTTTACTAAGTAGACGCAATTTACTTCTTGTTAGTCGCTATACTCTTCATTACATATATGTATCTTTATATGCCACACACATCTCAATACTATATATGTAGATAGGCTTTTGGGTGTTTATCCGCACGTCGATTCAATGATCTCTATGTCATGTTCATCTAATTAGTTCACTCTAATGATACAAGGATTTAATGAACTACAGTCGGGTTTGTGCCATACCTCTGATTAATAATTTAAGACAGTTATATATCTTACATCACTATTTAATTTAAACATTTAATGAACATTTCGAATATTATGTGTTCATTGTTATTAGTTAACTTAGTTTTCCACTACGACGTTCTTCATAGTTTGGTTGCACATTGATAAGCCTATTTATGCTAATTTAATAATTATATGCGTTTGCGAATTAGTGTTGTGTTGTGTGCTATTGTGTTTTCAGCATTATTTTCTAGTTTTCCTTGTAATTTTTTTTAGGTTTTCTTTCACTTTCATGTAAAGAACATTTTGTTTATTAATTATCGTGCCTATTCTTCTATTGATTTAACCCACATACATCTGAACGTCGTCCTTGTATGGTATTTCAATTAGACTTTGGCTCTTAAATCAAGTTTTAGTTTTATGATTATCTGTTGAGTCTCCTATTTTTGTAATTGTCGCGAAGTTTATTGTATTGTATATCTTTCATAAAGCTATTGTTGTCAAAGGTATATCAGATTATTTTCAGTGACTTATATTTGATTGATCGTTTTGTTAAAGAATAGGTTGTAACATCATTCTGTATAAGTGCATTTACCTATGACTATTTTTAATCCGTCGTGGATATGAATTGAGAATGTTAGACTCGTGAAATTAGAGCATTTACTACTGATTTTTTCTGGACTAGGTGGTGCTTTGACTTTTCTTGCAAATATCTGTTGATTTTCGAAATACAGTGTACTTAAGTGATCCATCTGATTAGGATTTTTTTTAATTTTCGTTGTGAATTTTAGTTTAGAAATTTAATTTAGAAATTCGTGGAATAGTTCTTTGTCATGTTACCAGATGACAAATATGTCGTCCACGTAACATTCCCATAAATATAGTTGAATAAATTAACTACTTCAAATTACTGATATAATCTGCTATAATACCTTACAATAGTTCTATTGTTCTTTTTTAAATTTAATTAATGTTATCCACTTTAAAATTACATAAACATTATAAGTTAAAAAAAATCAATCAAACCATTTTCCTAGACCTAAAATTAATACCCATAAATAATAATTTATTTAAAGCCAGCATTCGTTATTTCTACAATTCAACAATCTCTTTTGATTAAAATTTCCATATCTGGCATAGATTATTATTTTTCTATTTAATAAACATTTCAAGTTTTTTTTGTTCAATTTCCTTCTTTGAATTTAACACTCTCTGATCTATTCATTACTACACATATCGATCTTATTTAAATAATAAAAGCTAATTAATAAAAAACAAGAATACTTAAGTACAAAAAAAAATATAAATCCCCAAATTCAGCACCCAAACAAATTATAATGCTTACATTCTTTGACGAATTATCCAGAAACCATTTACTAAAGCACAGAATTTAATAGACTTCACGTAGGCCAAACAGAAATGAATTTTGAAAAAAATAAAACAGATTGTGGAATAGATTCCAAAAATAAATTTTTTAAACAATTGTCCCAAAGAATCGAAAACTAAATGTTCTTGAAACGGTAAAAACAAAGAAGTAATAATCCTCCTATCTTCTAAAACAAACAAACCGATCTAAATTTTTATGTGCCCTTAATACAACTCTGATAGATATAATATGTTTTTACCCATACCCTAGCTTTTCGGTTTGAACTTGCTATTCTTCGCAAGTTTATTATTTTGTATTTCCGTTTTAACTTATTGTCTGAATTATTCATTGAGGTTACAATGGTAGATTTTTATTTATTACGAAATGTACAAGAACTTAATTTAAAATAATTCTCTGTAATTATTCAAGATATTACCACAAATGTACGTATAAGTGTTGTACTATATGCCTGTTTGAGTGGATAACCACCAACAAATTTGACGGTTTGATGAAATCCACTATAGACCGAAATCGATTTGTGGCTGTTGTTGACAAGGAATCATAATTTAACTATGTTATTACTTACACTACTATATTTTGTACCCTAAACTAGATCATTAGGTTAGGACATGCTGTCTTGAAATCTGAGGTATTTGTTTCGTATACTGGAGAAAATTATATACTAAGTGGATTTGCAATACCTTGACCAATCAAAGCTTTGTCTTTGTTTATAGAGATTTCTAGAAGTATGCCTTTATGAATAATAAAACTCACTGTCACAAATAACTAATTATGGTTATAAAATGTTTCTTTTCAATTCAATGTATGTCTGATGATATAAAAATAAGTTTTTATTTTACAGTTAAATTTGTAAATGAAATTGTAATACGAAATATTTTTAATTTTATAGGTTTCTCTTTATGATTTTATTAGACAATCTGAAAAGCAACGTATACAGGGTGTCCCATAAATGTGGGAACATAGCTGAACCATAGATTTCTAAGATCAAATTATAATGATTTAGCTCAAGTGATCTAAATGTTATAACAATTAAACCCTATATTATATCAAGCGAAAATTAATTATTGTTGATGATTATGAAATCATCATCTTTTTAGCAATTTATCATACTATGATCTCAAGATTTAACCCATGTTACCAGGATGCCCTTTGGATGTTTTCTAGTGATATTTGGGCCAACTAAAAACTGAATTATGTAGTGTTCTACTACATTAGCAAAGATTATTAGAAAATAATTTGGAACAAAGATATTTGCTTCGAAAACTTTCTAGATGCACGAGAAATAGGGAACTTTTAGTTCATAGGATTTAAAAAAAAAGATTATTTATTGGATTACCTTATTATCAATTCCTATTTTGTGCTAAGATTTTTTGCGGTTCGTACTACTTCTTTGCTCGACGGAAGTTGAACCGCTGATATTTTATGATTGATTGAAAATGGTGTATAATTTATTTTAACAGTATGCTTGTATCTAATTTAACTTTACTACTCGCAGAGATGATGCAAATATAAATACTTCACTTGGTACAAGATAAAACTTGTTATTCGGTTAAGAGTTATACAAAAATTTACATTTTCAGAAAATAACAAATAGTGATGTGGCCATTATACTACTTTGCTTACATTTTTCTCGTAAACTATGAGGTTTTGGCAAAAAGGCTATTCTTGGCAATTTGCTCAATTGATTCTTTACAATAATTACTGGTTATATAAATTTTATGTAACTCCAATAGTTTATTAGCAGTAGGCTAAAAAATTCAAAATTTTCAAGTTTAATTTTTTTTTCTCGCAAGTTAAGAACTGTGTGGAAAACTGGTTCAGTTTCTCTTCTCTTTAACTTTTGTTTGAAAAGTTATATATATATCTCAAATTTAGAAAAATATTGAGAAAAATCAAACAAACGCCTCGAGTAAATATCCAGCTCCGGTTTATGAATGTACCAACAGCTTTTCAGTTCTAGTTTTTAATGTTAAAAGCTTAAGTTCCATCTTAAACGGATCATTTGTGTTTGAGATACAGCGCCCACAGACATTTTCATGCACAAAAACAATACTTTCTCTATATATTCTATATAGGGAAAGTAATAAATCAAAAAAATGCAGTGTCGTCACTAGATAGTAATAGGGCATGTTGCGTTCGCTAATAATCTCAGATACCCCTTTTAGTAACGTTATTTACGAAGGTTATATTTCCGAGATTTGAAGTAAAGTCGTTTCAATAGTCATTTCTTTGAACGATGATATAAATCATGAATGGTCTATTGTAATGCGCATATAATTCAAACGTAAAAATAATACCTTTAGAAAATACCCATAAAATCATAAAACATTGATTCAATACCAAACATGCCGCACACCTTGAAAGAATGACGTCTTTCGAAATAAACAGAAAGCGATATTTTAATGCTTACAACAAACAAAATTCAATAACCACATACAAAGATATTAAAGATAATAGATAATAACATAAGATCACTTCACTTCACTGAGGATGCGCAAACTCTTTACTGATCACTTCAAGGTACTACTGAATGTTCTCACAGTCACTATCCGGATGACATCATCGAACCTGGATAAGTTTCGATAACACTGTCCAGTCTCCATAGAAGGGGAGAACAATTATCCCCACGAAGTAACACCACATTGTTGACCTGTATACCTTTAGTGGTATTGTACTTGAATTTTGACCTGTGACCTTTTGAACTGCCGATTTAGGCTCTGTATTTACTAATATCTGGACAGATGATTATATTTATAATTTTTGTAATACTAGGATCTGGTAGAGCAATAATGGGCCGTTATGTCAAGAGCTGCCCTGTTGATAAAGCTTCAAAGTCATTGGGATCACTAAATAAAGAGCATAAAGGACGTGAATTGAGGACAGCTTATACCTATGTCAAGCAAGTGTACAGTGTCTCATACCTAAGTATTGCATCTCCAAGATTCCGTTCTATAGGCGACTTCACCGCCATAACCGTCGCTTCCCATAGACTACCAAAGCGAAGTTTGCAGATTTATCGCATAGCCAAAGACTTTCTATTATGACCTCAGCAATAATTACGATAGATGCAATTAAACTCAATGGGTCGTACATTTTTGGAATGGTAGATAATATGACTCGCTTAGTAATGCGAAGGCCTTACGTATCATGGAATTCATAGCAAAATAGAACAGATTTTGGCTTCATTAAGATTCCTAGCGTTTTTATTTCATTTGACTCGGACAGTTTGACGAATTCGTCATATGACAATTTTCAGGCAACCCCGATAAAAGCGCTATATAATTTAATGATCATTTGCTTATAGAAAACCCCTGACAATAAAGTTAAGTGAATAGTCCTGTAACATTAACGTAGATAAAATATTAACGAAAGTGACCTTACTATCATTCGAAATAGTCACCTCCCTAACTACGTACCGCTGAGATATGCTATACATGTCCTAGAAACTTTTCAAAAATGATCATATAAAATTGTGACTAAAGAGTGCCAGCAAAACCGTGAAGTTCGTTTACCATATCTATGTCATGTTATTATTTCATACATAACCCTATTGTCTGTACTTTACGATTAAGTAACAATAACAATTCAAATTAAAATAGTTTTCTATTCATTTTAAATCGTGCGATAATTTTGGGATAATAAATATTTAATAGTTTTTTTTTTTAATGTAAGTTACTGCTATATATATTTCTAGCATTTTATAACATTTTCTCTAATTTTTAAATAAGCCACAAATAATGCAGAAAAATGCCATTACGGCTTTTACGCATTTAAAATCCGCTGCTGCAGAGGGGTGTAGCCGCAAGTGTATAAAATATTTACGAGTTGCATGAATTAAAAAGGCAGGAATGGGGCCAAGCCGGTTGCAAGGCGAATATACGTTAATTAATATTATGGACTATGGGTGTAAGGTTTAGAAACTTCAATCCCTTCAATTATACAATGGATATAGAATTTATTGAGGTTCTCGTTGAAAACGGGCCGGGCCCCCGAACTAAAGCCACTCTCGCCGTTGATAAACACGTCCCAATAACGTGCCCTAATCGTAATCCCGTGTTAAATTCTCGAATGATCGCCGCCGACCAGTTTGTTTCACAATAAATCAACTAGTCGATTAATTATGTTCGGTGGAAATCGATTTATTAACTGAATAAGTTTTAATGATTATTTAATAGCTTAATAAATTCAAACTTAATTTATGTCTTATTTTATTGTAAAAATAACTAAAATTACATTGGATTTAGATCTTAATTACTTGATTTCTTTTATACACGTTTATTAATATTTGATTTATAAGACGTTCGCGCAGTGTTTAACGCAAATATGATAATTATGGTAAAAAAAAATGGTTCAATTAGTAGTAATTGTACCCAAAATGTGCTACTGTAGTTACGCGGTATAATTTGCAATTCCTTATTTCTCGAAAGCTGTTACAAGTGAAAATATGCTATGGTTTATCATAGCCAAAACCCAATACCATACTGGAAATTTCCATAAAAACTCATTTTCTAGTCGACATACATTGAATTTTTATATGATCGTTAAATTTATTATAAAAAGAAATACCTGCGGGAATAAGGGACTTTCCGTTGATGATGGTTTAATATTTTGATCAGAATCTTGGAAGAGTTCCAAATGTCATGCCTATAAATGGTGCTTTAGCGTTTAAGTATTTTTTTATGTCTAGGATGTAGTGTATAAGTAAATATAAATTTGATAGCATTGTTATATTTTTTTAGTTTTCAAAGTAGTTTTAGAAGTCTCTGATATTGTGGATAGTTCCCAATTCCATAGCAAAGTAGAGAATGAACTAATCCATAATACGAAGGTTTTAACCAAGGTTCATCCAATTATTAAGTTTATACTATCAATTACCATTAATATTTATCAATAATTTGTATTCTATCATCCAATCTTGATAATAATCAATCGCAATGGTATGACCATTTAGGTAACTATCAATTACCATTAATATTTATTAATTATTTGATTAATTGTGGAGGCGTTTACTTTGTGGTACATCTTGAATATACGGATAATGAAAACAGAATCACTTTGTTTCACCACTTTTTATTTAACAAATTACACGTGACTATAGTTTCGACTATCAACTAGTCACTTTATGTTTGATAATGACTAGTTGATAGTCGAAACTATAGTAACGTGTAATTTGTTAAATAAAAAGTGGTAAAACAAAGTGATCCTGTTTTCTTTCTTCAATTATTGGTTTTCTATCATGCAATCTTCAGCAGTTTTAAAAATTTCTGTAGTATTTACTACAGTTCGATATAAGGAGGCTAGTATCATCGGCGTACGTTGCTATAAAAGTACCTTTCTCTTTGACGATATCCGGCAAGTCATTCACATATATGACAAATAGTCTAGGCCCAAATATACTACCCTAGGGTATCCCTGTATGGATAATTTTTGAGTCGGATATTTTGTCACTAATTTTAATGTTTTGAGTACTATTTGTCAGATACGACCGAATTAGATCGTGACCTAAACCTCTTACGCCATAATATTCGAGCTTCTCTTATAAGCTTTGTTGCTTATCATGTCAAACGCTTTAGAAAGATTCCTAGAGGAATCTCTGACCTCTCCAGCGCATTCATAATTGCTATATAGTGGAACATAGCAGTATTTGTCCATTTCCATCTAATAAATCCGTTTTGGGCTCTATTAAATAAATTATGCATTCTGAAATAATTTATAATTCGCGCATCTATTATTTTTTCAAATATTTTGGAAAATACTGATAATAGAGAAATGGACCTGTAATTACTCAAATCACTCCAGTCACCTTTTTTGTAGATCCGGGTAATTATACTTTCTTTTAAACACTGTGGGGATATATCACTTTCTAGACAGATGTTAATTAAAATTAATTAATCAAGTTTATTTACAGCAGCCTTTATTAGTTTTGTAGTGATTTCATCAAAGCCGGGGAAGTTCAATAGTTCCACTCACTGCCATCTTTTTAATATCCGATCGTTCACGGCTCCGAAAATCGTTGCGAACATACAGAGCTTCTCCTCCGTATGCTAAAAAAATATTCTTAAGCGTCAGCCTAGAGTAAGATGTCACCAATTTGAAGTCTTCTAATGTTGTTTGTTTGATATTATTGGCCAGTGTTTGGTAATTCCTAAGATACTGCAGTCATTGTGATGTTGAAGCAGATCATTTGAATAAGAATTTTCTTGGTAATAGTCCTTACATTAGGATTTCTGATTTATAGGCAGTAATACATCGAAGGACACCAGCCGACTATTCTTCGGAACTTTGAGGTAAATCAATTAATTTTCTCGATTTAACAATTTCACATCCAGATATGAAATGAATTTAACATCTTTCATAAACCGACACATACAGATACCACTATTAATTTCAAATCATTTCATCCTATCCAACATAAACTTGCAGCATATCATTCAATGTTATATAGGCTTATTACAGTTCCTCTTTCAACTAAAAATTTCAATGACGAACTTAATAGAATTTTAATAATTGCAAACAACAATGGCTTTCCTCGAAAGCTAATATTGAACATCCTTTTTAAAAAACAAAAACAACAAGCTATAAAACTAGTTTACCCAATCCATTTGAATTCCGATCAAAATAGTAAATATTGTTCATTAACATTTAACGGTCCCCCATCAATTGCCATCAGTAAAAAAACTTAAATCTTTTAATTTAACTCCGTCTTTCAGAGCAACTAACTCACTTAGTAAATTTATAAATAATGCCAAAGATAAATCTGATAAATCGACGAACTCGGGCGTATATTTGTTAAAGTGTGGGGATTGTCCTAAGGTATACGTTGGACAAACTGGACGAAGCTTTCCAGACCGCATTCAAGAACATTAAAAATGCTTTCAATTCCAGAAAACTGCTTCAACCTACGCTAATCATTTAATCGAATACCAGCATACCTTTAATGATAATTTTGAAATTTTGCACGTGTGTAATAAAAGTCGAAAGTTAAAGAACTAGAAATTAATAAATATAATAAAAAAGGTATTCTATTATATGATCAAATAGAAGTTAATAATTCTCCTTTAATAAATATGTAAATTCTCAAATAATTTGCCCCTCTGTACAACCCCCCCCTTCCATCCCCCATAGTTCTAATAGTATATAAGCTTTTACCTGTAATTTGTTAAATTATCATTCATCTGCCTGATGAAGCCACTGTGTGGCGAAACATGTTGCAGTGTTCAACAATAAATATGAAACCCTCCCTTGTTTTATTTCAAATATTTATTTATAATTATTAACGATTCATTATTCAGGTTTAATGATTTATTCATATCCTCCAATTGAGTTACTATTTTCGTTAGATGTTCTATTTTTAGATTTAGTAAAGCATTTACCTCTAGCTTTCTTTGATCTTCATCGGCAGAGTTTTTGTCCACTTCACTTACATTTTTAGCTCTTTTGTAACCTGAACAGATATGTAGGTCCAAACACGATTTGTGATAGTGATTATTGCACCCACTACTCTGTCTAACATCAGACACGTTTTATTTGCACTTATTACACTCGATATTTTTCAATGTATTTTGGTCTGTAATTATTATTAGCGATGCCATATTACTATATTTGTATATCGTGCTGAAGAGCTTGAAACGTCTGCGAAAGATGCTGTTAGTTCTTTGGTCTACTCCCCATAATATTCTATTTACGCTCAATCAGAGATCAGTAAATCTGAGTGGTCATGGCAAGATATTGATATTATGTTCCATAAATTGGCCCTTAGAAACTGTTCCAAAATGGATACGGGCATTGTCTTGCTGAAAAAGTGGGTCGTCCAAAAATTGAAGAAATGGAGGAATATAAGGTATTGCCTATGATAAATATAAAAAGAGTCATATTTCTGTAAGTTATAGCATCTAGTACTAAAGATGATTTTTTTTTGCGGGGGCTCTTCTTTACAAATCCGAATGCACTGCAGCCTAGGTAACTTATTGTACTTCCCCCTATTACCTTACTTGCGCAACTATTCCAAACCCGATGCCCTCTACTAACTTATGCAGGTTTTTCAGGGCTTGCGCATGGATATCATTTGGTACCATCTGTCTTACCAAATATGAGCTATCTTTAATTTTAAGCGCGCTATTATAGATCTACAAAAGGAAGTCAAACTACTGAAAAAATCACCATCTCTGACACCTTCTGGACTTATGGAAACAGAAAAAATAATTCAGGAAGTTCAAGAACGGGAAAAACGCAAACGTAACCTAATAATTTATGGGTTAGAGGAATCGTGTACTTCAAAAACATCACAAAATGAAAGTGACACTAACACTGTTAAAAAAGTCCTATCTGTCTTAAAAGTTAACCAAGATGTAGTCAATACCTCTAGACTGGGTAGATTTCATAAATCTCGTAGTATTAACAAGCGGCCCATTAGGGTTACTTTACCTGAAGAATCATCTGTTGTATCCATTCTCCGAAATTCAAAGGCTTTAAGGAATAACAACGAATATAAACATATTGCTATATCGCGAGATCAAACTCCGGCCCAAGTGGAATTGTACAGAGTGACAAAAAAGGAACTTCTACAACGTTCATCTTTAGGGGAGACTGATCTTTGTATCAAATATATACGAGGCATACCAACAATCGTCTCTACATCCGGGAATTCGGAAAACTAAATGCGTCCCACAGAATGTATCTCGTGAATCTGTTCTTTTAAGTGATCTATTTACTCCTGAATTTAATGACGTAAGATGTGATACAAATACTCAAACTACAAACAGAACAACTGGCGGGGTTATTTTGGTAGCATTCAATAAGATTCTGTTATTTGAACCGGTCGATATACCTCACATTAATGACTACGCTCCGTTAATTGATTTTGTTTAATGTAAATGTTTCACACGGCCATCCTTTTTCTATGTCATGGTTCTCTATATACCCCCGGATATCTCTATAAGTGAATTAGACACTTTCTTTGAAACTATCTCGC
This sequence comes from Ontholestes murinus, assembly GCA_963969525.1. Taxonomy (NCBI): domain Eukaryota; kingdom Metazoa; phylum Arthropoda; class Insecta; order Coleoptera; family Staphylinidae; genus Ontholestes; species Ontholestes murinus. Next base: position 26,730,879 of record OZ018395.1, on the reverse strand, counting down.
TATATATTCTAAATCAACCAATATTGATTCTTGGCGACTTCAATATCCCAAGTTATTCTGATAATTCGACACCAAATAATGGAAAATGTTTAGCACTATCCAATCTCATACAACTACTCAAATTAAAGCAACTGAATAACGTACGCAACTCTAACAATAGATTATTAGACTTGATTTTATGTAACTTTAACAGTGTTGTCAACGTTGTAAGGGATGAGTGCTCAATGGTAATGGAGGATAACCATCACCCTACATTATGTATTACCTTTGATTCACATCTGCATGATAATAAACAATGTTCTTTCTCTTCAAATGATAATTTAAGATTTAACTTTAAAAAAGCGAATTATGTTAAACTTTATGAAGACCTATTTAATGTAGATTGGTCGTTTTTTTCTATGGGAAACTGCATCTAACTCACAGTTCTTTTATAATGAGTTCACAAGGTTACGTCGTCTGACTAAAAATCAAATATCCGCTGCATATAATAATTATTTATTTACAATTCAATCTAACCTTAAGACTAAACCAAAAGATTTGTGGAAATTTGTGAATTTAAAAAAAGGTACGACAAGAATTCCTGGAGAACTACATAGTGATTCATTAACTTATTCCTCTCCACAAGAAATTGTTGACGGATTTGCTAATATTTTTTCGAACGTTTTCACAGCAAAAGGATCGGTAAATAATATCAATGACACTTATAATAACCGCGAAACCCTTGTGATGCCCATTATTCAAGAAAATCAGGTAATAAATAGTATAAATCAGCTCCGTAATTCACAAATATGTGGCGATGATGGTCTTCCGTGTTTTTTGTTTAAGGATTGCAAATTCGTATTTGCCAAGCCGTTGTCCATAATTTATAATTTGTCTTTAAAAAATATGATTTTTCCCGAGAGATGGAAAACGGCTGTAATAAGTCCAATATTTAAAAAAGGAGACAAAAACCACATTGGAAATTATAGACCAGTGTCTATTCTTTCAAACTTCTCATAAGTTTTTGAACAAATCATGTATCAAATTATTTAGTCATGTGATAAGTTATATGTCTCCACAACAACATGGATTCTGTGCTGGCAGATCAACAGTAACTAATTTGGCAGTTATCACGCAACATATTTGTGAATCGATTGATAAGCGCGGACAAGTCGACGTTATTTATACCGACTTTTCGCGAGCATTCGATACCATCAATCATGAAATCTTACTCAATAAACTTTTGTTCGTTCGGACTTTCTCTTAATATTGTTTACTTTTTAGCTTCTTACTTGGACTGTCGTAAGAATTATGTGTATTATAACGGGTTTAAATCACATTTCTTCATATCCACATCTGGTGTACCCCAAGGGTCAAATTTGGGTCAGTTGTTGTTTAATATTTATATAGATGATTTAATTGCATCTATAAATTGTCCTGTCTTGGCTTATGCTGACGACGTAAAACTGTATAGTACTATCGACACGGAATACGACTGCTCAATTTTACAAGAAAACCTAAACATTGTAGTTGATTGGTGTGCTGTTAATCAATTATCTCTCAATATAAACAAATGTGTTGTGGTATCATATACTCGGAAAAGACAACCGGTAGTTAATGATTATAAAATTGAAATTACTTCTGTCCCTCGTGATAATAAAATAAAGGATCTTGGCGTTTGGTTTGACTCTCAGTTAACCTTTTCCGATCACATCCACACGGTAAGCAAATTTTAAAATGCTTGGATTTCTGATGCGTATATCGCTGTTTTTAATGGTATCCAATTGCTGAAGGTGCTGTACTTTGCTCTCGTGCGTAGCCGGTTAGAGTACGCATCAATCATTTGGTATCCTATCTATGTCCGGTTCCTAGGTAATTGAACATGAACGAGTGCAAAAGCGATAACTTAAATTTCTTACTTTTAAAACCAGTGGCGTGTATCCCGATCACTCGACGAAATATATTGATATTCTTAGACAGCATAATTGTTTATCTTTATCCGAACGCAGAGATAATTGTAGTGCAAGGTTCCTATGCAAGTTAATTTCTAATGATATTGATTCACCTCAATTATTATCCATGGTAAATATCAATATACCGACCGCAAATACAAATGTATTATTAATAGCGCCCATTACGCATTTATGCCCCAATGCCAATCGAATATCTAAAGATATTTTTTTGTAACGATTATTTTTTTGTGTCGAAATATTTAGTTTTTATTACTGGGAATATGTTTCTTTGTTTTTTGTTTTCAAAGCGTATTATTAATTGTATTTACTTACTAATTTTACAATGTTTAGTTATAGAATTCTATACATTTTTGTTATTTGTCCTTTTATGGTATATCTGTTGGACAATAAAGATTATTATTATTATGGTTTGTTGCGAGTTCACTTTATGACTTCAAATATGCTCGCCTTTTTTGTTATGCCCAAGACAGGTTCAGGTCCCATAAATATATTGGCTCTCTGCCTTGCTAATTCGTCAGTTTTTTTTATTTCCCTCGATACCGAAGTTTAAACAAGTGTTACCTTGTTTCCTCTGGCCAGGTCATTCAGAGTATTGAAGCAGTCTGATGCCAGTTTGGATAAGGTCGTTTTCCTTTGGTGAGCCTTCAGTGCCGCCTGGTTGTCAGACATAATATTGATACGCCTGTCTCGACAGTTCCTCTCTATATTGGTTCTCACGTATTTAATGATCGCGAATATTTCAGCTTGAAAGACTGATGCCATGCTACCCAGTGATTGGACGTGACCTGTCTTCAGCTTCTCGTTGCAGATTCCTGATCCTGTACCTGTGTGTGATTTGGAACCATCCGTGTACCAGATCATGCTTTGTTTTTGGATATTCTCCCTAAGGCTATTCCATTCATTACGGTCTGAAATAGTGACCTTAAAGTGTGCATTTTCAAGGTATGTGACTATCATATGGTCCGGCCTCATTTACAATTCCCCTATGTCTGTCAATAGTCTTCTGCGTGTGGTGTCAACTTTTACTTTGGCCGTTGCTAGCTGCAGTCTATAGATTGCCAGTCTTACCTGCTCCACTATCAAAATATGAAGTGATGTGAGGTCTAGTAGCATCTCCATTGCTGCAGTGAGTGTGGTTCTTATAGCCCCTTATACTGATGCAAGCAAGTCTTTGGATCTTAGGTAATATTACAACATCATTAAAAGAAACTGCACTCCTACCCAAATTAAATCCTGACGTATGTACAAATGGTGTCAGTGTGAAGGAAAAAAAAAAATTTGGGAAAGAAGCGTATACTTCTAAGAATTTTCTAGTCATACCGCCACCACCAACATCTAGATGTATCAATTTACTACTAAAATTCAAGACATATAACTGAACTCTTCGCATTTCACTGATTTTACAATTGACCTCATATGATTTAGCTGGTTCTGTTGCTCTTTGGAATAAATATTTTATCACAAATCGTCAACAATTTGTTGAATTCAAAAATTATCTAACTAATCTAATTATTGCTAACACAAATGTGCCATCTTGGATCCATACAATTTCTTTAGTTTCTGAACGATATTGGCTCTCATCTTAAATAACCGTATCTACTTTTTGCTAACGACCTCAAAAATTACCATCGCATGAATCAACTACAGACTGTTTGCTACTTCAACATGATATTTCGATTTTGCAGGATTTGTGTTTCGATATTAGGATGGAACTTAATATCCGTAAATGTAGATACATATAATTTACAAGGAAAATATCAAATAGCACTAATTTTCAATACGCATTAAAGGAAATTAAATTAGAGAGCGTATAGCAAATTCAGGTTCTTCGCGTGATTTTTAAATCCAGATTTGCGGGTAACCCTGGTGGGTTTATTGTTGAAATTATAAGATAACACATTAAAATAATTTAACATGTTTCAGAGTGAATTTGACTCAGGTTTTAGATTATTTATAGTAAGGACCTCACAAAAAATGATGTGAATTTTTGAGGCAATGAGGTAATGAGTTCATTGATATGAATTTCAAAGACGTCGTCCACTGATTTATAAATTGTTATTAAACATGCAATAATTGATAGAGATTTCTGAACTCTAAAAATATATTTCAATTGAGGGTTTATTGTTCCTTTACAAATACTATTGTTTCGCCATTAATATGTATATTTCTAGATTAAAATAAAACTTTACTATACCCGAATATATTGCAATTATTTAGTTGATCGTCTATCATTCAGTGTTGGCTAACACAAAATGGTATAATATATGAAGTTATATAGACGTAATTTTAGTTACGAGTTTATTAGGTTGTTGTTGAGCGGAGAGAGATATTAGTGCCTAGAGAAGTTTTTAAAATATGGAGCATACTATAATTTTTTTACGATCGACAAATTTAGACTTTCACTAGTCTTTTCTGTTTATTAGGTATTTGAACACAACACTAGATATTTAAATATAACTATAATATAACTAAATAAATATTACAAGATCCTGCTTAGATCAATATACATTAAGTGTCATATTAGAAAAATTCTATCAATTGTTAAAGGAAACCATTGATAATAAACATTTACCTATTTAAAGGAGAATAATAAAGTAATATTTTATTGAAAACTTCTATTTTATACAAAAAACTGCAATAAAATATTTCAACCGTTGAGGGTTAACGAAGAACAAAAAGGGCAGATTTATTGCATTTTAACGTAAGCGAAGCTTTTGGATTTAATGAAAATGAGAGAGGAAGAAAAAGTGCGACCGCAATGAATTAATTCAAGAGCTAAATGTAATCTACACCTTATTTACACACGTTCGTTTCAGCCTCTGGTCCTTTTTGGACGGGGAGGGCCTCATCGAAATTTATATCCACCCTCTGTGCGACCAAATTAAGATTAGCGTTTCACTTTACACGTGCCGGTTACTTGTTATAATCGTTTAGGAAGGGCGATTTTTCATCGAGGAAAAATTGGAGGCGAAGTACATGGCCGCTTAATCAATCGTAGTCGGGGCGTGGGGCCATGCGGTTTAATTAAAAGGACCATTAATTTCCGGGTGGGCTGAAAACACTGGTTTTACCACGGTATTAATTGGGCTGAACAAATGTAATCTGTGAAAGATATACTCAAGTTTCCCCACTTTCTATATACTGTTATGTCAGATTCAATATCAATATCGTAAAATTGGAAACGCACAAAACATAATTATTCGGAAACTCATGTTTTACGTGCGAATTACTTTATTAACTATATATAAAAAAATATCGTTGATTCCTGAGGCATCTACGCGTTATAAATGTTATTATTATTATAAATATATAAAAAATGTTTTTTTTATAAACTCTGCTTCATTACTCCCATTTAATATTATAGACATGTAAAATAAATTATTCATATAAGTAAGGAGTTATTTATTATTAATCCCATGTTATGTTACTTTAATGAAATAATTATATAGGTTCATTAAAACAGATGATTAAATTTGGATTGCCTCTAATTATTTTAATGTTATAATCTAATTACTAAATAATTCATGTATTCATAAGCTTATCTATTAAGAAACGCTTGTTTTTTTTTTCGTCGAATATCACAAACTATAATATAATAAAACTTTCGGATACTTTCGACCGATTTATGAGCGCCGAGTTTGCAACTTCTATTAGCACTTCCGCTCATGATTTGTAAATCTGGAAGCATTCCTCTGGGTTTGGGGTGAATTGTACAAGAGACCTCTGTCAAATAATTCTCCGTATGTAAGAATGGCCGCCTCATTGCCGCAGCGACAATTCTTATGATAAGACCGGGCGCCCATGAATAATGCATCCCGGGCTGGTGCCGGGATGGTTTGTGTATGGGGGGTGTCTGCGGGGTGTGGGAGCTTAATTCCGGAACTTTTCACCTGGTAAATCGTGTGTTTTGTCAGGAACGGTCCGTAAATATGTGTGCACGGCTGAAATACACTGAAATCCGGACGATTTTTCCACGGCGAAACGTAACGGGCATGTGACCTGAAAATGTGATTTATCCGCGGGTTAACTTTTTTCCATGTGCGTTGTTTATTTTATAAGTTGCTTTACTTTATGGGGCCTAGTCCTTGCGACAATTGCATGGCTATTCTGGAATGGGCACTAATTTATTATGCGGCTTTCGGGTTAAATTAAAACGTCACGACCGTCCGATTTATACGCACGCTTTCCTGAAAAAAAATAGCTATGCGTACGTCCCACAATATATAATTCACTACACGGTTATATACTTACGGCGAACAGTAATTCACTATTAAAATTGTAATATAGTTTATAATTATTTACACAACCGGATAATAAACATTTACAAGGACAAGATATATTGCACTTAGTATAATCTTTAAAAGTATTTTAAGAGTATTAAACAATAAACTGTCAAGTTGATCTATTAAAAGGTTAATACCAACAAATCGGAGCAGAATATTTATTTTGTTTGTGAAAAGCAACTTAAATACTAAACTGTGCTAACAGGGCTTCTAAGAAAACCATTAATAGCATCACAAATCATAGATACACACGAAATTATAAAGACCATTTAATATAAGAACGATAGTAGTTTAGATAATGAATAATTCATAACGATATGATTTTGGAATATAGTTTGGGTAAGGTCTAAATACAAGGATAATGTTTAACTAAAGTATTTAAAGTCGTGTAACTAGACAGGACATTGTGGGATTAGTTGAAACGTGGCTAAAAAAGAAAAAAAGAAAAAGAGGAAATAAAAGGCTGGCTGGTGACCAATAACAAAGGCAGGAATGATGGGATAATGATGAATAAAAACGAGAATGAAAGAAGGCAAGCTGGAATTCATGGAGGATGGAGATGGTCTGCAGCAGGGAGGCTATACTCAATATGTACATAGAATCGATCGCTCAATACAACACGTTAAAATTTTTCAAAATTCCGTCGTTTAATAGCAATGATCAAAAAACATTATTATGCAAATATAAAATTAGTGACTTAGAAAAACAAACTTGTTTCTTTCTGATTACATTTGTACACATCGTCAGAAATGAAATATTATCATCTCCTGGTCTTTAACAGACCCGCGTTCAGAAAATGCAAATTATTGAACTTCTTCTCAATAAGGAACTTGGTTCTAGAACAGCCACGCAATTCTTAAGGCATGTCATCATTCTTAGGAAACAAATATTTACATAATATTCTCCTAGAGCAAATTTTTCTAATGGATTACCTATTGAGGTAGGTCATGCTTTAGCTCTATCAGATATATTAATAATAAAATTTTCGATATTTTTTTGGTGATACTGAAATAAGCTTTTTTAGTAATATTAATGACAAGCGTCATCAACCAATTTCTTGTAGTCCAAATCTGAAAAGGGTTTCATCAAACCGAATCTAGATTTTGGATTTGTTAAAATTTTTGTTAAGAGGTTTCATATCGCAGATATTAATCATAACATTTTAGATCCCAATTTCTTACGACGTTTTCAAATTATAGTTAATTTGAATTCTGAAAAATTAATTCTTTTACATATACGTAATTCCTGTTAAGAAATTCCGGTAAACAAAATCATTCTTTTTCCGGTTTCCCTCAAATAACCTAGGGATCTCTTCTTCAATCTTTTAAATAGAATGTCTTAATTTGTCCAAATCTTTCATATGATTCTTATATCAAACACATCATTACTTACCGTATAGAGACCAAGGATAATAAGGGTCTTCCGACCCTTAAATAGTAACTAGTCGTCTCTGCTACGGATGGTTCCTAAAACAATTGTCTCGACACACTGTGTCTTCTTCGGGTGAGGAAATGCATTTGTAGCTAGTAGCAAAATAAATATTTGAAAGTGTTATCGTATTTCAATTACGAAAAGTTACCATAGGGAATAAGAATATGAACTTTAAAAAACTATCAAATCAAACAACAAAACAAATACATCATAAGACGGAGTTTATAGGAACCTTAATCGAATAACCAAGCCAGATCACTACATACATTTATACGCGAAAAACTGTGATAGATGCAAAGTTTTTTCAAAAATCGATTTTGTCGATTAAATTTACTTCAGATGAGACTTTCAGGCCAATTTTCTAAAACCTTTTCAAACAGAATATAGTACCTTTAATGGCAAACTATTAAGCATCTATTTAGCAGCAAAAAGTTTCCATTACTTATTATCTAAAAAGTCACGATTTCATATTGCTGACCACAAATCTATCATCGCTGTCCTAAAAATGCAGACCGTTTCTTTCCTCCAAATATCCAAGCAAAACCAAACACTGAAGTTTTGATTGCTATTTGAAGTCAATTAAATAAACGTTGTTTTGTTACCAAATACTACATAGTGGTTTTGTTTTTGTACAAATTGATCAAATTAGAAAACTTAGGTTAAAGGAGTTTTGTAATTTGATCAATTTGTCCATTTAAGTCCCTATAAAGTATTTAAGCATCAAATTAACTTTTACAATATATTACAGGGTAATAGAAGTGAGAAGGTTTTATACCGTTACCCAAAACCAGCATTTTTTGAAAGTATTAACACATTACTGGTACATTCTTGAACATATTTCTTCCATCTAATCTTTGAGAATGTATCACATTCGTTACTGAATCATATTTTCTTGGAGCTTTATTTCTATTTCAAGATTCCTTTTATTGTCTAGTATAAAATCTAGGAAACACTATTTAATTTTTAAACATTAGTTATCGTTCCCTGCCAACAACAGCCTCGGACAGGTTTTGATATATTTAGTATCTCACCAGGATAGTGCAGTCGAAGACAGGGAAATGGATTTTACTATGGAGTATTTAGCTCTCTGGGTAAACCAAAATCAGGCAAGATATTACCATAAAGATGTCCTATTATCTAAGCATTGAACTGCATCCATGTTTAGGCGGATAACGACAGACAAATCTAAGGAACTGTCAACAGCGACAATAAAAATAATAAAAATAATAATATCACCCTAATACCCATTAATAAAGCATTGATTTTACAGACCTGCCACATTATTAGAAAATTTTTGAACTGCTTGAGCTGAGAGGAAATTTTCCTCTAGGTATTGTAATACCAGAAAAGACTGAGAAAGGAAGTTCGGAGTAGTTCAGGAAAAAGCCTCTTCACTAAGATAGCCTATGTTAGGGCAGGGGCGGTAAAGGTCTGGACCGCTTGGTGAGTAGCGACACCACCCTTTGCTTACCGATGCGCTTGAAAGAGAGAGTAAAATAGGTCGACAACACTCTAATGCTGAAAAACTAAAACAGTAGGAAACATCTGGCAGTAGGTTATAAAATGCACACAAACTTCAGTAAGAGTGAGAACAATAGATACGCCTCGGATAAAACTCTATCAGGCAATGAGTCTAATATGCCCCGCTTTAATTAAAATACTGACACAGTATCATCCCTTAGAAAATTCAGTAACCATCAATGCCAACGAACAACGAATAGGGTCCAATTATTGCGATCGTTGATGGGGGAGTGACAGATAATTTAGTTACCAGCTGGCATCCAATTCAAATTATGGGTGCTGATGGTAGTGGAAGACAAGGAAAACGCATTCGCTGGACAAAAGAAATGAACTAATTAGTTGCCAGTATATATTTCTAAGTCAACAAATGCCAAGCTACCCGACTTCCAGGATGAAGACAGTTATTCCATCTAGAAATTAATGAACATCTGCCAGAACTTAATATGACTTAGCAGAATGCAGTGGATAGGTACAGAGTAATACGTAACAAAAGGTACTTATCAGATTCTGAGATAGACGAAATTGAAAGGAGAGTAGGTGGACAAATATACCAAGAGGTACATATAGAGGCAGATCAAAGGTTAACCGAAGATCTGGTAGAATCGACAGCAATTGTAGAAGGACAAAATGAAAGAAACCAGAAATTAGCAACAAACCAGAAAACAATATTTTTGACGAAAATGCACTTATTTAATCAGCTTAAAAGACCTAGAATACCAAAGCTTAAGACCAATACAAACATAAATTCTAACATACGACAAGTTAATGAAGTTCTAAAATGTTACATTAACTAAGAGCCTAGTTTAAGCTTAGAGGAAATCCACACATTAATCTATTGCACAACCGAAACAATAGTAAAACTTAATAGACAAGATTTGTACTATCCAATATCTGAAAATAAGAATAAATCTTAGAATAAGAAACTTTCGAGAACCAGGTTAGAGAATTCTATAAATAAACTAAGATCACAACATAGCAAAATCTTAGAATATCTCAAAGGCAATAGTAGTACCAAAGTACAAAAGCAGGAAGATACGGTACGAAAATCATTAAAAAATTTTAAAAAAACAATAAAGACCTTAAAAAACTTAAAGAACATCAAGATATTTTAAAACAAAAAATAAATTTAAAAGGTGCCCTACTGCAAAGGTATAATGAGACAAATAAGAGAAAAACACAAAATACTTTATTTTCCACAAGCCAAAAGATATTCTACAGGAAATTTCTAAAACGGGAAAATTGCAAGAAACTGACAAAATGAGAGATTTTTTGGAAATTTATGAGAGAAACCGGCAAAGTATAATAATAAAACCTCAAAATGGATTACAAGAATTGAAGAAGATACTAGCCATGAGATGAATCCGCTTATACTAACAGAAGATGGAATCAGAGCTGCATTGTAGAATCTCAACTGGAAAACCTTTGGTCCAGATTGTATCCAAAACTTATGGTTGAAGCAATTCACCGCTGTTATGTGCAAATTATTAACGACATTATTATTACTCCAGATAGTTTCCCAAAATTCCTAACCACAGGAAAAACGTATATGATATATAAAGATGGGAATCCTAACGATCCGAACAACTATCGACCAATTACTTGCCTGCCAACATTAAATAAATTATTTACATCTATTATAAGAACTAGCATGTATACACATATTGTCGAAAATAAAGTACTAACAGAAGAACAAAATGGATGTAAAAAAGGGATTATTTGGTTGCAAAGAAGTCGGCTGTTCTTGGATTGGATTCCATCATACTACAGAAAGCTACAATTAAACCGTGTAACTTACACATATGCTAAATCGACTACAAAAAGGCGTATGACTCCGTCCCACATGATTGGCAGATAAAAGTACTCGAGATTTATAAAATTTGTTCCAGGCTACATATTCTTCTTATGAATTTGTGTCAAAACTGGAAAACTGATATGTACGTAAATGGAAAATCTATGGGAAATGTTAAATTAAACAGAGGCATATTTCAAGGGAATTCACTATGGATCTGCCTTACAATAACACCAGAAAATGCATACGTAGGCAGACATAATCAGGTGGCAAAAATTATTGACCAGCAACTTGCACTGAAATATGTCACAATTAGTAACCCACCACCATATTACAAATAATCACCTAATGCTATACTAGACACGATAGAACACCTGCCACATTGTTATAAAAATTTCTAACTGCTTGGGCTGAGATGAAATTTTTCTCCAGGCATTGTAATACCAGCAAAAATAATAATGTCAACATTAATTATCGTTCCCTGTTAACAACATGTTTTGCGTAACTGAGGGTGATTTTAGTGCAAGATGGTACAATGATTATTTCAGGATAAGTGTAAAAACAGTGAGGGTAGGAAGGTGAAAGGGTAGTTAATGTAAGAAAGAGATAGTAAGAAAGTATATATTACGATGAACTGTGATTGATTACATTAATCATCAGGATGATAGAAGTGGAAAAAGAATTGCGGTCGAACTACCACTGAAAAGGGAAATACAGATAGGCGAAGAAAGAAAGGCCAAACGTAAATAAGTATGTGAGAAATTAGACAGTACTGGAAATGCCGTTAGACTTGTGATGAATATGTTAGAGAAGGTTTGGTGGAGTGAAGTTAGATCATTGAAAGAGCTGGAGGATGTCTTATAGAAATGATGAAGGAAAGTGAAGAGAAAATGGGAAAACACGTGCTCAGTTCAAAATGCTAAGAGAAATAGGGAAATCAATGAAAGAATTCATATACAGCGAAGAGGTACATGCGACTAGAGCTACGATGAAATATAGCGGTATATATTACAGTAAGAAAACACAGACTTTGGAAAGTAGGACTGTATTGAAAATATGTAGAAATAAAAGAGAAATGTGGAATATTCCGAAAAAGCAGAAAGAGAGAGAGATTGATAGGAGTGTCATTGTAAGAATTTACAAAGAAGTGTAGAAGAAGTACTAGACTTACATTTGGGACAGGAGGCAGAATGCTAAAGGGAGCGACAGATAGAAGATAGGAGAGAAACAAAGGAAAGAAGGTGAAGAAAATGTTAGGCAGCTGCTAAAGCAAATATGGAGAGGGGAAACGAAAATATCAGCATCAAGAGAGAAGTGTGTACATATCCGGTATACAAAGAAAGAATATCAAAATACAAAACTGTGGCGACCGTAGTGAAATAAGTTAAATCAGTGGGTTATTGCCAGAAACTCAGGAAAAAGAGAGATGGCATCTGTATGAATTGTTCTTAGATTTGAATGCAGAATATGACGCAGTGCTAAGGGAGAATTTGTCTTAATGGGATAGGAGTAAGCAATGGAATGATAAAAAATAGAGCGAAAAATAATTTTAAAAAAACGTCTCGAGTAAACATCTACTTCCGGTCTATGAATGTTTACCAAAAGCTTTTCAGTTCCAGTTTTTAATGATAAAACCTTAAGTTTATTCGTTTTCGAGATACAGCGCCCACCGACAGACAGACAGACAGACACAAAAAAAATGTTTCCAGAAATTAGTGTAATGGGTTCAGGGAACCCCAAAACGGATATTTCCGCAAAAAAAAAATTTAAAAAAATCAGGAAATTAAAATTTATATATTTGAAGAACTATTTTACACATTTAAATGGTAGCAAGTGCACTAAAGATACCTGAATAAAAGTCAGCTCAGGAGGGAGATAAAGGTCATTTATCAAGAGCTAAATGTTGAACAAGAGAGGGAAAATAAAAGCTATATTACAAAAAGAATCGGGAAATGTATATATATGAACGTAAATTATATGTTGCGACACTTGGTAGAGTACAAAGAAAATCATATTACAAAACCGAGAATTCATTAAAAATAATTGTCATTATAAACTCTAGAAATAGTTATAAATGTTTGTAATATTTCTATAATTATACAATTGTACCCAAGCTTAAATATTAAATGAATACGAAAAAAGTAAATACAACTGCCAAAAACTAATAAATTTCCTATATATTCTACGTCTACTACAATTTTTATCTGAGCCAATATTACACGCTCATTTCATTTGATAAATTATGTAATTTTTCTCATGCCTAATTAGGTAATTGTCTATTAGAAGAAGTTTGAATACAATTGAAGTACGAAGTTTTTACTCTACAGCAAGTATTTATTTTTTATTGATCCCATAGAGTTAATATGTAGATTCATAATTAAAATTTAATTGAATCATTTATATGATTTATTAAACACTAGTCAGTTTGAATAATAAACCTTAGTCACTCTGCTTCGTTTTGTAATAAGGAATTCTACTTCACATACGTTTTGAACATTTAATGCTTCTCTTAATTTTAGTTGAAATATCTTAGAATGTTGTTGTGCCTCATTGCTTTTTTTAGAACCAAATAAAATATTTACCTTTTTTCAATATACCAATTAAATCCTTTTTCATACAAAAATTTAAAAGGTTATTAGTTACTGTGCGTATACGAATACGGATAAAAGGGAAAGTGACGAAGTCACAGGACAATGGCCCCTGATTAGACCCACTTACACCACCGCTGATAGAAGGACTAGTTATTCAGCCACCTTACTCCTTTAATTCCTTTGACAAAGTTGAGCATTTTGCTGGGAAACAAACCTCCCAGGTTTTGGCCATGCTTTCCCTAGCGGGATGTTTCTGTTACCAGAGCAGGACATGATATGCTCCGCCGATTCCACTTCCTCTTTGTACCCTCTGCACTCCAGGATAAGACAATTCTGTTATCTACAGATTCCTTCTCCATCCATTTGCCAGTTTTGATGAGATCTTGTGATAAATCAAGACAGCAAGACTGTACTGTCTATGTGGATGCCAAGGTTTTCATATTTTATCCCCAGTACAGTATTTTTTTGGGACCTAATAGACCTAATATCAGGTATTTTTAGTTCCAGATTCAGTTTGGAACCTATTCCATTCTTGTTTTTGCTACATCCGTGAACATATATGTAGTAGCTTTAGATACCTCAGGGTTTTATGACGTGTATTGTATTTCTAAAAGGTAGGCGGGATTAGCACCGTCCAGACTCGTTCCAAGAAGAGCGACCCTCTGAGTCGTGGGGAGGTAAAGGCAATAACGCCTCTATTGTTGACGTCGGTATGGTACGCATAACACCAGCAATTTCCCTACAAGCTAGACGTTAAATGTGCTGTAGCTTACTTCTTGCAGTTTTGTGTTTAACCCAAAGCCACCATACAACTGCTGCATATGTTAGGGCTGGTCTTTCAAACGGGCAATGTACAGCCACTTGCGTGATAATCTCCATGAACTCACTGTCAGAATGCCATGCTCGTCTTCTATACCTTGGTTTGAAGATGATTACTAAAATTCACTTTAAGATCTAGAATAACCCCAAATACTTTATCTATAAAGCCAGAGTTGCCGAAATGGCGATATCTTCACTATATTGGGAGATTTCACTGAGTATACCTTCATAGCGACCTTTAAGCAGAATATAATTGTTATAATATTGTTATATCATCTGTGAATCCTATAGCTGGGAAGCCAGATTTATTTAGTTTCCTTAGCTATTTGTGTATCACGAGAAGATAGAGAGAAATATTTGTTACGGTAATCATTATTTTATTTTATTTATGCATACGTTTTTTAAGACATTTTATATAAATGCCTATTCGTGCATAAAATAAATTAAATAATTTAGATATTACTCACAAAAAGTGTATGAAATAATTACATGTCATAGTTCCCCAGTCGTGTATTAATGTAATGTGATTACATAAAACCTGGAATATTTTATAACCTTATTTTATATTCATGCATTTTTATTTCGGTAAAAATTTTTGCACGACTGCAATTCCCGCTAAGCCTCCGACCGTGATAAATAAACATTTAATGAGTTTCGGTCCATTTTTTAATAACGGAACTCCGCCATTCAGGAATTCCTTAATTTAATTTCAATATTTCCGACGGGCCACTTCATTTCGCATTGAATGGCAACGGGGGGGCGGGGGATTATTTTATGAGAAAATGGCGGGCGGTGTCCCCGGTTTTATCGCCCCGGACAGGGGTTATTTGAGAGATTGATAGTGGGCCGAGGAGAAAAAAATGGGCGCAGTCTAATTCATATTGATGGTGTCTGCCAAGTTTTCATAATCGATCCTCAAAGAAAGGTATTGAAAAGAAAACCCTAAAGAAAGGTTTGATTTTTTTTTCGAATCGAATTTATAATGCGTCATTGTCAGGAAGCGGATATCGTTTAATATAAATAATAAATAGCGCCGAGTGCAAAGTAACAAAACCTTCTTTGTAATTATTATTCGATACCTTGCTTAGGAATGTTTTAGCGAATTGTGATTTTTTTATATTATTGTGAATGTACTATTGTGTACGGAATTCCTAAGTTGGTGTAAATAGGTTTATAATGTTAAAGAGGCCTTTTGTTTATTTGTTTCGAGGTAAATTTAGAGGGAAATTATTTGTTCTTTGGTGACATTGTAAATCCTTATTTCTTAGTAGCAGTAGTAGTATTTGGCTATCGACCACATGGTCCTTCCGCCGTGTGATTTGTGTATTTTGTGTATGTGTGTGTGTGTAAACTCGAACCCAACGTTACTAAAATTAAAGGCAACTTATATGTGTTTTATTGTAGCACATTGAAGTGCCACAAGCCTAAGGTTATTCATACTCTCTTATAATTAAGTAGCTGTTATTTCTAGAAATATATAAATATATCTAAAAATGCCGCAGGAATTAAGGTTTTGTTTTAGAAGAATCTGTTAATTCTGTTCACCACAGTCTATAGAGGAAACATTTAGGGCCTTTTCCGCTATATATATATATTTTAGTGAGCCATATCTCATTATGTAGATATCGCCTTCTGTTTAAAAACTTCGAAAACGTTATTTGGCAATTTTGTGTTTGGTCAAGCCAGAAGTGTATTTCAGTATTTCAAAATGGAGGTAAGATAGAAAATTCGATACATTTTTAGTACCACCTTGACCAAGATGAAAAAATGAAACATAGCAGGCGGCAAAAACTGGTTTGTGTATACAATTCAGTATCGAATACAAAAGCGGTGGTTCTAATTATTGCGTTTTGGTTATATGGTTGTTAAAGATGAGGCACTTTCTGGGCAATATCGAAAATGTTATATGAAATAAAATAATGGAAATTGTTGAGTCGGACTGTTTGTTCAGAAACTGAAGATTAGCTAGACAATCGTTTGTCATCGTTTGCTTAGGTCAATAAAAAGTTAAATGTATGAGTGCCACACGAATTGATGCAAAGGAACCTTTTGGTCCGAATATGCTTTTGCGATTCTTTGCTGAAACGCAATAAAATCAATCACTCTTTTAAGCGGATGGTGTCTAGTGATGAAAAATGAGCCATATATGAGAAAAAGTCGAAAAATATTATTATCCAATCGTCACGAACAATCGCCAATCCCTGATTACCAGCCAAGAAGGTTGTGCTGTATTTGATAGGATTCCAAAAGAATCGTCCACTATGAATAGCTTTCACTATACTATCAATAACTTGCAATAATGTTGAAGCATAAGCTCTGAAGGCTTGGATGTGAAGTTCTGTCACATCCACTGTATAATCCAAAGCAAGCAATTATCACATTTTAGAGCTTTTGCAAAATTTGCTTGATGGTATAAAATTAGCCTCAGTCTAGTCGACGAATATCAGCCTTTTATACGGATGGTGATAGAAGAACAGAGGTACTGGAATAGGCATATAGGGCCCCAACCAAAACCACACTCCTTTTGAACCAGAGCTATTTTGCGGACTCCCCATGGCGCCATGGCGCACAAAAGACACGTGGTACAAATTGGGAAGACGACAGAAAATGTAAGTACTTCAATGCCCCAGGCCTACGTCAATCAAAAAAAATTAAAAATCTAGAAGAGCACGTCAACTTAAGAAAAGTTTATAATATATTCAAATCATCTAAGGATGCACGTTTTATTATCATGGACTGTTTAGAAATAACATAAAATGCTGCATTTTTAAGAAAGTTTCTAATTTTAATTGCCGCATTTTCAATAAAGCTGTTTTTTTTTAATTTAAATGATCTATAATCTCACTCATATTCCGTTCTTTCTATTACTTTATGCATGTTTAAACATTGTTTGTTAAAATTTAAAATTTATTATTTTTAGGCAAATCCAACATTAATTACTTTGGTAGATTTTCGTAAATAAAATACGATAACACTTTTAAATATTTATTTTGCCGTTCGTGAAAATTGTTGCGACACACTGTGTCTTCTTCAGGCGAAGAAATAATCATTTCATTCTCAACAACCTGAATCAGAAAATCCAATTTAGTATGGAAAAAGAAGAAAATAAAAAAATAATTTCCTGAATTTAAAAATAGATATATAAAATAATATTTAGAAAACCAACCACCACCGACACTATAATACCAATTGACTCATTTCAATCATCACAAATAAAACACTCGGCAATTAATGCTTACATACATCGCCTACTAATAATACCTACAGCAAGGAAGAACTCCAAATTATTTCTGAAATAGTCAACGAAAAGGTTACGATAGAAAGACAATTACAAATTTAATTAAGAAGAAATAGAGAAGATTAGAAACACAATAATTGTATAACATACTGCTAGAAAAAAACAACTACTTATGCAGTTATCCCATTCCTTGGTGACGTCAGCACAAATATCAGAAAACAGTTAAACATAAAAACAATAGACGTCAACAGAAACAATTCATCAAGAAGATATAGAATAGTAAATAATAAAATAGAAACAAAAGATAAATTAAATAAATCAGAAATATATAGAATTAAATTTGCAAATTGTAACGGATTATATATAAATACCGGATACCACATATAGCAGTTCGAACCGATTAAGATTTGCAAAAAGGGAAGACGGCTTAACATTTTAGAGGGATTAGGGATTAAGCGTGTCAGTATTACATTTGATAAAGAGCTGTCATGTTCGAAATACGTGTCAGGAAATTTCAAATATAAACATGGAACATAACAAGTGTTTCTCTGCACCAAATTTATAAATTCGGTTCCATCAAGATGTAAAGGCCTTTGCTGTGTGAATGGTGAAAACATTAAAAAGTTATAAACATATCAAACTATCATATTTTTCAGATAATACTGTTTAAAAGGTCTTGTGTGCATAAATATTGTACATAGTAATAATGGCTTTTATACCAATTTAATAATTAAATCTATTCTATTCTCTTACGTTTTTTAAACTATTAGCAGGCTTGCTCTTTTTATCTACACTAACTTTACTAATTATTTTTATCTGAGTAAAGAGTCACTATTTTTATTCAGTTACAAGAATATTTGTAAATAGTGATTCCAATTCTATTCTTTTTGGCTGTGCTGTATTATCGTACTCTATTTCAAAATGTAACTGTTTTTAAAACAGTATAATGAATTACTGTCTACATTACAAGATTTGATACAGTAACAATGGTGAGATAATATATAAATATCACTTAGCAGTTTAAATTTTTGACAACAAATAAAGAAGATTAAAAAAGGTTGATGAAAGATAATTTTTCTTTTTCTTCGGATGTCTATTCGTTCCAAATATTGGATATGAGAACTTTGTTCATTGCTGCTCTGAATAATTCGGTGGTAGTTTTTGAGAAAGTTTTTTAAGCCATGATATTCTTCTTCTTTCTGGTTCTCTTTTACCATCGACTCTTCCTTAGGGAACAGATTTTAGAAGGCGGAATCTGTTCTTTCTCATACTGTGTTCAAGTTATTCTAGTTTTATCTTCTTTATGGTTTTTGTTAGTTCTTAATCTGTGTTCATTAGTTGCATCACTGCATTGTCAGCTACTCTGTCTATCCAAAAGTTCTTCAATATTCAGCAGAAGTAAAAACATATTTATGTATTTACCCTGACCTTCAAATACAACTAAGTTCAATCTAAAATCATATAACATCATAATGCTTCCTCTAGGATACCGCCACACTAATTCTCAATAAACTAAAATACGACCTGAATTTACTTATTTTAAAATTTTTAATAGATATTTTAAATATATCAAGCTCTCCTTTTTATAAAAAAGGTGAACGACAACTCATTCAAAATATATATTATCATATTATATTTAGCTACATGTACATTCTATAATACACTTAAATTAAACCTATTATCTTGATTGATAAATTGATGTAAATTGTTTTATTTTTAATTCTTCAAGGTTTAAAAAATGGTTCTTGCGAGTATTACAATAATAAGTAATGGCGTAATTGTAGGTTAGAGGCTTTTATGTAATTATAAAATTGTTATAAAAAGTAGTTCCCTACTTTTTAAAAAATATTTTAAAATAATACCAAGCCTCGTAGACCTTTTTAAATTAGATACATTAGTCATATTATATATCATATAAACCATAATAAGCATATTAAAAGGAGCACCATTAAAATTTCCTCTCTCATCGGTCAAATTCATTTATGAAGGGTTTTGAAACCTGTAAGTTTTAAAATCTACTCCCCTCCTTGAATTCTGAGTGTACGTGGACATGTTAATACTTAAATAAAACTTTTTTGCATGGTTTATTTCTTACTAACTGTTCATTTTGATATCACATGTTATTTTCCAAACAAAAACTAAAATAAGTTTAATACATGAAGTGAAAGATATACACTCTTTACGACAATGTGTAAAAAAGTACAAGAGAAAAACAACCACTACAATAAAGATATACCAAAATCAGTTAAAAGGCTTAAATTCGACATAAAATTATTAAACAAAAAAACGCACATCTTTCGAAATTTCTGTGTATGATTAACACTTAAAACTTAGTAAATACACCATACCAGATATATGGGATAAGACTTTAAACAAAAGGTTCAACGTGATAAGTGCTAAAGTAAAGAAAATCCTACACAATACAGAAGAAACTCAAATGTTTGTGCAATGAACAACGCAAGAAAAAAATCTAACAAACGATTAACAACTGATCTAACACAAACACTAATACACAACAATTAATTGAGACACAGTTATATTCCTTTCTTAACTTTTTATTTTTTCTTTCTTTCCGAAATGTACATTTAGCAGTGAAGAAAAAATAAAAAGTGAAGAAAGGAATATAACTGTGTTTCAATTAAGTGATATTAACCTTCACGTACTCAAGTAACTACATTAAATGCACAACAAATTAAATTAATTATTATACTAATATATAATTTGTCTTAATTAACATTACATTTTTTCTAATTGAGAAAAATATTAAATTATAAAATTGCAAAATTATCAAACACACCATTTAATGCAAAAGATACAATCGATCGTTTTAAATAATCTGGTGTGTATGAGATCCATTGTTCAGAATGCAATACTTGTATGTAGGTCAAACATGATGAACTGTATTAACTGACTTTTCCCAATATTTCCATGCATTTCGTCTCAATTAAGACTCTAGCTCTTTTCAAAACAGTGTTTAGAATGCAAACAAATTTAAATAAACTCAAAATCTTGCATAATTTGAACAAGGGCACTAAGCTTAATCTCCTAGACTCATTGGAAATGTTCGAACGGAGCAGTAATCCGTTAGTAAATCTTTTTAACGTGCTGACCGAACTAATCTTTTCGCTACTTTTTTATCTGACACTATCCTTCAAAGATATTATGCAAACACGTAGTAACGGCCGCAACTATTCTTATCAATAAAATAGTTTCGGGCTTTCAATTATAATATAAGTGATTATATGATTAAATTTAATTTTACCCGGCATTTAATAATCTTAATAATATCTTAATGCATTGGAATAATAACATAATTTTTGTTTTATTGTTATATCTTTACGTTTATATTTTTGTATAAAAATATAAAATTAATAATATATTTCTATGTTTTTTCTTAAACAATCAATTGCTGTCTTTTATATAATGTGTACAATTAATTACGTTTATCGATTATACTAAATAATCAAACAACAGTATGGTAATATTTTGTTAGCTTTTCCGCATAACAAGATTCTACTCATTTTAATTAAGTTTCTATTATAAATAACTCTATTGACTAAGTGTTTGAGTATCAAATGTGAATCGACATTCCGGTCATAATGTAGTCCGTTACATTACATGATAATTGGCTCGTTATGCGTAATTGCAATGGGGCTGGTGTAATTTTCGGACGAACTCTACATACCGAATCCCTCGATATTCCAAAAATATCAACTGGTTTCAATAATTCAGGGTTTATAATCGCATGGAATGGCCTTATTATTATTTATTCAGAATTAAAATAGTACGTAAGGTAGGTATCATTATATAGTAAATAGATAATGAATCCTCTTTTTGAAAATAACGAGCATTAATATTTTAATAAAATTGATGCGGCGATAAGAGAGTTTCGAGTAAACATGTCGGTGCGATTTAGTTATTGTGTGTATGAACGAATGGACGTGCTGGAAGGTGGAGAGGTAGATATGTGGCGAAAGGATTGATGGCGTCGTCAACATCATACGTGTCGCCGGTGATAGGGGGGCACCCCTGGGGCGTTGGAAAAAGCACTCGCCGATAATTCCCCACGGGCGACAGATAAATGTTTGTATGTTGAGACTGATAAGCATGTCACTGGTTTATTTGTTCAATTTAGTCGACAGACTACGTCATATATTATTAAATTAATTGAAGTGATGAATAAGATATACAAACTATTAACTTTGTTATTGACTGCAGGGTCAATAATCCGATAGGCTTCAATTCAAATTCCGGTTCTGTATATAGCGCAGTTGTGGCTAATAAATATTTAAATACAATTTGATTATATTGCCACTGTGTAAAAATTGCCTACTTAAATATTTACTGGATGTCTGGATAATATTCATAGCTGTCAATATCTTTGCTGGTATTAACGGCGCCGAATCTAAATAGTACACAATATGATAATACACTAATTTAAATTAATAAATTATTCATAATGTAATGTTTTTGCACGTTATACGGGTGTGTAAATAATTGCAAATGATTTATTGAAATCAATTAATATTACCAGCACGTATTTACATCTGACATTTCTATCTGACACTTGTTTTTTATTTCGATCCAGTCGGCACGTCCATGACGCATCCCTTCTCCCCACGCGTCTTGTAACACTGCCCCCTCCCTAAGCATGTTTCGTCCCGAAATGAGTCCTCCAGCACCTTATGACGATACCTGCACTGGGAACCCTTTGTACATTTTGACGTTCGAAAGAAATAGCAGTCTATGGGCTTCTCATGTCGTATACCACTGGAATTATAACAGCATACCAAAATCTCGATCCCAGAATTGGCAAAAAGAACTTCCACCATGCTTCTTATTGTTCTCCAGTCCAATTGGTCCAACCCACAAGCTTGTTTCGGTATTGCCAATTTCTTGATACCATCACGTAGAAGTGAATCCCTCAACTCATTTAATGATAGCCATACATCCCTGTAGGTTGGCTTCTGATGAGAGTACTTCTTCGTTACCAGATAGTAAATGATCCTTTTCGGTAGGTGGCTACTAACATCTAGGTGGACTATGCTTCCGACTTTAGGACATTGAGTCCGTAGTTCCTCCAACCTTCCAAATTTCTTCCTGAAGACGCTAGCAATTCCTCGTGACATCTTCAAATCCTGGGTCACATAATGGGCAAGACAATAGTCCGAAGGTACTTGGAATAGATCTCGTTGTTCTTCTCTCGTTACATCAAAACGACTCTTACGTCCATCAGAGTGTTGAACCATGAAGTCTTCAAATGCTTTCTCGTCGCTTTGTTCAACTACTGCACGAATCGCTGCGCCATCTTCTTCGCTAGCATAAGGGGTTAGACGATTGAAATGGACAACTCTTGGTTTTCCTCGGGGTGGTTTTTGAATCCTGTATACGATGTCGTTGATTTTCTCTATTATCTGGTATGGTTCATCCCATGATGGTTTCAATTTTGGGGAGAGACCTCGGCGTCTTTGTGGGTTAAATAACCACACCATATCTCCATCTTTATAACCACTGTGATCCGTTTTTAGGTCATAATTCTCTTTCATTCGGTCGCTAGCACGTTGGATGTTGGATCGCACATGATTATGGATTTCATCCATTTTTCGTCTCAGGTCGCTCACATAGTCTTCCCCCGCCAAATCTTCTCCCGGAGGGCAGCCGAACTTTAAATCACATAGAAGTCGTAGCTCTCGACCCATGACGATGCTCGCTGGAGTCTGCCCGGTTGTTTCGTGTACAGCCGATCGATACGCCAGCAAGAAAAGATGGAGATGTTGGTCCCAGTCTTTTTGATGGTCAGAGACTACTTTTGACAAATAGCGATTGATGGTCCTATTCATTCGTTCCACCATACCATCTGATTGTGGATGCAGAGCTGCTGTCCTTGTGTTATGAATATTAAGGATTTTGCATACCTCTTGAAAAAATTCGATTCGAAATTTCTTCCTTGGTCAGAATGTAGTTCTAAGGGAACGCCGAAACGACATATCCACTCCTTAATTAGTACTTCCGCTATTGTTGAAGCCTCTTGGTTTGGTAACGCATAGGCATCCACCTATTTACTGAAGTAATCCATTACCACCACGATGTATTTATTTCCTTGGTGAGACTCGGGGAATGGCCCAGCGACATCAATTGCGATTCGCTCAAAAGGACTACCAACGCTGTACTAACGCATAGGTGCTTTCCTTCGTCGTTGTGGACCGTTACTTGCTGCACAAATCACACATTTCTTGCACCATTCCCTGACGTCTACCTTACAGTTCACCCAGTAGAATCTCTCCCGAAGTTTGTTTAAAGTCTTTGACATACCCAGGTGTCCATCGGAAGATCTATTATGAATCTCTTTCATCACTTTAGGTATTCTACTCTTTGAAATT
Source organism: Ontholestes murinus (assembly GCA_963969525.1). Lineage (NCBI taxonomy): Eukaryota > Metazoa > Arthropoda > Insecta > Coleoptera > Staphylinidae > Ontholestes > Ontholestes murinus. The sequence goes on along the minus strand of OZ018395.1, from coordinate 26,706,875 downwards.
ATAATCTGCCTTCTTTCTTCGCGGTCTTCTGAATCTTTGAATATTTTTAAGCAGTCCCTTGTCCAGTACAATAGAATCCCACTGAGCCCAGTATGACTTTAATTCAGGCGAATATTTAGAGGATTCATCCCATGTTGGCCTGGTTCCACTTTCCTTCCATTTCATCAGGGACTTTTGAACAAGGTCGTCGTCTTGGTCCTGCCGGCTTGGATAAAGTATTTCTAAAATAGCTGATCACTTTTTCCTGTCCATCCTGTATTTGTGATAAAACAACTCCAATTCCTACATTGCTTGCATCGGTATCCAACAAGAACCTTCCCTCTGACAAAGGATAACTTAGAACTGGTGCGCTGGTAAGTGCGTTTTTCAGTTTTTGGAACGCCTCCTGACATTCCCTGTTCCAGAAGAACCGTTGTTTTCCTTCAGTGAGGCGGGTTAATGGTTTAGCGATGTTTGAAAATCCCGCAACGTAACGACGGTAATACGTGCATAATCCAAGAAAACTCCGGAGTTGGTGTAAATCCTTTGGAACTGGCTACTCCCTCACCGTTGAGATCTTTTGGCCGTCGACTGCAATACCTTGGCTTAAAACAATGTGTCCTAGGTACTGCACCTCTTTCTTGAAAAGGTGACACTTCTTCGGACTGAGTTTCAGTGCAGAATCCCTTAATCGTCGGAACACCTCTTCTAAGTTCTTCATGTGGTCTTCGAAGGATTTTCCCATTACGATTATATCTTCGAGGTAAACCAAACATGTTTTCCAAGATAGTCCTGTTAGTATCGTCTCCATTAGTCTCTCGAACGTCGCGGGTGCATTACATAGTCCAAATGGCATAACATTGAATTGCCATAATCAATTGTCTACTGTAAATGCTGTTTTTTCTAACTGTCCTTTTTGGTCACATTATTTAGTTGACGATAGTCAACACAGAAGCGAGTTGATCCGTCCTTCTTCTTTACCAATACCACTGGCGAGGCCCACGGACTACTAGATGGTTCTATAATGCCCTCGCTTCCCATGTCCTGCACAATCCTATCAGCTTCCTCCCGCTTCGCCAGTGGCAGCCTTCTGGCAGTCTGCCTAATCGGTCGAGAATTTTCGGTATTAATTTTATGTTGAACGATATTGGTTCTTCCTTTTTGTCCAATATCAAATACGTCCTGGTATTCCATGATCAACTTTTTTACTTTTTCTCTTTTGGTTGGATTACAATCTTGAGTCGAAAGGGAAATCAACTTTTTTTAGTTCCGGGTAACTCATTTCATTGTTTTTATTCTCTGCTGTGGTTTTCCGCAATATCGATGAAGCAGCAGAACAATGTCCTAGCAGCACTCCCTTTTTCAAATGAACAGAGTAATAGTTAGTATTCATTATTCTAACTAATACATTGTTATCGGTGCAAACGACTGTTTTTCCTATTGCTACTCCTCGTCCCAGTTTATCTTCATCAACTATAGGTTCAAAGATCATAATGTTTTTGTGATGGGATGCTTCTTCCAATTGGCCCTCAATAATTACTTCACTTCTCTCCGGAACTGATGTTTCCGTTGGAAGGGTTACCCGGACTCTACCAATATTCCGTCTGTGGAGTACCACCTCCTCTCCATTAACTTTTAGGATTCCATTCTTAAGATCCAAAAGGAAGCCTCTAGTATTCATGATGTCCATACCGAGAATTAATTCGTCTTCAATGTCAGCTACTATGAGTTGGTGTTGGAATGATGTGTTCCCTATGGTAATCGTGGATTTTATTTCACCATGAATATTAACAGGTTCTCCTGTTGCTGTTCGTAATTTCCAGGTCGTTAGTCGTACATTTTGCGGTTTTGACACAATATCAGGTCTTATAATTGTCCTAGTAGCACCCGTGTCTAGTAGCAGTCGACAAGAGTTTCCATCAATGTTTCCATCCACAAAACCGTATCGACGTGGTGTGATAAGTATGCTACTTTTGCAGTTTTTCTAGGGGCTTGATGATTATTAGCCGACGGACACCCCCTGAGGTCAGTTTGTTCTAGTTTTCCGACTTTTCATTGGTGCGATTATTTGATCTTTCTCTGCACCGACGTTGTGTATGACCGTGTTTTCCACATTTCCAGCATTCCACTTTCTTCCTTGTTTGCTAATGATTCCTTGATGATATCTTGTATCAATTTTCTAAGATCATCCAATCCTTCTCGTGAATCTTCCATTTTCCGAACACAGCCTTGACTCCTAACTGTACTTTTCGCTGCTTCTATCTCGAGCGCACGAGACAGTGCGTCTACTAATTTAATTGGTCGAGTGAGTATCAATGCCTGATGTATGTCTTTATCCTTAAATCCACCTAAAAATGCCTGCACAGCTAATGTTTCCAAGATGTTCTCTGTTGCACCAGGATACGCCAGTCGTGTTAATCGAGCTATATCTGCTTCAAATTCTTGCAAACTCTCATCAGATTTCTGGCAGCGATTTTTAAGCTGTGAATGGTACACGTGTTCAAGGTGTATTTGACCATACCTTATTTCCAGATGCTTGATTAATTGGTCGTAATTCATCTCGCTCTGGGACACTCTCTGCAAGACATTTGTTGCATCCCCACGCAGTGTTAGAATTAAAGCTGTAGCCTTCTCTGTTGCGTTCCATCCATTGGCTGATGCTGCGGCCTCAAATTGTCTAAGGAAATTATTCCAAGAAGTTTGGCCATCAAAACTAGGTGGTTTTATTTTTATCGAGTGGACAGGATAATTATTTATGTCATTTAATTCAATTCCTCCGAAATTTCTTTTTATTTCCGTTAATTTTTCTTCCATATTCCTAGAAATTTCCATCATTTCTTGTTTCATTTTATCGGAATGTTCTGTCATTTTCTGATATATTTTCTTTTCCACGAGTTCCGAATTTTCATTAATTTTATATTCAATTTCGATAATTTTCCTTGAATTTTCTAGAGATTTTTCTTCCAGGTTTTTAGAAATTCCTAGCATTTCTTGTTTCATTGTATCGGCATTTTCCGTTAATTTTTCTTCCAGATTCCTAGAAATTTCCAACATTTTCTTTGTCATTTTATCAGAATTTTGCCTCAATTGCTCCATAATTGATGCTGTGTCGCCTCCGATATCAAATAAAAATGTGTCTGGATCATGGCCTTCTTCTTGCAGCGCTTCCTTAAGTCTCTGTTGTAACACACTCTTCTTGCCGCTCGTATCCAAATCCCGTTCTTCCAGTTGCACTTTTAATTCAGCCACTTTTAGGTCCGTTATTGTAACGCACTTCGCCATTTTGTTTGCAATTTTTCACACCCCACACTTGACACCAACGTAACGTTTTTGCACGTTATACGGGTGTGTAAATAATTGCAAATGATTTATTGAAGTCAATTAATATTACCAGCACGTATTTACATCTGACATTTCCATCTGACACTTATATCTGACACTTGTTTTTTATTTCGATCCAGTGACGCATCCCTTCTCCCCACGCGTCTTGTGACAATAATTTAAAATTATTTCTAGGATCGATATTAATATAAATTTATTAATTATGCACAGTCCTCTAGTGAATCGTTTTATGCAATATATAAAAAATAAAAAAAGGAATGTAAAAAATTGTACACAAACAAAAAGATAGATACGAAGCTAAAGCAGAAATAAGAAATATATCAATTGTCAAGGTATTAAACAGTCTTATTTTTTGACAAACAGTATTATTGAGACCATAATTAGCAAAATGAAATTTCAATCTAAAGAGATTGTCTTCGCAAGTGAGGCGGAAGAGCATTAAATGTCATATGCATCAGCAGTTCACTGCACTTGAGAATACCATTAACCAAATTAAATTAAATACACAAATCAACAACTGATCTGCGCGTTTGTAACAACGGGGTATTCAATAATATGCAGAGATAATTTTTGTCATGATTATCAATACCTGCTCGATAAGAGTAAAGTCTTAGAAACTGATTTTTAATTCTCTCAACTCTGGAGATATCGGAACTAGCTGATGGTAACCCAACAGGAGCATCATATTCTGTCGCAAAGTGTGTGGTAAGGAATTATATGAAAAGCGAGTGTTAAAGAAAAATGTTCCTTAAATGATAATTTTTCGTTAAAAAACTTATCTGCTTAACAGATTAAGCACATTATAAGAAGAGATTCCACTTTTTTCGGGTAACATTTCTTCACATTTATTTATTTAAGATGCTAGATCTTTTTGAAGCTCCTTACAATCAATTACATTAGAAATGTATTTAAATAATTTGACATCATCCGCGTAAATAAGAAATTTACAAGATTTACTATGTACAGCAATTTCGTTAATGAATATTAAAAACAGCAACAATACGAGCCTTGAGAAATACCTGAAGTGACATTGATACCGTTTGAGATGTGGTTGCTGATTTTGACAAACTGCGTCCTGTTGCTGAGATAACTTCCAATCCAATTCGTTGAAACGCTGGCTAATCCCAGGTTGGATAATTTAGATACCAACATTCCATAATGAGCACGATCGAAGGCCTTAGTGTGTAAATTCAGCCAACCTGATTTCCTTTTTCCATTGCAGTAAATGATTTTAACACCAGTAGATTAGATACAGTTGAAAGTTCAGCGCAGAATCCGTGTTGTTCCGATATTATTAAGTTCCGAAATAACCATTTCAACTGACAGGCAACTAGATCATCAAAAAACTTCAAAATGCATGATTGTATTGATAATCCACGGTAGTTCTTTATCTCATTATGGTTTCGATAATTAAAAAGTGGTGTAATATAACTCGATTTTCAAAATACTGGAAATATTCCAGTTCGTAGTGAAAAATATATTCAATGCTTTGTAATTAAATTGGTGATATTAGTGAAAACTAGCTCTAACAGAACACCACGCGAATTTGGTATGTTGTTTCTCTGGAAAAGATCATGAAGTATTTCACAACTTGAACGAATCCACCTCATGCCGCCGACTTTTCTTTCTTCGGACTTATAATGTGATGCATCTTTATCAGACAAATTTTTACATTTGATATAATAACATGGCAAACATTGACCAGAATATTTTATTGCAGATGCAAAGTTCTATGGAAGAATAGTTTATTTACAATGTCCATAGGGTTAATAAGAATAGAATAGAATAGAATATATCTTTATTTCAAAGTGTCATTTACAAACAAAATAAAAATAGCGTCAAAATAATTTAAACCTAATCTGATATATACAATATTACATCTTAATAATCTAATCAAGTGTACAATAAGTGTAGCTTACATACTACTTAATATTATATTATTATAAGAGTTACATATTTTATGTATTCATAAATTCTCTGAGTGATTATGATTCAAATTCTAGCATATATTTATTTTTGTTGTTTTTAATTTCTTATAGTCATTTTTATACATTTTTACATGCTCAGGCAATGAATTAAATAATCTTATAGCAGATTAATAAACCCCGTCTTCTAGTCGATGTTAACGTGTGCTTAGGATATATATATATATATATATATATATATATATATATATATATATATATATATATATATATATATATATAGTCATTAGTTCTTGTATTATAATTGTTTAATTTATTCATATCATATCCTTTGATATTTTTATGGTAAAACAATATTGTTTCATGTATATAGGTTCCATAAAAAGTTTTAATTTTATTTTCCCTGAATATTCCGCGATAGGATTCTTTGTTCTTTAAACCAAATACGATTCGTATTGCCTTTTTTGCAATATAAATATTTTTTTGGCATCAGATTTGCTTCCCCAAAAGATTATCCCATACCGCATTAAGCTTTCAAAATTAGCAGTGTAGACTGTTTTTCGTACATTTTTGTCTAGATATTTTGACAGTCCTCTTAAGCTATAAATTACTGTGTTTAACTTTTTTGCAGTTTTACTAATGTGCTCAGCCCAATCGACTTTGTCATCAATCTGGACCCCAAGGAATTTGACAGAATTGGATAGATCCACCTAGGTGCCATTAAGTGGAATTGATTGGGGTGTTTCTATTTTCTTGTTCCTATTGAATAATAGAACATTTGTTTTTTGATTATTTATTAATAATTTATTTCTGTTGAGCCATTCATTAATGTTAATGAATTCATTATTTGCGTTTATTTCTAGTTGTTGTATTTTTTTTCCTGAGATTAGTACGTTTGTGTCATCAGCATAATTGATAATATTTTGTTTATTATTATTTAATACTGCAATAAGATCGTTAATGAAAAGTAGGAAGAGGGTGGGCGCCGTTAAACTTCCCTGGGGCAAACCGTTGGTTATCACAGATGTTTGTGATTGGGCATCCGTTTTTCTCAATTACCACCCGCTGGGTACGGTCGCTTAGGTATGATTTAAACCAGTGGTAGGCGGTACCTCTTACTCCATTTTTTTCTAATAAAATGTTATGGTCGATGCAATCATAAGCCTTTGTTAAATCTATGAATATGCCTATCGTAAATTGTCTTTTTTCCAAGTTATTAAGAATTTCAATCATGAATGTAGCTATGAATTTTCCTTTTCGATACCCATGTTGCATGTTATTTGTTATGTTGAATGATTTGATGTTCTCAAATATTTTAGAAAACACAGGCAATAAACTGATTAGTCTATAATTTTCAATCGCAGATGTGTTGCCTTTTTTGTGGACTAGTTTTATTATTGCAATTTTTAATTTATTAGGGAATATACTATGAGATAGTGAATTATTAATTGTGTGTTAGCGGTGTTATTATTTGTGTAGCACAATTTTTCACAACAACACTGGTACATATGATAACATATATCATAGCCACAAGATAATGTATTTTTTAGTTTGCTGATTGTGTGTAGGACTTCATTTTCAGTTACTGGCTTTATGAACATGCTATTTTTATTACATGAAATACTATCAAAATAGTTCATGTTCGGCTGACCCAGGAACATTAATATTGGCCTGTTTTGTAGATTTCCCTTTTATGTTATTGATTATGTTCCATACAGTATTACTAGAGTTATTAGAGTTTACGATTTGCTCGATTTTCGATTAATAACTTATTATATTGTTTTTTAGTGAAGTTATATGCTGGTAAATATTTTGAATCATGCCTTGAGATTATGTATAATTTATCTAAATCATTTTTGCAATTTCTTATTTCAATTGTGGGTGGAATTTGTTTTATGCATTTTGATTTTATGTTCTTTATTTTTAGTGGAAAACATTTATCTAAAGCCTTTTGAAATATATTGTTAAATAAATCCCATTGCGCATTAACATCTGCATCAGAGATGGTATAAATATTTTCCCAGCTAATTTTTTGAATTTCTATTCTAGATTTAGAAATATTAATGTTGCTGAAAGATCTTTTTAGCGTTTTTTTTTTGTTTTGTTTTTCATTGTTTAATGTCACTTGTACTCTTTGGCCCAGATTATCGGAAACATGCATGTTAATTATATTTTTGTCGTATATTTTTTCGTTAATAAAAATGTTATCAGTACATGTTTTTGAGATATGATTTATTCTTGTTGGTTCATTGAATATATATTTAAATCAATAGCATTCAAATAGTTGTGTTATGCTTTGTTTCTGTATTGAATTGACTAAAAAGTTTATATTAAAAACCCCTGTGATTATCGCTACTTTATTTTCATTATGCATCTTGATTAAAAGTTGTTCTGCTAAGGTGAGGAAATCTTCAAAACAACCAGTCGGTTGTCTATATTTTACAATGACTATTATATTATTTGCTATTTTTATACCTGTACATTCGAATATGAACGGTATACTTATGTGTAGAGAGCGGATAAAAAAGCTTAAAAAATGTGAAAAAAAAAAACACTTTTAAATTTAGAGAAAAAAGCACTAAAGAAAACTATATTTTCTTAATACACAATTTACGTTTATTAACATATTTTACATAGAAATTCTGCTTACAACTAAAATAAACATACTTTCTATACGCAATATATAATATTATGTATTTAAAAATTAAATTGTAATTTTGTATACATTTCAAAATAACTAAAATCTATTCATGAAAACAGTAGATCATTAAATGTTGTTCTAGGGGTTTAATTGTAAAAAATATTACTTCTGGCGCTCAATAAATTTTTGAAAGTGGATAAGCTTCTCTTTATTTTAAATTATAGCTGGATCCATTTGAAAATTGCCATTCAAAATCAAGTTTAATTTATTTAATATTAAAAATCCTTCATTTTCACCGAATGCTTCTTTCGATATTATTTTGATTTCTTGGCCAATGCGTCCAGGTATTTTCTAAATTGAATCTGCTTTTATAAAGATTTGATTGTGTTGCTCACAAAATTTAAACGAAATTTAATGTAACTAAATTGTTTTGGATAAAGCTCTTGTTCCTTAAGAACTGTTTGGCAGTCATTAACTGATTTGCTTGTCTTTTCGGGAAAGTTGTATATAACCTTATTAAATTCTTCAAAATTGTTCACATACTACATCGTAGCATATAGCCAAATTCCCCATTTTATTAGCACTGATTTATGGGACAGCGAGATATCAGGTAATGACTCCTTGAACAGTTGCACTCACAGAAGAATATAAAGAATATAAGAACTATTTTTCCATATTTAATTAAATCTACAAATGGAAATTTCATTCTTATAGTTTCAGAAATTCGTTTATATCCATGTGCTAAACTTGTACAATGCACAAAATGCACTATTAGTAAAATTTTGTAACTTGGTATTGTCTATGGCAAAAATAAGCTTGTCCTCCTAACTCCTATTATTAAATTAAACAAGAGTCTGTGGTTTTATCCACACCAAATCACATATAATTATTGTTAATAATATCTTTAATTTTTGTATGGTTTTATAGTACGCAAGAGCTACATAATTTTTTCTCAGGAATGGGCATTTTACAATATTTTCCCAAGAAAGATTTAAATGCATTATTTTGTAATTTTTTAAAAAGGATATTCGAATGTAAAAGAATTTTGCATAAATGTGAATTTAATTTAAATTGTCCATCGTTTGTTGAAGATGATGCTAAAGATTGTGAAATTGTGCTGTTTTTTTAGTTCAGCTTTAAACGTTTTGAAACGTTCTTGATGTAGTGTTGTTATGATATGTTTAAAATACAAGTCTTGACTACTTAGGATGCAGTTGGGAACTAAAATAAAACTTATTTTTAAACATGCCTTACAAAATAATGTATTATTTTCACTTGTTAGTTCTGAATAGTCTCTAATTAATTCTTGTATTGTGGTTTTCACCTTTTGCATTATGGGTTAAATATACATGTGAATTATATAATATAATTTATCTGTGATTCCCCAGGTTAATACGATTTACACATTTAACGGACTAATCCACTAACAGCATCTATCATACATGTATTATATTTATTGTTATTGTAAGTTTGTCTGTTAATAAAGATATTGTATATATATATATACGATTTACGCATATAGTAATTTTTGATAAATAAGCAAAGTTTTTGGAATGTCAATTCAATAGTACGGTTTATGAATGCGAGTTTGAATATGAAAATTAACGAAAACGATAAATATGCGCCAGTCGTCCCATCCGTATTTTTGCCGAGAGTAGAAAATTTATACGGTTGTAGAACACCTGATTATTAGCTATTACTTAAATTAGTTTACATTTAATACTTACTGTGGCCCCTGTTTTGGGCCTAGTTTAACGACGTTTACATCCGGAATATCATAGGTGTGATTCCTATGAAACGTTCGTCGGTATTATCTGAATAATGAGACGGTCTATTATATCTACTTATTTATAAACGAATCCATTGTAAATTGGTAATTTATACTAATATTTATTAATAATAAAATTTATTATAATTATTGTATCATATTATGAAGATTTTAAACAATTATGTTGTTAAAAGAAACGAAGAAAATATGTAATACTAATATAATCTATAAATAATGGGATACAAATTTTTACGAAAGTTCTCTATATTAGCACATTAATTTAATATCAGCGTGAAATTTTTATTAAATGTTTTTTAAATGTTTAAGAAAATGCTCTAAATCAGCATGAGAATCTAAAAAAAGCACAAAAAGTCAAAATAAGCAAAAAAAATTAAAAAAAACATAGCGCTAAGTAATCACATTCTTCAAGATTCGTATAGATATTTAGAAATTTTTTTGATGCTATTAATATTATGGATAAGCATAATTCTAGAAATCCGCTCTCTACTTATGTGTGCTGTATATTCTAGCGCTTGACAGTCGATTTTTGTTCTGACGTATATTCCAACTCCGCCGTGTTGATTGTTGCTTCTGCAAAAGGCTGATGCTAATTTGAAGTTATTTATTGTGATACTCCTTAGTTGGTTTTCATTCTTCCACTGTTCAGTAACACAAAATAGTTCCTCCTCGAGTACTTCACTGCAGTTGCCGATTGATTGTACATTCTGATGAATCACTGTGAGTTGCTTATTTGTTGAGTTTGATTTATGTGATAGTGTCGATCGTGTTTCTTGCTCAGGTGAAATTAAAAATTGTTAATGTACACATTTCTGGGCCAAATGTTCGGATTAAGCAGATTATTAGCTTGTTCAGTCGGGATTGAGATCTTAAAAGAGTATTCATCAGGATGTTATGAATTCATCTTATTACATTTTAATTGATTAAGACCTTTCTTTTCTAAATATGCTACTAAATCTTTTTCTTCTAAATTAGGATATAGGCGGTATACGTGGAAATGCGAATACATAACACAGCTTTTTATCTCGGTTATATTTTCATTTGTTCCAGGTATGCGCTGATTTTGATTCGTTTTCCTATTTTTGTCTGTTTTTGTCTGCCAGCATTTTTCTGCAGTATTCTCAGTTGTTTCTGTACCGTTATTTTCTTGTAGTTGAGTTGTTGGGGTTGTTTGTTTACTCTTATCTACATTTTTATGTGCTGAGATTACTTCCTTTTCTTTAGGTTTCTTATTTATTGGTGGAGATTTCTTGATATTAGATTCTTCCGTATTTGTTCTTGGTTGTATTTAGCGCACTAATTTCACTTTTTAAATCGCTACTTAATTGTTTGGTATGCTGTTCTATTGATTTTTTCAATATTACATCAAATTCTTCACTTTTTAGAAACGAAATTATATCTTCGTTTCGCGAACGCAGGTCAGGGGCCATTTTACGATTTGGTTTTATGACAGTAAGTGCTGGAGCGTTTAGGCACGTCTGTATTCGTTAAATACGATTGTGATTAAATTTTATGAAGGACATCATCACAGGCGACTAGATATCTCAATGAAAGTCACAATCACATTGCTAAAAAAAGCTAGGCAGCTAAAACATAATGTGAATACGCTGCTGATCTTTATTGTACATTCAGCATTTGTTTTTCAAAACCAGGCAGTAAATAAATAATATTTGGAGATTATAAAAAACGTCCGGCTTTGTGGAATTCCGCTAGGTGGATTCTGTATAACGACATAACGCAGGATCATATAACTACCTTCTTGTACCCAAAGATGAAGATATGCTTAAATGGGCATTTTGGTGAAAACGAAGAAGTAAATTTGTTGAAGTAAGACACTTGTTATGTTCCATAGATTTATTATCAGTTAACTGACACCTGTTTCAATTGTTACCAATCATTTTCAAAGTTTAAACTCGTGTCAGTTAACTAATAATAAATCTATGGAACATAACAAGTGTCTCACTTCATCAAATTATTCGAAGAAGTAAAATGCAATGTCACCACAGTGCTAGGAGGTATACAAGAAGATTAATTTAAAAGATCATTTTAACATATATATATATATATATATATATATATATATATATATATATTTAAATATCTGTCATGCTTACATTAACTGCCAGAAGTTTCCTCCAAATAATTGGATAAATTAACTAATATAAAGCAAATTAAAATTGATTCCGGATATAGAAGATGCTGCCAGCTTCTTACTTAATGGTACAAGAAGGGTTAGAGTGGAAGAACGTATTTTAATATGAACTCCGCCCGTACTTCTTTCGTCCAAAATTTTATGTATGTTTTTTTCTATTCTACTTGTTTGAAATGTATTTTTTAAGAAAGATGTACAAAGAATAAATAAACAATAAACACTAAAATGAAAGTTTAAATAAGTATATTAACCTTAATTAAGAGTACCTTTAAAGATAATAGGAGTTTAAAATTGTGTTTAATAAACTATAAAGTAAATAATAAAATGTATTAAAGTCCATTAGTTCGTTGTAGAAAATTAACTAATAATTTAAAAATAGGAAAACATTTCATCGATCTACAACAATGAGTCTTACTAAGACTACAAAATAAATCAGTTATTGACATTAATGAAACTTGGAAAATGTACATAGAATTTTTCGAAGAAAGAGGAGACCCACCCTACGTGAGAGAATATACAAGCTATGGGAAGAAACAATAAAAGACACAAAGTTGGGATCTATGAAAGGTGTGGGTAAAAGGGATGCCCTGTTCTGTATGCAGGAATTGTGACAGCACTTTTCGCCTGTTTATTGACTATGATAAGGAGGTTAACAGGAAAAAGGTTTTGAAAAAGGTCTTAGTATCATCCAGAACCTATACTGGAATCAGTCAGATAATATTAAGATTAATGCAGAGAAGCAAACCAACGCTGTCAGTATTCTTCGAGACATCAAGGTTGGATTCTTTCGCCGATTATATTTAATCTTTATTCAGAAGAAATATTTAGACAAGCCCTTGAGAATACCGACATAGGAATCCTGATTAATGGAGAAAGATTAAACAAGATTCGATAGGCAGATGATACTGTGATATTAACCGATGGTTTTTACAGCTTACAAGAACTAATGAACAGAATAAAAGATGCCAGCACTCGCTATAGTTTAGTAACTAACATTAGTAAATAAATATAAATTCATAATAATTAGTAAAAAGGCTAACTAAAGGTGCGAGCTAATGGCTAAAAACACATTAATAGAGAGAGAAGCATAGTTGGCCTACTTGGGAACCATGATCAATGATGTTTGGGGCCGTTCACAATTAGCATTCTCGCATTAATCATGGCGACACGAAGCAAAAGTGTTTCAGATGATCCGTCATGTAAAGTATGCAAAAGTGCTGTTAAAAATTACGCAAAGTGCGTTAAATGTGCAAGTGTGTTCCATAACGGATGTGCAATTAAAGTCCCTGGCTTATATGTCGACAAAAATAAAAATATAGTGTGTTGTGAGAGCATTCATGTGAATCTAACCTCGAAAATGTCCAAAGAAAAAATACCCGATATAATAGCCTTAGAGGGTACAATAGCTTTAATATGGGAAGAAATAAGGCTGCTAAAGCAAGGTACGCTCCAATCAAAGGATAATTACAACTCAATTATGCCCAGCACGGAGAAAATTCCTTTTTCCGCGCCCGCTAAGCCGACTGAAATTGCAGCGGAAGAATTCGGCAACGCCGCGACACGAAGTGTCAGAATTAATCAAAATAATAACGACGGTCAGAATGTAAACAAGGAATCTACAACAGCTGATCGGGCGACCATTCCCTCTAACTTCAAATCGGGAGAGGTTGCTTTTACTGAAGTGAAAAGTAAGCGGAGACATCAACATCGCGCTAAGGTATTTGTAGGCACCGGTGAAAAATCAAAAGCTAAAATTGAGGCTGAGCCAAAAAAAGCTTGGCTACTGGTTAAAAGAATAAAAAATTCTTTCGAGGTGGAGGACGTCAGGGATCACGTCAAATCCATTATAGGCCATAATCACATAATTTGTGAAAAAGTGTACACTAATGAATTTAGTTCCGCGTTCAAAATTGGTGTCGATTTTGCAGAACACGATTTAATGACTAATCCTATTAATTGGCCAGCTGGGGTTATCATCAGTAGATATATTTTTAAACGGGCCCGCCGTGAAACAACGGGATCCTAAAAGGTGTAATCAAATTATTAATAAATATATATATAAAAATACAGAAAAAAAATATCTTTCTATATATTTTACTAATATACAAAGTATACGGAACAAAATTAATGAATTTGAGGCATTTATAATGGCAAATAATAACGAATTTGACGCCATCTGTTTATGCGAGCATTGGCTGAAAAATGAGGAAGTGTCTGGACTAAAATTTGATAATTTTAGTATAGGCTCTAATTTCTGTCGACAACAGTATTTGCACGGAGGCGTCTTACAATTATTTAAACATAACATTAAGCATGCTGTTATCGAGAATTCGGCCAAATTATCTCAGGAGAAAGTGTGTGAAATAGCCGCATCCCATTTAATGACACATAATATTATATTAATAACTGTATACCGCTCACCACTGGGTAATTTTAACTTGTTTGTTAATATTTTATCTAACTTCTTGGATAGTATAAATATGCAAAAGATCGTAATAGTTGTTGGTGATTTCAATGTTAAATTTAATAGTGATGATCCTTCCGCAATAACTCTATGTGAGGTTCTTGCTACTTATGGTCTCATTAACATGGTTTCATTTAACACCAGGAATGACAGTTGTCTCGATAATTTATTTGTAAACATCAGTAAAGATAAAGTCATAACCACGCCGCTCGATTCGGGACTCTCAGATCATGTAGGTATTTTATTTAGAGTTGAATTTGGATTAATACCAAATTCAACAAGAACTCAAATAATTAGACCCATCACTGAATTAGGAATATTTAACTTGTATAATATATTAAATAACCAAAATTTTCATTTCATTGATGATGTAAATTTAGATACCGAAACTAAATTTAATATATTTATGAACATTCTAAGTGAATCTTTAATTAATTGTTTTCCTGAAAAGCGAATTTCTTTTAAATCTCACAAATTCACATGGTTTAATGGGGATTTAAAGGAAATGAGGGAAACTCTCCAGCTATTGAAAGCAGCAAGTGTTAGGTTTCCTGATTTAAAAAATTCTTACTTAAAATACAAACGTTACTATAATAATGAAGTAAAAGCAGCCAGAATAAGCGCTAATGAAAAATTTATCAAGAATTCAAATAACAGCCCCAAAGCTCTGTGGTCTATTATAAATTCTAAAAAAAATAAACTGGACACAAATATTGATATATCTGCTGATGAATTAAACACATTTTTCAGCTCAATTGCAGAAAAACTAATTGAAAGTATCCCACAAATGGACAAAGATCCTATAAAATTAATGTGCAGTAGTCCAGTATGCCCTAACATATATTTCAGTTTTCATGAGGTTAGTCCAATAGAGGTAAGGAATGCAATACAATGTATTAAAAATTCATCGGCACGTGACATATACGGCATGACCTCAAACCTCCTAAAAAGAGTTACGGATGTGCTTATATTACCCCTTACAAAATTAATTAATTTCTGTATTCGGTTTTCAGTGTTTCCTGATAGTCTTAAAATTGGCTGCATCGTTCCAATCTTCAAGAAAGGAAGTACTACCGATCCCAACAATTATAGGCCAATTTCTTTGCTGCCAATAATTTCTAAGGTTCTGGAAAAATTATTTTTTATACAAATAATTGAATTTATGGAGAGTTGCAACATACTCAACAAAGGCCAATTTGGCTTTCGTAAGGGAGTGTCCACCGTGGATGCAATCGGTGCTTTGTTGGAGGAGGTGCTAAAAGGTTTCAATGAAGGTAAACACACAATGGCATCGTATTTTGATCTCAGTAAAGCATTTGATTGCGTATCACACGAGATTCTTCTACGTAAACTATTTTTTCTAAATTTTTATCCTACCAGTATACGTCTTATAGGGTCGTATCTAGCCAATAGACGTCAGCGGGTAAAAGTTAATGGCTGTCTATCCGAGGAGGTTAGTACATGTCACGGTGTACCGCAAGGATCAATCTTAGGTCCCTTGCTGTTTCTCATTTATATAAATGATCTTCCACATCATGCGGTTAATGCAAAGTTAATCCTTTACGCGGACGACACTACTTGCTTAAACCAAACAGCTGACATCCATGACCTATTATTGAAAAACAATAATACAAATCTTGAAGTATTGGAGTGGTTTAACACCAATAGATTATCGCTAAACACTGAAAAAACCGAGAAACAGATATTTTCCTTAAGTACAAACATTAAAACTACTTCTTCTACTAAGTTTCTAGGTATACATTTAGATTCCAAATTAAACTGGCATTCCCATGGAAATCATGTCTCCAAAAAACTATGCTCTGCCATTTTTCTCTTAAGAAATCTTATGAATTCTTTACCTCAGCAGAGTGTAAGATCAGCATACTTTGCGTTATTCCATAGCCATATAACGTATGGTATATTAATGTGGGGTCATGCATCAATAATGAATCGGCTATTTTCTCTTCAACGTCGTGCAATCAGGGTGTTGACCAAAGCGTCATATAGAGAAGACTGCCGGCAATTATTTATTAAAATTGGGATACTCACTCTTCCATCCGTCTTTATTATGGAATGTTTAACTTATACTCACAAGCATATAAGTTCATATACCACCCATGCACAAATACACTGTTATTCAACACGAAACAGTAATAAGCTTTATCCTGTTCATCATCGCATACTAAAATCGAGAAGCGCCAGCAACTATTACGGTCCAAAGCTTTATAATCTATTGCCTCAGGCCATCAAGAAACTCTCACTAAAAAATTTCAAAATCAAAATTAAAACATATCTTTTAAATAAGGCTTTTTATAGCGTTGATGAATGTCTGTCCACGAAGTTAATTGATTTTACTATGTGAATGTCCAATAATATTTTATTAAATTATTCTCCAAATTTTAATCTGTTTGAATGTGATTGTATTTTTATATTTTAATAAGTAGCATGTATAAATTTTTTATTTTTTTATTATTTATTATTTAACATTAATGTTGTGATTTCCACTTTTAAATTTTATTAATTGTATTTATTGGTTTTATTTACTGTTAACTTATTTTCGTTTTAAAGTATTGTTTGTATTTTTTATATTATTTCTAAGATATGTTTAATTTAGTTCTAGCTTAATAATAAGTCATTTCTATTATTTTATTTATTTAAATAATTTGCTCTTGATTGGTTTTATTATAAATTGTCTTTGTGTTCATTCAATTAATATTATATTTCATTAATCAATTTTGCAAATGCTTATTGTAATTTTCTCTGACGTATGTAAAACTATTTAGTTCTGGCATTAATAAAGATTATTATTATTAGGTGCAGAATTGAGGAAGTAAGGAGTCTCTTTAACCAAATGGTTGAACTATTCGAAAGTCACAGACTCAATATCGATAATGAAATCAGACTTCTTCGATGCTATATTTTCTGGATATTTTTCTATGGAATGGAGTTATGGACAATAACTAAAGCAATATAAAAAAGATTCGAAGCTTTCAAAATGTAGCTATACATATTGAGGATCTATTGTGCAGACAGAGTGATAATGCAGTGATAAAATGAATGAAGAAGACCTTGGAAGTAATGAAAACAACAAAAAAAGAAAACTAGAATTCGTTGGACAGGTTATGAGAAACGAGACCAAATACTGCCTTCTAAAATATATTCTTTAAGTATATGGTAGAAGAGGACTAGGAAGTATAAGAATATCATATATTAAGAACTTAAGACCATTGATCGCAAAAACTACCACCGAATTATTTAGAGCAGCTGTAAATAAAGTAATCATCCTGGATGGTCGGAAAAAATAGGCACCCAAAAAAGAAGAAGAATAAAAAATGTTGGTTAATTTCATGTGAAAAATTATATAAAAATTGTAGAAATTGATAAAATGAGTATAAAAGGAGCCTGTTCTAAGAGGAGTAAGTTTACTGAGATACGAGCCTCAAAAGTAATATTTTTAATCAAACACGCTTATTCTTCAAACTCACTGAATGCTACCTGTCATGTTTTTTTAATCGAAATTGGTGTGCTTCCCTTTCAAGTTTTTTCTTATGTTATAGCACCAGAAGGTAGTAATAAATACATTGTTTGAATAAATTTTTCATTTATCTATTGGTAAAACATTATTCTATAAAAAGAGAAACCAATCGAGAAAAAACAAACAATGAAACAAATGTGTTATTTTAATTTTTACTTAACAACTCTCCATCAGCTGCAGGAGGTATTGTTTATACATTACAATTAATTAATTACGTTAAGTTATATAATTAAATAGAACTGCTCAGGCTTATGAACATAATCCTGCGAGAGATTTGTCTATCGAAGCCCAATATCAATGGAATCGTTGATGAAGTGCAACAGCGGTTCCTGGATGTGGGTTCCACCTAATATCCTCCATTAGGGTGTGCCCGGCCGCAACTCAATTTTCCACCTAATGAAGCTGTTACTACGCACTCGTAACGTAAATTGCGATCGACTGCAGCTAATAATACTCCGGGTAATTGATAATTCCGCTTAAGCCGAAAGTCCAAACACCATGAAATCCGTTCGACTTGTAAACTTGAAAAGCGTAAGCAGGGACCAATTAACAGCATAGTGTTTAAAGATCCACCTGACGCAACAAAGTCGGCCCATTAGGCTTCCGGAACTGAAATGCGCCATTAGCTCGAGAAGCCCAGCGCGCGCGAAAATCTCGACCCAAATCGCCCTCCCCGGGGTCGCGCGACGACGGTGCAACTGTGCCCCGAGGAATACGCGCGCCTTGTTCCCGGTGACATTCTTGGCGTCCCGACGCGTACGCCTCGGTAATGGGGAGTTATTAGAGTCTCGTGGAACTTGCCAGCGGGGCTAATGGCTTAATTTCATTTCCGAGTTGCCACAGGCACGCGAGAATGCCGACGGCTTAATGTCCCCCCCTTTGCTGAATCTTAGAAGAAATGCATGTCGCTAATAAGGAAAAGTATGATGTTACCATAAAAATAAATTACACTGAGACTAATAAAAAAGGTAATAATAGAATATGGAGAAATATTCTGTATAAGTCTGGTAAATACTTAAAGAAATAAAATTATATACTTAATCTGGTGGCGGAATGTAATAAAAAATGCTACTTTTACTATATAAGCCTTGTATTAATCAATAATTATTATTTATGTGTTACATGAAGTAGTTGTAAATTACATGTTTTAAAGTACAAAATAAACCAATTATTAATTATTTGCATATTATTACCCTCTAATTGGATTCTTCACGTATCTATTTTCCTTGAGAAGTTCTTATTAGTTATTTATGTAATAAGTACGCATAATAAGGCTTAAGTAGGTAATTCGTCGAGTTTGCTAAAAAAATGTTTTCGTCGAATACGCAAAACAGAGTGGAGGTTTTAGATAGCGCGTACAACATTAATGTGGCTTTAAGATAAAGCAGCATTTACTGAAAAATTCTACAATCTAAAGGCCTTGCCGCTCATTAAATTAATCGTATTATAAAGTATATAAAATACAGAGCATAATGGCATTCTGTTTACAAAATGTATTGCCACGTTTCGCCCTTTATTTTACCCTCTAGTGAAACCGTATTTATTAAGGAGGAAGGTTGTTTACTAATAATTCAATAGACCGACTTTGAGTATTCCTCTTTATTCTGCTGTGAGGATATTTTATATAATGTTTATTTAACAATAATATATTTTCATGTAACCTTTTTTACACGTACCCTTTTATCAACATATCAATATGTTTTATTATGATAATTTTAATATTGTATTTAAAAGGTTAATTTATTTCATTTGCCCGGCGCCTCCACCATTAGCGTGCCTTTTTATATTCCGCAATTTCGTGACCTTTTTATTCTCCAAAAGATCAAATCCCGATAAGTCTAGCATCTAATGATCCGATTTGAATTTTTGAAGGGTCACGAATAGCCATTCAAGACGGAGACTGCCGTTTTCACGCTCCGTGAAAGATTCCTTGGCGATTCTCTCGCCTAATTTATTTCCACGCAAACCCACTCGGCCGAATCCTGTCACCGCAATTCAACAAAAGATTTTACACTGGGTTTTATTTGTTGCCACCCTTAGTATAAGAAAATGAACTTCTTTAAGAACCAAATATTCATACTTTAGAACGAAAAACATAAATAATAATACTATTAAAATAAATATTTATATTTAAGTAACAAAATATTATTCCCAATATTTCTAATAGTCTTATATTGAAACCAACATTATCTTCAATAAAATAATAAATTAAATGGAAGCATTGCTAATATATATAAATAATTGTAACGATTTCAGTAACGCACACCCCTAAATGAAGAAAAGCAAACGAGCTGACGAATCGATAATGAATACTTATAAAGCGTAAAAGAAAAATAACGCCTTGGATCGTTTATTCTTTAGGAAACAAAAATAACAAATGCTCATTCATTAACAGCCAGAAGCGAAGCATTAATAAAATACAAATTTCTAAGAGTGAGCTGGATATTTAAGGAAAATAATGATCCATTTTTAAAAGGAAATAAAAAGCTAAGCACGCCCTTTTGACCCATTTCGCAAAAGGAACGGGAGTGGGTAACGTTCCGGCCTTAAAATTGTAATGTGTCTTTAGTGCTAAAAACTGACGATTTCATTAAAATTTCATCTGAGTTTCAATTAATTGCCATGGACATGTTTACGGGCAAAGTAATTTATTATAATTGCCCGTATTTATTCGCATTCTCGCCCTGGCGTTTTCATCGATAATTTTCAATTAGCACTATATAATTAACATCGATTGTCCATCAAATAATGATCAATTCATATTACTCGGTAATCTGTTTTTTAATTTACATTTCAATTTTGGAATAACCCTAAAAGATTTATTAAATATAGTTTCCTATTATTTCACCCTAATTTTTACAAATTAATTTGAAATTTGTAAATTAATTGGTGAAGTACTTGTGGAGGCATTCGCATTGTGATATATTTTTATAAATTAAAAGTTAGAGTTAATATCACACACAATTATATACGTTTTTCGTATTATTTATTTCGATTCGATGTAAATATTTCACAACAAAAAAATGAGTTTAAAGGCCGCGAGATGTATATGTGAACTAAGCACATTCAATATATAAATACCTCAGGTGGAATTTCTCGTTCAGATGACACGAATGAATATATGAGTACATCTAATATAAAAACGTGGATATTAAAAATTATTCTCAAGAAATATTCGGTTTCAAATACCAGCATTCAATCTAGAGTACCCGTTCAGGTGAAAACGCAAAAATAAAATTACGGTAGATAAAATACGAAAGAATTTCAAGTTGTAAAGGGCTTCACCTGCAAACTATCTCTTTGAAAGTTACCTTTGGACAATAATATTAGATATAAACGTGGACAATATCAAAAGTATGCCAGAAATCAGATATTTTACATAAAATACAAGGAAGGCAGTTTTTACCACAAATAATAAAATATAAGGTATTGCCCTTATCATTTGTTTATTAGAGAGTGAATTTATTGAATAAAGAATTAGAACATCTAGTTATTAAAGAATTAATCCACTTATTTGTTCGAATAAAACTTAAATAAATCAATAGGTAGAATAATTCAAAAAACAATCTTATTTCATTAACAGTGGAGGCTTCTATTTCGTTAAACATATTTAATCACAAATTAAACACAATTTTACATAAAATACATTACACAAAACAAAGTGATTATTGTGTTTAATTTTCAACAATCATATGATTAGAAATTGAATTGAAATTGAAATTATCAAAGCAGTAGGGTTCGAAGTAATAATATTCCACTAGCCCTAGAAATTCTAGTTACGTCTATAAATTTTAATGAAACATTAAAGCAAGACGTCCGTCAGTATTTGTGCGTTTGCATTAGTATTCCCATTTGTGTGTGTGTGTGTTCGTGTGTGTGTGAAATTAATTCCAACCGAGATTAATCCTTTATTAACATTATTGTCTTTTACATAATAATCGTGCCGAATAATAATATTTTGGAACTATTCCCATTTAACCCAGAATCCATCCTGCCCTGCCCGCAGCGCATTCCTGCATTATAATTAATGGCAGCGGTGCTGCATTCAACAGTTTCCAACTCGTTGGAAGCCCGTGAATGGGGGAGAATTTGCAAAAAGGGCCGTCATGGATCTGATAATTCCGGGATTAAGCGCGGAAAAACTTCCTCAGGGGGGGCTAACGGAGTTAAATTGGCAACGGATTTATTAACCTCTCGAGTTTTTCACTTTCCACCGTTCCACGCGGAAAAGTGCAAATTAAATTGGACGCGCCGAAAGGTCGGAAATTCTATCCGGCGTTCCTAATCCGACTCATCAAGTGGAATGTTTTAAATGAGCCATCCAATCTTCATTACATTGACATGAACATGAAAAGTAATATTAAAAAAGTTTATGTTGGTGACAGTTACAATGTATTATTTGAAATTATCAGATATAACTGAACAATAATGTCTTATATCACAATTCATTATTGATTATTAATATCTGTTTCGACTATTTATTATTGATAATGACTTATAATTTTAATCTATCTATAACAAACAGTATTATAGGATATAGGAAATCGAGAATATATAATAAACCTACATGTAAATGTAACAAATATATAAAACTAACAAAAGTATTTAAAATACTGAGGGATGGAAAGCAAAACCTGATGACAGGATAAAATAATTGTATCCCATTTTTTCTAGGTACATGTAAAATAATCTGTAAATTATCTCGTACATTACTTGTAACCATTGTATCATTGTGTATTATAACTCTGAAAATAATTATTTAAGAACAACACTCCAGCTCTTGTTCCTCCTGTCTAGACATAACCTTTCGTTATAATTATCCTATTGTAACTGAATGCTTGTCATTGTTTGTACAATCAACATTCAATAATTATATTCCAGAAAATAATCATTACTTTTATAATAGACCCTGTATATAATGTAAGGTGTTACCAACCCAGTAAATATATTTAAAAAGCGTTTATATTTTAAACAAAACATTTTTCAATATTTTATTTAACTTTGTGTTCGAAAGGTATTCTTAACATTGCTTTTACTTGCTCTTTTAAAAAAAATCAATTTTTGTTGTGCTTAAATACCATTTTAACAATTTTTAGAACAAAAAATTATCTGTGCGTATATATTTATTTATGGGCGTTATACCTTAAAGAGCGCTAAAACTAAATTGTGACTTTAAATTAAGGATTTAATTATTTATTTAAAGACCTGAGAAGCCTACCACCAAAAATTAGTATTTGCTAAAGGCTGTGTTTTATTTTTTTCTATTTTCTTTCAAACCCAGAAACCTCTTTAAAAGTTATAGATAGTAGAAACTGGAAAACGTCGTTTATGTTATTACAGTGTACGTATGAAACTAAATACCTAAGAATCAATTACATTATAAGCAAGTAAAATAATCATAATGATGGTTGCGACCGTTACTATGTGGTAATTCATAATGAACAATGAATAAAACACTTACTATGTTTTTAGATAAGGAAGGGGTTGAGTGGAAGAACACTTTGTGAACTCCGCCCGTGCTTCTTTCATCCAAAATATGACGTGTGTTTTTTTAAGATATATAAATTAATAAATAAATAAATCCTCCAAAGTTCTGTTTAGATCTGTTATTTGAAAAAAGGTGTTAATTATTTTCTTACATATTATTCTAAGCGTACTGTGATTTGTCCTATATTATTATTTTTCATCAATTTGTGTATTAAAGTGCCATGTTCGTATAACAAGTACTACGTTAATTATATTATTAATTTTGACACGTATTAATATTTGTTTTTTTTTTTCTTTTTAGGTAATGGAGCCAAATTTCAAGAATATTAAAGTACAAACTCTACTTCTTAACTCAAGCACCAGAAAACCGGTAAACAGAATGTATTATGCAGGTAGGATGCAATTAAAATTTCCTTCAAAAAATTAAAGTAAAGTGATATAGACAAATGAGATGGATACTACAAACATTCTGCGTAAAATTTATCTATACTACTGAAACATGCTCTTCTTTTCGGGCACTGATTTTTCGATTGGTTTGGCCGATGTAAATTTGATCTCTACCCCGCATGGTATGCTGTATACTCCCTGGTTTTCTAGTAGGATGCGGTCTTTGGGGAACGCAGGAGACTCTTGATTTATGTGTCTGGTTTAAAAGTTTCTTATATCGAATGTTAGTAGAATATTACCTATTTTGTCTTTGTCCTTTTATGTATGGCAGGGTTGCATGAGAATTGCATTATTTTTCTTCTTTGTGGCAATTATTATGATTTTTCCTAATGATAGACTCTAGAACGTTGTTTTGCTTGAGTTACAAAGGAAATTCTACAGAAATTATGAACCGCATAGATGTTGAAATTATAAGATTAACCTGCATACAAAAAAACGAAATCACACCCAACCACATATCTTGAGAAATTAACAAAAACAATGATAAAAAAATCGAACTTCAGCGACGAAATAAAAAAGCCATAACTTCTAGGAAGCAATCATCAGTTTGTCCCAAATTATACGACCTACCAAAAATACTCAAAGATGGATACCAATCAAACCAATTGTAAGCGCAATAGGTTCGGCGACAGAACATGTATGTTCCTTAGTAGACTTGGTTCGTACAAATTTGAGCACATCTCTTACAGTCTGCAGGATTGATGGGCCTTATCCGCGAGGAAATAATTCCTTGTACTTAGGCATTGATGCATCTGAATGAATCTCCAATAAAAGACACTTAATGTCGCATTAGAAAGATAAAGATTCAATCGAATACAGCGTAGGCCCACCATTATATATACCAATATATAAACTTTGTTTCAGGGCTTTTTGCCTTTATAGTTTCCCTTCTATCTGTCCCAATCGATCGAGTAGGGCCTTTTGTGGCTATGGTTATCACCGATGTCGGATGTTTAACATTTTGATCCATGTACGTCCCATACGTAGCTGGCTCAAAGAAAAGGCCCTTTATAGCACAGTCATAATGAGGGGTCATCTGGTACCCAAAGTCCGCATAGATCCGATTAAGCTTCCCTTTAGCTATGCTCGGCCCTATGCTGGCCCACCTTGGATTGAGATATTTGTTTCTTTTGTGGTTTCTTTTCCACAAACCAAAATCTTCTAGACATCCACTGACTACAATATGTCAATTCAGATGGTCATTGAATACAACCAAACCTGGCATCGTTACCTCTAGTATAGGCCCTAAGCCACGATATTACAGTCGGGGTAAGGTAGGAACAGGTTGGTGGCACCCTAATCCTCGAAACCTAATAGACAAACAAGGCCAAATTAGGCCGAAGAGTCTGTTTAAAGGGGGTCGACAGAGCATAGTGTGTCTATTTTAGAGAAGCCCCTATTGGATAATGGGTCCCAAAATCTACTGCTAAAAGATCGGTGATAAGATATTGAACCCTCACATTACGATAAGATGCATTTCTTTGTAAGGGAAATGTACACCATAATATTATAAACATAATTGACTTCATGTTTTATGAAAGATCCGCCATGTACATGTGCGGCACAGTCCTGAACAAACTTCCCGAAGAGATCAGAAAATGTACGACTTTAATACAATTTAAAACAAAATTAAAGAAATATTTGATTAAAAATTGCTTTTACAAGTACGCTGATTTCCTGACGAGTTGAATTATTAAATTTATTATTATCGTAAGATCTTTTATAAAACTTTTAATTTGTATCATTTGTACGTAATCTTAATTAACATATTTTAAATTATTTTCTGAATGTATCTATTGCATTGTAAACATGTATTATATGTATTTTAATTAACCTAATTTTATCATATAGACTAATATTATTTTATTTTCATTTACATACTTTTATTTTATATTTTACTGACGTTCGCATCCACTACAAATGTATATTTAGTTCATAATTATATTTATATTTTGTATATGGTGGCTCACGAGAATAAAGAATTGAATTGAATTGAATTTTACCTTGCCTCGAAGCCTATAATGTTATTCTAGAAATGTCTATTCGCTTTTGTTTAAATCAAAGAGAACTCGGGTAATAACCACTAAAAATGTCGTTAATAACTGACAATTGACATTTAGAAACATACACTTAATTGAAAATGGTAGAGTTATTTTATTATTAAGGCCGCAATATTCTAACAAATCTTACATGCAATGTTTAAAGTTATCATTACAATTAATTATTACATAATTTTTATGTAACTGCTATACTTCATATATTTATTTTTCTTCCATATCATATATCTTAATCACAGTACATTATTTAAAATATAAAATGTTTTAATTATAATAATTCTAAGAATATAATTTTATGATTTTCATTAAAAATGAAGACAATGATTCACAATATTGGATTATATTATTATAGTTACCTTTATGTTCGTGGTATAAAATTTCTAAATATTTGGCATAGTTGAAACTAGCGATAATTCAATAATCTCCACAACAACTAAAATATATGTTTCATATACAACAATAATATAAAACGTGTTACGCGAATAAAACTCAGCACATAATGTTGACAATTATCAATGGGAAAAATACAAAGGTGGTGGTGTTGTGTTATCGGTGTTCCTATCGCCTAATGTAATCCCGCCGCAACACAAAAACAAACAACACCAACAGGGTCGGTATTTTAGTAGGGGTGTACGGCCAATTTGTTCGGCACGTATTTTTTTCAGGGCACGCGACTCTGCAATAAATTACCAGCTGAAACGGCACGTCCCCATCTCAATTTGCAACCGACGCCGGGATCAAATTAAAAACCCAAATAAATTTCAAAATCGATGGATCAGACAGAAAATGGCCATTTATTGAAGTAAAAATTGCCAGGGGAGGAATTTATTTGTTGCTTTAGATAAGGAATAAAATATCGAAAACAGGGTAACAACGTTTTTTTACAATAATTGAATAAACGTAATTTTAATGCCAATAAATAGCTTTTTAATATGTGATTTTTAAGTCAAATCTATTATCTATATTATAATAATAGTATGATTAATAAGAATATATTTATTTATTTATTATACTTTAGCTCTCTTGCTAACAAAATATAAATGAATATACAAAAATATAATGTAAAACTTACAAACATTTTGGGTAGAAGAAACTGGGCGGAAGATCTTCTACTCTAACCCATATTTCTGAGAGGCAATGAGCGTCTAAGAATTTTCTTTGTTCTCTTTACCATTACTATTTGAATTTTTTAGGCTTATTGTCCATTTTAGAGATGAAGATTTGACTTTGTCAAAAGTGACATTTTCAGCAGATAAACCATGAGAGGATAGGATATAAATTAGTACACTAAAATCGAATTAATGCATCTTATTAATATTAGTTATACCATATATAAATTACATTTACATGTCTTAATAGATATTCACCATATAGTCAAGAAACAATTTATCGCACCTCTTATAATTTAAATTTTAAAAAACATTCTTTTGAATAGCTTTAGCTACCTTACTATTTTATTATACAAATTACGTTATACTTGCCTCAAGTTACTAACGTTTCAAAATTTTGACTATACAAACTAAATTATTATTATTAAACCCTTATTTTCTCAAAGCTTCTTTCCCTTTGTATCATTATTAATATACTTGTACAAACACGATGCATTACTTTTTTACTTAACCAGTGTTGTATTAATTATAATGTTAATTAAAACGATTGGTTTTGTTTCACACACATACACACTCAAACACATTACATAATTACAAATTATCGAGACCTATTATGAAAATATTATTCTTTATTGAGATTGAATAAAGTTAGCATTAATTAAAATTAATTGAAATGAATTGCATCCAGGCCAACTTTTAATAAAAGCGATGACACTGTTTTCATTTAAATATGCGCACTTAAAAATGCAATACTATTAATAATAAAGCATTCCTTCTATAATGAACACAAAGGTATTTAAAAGTTAACGAAGCTTTAAATAATTCATGTGGACATTGAAACGCGACAAATAACAGCTTTGAGATGCTAAACAAACGTAATTAAATACTCATCTAGGTTACAAAATACATAACTAGAAAAATACGCATTACTCTAAACATTTATTTTTTTTATTAGGTTACATACAATTTGACGAAGCTAATGGAAACAAAATTCCAAGATTTATTACTAAACTCTAAACAAATTTTATGTTAAAATTATATATTTTTCTATGTTATATTTTCTTTGTTAGTTACATCAAATTTATTTATGGGAATAAAATTAACTTTATATTTATATTTTGTAATACTTGTTTATGCATATTACCTTAAATTATAGGGAAAAAGTTAATTCACCGTCCGAATTCATGGATATTTGTGTGTGTCCTTCATTTTCATGTATATGGAATATTAAATATTATAAAATTGACTTGCCTGAATGAATGAAACTTCCCCTCAATCTTTCACCACCCCAAACCGCTATTCCTTCCATCACCGTACCCTTCCTTAAAAAAATTATATTATCAATTTTCTGTGATTCGATAGTAAAAAGGAACAAATATTAATCTTGTTTATTGATAAATATGATACATTTAGAGTAAAATAGTTGCAAATTTTTGAAACATAATAACAGTGATTTGTATCTCATCTTTACACAGACTTTGTGCACCCTTTCTTGTAAAAAATAGAGCCTTCTCGTTTATGTGAAAACTTTAATTGCACTAACACAAATATCGGCGGACTTCAATTTAGAATTTTCAACGTAGGGTTGAGTTCCTGCCAACCTCGGTATGACAAAGACGCTATCAGGAAATAAGTGACCAACTATAAGTCTCCTCCTTGAGCAGTTTTCTCCTCAAAAATCTTCTTACGAGTGGCTTTATGAATATATCGCGGATCTGGTCTGCACTTCTGACGTGTATCGGCAGCACCGTAAGTCCCACATGCTCCCTGATGAAATTCCAGGAGATATCTATGTGTTTTTTGCCATTCACCCCACATTGCACCCGTCATCCAAAAACGGGTGACACTTTTCTTCGTGTAATTAAAACAAGGGTTTGGTGGTTATAGAAATATTATTTGTAATACAATTCTGACAGATCTTTGAAATAATATAAAAATTTATTTAATATGCTTTTATTAACACACGAGAAATACCATTTGGTAGAACCAGTCATAATTTCCTCGCTCCCGAAAGCTAATTTTCTTCGATAAACTTATCGCATTTCCCACTTCGTCCTTTGTGAGACGTATTGATTTCTTGTTTTATTCTTCCAATGAAACGCGTTGCTTAAACACATCGCAGATTTGGGCCCCGGAAAGCACTCCAATGATACAAGCTGAATGTTCAACGAGTTAAGGTACTGAAAAATGCGCTTCACTACTTTCCAGTAACTGTTCTTAGGTCGACTGTCGAATCTGCTCATGTAGTTTATGGGAAAGCTTAGATTTGGTCATGAGATGATGCTCAGATATAAAAGATTTCCCACGGCTTTACTATTTGAATTAGTGTGAAGACGGCGTATGAAAGGCTTCGGCCCACAAATTCGCCTTTAAATTGCCTATATAGATGGCTGACCTTGCGGCTTTCAAGATTGTCCTCATTTCTCTCTTCTCACGCCACGTTCTTTTGCGGTGTGTACGCGCTGGTCTTGCTGTGAAAAATTCCAAATTGGTCTTGAAGTTTTTGCTTAGCGGCATTCTTGATTTCTATCCCGTTGTCTGAATTGATACATTTCACCCTTCTTCCGAACTAGTTTTCAACCAACCTTACAAACGATTCCTCTTCAAGAAGTAGTCGGTCCTTAAATGCGAGTAGTCATCTTTGAATAGCAGGAAGTATCTGGATCCACCGAGGGATGGCGCACTCATTTCTCTCAAGTCGACATGGTGCATGTCGACCAGAGAGATCCAGTATTTCCACGGCGACCTTCGGAGACTTTGTTCTGCTTCCCGTACGAGCATCCCAATCAGACGTAGCCATCCCAATCATCGTAGTAATTGCCATTGTTGGGCTTCAGAATATCCTTGACGTATTTGACATTCTGGTATGTTAGCATCTCGTGCCAATAACGGAGAGAGCATGTCACCAGACATGTGTCTGATTCCTCCTGGCGAATCATAATTCGATAAAGTTGTCCACCTCGTTCTGCTACTCGGACATTCTCTTTCCTGTCACTGGTCTCAAAGATCGATCGATTACTGTCCGCTGACTACATAGCCTTTGTCCACAGTTTATGTCACTGAAATTATGTTAAAAGTTAGTCTGGAGACGTAAAGGACGTTGGTCAGCTCTGCCTTCTGTCAAAGTTTGGTCAAAGGCCTCCAGTTTTACATTCCCTACTCCAATAACTTTCAATTTTGTTGAATCGCCAATGACAATGATACCCTTCTCCTCCAGAGTCTCATCTGAAGGTCATATGTTGAGTTGCCCCACTGTCCAGGAACCAGGAGTCTTTGCTGTCGTTCTTTAGGTTAATGTCCTCGAGCGCAGCTGATGACAGGTTTACAGTGATGAATGCGCGGCGAGTTTTGACATCATCTTTGTTGTTGCGTTTGATCCTTGGCCAAATATCCCTTTTGGTTGCAGTTGTTTCACACGTAGTTAGGTCAGGCTCCCCTTGCAATGTTTCTGGACATGACCCTATTTTCTACATTTGAAGCATTCCACGCACGAGTTTCCCGTTAGATCCGCATTTGGATTTCCCTGCCTTGCTGTACAATTTCAAAAAGAGTGCGTTGCACGTTGAGGTGTCTGTTGCTTGCTCACTCTCGGTAAGTCGATCGTCCTCCAAAATAAGTCTAATAAAAAAGTAAAGTATGCTTTATACAGGCATTAAAAATGTAAAACGATACTACAGAGGATATTAAAAGCAGTATAAATGGTATTTAATCATGAGTTTGATTGGAAGATCCTTCGACGAAGAGAACTCCGCCCGTCTTCCTTTTGACTAAAATTTTATAATATAAATTTTGTATTATTCTGTTAAAAAGGAGTACAAATATGTTAATAAATAAATCTCAGTTGCTCGATTAGCTTGTCGTCTATTCTTCACTTCTTCGCCTACTACAGCCAGATCATCCGCATACTGCTGCACTTGCATACATTTTTCCACGACTGACTTACCACTATTATACCTAAAGCCAAAAAAATGTCTTTCCAGATTTTCAATTGATAAAACTGACTTAGTACCATACAGAATATTTAACTTATCTAACATTAAACCGACAAAGATTTGCGCTTCGAGATCGTTCTTGATCCAAGCTTTAACGCAGTCATCGTTTTCGGCCCCCTGTTACGACCTCGTACAGACCTTTTTATTTGAGGGTTAGGTCAAGTTTAAAACGCCAAAACAATGTCAACTATGTTGACATTTTCGTTCGCATCCTCCGATAAAAATTCTAATTGAGTACATTTTTCAAAGAAAAAACTTAAGTGTTTAAATTGGCAAATAGTTTCCCTACGAATTTCTTGCTAAATTGAACCAATTAGCGCACTCTCACTGATCTTGGTGACAGGCGACTGGAGTTGATCGGCTCGGCAAACGTGTACTAACGACTGCGATCGGTTAACACTTGGGTGCTGACTGACACGGTTGACTACCAATGGACTGGCAATGATCGTCAATTGATGATCCTCTTTCTGACTACAATTCACACACTTCGGATGTCATTGTAAAGGTCTAGGCCCATAACCTGATAAAGAGCAGTCGTCCGAGGGGTCGTAAAAAATAAGCCTTCTCGTTTATGTGAAAGCTTTAATTTTGAATGGGTATTACAAAAGGCGCCTTTTGTGAATTTCGGCAGACGTATGACGATGCTCGATCTAACAATTGCACTGACGCAGATATCGGCAGATTTCAATTTATCACTTTCAACACAGCACATTTAATGGATGACAGCGGTCAAAGAAAGGTGGGGATGCTGCCAACCTCGGCATGACAAAAGAGCTATCAGGAGAAAAGGAGAAACTCTAACTGGCAAATAAGATTATCAAAAGAATATTCCAGCAGGTTGGTGTGAAAGTGCAATAATGATAGCTTATACATAGAACATGTAAATAACAAAGTACTTAAAACTATATACAATACACGGCTCAATTGTATAAATACGATTTATACAAATCAAATCAAGGAACAACACAAACCAAAATACAATAACCACTCAACCTAGTTGGTATAAGAAACCAACCAGGCAGACATGCTTTCACTGAGTAAATTAACAATGAGAGGCAATATATAGGACCCACTATAAAAGTATTGCGCATTTTCTGAAGAAAGTATATTAAATGATCGTACCAGTATAGATATATAAAATTCTTCACAATACTCTCCCCCAGAATCAATACATTCGTGGAAATGTGTCTGACAACTCCTCGACGATAATGTCTCTTAGGAAAGTTGTAATATGCTTTAGAATGTTTTCCACGGACTCCCAATACTTTTCTTTCAGCTCTCTCTTCAATCGGGGAGGAAAAGTCACTGGAGAAGCCAAAGTCAAGTAGATCTAATAATAATGTCAATCAATTTAAAATCAAATGTTCATCTCATCTTCAATCACTCAGAGAGGAACTTGCAGTACGTAAAAGTGGTGAGGAATCTCATATCACTATTCGATGTATTAATGGAACACTAATCATGTAAATTCATCTAAACAACAACATCAAAAAACTAGATAAGATATTTATTTTCATAATTTACGAGGAGTTAGAAAAAAATAAGTAATTTTTCTTAAGATGTTAATGAATCATTCTTCGATATTATAGTAATTATTGAGATATGGCAAGATAGAACTCATAACCCCAGTAATAAATCTAAAGGCCGTAGAGTTTTGATAGTCGTAAAATACATGTAAACGCAAATGTCATTAGCTTAAATAACGTCAAAGTCGAGCAAATATTTCTAATGATTATTTCATGAATGATTTTCTCATTTACCTCGTGGTGAAACATTGTGGAATAATAAGTAATTAATTAAAAACACTTGGTTTGTTTCACTAAATTTTATATTCACTCGACTAGTTTCGCTTTTTACAGCATTTTCAAGAGTAACTATTAGAAGAAAACCGGCGATGTATATATATTCATGTAATAAGTGATTCGAGTTTTGGGGAAGACCAAATCTCTTCGTTGTCGTTAACGATGTGTTTTCCCGCTTTAATTAAATTAATAGGGCAATAATTAATTAATTACTTATTATTATAATGATTATATTTGATAACAAGTCACTATTAGTTGGTTCGGTATATCTACCACCTTATGTCCCGCCAGATAAGATTCAAAAATATTGTCAGTCCGTTGAAGAAATTTGCGTCAATAATTCATTTGATGATTTCGTCTTGTGTAGTGATTATAACATACCTTTAGATAGATGGAGGAATGTTGACTCGTGCGAATTTCACCAGATCCCGACCCTAGCTGCCCTAATTGAAACCATGAATTTCACTAACTTACATCGGAAAAACTATATACCTAATAAGAGAGGGAATTATCTCGACTTTGTATTCAGTGGTGAAACCAATAGTTCATTGGAAGCGGTTGTCATCACCTTGGATACTACATTAATATTGATGTTATTTGTGGTTATAATGAAACTTTCCTATATGATTTCTCGAATGGGCCCTACGGTGGTATCAATTTATTTTTAGTGTCTGTGAATTGGGGAGGGACTAATTAATTCATTTAATAATGTCAATGATGCGGTGAATTGTTTTTGTGTTATAATTTTGGTGTACGACTATGGATATTTACATTACTCATAAAAAAGTACGCGTCATGAAATTTCTTAAATGCTCAATAAAAAAACTGACAAAGCCAGGTAAAACAATATTCGTAGAATAATTAAAACATGTTGAAACCATATACCGTGTCAGTATTTTTTTAAGTCATATAGAGTTTCAACAAGTAGCAGCCTCGTCAATCCAGTATTTCCTAAATGGTTTGATTCTCAACTAATACAATTAATTTATAATAAAATAAGAAGTTCACACTATATTAGATTTTGTATTAATAACTAGTTGTAAATTATTAAATAGAGAATTATGCAGATTAAATTTACATAATTATGAAGTAAATATTTCAAATAATACGATCACGTTTTGGAAATTCGTTAACGAGCAGAAAAAATGAATGGCTTTCCTCTAAAAATGTATTTAAAATGCATTTCGATGACAAAGAGTCTATTGACTTATGAGAAACCGTTGACCTGTTTGGCGAAAATTTTAAAACCGTTTACTCTACGGATACCGCACAAACCGTTAATTCTCAAGCTGAGGGAATTATTGATAGTTCGTATTCGTTTTCTGTTGATTTAATTACAGTTTCAATGTTATTGAAGAATTAAAATATTTTTCGACTTGTGGGCCTGACAATATACCTAGCACTTTTTTGAAACATTATAACTTTGTTATATGCTATCCTTTTAAATTATTATTTAAGGGTTCAATCAGATATGAAATGTTAATTATAGGGGGGTTGTTTATAATTCGTAATTCCTAAACTATTTGATAGTATTCTTCCGAAACAACTGCTTACAAATGGATTGATTATTGATCAACAACATAAATTCATGCCAGGACGTTTAACACTGACCAACCTTATAATATTTCAGTTTTATTTGTTAAATGCGCTGGAACAAGGTAAACAAGTCGATTCGATCTACACTGTTGGAAAAACTTAAAACTTACAACATTAATGAAGGTATTGTTAACTGGATACGTAGTTATCTTACAGACAATTCACAGAAAGTTAAAATTAATGATTGCATTTCACAGGATGTTCACCTCGGACGTTCCTCAAGGTTTGCACATGGGACCCATATTACTTAATTTGTTCTTAAATGACTTCGCAAATGAAATCTCATTTATTGTATTTAGTTGTTAATATGTTACAAAATGATCTTAACAAAGTATTTCAATGGTGCTCTAATAATAAGTTATATTTTAATATCTCCAAATGTAAGTCAATTTCGTTTCATAGAGATTATGTCAGGGTTGATGGTGTATATTCTATTAACCGTGTTGGAGAAAGTTAGTACTCTGCATTGGGGCACCGGCAGTATCACCTTTGGCATTCCTCGCCCGGTGCCCTAACTCCTAATTACTTACCCAACTTCTTAGTGTATCACTTCACATTTCGAACCTAGCCCATTACTGCTCACTACGACCTTTTAGGGCCCTCGCTCCTCATATGTTGTCTGCCATTGAACTTTGTCTGCCGTTTTCACCCATCGTCCCTGTCGCCGTCTCATCATTGCCGTCGCCTTTACCAGGGTCGCATTACGGAAAGCCTGGCAATTCCTGCTACCCGTGTAGTGCCTAGCCTCCCTGCCTAGCTCAGCGCAGGGTAGGCACATCGGGGTCTCCTCTCTGCAATCAACTCTTTGCGTGTCCCTTCTGCCCGCACCTCCTGTACGCGTCCCTATGATCGGGATTTGTGCATGTGGCCGTTAGGTGCCCATAGCCCCTGCATCTATAGCAATTTTGCGGCCTACTAGGCCGTTCCTGCACCACGCAACGCGACCATCCCACGGTGATCCTCCTTCTTTATAGGAGTCTCTTTATCACCTCCATCTCGCTTTCGACTAGAGCAATCTTTAAATCAGGCCCGTATCTCCTAATCCAGACCACTTTAATCTGCTCAGCCTGTGCCCCACTCCGCCACTTTACCAATTATTTCGTACTTTAACCTTGTCCGCACCAACACCTCCGCAATGTCCTTAATCAGCTCTGGTTCCTCTCGCCCATGTTAACCATCAGCTTAACGGGATTAGACGGATTACTGGTGGGTTTAGTTAGTCTGTTACTAGCAGCTTCGATTACAGGTGTGCGGGGGGTCCTTAGCTCCTCTCCCTGCCAATAAGGACCAAGTACTCGTTATGGGTCCCTTAGTTGCTATCCCGATCCTCCTGCGATCTGAGAGAGGTAGCCCATTTTATCAACCTTAGCAACTAATTTATCCAGGTCGTTGTCCCGAGGAATGATCCTATCTACTCTCCCTTCCTCTGTGTCCCAGCCTCCGCACACATATTGCGCCCCACCCCCTCAGTTGCATTATGCATGTCCGCATCTTCCGTCCGGGTCATTATCCTGACCCTACCCGCCGCCGGGTCTTTATCGCCCTCAAACCCCTCAATAGCCCGCACCCTCCGCACCCCTTTCCTTCAATTTTCGTAATTGGGTTTTCGTGGATCAGATGGGCTAGATCCCTCGTGACCTTATCTAGTTGCCCATATTGCCCCAGAAGCCTCACCTGTATTTTTCGTGCATCCTGCATTTGAGCATCTTTCTTTGGAGAAAGCGACTCCTGTCTCCTTGTTTTAGAGCTTGCGGCCTTGGCTTCGTTATACAAGAAACACTAATAACCTATATTCGCTTCCGCCGACCTGAGGACTTCAGTCGATGATTCAGAAGCACTATGCCCTACTCCTGCCACCGTCAGGCTTAAAATCTGCCTCAAGCCCTTGGTCTTGTTAATATCTATACCTAGTGTAGTCATTTTATCACTTTCCTTGCCGCCAATCTTAACCATTGTCTTCGTTTTAGTTTTCCATGAATCTATTTGTATTCCACTCGTCTACTCGGAAGTACATGTCCAGCACGGCAAAGCTGGTATACCGTGGCAAGGCTATTGAAACTGGGTGCGCTAGGTGCCCCATGAGTCCGCAGAGTCAGGACTAAGCTGCTCCTTAGAAATGCATTCATCAGCCATATGCTATCCCACCTTGGATTGAGGTATTTTATTCTAGTGGTTTCCTTCCACCTTGATCCAGGTGGTTAAGCTAAGATCCCCTAGGCCTATGCTGCGAGAAATGTCCACAGACAACGGCAGCAAGCCCAGTATATCAGGACTGCAAGCATCCCTGGCATCGTTTACCATATTGTGCAGGCCCTGCGCCACGACACTACAACTGAGCATGGAGAAGATAAATAAAAGAGTTTTGGCCCCAAGAAACCAAGAAATTGGGGACCGGAAAAGAGCGAGAGTGGCCGAAGAGTTTGTCCAAGTAAGGACGGTAGTTCATAGAAGAAACAAAAGTGATTCGAGTGAAGGGTGGCTCGCACTGCAAGGTTGTTATGACGGAATTTCTTAGCAAAAGACTATCAACTCCCTCAAGCAGAGATCCTTGCGGATTGAATTTTGAGACCGCACCCCGACAACACGGCAAAGTGTATTCCTTCAAGAGGGTATGATTTATAAAAAGAGTAATAATAGATCTGTCTAACTCTGCATTTAAAATATTGTATTGTAGTTTATTTCATTCATAATTTGATGGTCTCCTCGTCAATTAGAGAGTGCTCGATTTTGGGTCTTACTTAAACATCCATGATTCGTCTCCGAATACGGCATAATAATGAAAGTCCGCTTCATTTTATATCAAATTCAACAATTCTGGACAGCGCGGAAAGTTCTATCTGGTATTCCACCAACACTCAGTACAAGTTTCGCCATGAACTGCAAATTTGGACATGTTTAGGGTCAGCGATTTGGTTGATTCCAGAATGAGGTCCCGGCCCTCCTTCAACGACTTCTCTCAGACTGTGACCTTGAAATGTAGTCATCCATGCCGCACCCAAGAAACACACTTTACGCTGAGGCACGAGGATTGCTATTTATGTATTGAGAATTTTATCAAAAACGTTTTTATTGCTTTTCAAAATAATCGTCTTAAAGATCTATACACTTTTGCATGCGATTGAACGACCCTTTACAGCATTTTGTCCAGGAAGAAGATGGTAGCTCTAAAACAAGCGTTTTGAAGGCATTAACCGCTTCTTCGCTTCACTAGGAAGTATTGCATGTGCTTGCTTTGTCTCCGATAAGAAGATAATAATAGGCTAGTTGGTGTGACCCATTAGTAGGCAGGTGACTTCCATGCTGTCACAAAGAGTTTTGCAGCTTTAGGCCTTTACATCATCCGATAGTCATATCATGTCTGCCATCTCGTTGCATTGCATAAACGAAGAAAACATTTTTGCATAATATATGCAGATAGTACAGAGACGATAAAATACTCTGTACAAGTGGATCTTTATTATGACTGGAGAATATACTCTATACAAAATTCGCTATTTATTTTATTAACACATGAACGAGACAAACGGCGAAAATATGATCAACCCCCCTTTGCATATTTCCATTACTCGACGGCAGTTTCACTTGATGCTGAACAGTATTAATGGATATAAAATGCTGCCTGACACTGTTCCAAAGATATTAGAGAAAGGGACGGGGCGGGAGTTTCCGCGCGCCCCGAAAAAATATTCAAATGCAAATTATTACGAGCAGTTTCTTTTTTTATGTCCGTCTGTGGCCGGGACGTCCTCTCGGGCATTAATATCAATTTGGAAGTGTGCGGAAAATGTCGGCGAAAAATTATGACCCCCGGACAGCTGTAACTACACTGAAAAATGTCATGTACATTAAAACGGGCCCGTGTCGTCAAATGGAATTCGTTAGTTTAGCATCCCGCCAGTAAAATTAATGCATAAATAGTGCGAAAGTAACTTTTAATGCTTTGTACAAAAAAAAACATGTTTAATAAAAGTAACGTTATAAACGTTTAATTTAGTTGTTCCAGCACATGCTTGTTTTAATGTAAGTATACTTAATTATTTTAAATGTGTTTACTTTATTTATGTTTATATTATTAAGTAATTTACTAGAACATATAAATATTGCTAAATACTGTACCAATAGTAATAGTAGTAGTAGTAGTAGTAGTCAATAATAATAAAACAAGTCATAACAATAATAAAATATACATCATTCAATTTGTGCCAATAATAAAGCTATGCCAATCTAACTGTTACAGCTCTATGACGCTGCATGCTTATTATTTAAAGCTATCTTATCTATTTCTACAAAATTTCATCAGAGAAAACTTTCGTAGAAATAGATAAAATAGCCTTAAATATTAGGTCACTTTCTGAATTTTTTTTGCTTTTGTCATAGTTGAATAAGGAAAATTCAGTATTATCAGTAATAACGGAACTAAAAACACGTTTCATGTATCTTCGAATGATATCACTAAGGCTAAAAGGTAACCATTTCCTTTTTAAATATTGATTCAACATACTTCCTACTTTATTATTTCCATTTACAAACGATGAGTGTATAAGTAAAAGCACTAAGAGCAACAAGCTACAGATATATACTTTATGTACCATTCACCGTGCAGCTTGGACCACGTCCAAACTCATCATTATTATTGACATTAACTTCAATAACGGACGTCGTCCGTTTATTGTCCACTCGCAGTTCATATACTACATATTAGTGCGGCTACCCTGCCCTAAACTAATATATGACCAGTACCTGGTGCTCGATCCTTGTCCCTGTATATATATTAAGTCAACTCAGCAACTCGTAAACTAAATAAATACTAGCGGAATTATCTGCAATGGGTGATATACGATTTGCAATAAATTCCGTTTAATTTAAACGTCCCTCGACGCCAGGAAATTGTGTCGTTGTAATTATTTGTGTATTTGTGTGCTCGTTTCCCCCATATTAATATTTATGCACGTTGAATTTATCACGGAAAAATAATTGAAATCATAATAACACGTCGAGGTGATTTATTACAGTTAAAATAGTGTAAATACGTACTTTAAGACTATTTGTTTTAAGCCAAATTTATCTGTATTATTTTTTAATATATGAATTTTTTTTTAATGCACCTTGATAATGTTGCAGCTTCGTCTAAAAGAATTTAATTATAAAGACTTTTCACCACAATAATAATATTAAACTCGTATATATTTTAAATAACAAAATATAAATGCTTACTGTACAAGAAACTATTACGGGGGGTCGGGTCTCCAAGTGGAGGTGAAATAATAAAATGTCTTCCAGAATAAACATTCACACTATCCTGGATCAAGTAGAGCAACCTGATCCCTTGAATTTCCAAACATCTGGAAGCACTTTTTAGCCGTGTTTGCACTTAAATATGCGCATACAAATATTAGTTGTTATAAATAATATTAGTGTGCGGACAGGAATTTTACGGGACCGTAGAAATTCCTTGTCTATATATAGTCTTTTAAATTTCATTTTAGTCTGTTATATTCATTTATTTGTGAAGGTTTTTCAATATAGTTTTTGTTTTGTTTTAAATACTTTCTACAGAACCTAAGTCAAAGCCAAGTCCGATAAACTTTCTCTTTTAGGTTTGTCTTTCATATGGTCTTGATTTCACTTCAGTTGGGTCATCAGGAATAATTTGCTAGTAATCAAATATATACGGTGGGAAAGCTTGGCCTCCAGTGTTGAAATGGAAGTCTGCAGTAAAGCCAAACGATTATTTAACAGGCGAGTAAACTTTTGTCATGAATGTTGATGTATCAGTTACCTGCATTTCTTTGAAGACAAAACCACCCCTGCTGTTCAATACACCGTAGATACGACCAACAGCAACTTCTAGATACTAAATTGCACATTGACAAAGCTGGTTCCATAAAACTAGCTTTAGCCGAGAAAAAAACAAGCCTATATGTAACGACGTGTTGTAGTAATTACTTAGCCACAACCACGATGGATAGCATCAGCGTCATAAATCAAATCATAAAAACATTATGATGTTTAATTTATCTGAATCAAATTCCAGCAATTCATCCATTCGTATTGAGCACGACTTGAGCCTAATTAATGATTTGTAATAGGTGATATTCCGCCGCCTTTAAAAATTATTAGAATCGGACGTAAAACGGATTTTCCCCGCCCCGTTAAAATATTTTACAACAATAATTCTATTCCTTCCACTATATTAAAAATTGTAAATAAAATAAGATCTGTTAATTCTCACATTAAAATCAAACGTGACTTAACTGTCAAACAAAGAACGATATTAAAATCTATGGAGTCGGAAGTTGACAAAAGAAAAAAGAATGGTGAACCTAATCTTTCCATAAGATATTTTAATAACGTTCCAAAAATAGTCTCTAAATCTGAATCTCCTCTTCGGCAACCAGCTAGTATTCAAAAAAACTAAGTATTTTCTATCAAAATGTAGGTGGTATTAGAACCAAAATTACAGAACTTATTCATTTCCTTAACGTATGTTCATATGATATTATTATATTTGTTGAAAGTTGGTTAAATAATGATATTTCTGACAGTGAACTACTATGCGATACTTTTATTATCTACAGAGCCGATAGAGGGCCTAAGTCAAGCGATAAATTGCGTGGAGGTGGTGTACTGATTGCCGTAAGAAAAGAATTATTGTCCTTGGAAGTTTCCATATGTACTTTAACGGTTGAACAACTTTTTGTTATTGTTAAATTTTCTAATAAACGTTTCTTAATTGGGGGTGTGTATATTCCTCCGAGTTCGCCGTTGGTGAAATATCAAGAACATTGTCACATCCTCGAATCCATTGTCAATGATTATACAGAAAACGAAATTATTATATGTGGTGATTTTAATATTCTTTCTGCCACCTGGGATAATGACGATATGTGTGTAGGGGGGCACTCTGTATCTTCGGATAGTGCATGTGATGTCATTGCTGAAACCTATAGTTTTTTGAACATGTTTCAATTGAATAATATTCCCAACAGTAGAGGCGTTTTTCTTGATTTAGTTTTTAGCACTAGTGCTAAAATTAATATCCAATGATCCAATGATCTTCTGTGCAAAAATTCTATGCATCATATCGCCTATGATATTGATGTTAACGTTTTAATGGAACAGCGTAATTTAACCATCAATGATAAAATTTACGACTTCAAAAGAGGCAACTATAGTGCTATTAATATTGCTCTTGCTGAAGTGGATTGGGATTTGGTTTTCGTAAATAAAGATCTGGATAGTGCTCTTGAAATGTTTTATATAATATTATCAGATCTGATTGAAATGCATGTTCCGATTAAAACTATCTTTAGTTCGCGATACCCGAAATGGTTTAACAGTGAACTTATAAGTTTAACTAAAGGAAAAAAAACGGGCACACTTATTATATAAACAATCTGGCGATATTAATGACTATGAGAATTTCAGAGTTTTGCGCGAGAAGTGTTCATCCTTAAGTAAATCTCTTTTCAAATCATTTATTGATGAAATTGAAGAGGACATTAAATGCAATCCGAAGAATTTTTGGAGTTTTGTCAAAGGAATGAAGAATTCAACAGGTGTTCCCGCAGCTATGAGTTTTGAAAACAGGATATTCGACAACGGGCACGATATAGCTAACGCTTTTGCTTCATTTTTTTCTTCTTCTTATTGTGTAAATGTGACTAGTATCCCTAAACTAAATTTTATTAATAAGGTTAATTCTTTGTCATGTTTGCATATTAATTTGGAAGACGTGTTTAATGAAATTTTAAAATTGTCTAATAAATTTAATTGTGGTCCGGATGGTATTTCAGGTTACTTCCTTTTTAAATGTGTATATACTCTTTCTAAGCCTATTCACTGGCTATTTGAACAGTCAGTATTTTTAGGTTACTTCCCTCAATATAGGAAAAAATCTTTTATTATTCCTGTTCACAAAAAAGGGGTAAAAAACCTAATTGATAATTATCGTGGTGTTACTGTACAATCTTTTATTCCTAAAATACTAGACAAGCTTATTTCTATACAGCTTCGATACTTAACTCGGAATATCATTGTAGATAATCAACACGGGTTTCTTGATGGTATATCTACTATATCTAATCTTTTATGTTTTGAGAATTTTATATTAAAAAGTTTTTCTGAGCTTAAACAAGTTGATGCTGTATACACTGATTTTGCTAAGGCGTTTGACCGTGTGGACCACAAGATATTAATAGCTAAGTTAAATGCTTATAGATTTTCATCTCAAATAATTAACTGGATATATTCATTTTTATCAAATCGCTCTCAGATTGTTAAACTTAATAGCCACACGTCTTTCGAAATTGATGTATGTTTTGTCGTTCCTCAGGGAACTCATATTGGGCCAGTGTTGTTTTTGTTATTTGTTAATGATTTGTGTGATTCGTTCGAGTACTGTAGTTGTTTTGAACTGCAACATGATTTAAATATTTTATTTGAGTGGTGTTTAAAGAACAATTTATTTTTGAATATATCCAAATGTAATTCAATCTCATTTTCAAAAAAAAAATAGTGTAACTTTCTTTGACTACTCGATTAACCTTGAGCAGTTGGAAAGAGTCTATAGTATTAATGATTTAGGGGTTATGTTCGATTCTAAATTGTCCTTTAAAGATCATATTAATTCTATTGCTAACAAAGCATTTAAAATATTAGGCTTTATTTTTAGAAATAGTTATAGTTTCGGACCTTACGCGCAAAGAACTCTTTATATATGTTTAGTAAGATCAAAGTTAGAATATGCATCTGTAATTTGGTCTCCTCAGTATAACTGTCATATATTAGCACTAGAGAAAGTACAGTGCAAGTTTCTTTTTTATATGTTCCGTAGATTTGATGTTGCTGGTGTTTCAGTTGCCGATTATTCCTTTCTTTGTATTCATTTTAACTTGGATTCCTTGAAATTTCGTAGATTCATTAGATATGTGTTTTCTGCATAAATTAATTTCGGGTAATATTAATTGTTCTGAAATACTGGCGTCATTAAATTTTTCAGTAAGTTCTACTTACATAAATATACGGCGTAAACCGTTATTTAGATTACCAACAGTACGCACTAATTATGATTCAAATAATCCACTTTTTAGATTTATGAGTGTAGCTAATGATTTAAATCATAATAATAATATTGATTTGTTTTGTTCTAGTCTATCTGAGTTTAAATCAGAACTCAAAAGAATTGCATTTCAATTTTGATATATGTTATTGTTAGGTACGATCATATGTTTACTTTTAGTTGTATTTTAATTTTATGTTTCATCATGAATTATGTTATTTCTATTGTAAAAGGTGATTCCGTTTAATAAATATATTATTATTATTATAAATATTGAAATGAACAATACGCAATTTTTTGTTTTCATAAAGGCCACTCTCTTTAGCGGCGTGTTGGAAAGTAGCAACAACCAGAACCCTTTATTACATTAAGGTATTTCATAATTCACAAGAATATTGGGATCAGTACCATCTGGAGCAAAGCGCAAGATTATAGGGCTATTGTGGTCATATTTTTCCTTAAGGTAACGACGTTGCTTGGAGTCAACGCGTAGATTAACTTCACTTCTCCATTGTTAATGTGTTGCGTGACAAGACAACTAACCAAGTTGCTTCTCGATTAATCTCACTAGAATAAGTTTTAATGTCACCACTCTCGGGATTCATCCTGTCAGTTTTTTTTTTTTTTTTTT
The DNA here is from genome assembly GCA_963969525.1 of Ontholestes murinus. NCBI lineage: Eukaryota > Metazoa > Arthropoda > Insecta > Coleoptera > Staphylinidae > Ontholestes > Ontholestes murinus. The sequence goes on along the minus strand of OZ018395.1, from coordinate 26,662,869 downwards.
TCGTGATCACTACATCTCCAATTTCTATGAGCCACTTTCTTGTTATCCATTTAGAGTGAGGAAAATATGTAAGTAAATATTTCTTAACCTAACGTTCTTAAAAAAGTTTTTCATTACTTACTGAATATACTTCTATATGGACAGCCTCTTAACATTAATGTCGAATACATTGGAATCTGCTAAGGCTACGAGAGATTCTCGACAACTCGACAAGTAAGTGTCGTACGAATCGTTAGGCTCGTTAAAGATGGATAATAAATAGGAATTTAGGACTGCAGCCACTATCTGTGTAACAACAATAACACAATTCCTTGAATGAATAAATAATACACATTTTTATTGACAAACTATATACATATTTACATTTAAATAATAAATAATGGATGAAGTGTTAGTGAGTCAGTTCGTCAAAAGGCTATCGGCCAGAGGTCTTTCTGCCTTGTTTTGTCCAGTCATATTGCGTCAGTCGTTAATGCGTAGATAGATGAAACGATGAGATGAAATCAAATATGGTTGAATTAGGATGTTTAAATTTGGGGTTTACACTAGGATTTCTAGAAATACAATATAAGGATAATATGTGAAAGTTGAAAGGATTTTTGGAGAATTTTTCTGATAGGAATCGAAGACGTTCTAGGATGGGGATAACTAAAGTGGTATCATAGAGGAGCTGGTTAGAAGGATTGTGTAAGGGATTAAGAGGATGGCGGAGTTTTGTTAGGGTACGGAGGGATGCTCGCTCGCTAACTTCGATATTGTGGGAGGTTGGATTGCCTTGAATGATAATTTGCAATATGCCATATATACATTTTTAACTGCCAATTCCCAGAATCCACCAAAGTGTTGAGAACGCTAAAGTATGAAATGCCATCTGATTCATTTTAAGGCACGAGCACTATTTAACTTAGGTTTGGTTAATTCTGACTTTAAAAACTGTCCTTTGTTCATTATTTCATTACTTGCATCTGTAAAATTAGTAGTAGTAGTAGTAATTTATTAAGATGTATAAAAATACATAATAATAACAAATTTATATACATTTTTTATTATAATATATAGTACCGTCAAATATAAACTATAACTAAATTATAAACATAATACTAATCCTAAATATTACATTACTTCACTTGCTTTTAATCAGTCTTTTAAACAGAGGTAAGGAATTTGCTTGCTTCCAGGATGCTTTCAGCTCATTGAATTTATTTATTCCCTGGTAAAACAATGAGCGATGGGTTCTTTGTTGCCTTACAAAACTCACATGTGTATCATTCCTACCTCTTCCTCATAGTTATGGATATCAGAATTTCTCCTTATAATACTAGTTGAGTAATTAGGTAACAAATTATTAAAAGGTTTATATATGAAACACATATTCAAAAAATATTAATGTTGGTTAATTGACAAAAACAAGTTTGGTCAGATCATAGATTGAATATTAGTATAGCGGTCACATTGTAATATTAATCGTAAGAATCTATTTTGAAAAACCTGAAATTGGTCTATGAATGATTTATTTACATAGTACATAATTGAATTGACGAGGCGGATACATGATGAAACTCAATAATATATTTAAATAAAACAACACAGTTGGGAGGGTTTCACTTTATTGTAAAGTGAAACCCTCCCAACTGTGTTATTTTATTTCAATATAGTACATAATTGTTAAATAATGCATATACCATAGTTTTGTATACTAGAATTCGGATTTCTTTAAGTGACTGGCATCTTCTATGGAAATTATTGCATTTTGATCTCACATTATCAATTAGTTCCTAACAATGACTTAAATGTAAGTATTATCTATATATAAATTTATTGCTCACTTAACCCGTGGTGAAACATTTTTTAAATATCTTGATTATAAATTAAAAACACTTGGTTTGTTTCACAGAAAATTTATGTTATTATCAACGAGTAAATCCTTGATAATGACATATTGTCGAAACTAGTCGGAGATGAAATAATAAATTTTCTGTGAAACAAACCAAGTGTTTTTAATTTCTAATCAAGATATGTTTATTATCTATTATTAATCCTAGATATCTTATTTTCTGAACATAATCTAAACGTTGTCATAACATTTGTATGTTATTTAAATTAAGGTAGTCATTTCCAATTATCATAACCTAGATTTTGTCAGTGTTTATTATCAACTGATTCTTACTTAGCCATTTCTCAAATCAATTGCTATATTTATATTATTGTCTTCAGATCCAGATCCAGAAGTAAGGTATCGTCTGCAAATAGATTGATAACTTCGAATTCATTTTGACAGATGTCGCCGATGTCATTGATATAAGTATAGAAGAGTAGTTCCCTGTGGTATCACATAATTATTATCGATTTCTTCAGAATAAGCTTCTTCGAGTTTTACAATTTGTTTTCCGGAAGATAAGTAATTTTGTAATCACAAAAGACTAGTTTTCCCAACTCCAATTTCTTTTAGTTTCATTAATAAAATGTCGCCATTTATTGTTTAAGATGCACTTTTAAAATTCACAAATACTGCTTTATTTTTTTTCTCTGGTGCGTTTTTCCACTTATTTACTACTAACTGAATTGAATTTGAATTATAATCCAGATTTATTGGATATCAGAATTCTATTGGTCACTATAAATTTAATGAATCGGTTGTACACACCACGTTCCAGAACTTTTTCCGTAAATGGTATCATGTTAGCAAGGAGATGGTCTTCAGCTTTAATAGGATTTACGTTTTTATGTACTGAAATTATTATTGAAATTTTTCATTTTGGGGCTACTATCTTATTTACTAAAAAATAGTTAACAAGTTCTCTTAGTTTGTCAAATATGAATTTATCTTAAATACCAATATTTAAGATTTTTGCATTAATCTCGTCTGTGGACGGCTTTCTAATTTGTTTATTACTGCTCTTATATTAATATTGTTAACCTGTGATAAATTAAATATTGGTAAGTAAGATTCGTAATTAGAGTAATTATATGTTTGTTGGTTCAGTAAAATAAGCTCAATAATACTGTCTATAACAAATTTATTATACTTAGTATAGTAGCTATTTCTGGTTTATTCGTTTCCACTTCACTGAATAACATTTGTTTGATAGGGATTCTCTGTTTTGTAGTAACTATTTCATTTATGTTTTTCACATTATTTATTTATATATAACCCAACAGCCAAGAAAGACAATTACAGGGCAACTTAAATATTACAATGTATAATTAAAGTAAATTTAGATTGCGTAATTGTAATACAATAACTTAAATTAGTGTGAAATATTTTAAATCAACTTGACAACTGAAATTTTACAACAATAATAGGCAGCCGTTACAGAATAATACAGAGAAGATACAAGAAAACTAAACTTAGTAGTAACATATATTTATTGACAAATTTTGTACATATTTACATTGGAATAATGAAGAATGAATGAGGTGTTAATGTGTTAATTTGTGAAAAGGCTATCGACCAGAGGCCTTTCTGCCTAACTAAACTTATTACATCTAAAAATTTAAAAATAAACCAAGTAAGTATACAATAATTATTCATGACGATACTAAATTTGTACATAACAAATTATTTTGTTTTAATTGTAGTCTTAACCCTGTATCGCTAATATGAAATAAATCTATATTATTACAATACTTATTAACAGTATTATACATTGACAGTACTGTTGAGTTTAAGTGATGGCAGCTATTCGTAGATGGAACATAAAAAAAAACATGATTATGTCTACTATTTAAACGTGGAATGTAGAAGAGAAACTAAGTAGGGATCATTTATTTTATGATTCTTCTATGTTTAAGTGAGGCAATTCCAAATTCAGTTTCCAGTTCGATGGATAACTGTACAGGATAAATATGGTGTTTCCTAAGGTACAAATATTTAAGAAATTTTCTTTGAACCTTATCAATTTCAAGTGCATATGCTTTGTACATAGGGCTCCAAATTATTGAACAATACTCTAGCCTACTGCGTATATATATATATATATATATATATATATATATATATATATATATATATATATATATATATATATATGCGTAAAAAAATAATCATTGGTTTTTCACTGTTAAATATTTTGGTATTTCTAATTATAAAACCCAAAAGCTTGTAGGAATGACTATTAATCATTTTTATGTGATCGTTAAATTTTTTTTCGTTAAAGTTTATTATCAAGTAATACGCCTAAATCCTTAAAATGCTCAACACGGTCTATGGGAATATTAATAATAAGATATGAAAATTCTGTGTTAGTATGTTTTCTGCTTAAAGTCATTATTTTGCATTTACTTATGTTTAGTTGTAAACCATTTAAGGAAGTTAGTTAAATCATTTTGTAATGCAGAGCAGTCGTTTGGTGTATCTATAGGTCTAAAGATCTTTAAGTCATCAGCGTACATTAAGCATTGAGATTTGATACTATTAACAACATCATTAAAAAATAACAGAAATAACAGAGGACCCAAATTTGATCCTTGAGAAACACTACTATTAGATATATAAGTATGTGATCGAAAGCATTTGTACTCCACATAGTTTTTTTATCCTGTTAGATAGCACGTTAACAACTTAATTAGAGAGTCATTACATTCTTTTTTTATTTCCTGGTAATGCCATTTTTTTGCCATGAATAGTATTTACATACATGTTTCTAAGGAAGTATGACTGTATAGACTTGCAGAACATTATCATTAAAAATAGCTACACATTTATCATCACACTAAGTCTATTCTTGTAAATTGTTTCACTAATTTTTGAAAACATGAGTAGTAAAAATGTCAATTAGTTTTATTGAGTATGTACAATTTTGTTACAATTAATTTATGTACACTGTCGACGGTGGCCATTATAGCCTTACTAATGCCCTTGGTACTTTAATTACTATTATGTGACATGGCTCGAAACCTTAGATGTATTTATTTAAATAAGAATCTAATAAATCACATTTCTGAATAATTACATGATTCTGTTCAACTGTTCGGCCACTTTCTCGAAATTTATTTTAATTTAATTTTAGTTTAATTAAATGCGCATAAGGCATGAATATTTTGCTTGGTTTTGTCTTTATACAGTTTCCTTTATTAATAATCCTCGCTATTAAATCTAAAATTTCCGTTACATTATTTTGGACAATGTTGCTTATACTATGAAGAGATTCGACGCTTTACCTTCAAGAGCTAAATTTAAATACCGGTGCTTTGTAAGGCAGCAAGGTCGCAATTTTTATGAATCATCTACTTGAATTATTTTTTAAAACCTATTCAATTCGATCAGTTTCTCAGTAACGTAGAAATACTTAATTTAAGTAATTTGATTTTTAAAGAAGAATTTGGTGGCAGTGATCTATAGTCATGTTTTGAGCCTGTGATAACAAGCCCTTAATTAAATTAACTCGTGAATAATACTCTGATTAGAATATTTCTAATTTATCATTCAAGTTCTCATTTTCATTTGGCAGTTGTATTTTCAAAAAAAACTGGATTATTTAACTTTAAAATTTAAAACACTTTCAGCTTTTCACAGCTTTTCAGACATTTCAAAATAGTTTAATTTTCATGTATCCATTGCGGATAGCTTCTCTAGCAATAATAATGGCAAGAATTAAACGATCCGGTCAATATAAATAATTAATTAATACCGCACGCGATATTTATACCCGTTTCAAGAAGGGCCACATATTGTTGGATGTATCTTTAGATCCTTTGTTTTTCATTTCGCTCCGTAAAGAAACTCTATTTTGATGACCGAAACACAATAGCAAGATTAAAATCATGTTTGTTTTAAATAACCATCTCCTTACAAACAAAAATAATTACTGACTAATGCAAATCTTAAAAATTGTACAAGAAAACATAACCGTGCAAAAGTTAAATATTAAAATGTTTTCCAAACTATTATTATCTATTTATCTATTTTTATCTAGAAAACAAAACGCAATAATCGGTTTCTAACAAACAATAATTTGAATAAATACTAGAATTTTGAATTAGTTACAATACCAAACTAAACCGCAATATAATTCTAAAAATCTTGATTAAAGATCTTGTATCAATAAACTACAAGAGCAGTCTATCAGAAATTGCTTTAGGAAGGGTACTTTTTATTTCAAGAGCGCAATCCTAATCAAATTTACCAATTATTAAATCTTTTAAGTCTTAAGCTTCACATAATTCTTTGGTCGTCACAAAGCTGACAAGTCAAATTCAATTGTTAATGTGGAAGCAGATGAACGTAACGATGTTTGCGACAATATGACCCATTTTAGCTTCTTAGTGTATACCCCAGACTATCGATAGAATTCAGTCCAGTCTTATATTTCCCAGCCACGACATCTTTTTGCTTCCTATTCCTCGTTTTCCTACAATCTTCTAATATATAATATTTATGATTCCGCATGATATGAAGGAGATATGACACTTATCACCTTTTTATTGTAGTTAAAAGTTCGCGATCGCTACCTGCTCGTCATAGAACTTCTTCGTGTGTAACTCGTGATATCAAAGAGATCTTCAGCATTTTATTCATTAATGTTGCTTTAAGCATCCAGCCTTCCATTCATAAGAGGAGCAACGACTATACGTATAATTTTATGAACAGTATCTTAAGATTGAAATCGAATTCAGTGCTGGTAATAACGTTTTTAAATTTCAGGCAATTACCATGAGCATTTTTAATTCTGAATTTAATCTTCAGTATTTAATTCTCTGTGAGTTTCAATGTATTTAAAGTTTTGCATTTTTTCAATTAGAAAGCGTCCCTCCTAATTACCCTGGTCTCGGAAAAAAATAATGAATTTTGTTTGTGTAATATTCATGTTTAGACCCATGCGTTTGATGTTATTGTCTACACTGTTGACTAGTTCTTGGAAATCTTCTACATTTTCAGTACTGTGTCATCTGCATGTCGTATGTTGTTTATCCAAAATGCTCTTTGCCGCTTCCAGAAATATGTTCTCAGAGTATAGGTTAAATAGGAGGGGTGATAGGATTTCAATTTTTACTTAGACTATTTGGTTCTTCCTCACATGTCTTTCTGATCAATGTCCGACTTTTAGGTATTTCGATGAGTTTATGATGTTGCATGCCTTCTCCTAGTCTACAAAGCATAGACATAGTACATAGTACAAGAACTTGTGTTGCAACTAAAGGTTCTCTTGTGACCAGTCCTTGCCTGAAGCCAAACTGTGTATCGCTGATTGCGCTTTCTCATTTCTTATACACTCTTTGATGAATTGATAAAAATAATGTTAATCCCACAGTCAAAACAGAATGTTTAAATATTTTAGAAACCATACTAGCACACAATTACTTTTCCTTTAACAATAAATTTTACTTAGAAAAAGAAGGCCTAGCAATGGGCTCACCCCTTAGTCCCCTATTAGCAGAAATCTTTATGGAACACTTAACTAATATTATCCTCAATTCCCCGTTGGGTAAAAAACACATAAGGTGGTGGTATAGATATGTAGATGATATATTAGCATGCTTCGTAGGTACTGATAGACAAATTTCTAATTTCCTTAATTTTCTTAACTCTCTGCATCCATCAATCAACTTTACTGTAGAAACAGAAACTAACAACACCATTAATTTTTTAGATCTATCCATCTCTAAACTTAATAATGCTCTTACATTCGACATCTTTAGAAAACCTACCTTTACAGACACTATAATTCCTAATAATTCCCGACATCCCTTTAAACATAAAATAGCATCATTTAATTTCTTAATTAATAGAGCTCTCAAGTTACCTTTAAGCCCCGAATCATTTCTCAAAGAAATCAGAATTATAAAACAAATGGCCGAAAATAATGGTTACTCGGCTACTTTAATTGATCAATTATTAAACAAACATAAATTTAAGTTCAAAAATATATATATATATATATACACCACAAAATTTAGAAGACAATAAGCGGTTTCAATGTTTAACTTATTTTGGAATGATTAGCCTCAAGATCAAAAATATATTGGAAAAATGTAACGTTAAAGTAGCATTTAAATGTAATAATAAAATTTCAAACTTAATTTTTAACCCTAAAACTAAAATAGACATAATGAAAAAATCTGGCATTTATAGATTAACTTGCGAATCATGTAAAGGAATTTACATCGGTCAGTCTGGTCGTAATTTTGAAACACGACTTAAAGAAGATGAACGAGCATTTCGATTAAAACATAACAACTCAACTTTTGCTAATCATTTAATAGAAAATAATCATACTTTCGGCAAGAATGTACTTTCAGTAATCCATTTTACGGATAAAGGCCATAAAATGGATTTACTGGAAGCGCTAGAAATTCATAAAGCCAAAATTAATCCCGGTTTTTCCCTTCTTAATGACCAGACTGACCTGATGTACTCTCCTCTTTTCGAAGGCATATAAATAACACCTGTTAATTAATTTTAAGTACTTTATGTTTGATAATGAACAGTGAATGTTCGAAACTATAATCACAGCAATAAATATTTTTTTGTGGTAGAACAAAGTTAAAGTGTTTTAATTATCTTATTAAAATGTACCACCAAGTTAACGCCGACAACATTCAAGAATTCTTTGATGAATGATTTTGAGAAACAATTTTAAAGTATGACTCATGTCGCCAATAAATCTATTTTCCTTGTATCTTTTGACATTTATCTTCTTATGCAAGGGAATGAAGTTTGATAACAACCATTAGGTACATATGTGCCTTTTTCATTGAAAAAATTATGTAATTCCGATGTAATTTCATCTGAGCCTACAACCTTGTTGTTTCATTGCAATATTTATTAACTCTTTTAATTTCATCCTTACTAATTGATGGGCCCGTCAAGTTGTTATCAATTCGAAGTCAATATTGTTATTGTTTGGTACTTCGTCTGTAAAAATATTTGTAACGTATTGTTCCCAAACTTCCTTTCTCTTCAATATCTAGAATTATTTCGTTTTTCTTATTAACTAGAATGGCGAGATTAGATTTTCTGCCAACTCCTGATATGTCTTTAAGTGTGGAAGTCATCATGCAGTGAGCCATTCATTTTTTGCTATTCTAATCCTAGTTCTAATTCGATTTTGTGCCTCTTTATAGTTAGCTTCATCGCCTTGGTTCTTAAGTCTGTGCCCTTTTCTATTAATAGGAGAATTTCTTTCGTCGCCTAGGTTTGTTTTCTGTCTTTATTTTTAAGACCTATTTTATTATTTGGGGTACTTCAAAATATCCTTCATTTTATCTGATAGGCAGGTTATGTCTTATTCTTGTATGTTTCTTGCTATATTATTCTCAATTTTTAAACTGATTTCACGTGCAACTTCCGCTCTTATTTATTCTTTTTTGACCTTCGCAATGTTAATTATGTTTTGTAGATGGCCTGTTTGGTTTTACAAGTTTAGTCATGATGGTGCATATAAGGAGTGAGTGATCAGATGGCATGTCTTCCATTTCTGACTTCCGATTAGACCGATTAGGTCTCAAAACCTTTCGCTTCCTAAATTCGAGTTGAAATCCCCATGATTTTTGCTCATCTATTGCGTCAGTTGTTGGGGCATATACGTGTATGATATTTGGGTTGATAGGTCTGGTTCTTATTAAGGCCATTTTGTCGGATTAAGGAACAGAGTTGGTTAAGTTTTTAAAAGATGTTAAGAGATAAAAAAAATCTGACTCCTCTTGTTTGGATCTAAGCTTGGTTATCAGAATAGTAGAGGCTATCGCCAGTAGTTACGCTCTTCCCTAAACGGGGCGCTACTCTGCTTAGTGTGTCTATGTTAAGCCTCCTGGTCTCTTGACTTAGGTTTGCCGGTATTTATTTATTCTTTAAAACTATTCACTTAAACCATAATACATTAGTTATTTAAGAATAAATACTCGCACCTTTAAAACATTATTAAGTTCATAATGATAAGCAAACATATAAGAATTTCATCATTTCTTTAATTATTCTTTAAGGCAGCATCTGAATACGTTATAAATCCCATTTAGTTAATTAATTAAAGAATTATTTGTTTAAAATTAATTTAATTTGTTGGCGATAAGAGAGAGGTAGAAAATAGCCACAAACCGAAATCGGTTTGATGTTCGCGTTGTAAATTCCGTCCTTTCACAATACATTTCATACAAGTGGAAACGTTACAGAAGTTTACATTTACGTTAATTGTTCTACGGCCAAACACAGTGAATTGTTTTACACAGCATCAATTACTTAGCATTCCTAAATTATTAATGTAATTATAAAATATCAAATATCTGCAGTAAAATGCAAATGTACATTTCATATTTCTGTAACTATATTAAATTTAAATTTTAAATGATCGATAATTTGAAATTATCATTACATGATTTTGTTTAATACAACATATTTAAACAAGTAAACAAGATCATTTCATGAATTATAAATGAAATATCGACAATAAATATTTAAATTTTACTTTATAACCACAATACTAAATCTGCTTAAATTTCAATTTTATGAGAACACGTGAACGAAATTGAACGGAGAATTAATCCCCCAAACTGGAAAACTAAGTATTAAAATTCCACGTGACATGGCCTCCACAAAAACCCCTTTGTGTACGGCAACACCAACCGGAACAAAGGCAACGAATATTTTCCGTCGACACCTCGATCGAACAATAAAAACACAACAATCCCCACGTGAGCTGCATAGATGGAGTCGTTTCAGTTTTGAAATTACAGCAGAGCCCCGGCCAGATTATCCTTTAGTTAATTTTAATTCCTTCGGTCGCGTGCAGGACATCCATCCTCGCGCGTACCTTAATTTGTAATCCCTTCCTAACGGAATTTTAAACATATTTGCCGGAGGGATTTTAGCGCGATGAAACATGGCGGACGGTATTTATGTATATTTTAAGGGATGATGAATCGCCGGTGATTCTCCGCGTTCGGCCTGAATAAATATCATTAATTTTGATTGTACATTTAATAGGGAATGATAAATTCTCGACGATGTGTCGACGCCACTTCTGCCGCCCAATTTTTAAACGGGGAGGAATTGATATATTACCGAATCTGTTGCTCGTAATTGTCGAGAATTAATTGCATTGCGAGCGAATTGGGTGATTAATCTAAACAGGTTACGCTTTTATATACCTATCATTTTAAAAGACTTTTATATTTATTACGTCTTTTTATAGTCTATATTGTCACGGTATTTACATAATTATACATAGTGGACACGTCAGTACTACTAATGATAAATTACAAATTTATATACAAACAAAATAAGACCTTTAATAGGAATTATACGCGCTTTAATAATATAGTAATACCTTGCTTTCATTCATTCGAATATTCTAATTAATAAGCTGTTCTAATATTCATTAAACCATCACTATATCCAGGTTATACGAGCATTTCAAAATAAACACTTTCTAAAAACCACAGTTTTACATTATTACAATGTAAAAAGAATACAGTAACAGTTAAAACAACTACTCCTTGTAAAAATTATGAAATTCAATATGGTGCTTTAGTAGTTATTAGTTGATTCTGAAGTTTTTACATTGTAATAGTGTAAAACTGCGTTGCAAAAACAAACAAAATAATTAATTGTAATTATTACTAAAAATAAAAATTAAATTTAATATTGCACTTGCAAATCCATATTTAATTTACACTTTCTAAAAACTCCAAATAAACGTATTGAAATTTAACTGGCGCAGACGGTAGGATCTTGTTGAAGTACTCTTAGCGAATTAATCTGACTGAAGATCCAAAAACGGACGTTGAATATGCTGCACTTGTCTTCTCAAAACTCAGGAAACCAATCCAGTCTCGTGTTTACTTATCCATTCCACAAAGCTATCGTCAACTCCACGAGCTGGATGTTATTACTCAGATTTCGGTATTGATTTTATGCGATGTGTTATTAGAGGGTCAGGTTTAGCTTCTCAAATAAATTCTAGTCTTACAAACAATGGCTCTACTTAAACCAGATGTTTAAGGTAATCCTAAAATTAATATTCATAGAAGTTTTCCGAAAACTTGTTACATGTTTTAGTAATAGGAATGACCCCAAAGATTTTCAGAATGAATACATTTATTATACCATGCATGAATTATGGTTCTAATATTGAGATACCGTAGTTGTTTCCAAATGTAAAAATAATAAAGCATTATATTCTTTTAAAAATCCAAATTGGAACTCTTTTGAAGTTTTTATGAAACCATTGACACAATCAGCAAATAAAATTTTGGTCAGGCTCTAAATGTGAACCTAATGTTTCTATTAATATAATATAACATTTGATAAGTTTTTCATTTGTTCAGAGATAGACAAATTAAAGAAATGTTTTACAAAATATTTTTAGTCCTTGTTTCTCACCAATTTGTATGGTACTTAAAAAGTTATATGCTACCGATTAACGTAAATGGCGTATTATATTTTATTATCGAATTTTAAAGATGAAACAATTGATACAGTGATAAATATCCCTGATAATAGATGAACGGTTAGGTAAGTTAGATCGCTGTCAGTATTTCACAACATTAAACTTAGTTTCTGGTTTTCAACAGGTTGAAATTGATTTAAGGTATATTCGAGAAACATCTTTCAATATTAAAAATTGTCATTATGAATTTCTAAGAATGCCATTTCGCCTAAAAAATCCACCAGCAACATTCCCAAGAATTATGAATAATGTATGAGAGGAAATCAAAAATACGTAGTCTATATAAATGATATAATCACCTTGAGTGACAGTTTCTAGCAACTTATTTATCGATTAAGTCAGATATTTCAACGTCTACGTAAATCTACTTTTTAAGTTCAACTTAACAATCCTGAGTTTCTACAAACCTATCTAAGACAAATAGTAACTCCTTATTGTGCTAAGCTAAGTCTTTTAAAAAATTAAAGTAAGCCAAATTACTCCATTAAAAAAATACCGAACACATTTTTAGAACTTCAAGGATCTTATCGAAAATTCATAAAATACTTTGCTAAATTTACCAAATATATAACAAAGCAAAAAAAAAGTGCTGTTATTGATATTAATGATTCAGATGATGTTCTTTTAATCTTTGTAAAAACTTCTGAGCAATAAATTAACTCAAAAGTATCCAGATTTTAATACGATGAAGGATAACAACAGACAAAAGTAATTTTGCTTTTAGCAATTTTATCACAAGGTAGTATATGTTCCAATTTACCAGTTAAGTTTAATGATTGCACGATAGAAAATGAAATTTTTGTGGTCGTATGGTCAATAAAATATTTTCGATCATATCTGTTTGGTCAACTTTTCTAAATTGTTTGTGACCATAAGCCTTTTCAATGGCTTGAGTAAAGTTTGACGTTAACTAATTGCAATGCATTTTTTACTCAAGATTTTCGTCATAATTAATTTTGAATTAAACTGTTTACTAAAAGTTTGTTATATGAAAACCATGACGATAGTTATAGCGTAGATATCCAATTCAGAGTTTATTTAATTACTGACAATGACAGAAATAACGTCAGCATACGTAAATATAATTCAAACAAGACAAACAAAATAAAGCGATTTAATTAACATTCTAGTTAATACAAAAATAACAAGGGTTAAATAAAAAATTGATTTATCATAAATATATGTTCAAGACGGAATTTATTATATAATTAACATATATGAATAAAAGCAGCTCAGAAGTGATCCCTGTGGAATAATAATTGTCTCATACGATGATAAGATATTTTGAAATGCAGATCCTTAATATTGGCATATTTAAACTCTTTGTCTACGGTTAGATAAATATGGCATAGTCATAAAGCTTATCTTAGAGAAGTTCAGCGTCCAAGCTATCGAAAGAACACCTTAGATCTATTAAAATACCCACAAGATATTCACCTTACTCTAAGTGTTCAATAATTGAAGCATAAAAGAAGTGTAATGCCCTTATCGTAAAGTATTTTTAGTAACAATGCTAGAATGGTAGTATTAGTACTTATTGAAATATTCAATAAGTTTTTTTAAGAAAAGATGTTAGACAGGATTTTTGGGGTAGATAATGGTGAATCAAAGCGAAATTTTTAATTAGGCATGTGCTATTCAAACACAACGAATTTTTAATAATTTGTTCATATATGAATTCTTCCTTGAAAGTTCTACTACCCGGTTGGGGCCTGAATACTCATCAAGTCTTTTTATGAGGTGCTTGCAGTTGAAATGCTAGTTAACACACGTATCTCACATTGCGATAATAAATTATTTTGGTTTTTGTTTTTTCGCCTGAATCTTCATATTCTATGCCAAATACGTTGAAGTCTTCAGTAAACGATTCGAAATTCGTTAAGCTGGTGTCAAGCCATTCATTGTGGCGGTTATTTATTTATATCTTTACCTTGATACGATTTATAACAATTTTAGTAAGAATATTTGAACTGCACTATTTAAAGGATCTAGCAAATTTAAAATGTGTTATTTGACAAGGAAGTAAATAATTATTTTTTGCACTTGGCACTAAGTAAATGAGCAGACACAAAGTTAAAATAAATAAATAAATCTTGTTTAATGTGCATAAAAAATACAAAGCATTAGGACAAATATAACAAAAAAGGTCTGTAAAAAATGAAATGCACATGGAACTTTAACAATTGTTTCTGACACTACGAGGATTCTGTAGTTTTGAGTGAAGACTAATTACATATTATCTTTTGTTTACCAGTTTCATAAATAGTTTAATATCTTAAAAGAAACGTGTTTCTTTTAATTTAAAGTTGTTTATTGTTAAGTTATTTCATAAAGAATGTCTACTTTTTGAATAACTTTTTTACAACATAATATACAGTTTTCTTGTTACCAGCTAGTTTAACTAAAACATGATCATCATATTTAATTTCTATACAATCAATATTCTCCTGTAAGACTGTGATCCACTCTTCTTTCTGTTCTGCTCCGTGTATGCATATTAATTTCTGTATGGATGTAGGTCTATAATAATTTTATTAGTCAATTGAAAAGTTCATTCTTAAAACTGGACGTCTCTGAAATATTGTCTTTGTTATATTTTGCACTATTTTTGTTCTTCCTATCAGGATGCAATTGTTTGAAATCGTCAATTTCCATATATTTCTGTGTATAGTCGATTCTTCTTCGACGTTGATATCTGTTTGTGGACTTCTTTTAGCTGCAGCTATGGGATACTTTATTCCCTTCTTAAATTAACAAATAATACATAAGATAGGAAGTGCGTCACAGAAAAAAGAAAAACATAATTAAGAATATATATATATATATATACATAAATACTAAACAAAATAATCTTCTATACGGTATAATTCTTTTTCGCATAATAACTTAAATAAATTTAATTTGAACCGTTTAAAATTTTGTTCTGATTTTAAGTTAACAGGTAATTTATTATAGAATAAAATACATCATTTGGAGTGTTATAATTTCAGATGTTTGACTTGATGTGATTGATGTACACAGCTAAATAATAAAAGCTGGACCGCAACGGCATTATCATAACTAGTAGACTGGTAGAAGCTAGTAAATCCAAGAACACTTCGTTTTTTGGTTATTGAGTCTTCTCATTCTCTGTGCCGTATTTTTTTAAATACTCTGCTTCACGCCATGCTAATTTATCTAATGATATCATACATCTGGACAAGATTTAATGGATTAGAAAACATCCAACTACTCATGGCACTATTGTGCCAAACACAATCCGGTATCACTGCTGAAGATTGTGGGAGGTACGAGACTACGAGACAGGAATGTTAACATCACCACGACGTTTTCCTTAGCTAAATGTAAAGCTTAAATTGAGATGTGTGTTTCGTGACTGTCTAAGATAAGAAGGACCAGTTTAATTTGGGTGGAAGTCACATGCCTGATTAAAATATTTTTTTAATTTTATTTATTTTTTGGCATAGGCGTTAACCATTCAACCACTAAAATTAAAATTAAAAATAACACTTCACTGGACCAACCACTTGAATTAGCACTTCGACTACACAATTTGGCGTTCCAATGAGTATGTGTTATTAAAAAAAACACATAGAAAAAGCAACATCAGTAGAATACTGTTATCAATAGTATTGAAACATGATATAATTGTTGCATTAAGTCTTCTCTACCCTGAAATTATAGAATGAAGAAGAACCAAGAAAACTCTTTAGATGATGATTCATTAAATTATTTGCCACGTATGGCTTATTTTACCCTAAAAGAGATGAATATTTGACACTACGCAATTTTATTTGACATAAAATTGTGACTACACAAAATAGACATAGTTGTAGCGCACCAAGATAGTAAGTATCAGTTACAGTTGCTTCTCCAAACAAAAAGAGATTATCTATCGGCATGTTTGCTACTAGCGACCTCTAGCGTATGCTCGTACCAAGAAACAGAGCTGTTTCAGTTGCTCCTTCATTTCATGTATTAATTGTGATTTTAAGTTTTACGTAATAAGTACCACAAAGCATTAAAACCTCGATATTTATTTAGAAACACCCCGTATTGTGTTTATATTTATTGATAAATAAATATTAAAATAAAATTTCAGCAATATAAACAGTGCATATTATTTTAATTTTTTAATATATTTATTTGAAAAGTCTATTTGAGCTGTACCTTGGGATGTCCCAAGGTATAACTATATTAGTTCCAAGGAACAACACATAAAAACAAATGAAAACATGGCTTGTGGAAATCTTTGAGGATAGTTGTATAGCGATCTAACACATCATTAAGTAAAGCACATTTCATAGTGTAAAATATAACGTGTCAATATTTAGTATAAATTGAAAAAGCAAAATTACAAAAATCAGAAAGAGAATTCCTAACATACTAATGATTCCAAAATTGTATTTTACTAACGCCACATTATCTAATGAAAAACTGCATCAGGTTAGTTTGGATGGTCACTTTAAAATGGCACAGCAATTCGGTTTGAGTTGCAGATGTCCTAACGTACAACACCTTCCCCAAAATTATTTAAACTATTGTTAAAATTTTTTACAACTTATATAACTATTCTGTATGTAAGTAAATTAGAAAAGATCTACTGCGAATTGCATTACTAAATTATTACTTTTAAATAAATAACTAATTTTATGTACTTCTTGATTGATTAATAGTAAATAAGGGGCTACGTTTGCAAAGTTCACCGAAGCCTCCTGGTGGTTGTATATAAATTTTTGATAGAATCATATGTCTCGTGATATTTTTATATCGTATTTTTGTGTTTTAAAATATCAAGCTAAAGGTTGATACAAATCAACATTTTGCTTGACATTTAAAACCCAAAAGTACGAAATTGAAATATGTAAAGAAAAGAAAAATTAAGAATGGTAATTACTGGAGACAATAACAATAGAGACAGAAAAACGAGTATGTGGGATTAAAAAAAAGAAAAGCAAAAAGGGCATGGTGGACATTGGAATGATAAGAGCAAATCAAAATCAAGAAAGAAAAATTACAGAAATAACTTAGGTATTGATACCTCCACATCCACATGAATCCAAGCTATGCTCAAAGGTCGCAGGATTACACTGACCATTGGTGATGAGTCGGCAACTGTGTTCGCAATAAAGGGGTGCCCACAAGACTGTGGTCACTAATGGGGACAGCATGACGACACGGTGTCTAAACTTTTTTTGTGTGTAGCCGGGAGGTATACCCACACTAAAAACCACCTCCCCATGTCGCCCAACCACCCCGCGGAACCGCCGTAAGGCATTACTTCACGGGGGTAGGCTGACAGTCAGTGTCCTTACAATACAATCGGTATGTTTTTCTATATGTGAATGTGTGTGTTTGTGCGCATGTGTATTTGCATAAATATGCATGTGTGTGTAGTGTGCAGCTTGGGTACGTGGGATCGCTACTCCCAAATGGCTGTGCACGTCAGCCACCCCTGCGGGAATGGTGTCTAACCGCATGTCACCATCAACAGGGCGAAGAAAGTTTAGCCTTCATCATCATCAACAATGATTGGGACACTTATTGGGTTTTCCAACACAGTTAAATATCTCGGCCCCACACTTGATTAGAAGCCTAACTGGAAAACCCTATGTAGACAACACCACCGCCAAAGCAGTATGGTCCTGCCGTAGACTATTTGGCAAGAAGATATATTGACTTTTCATATCGGTGATAAGACCAATAATCACCTATAGTTCTGTGGTCTGGTGGACAAAGACGGATATCACAACTCAAACAAACCTCAGCAGGGTTCAACGGCTAACATGTCTGCTTATTACAGGGGCTACTTTAGCAATAGAGGCCATGCCAAGCATCACACTTCTGCACCTGCACCTGAAAAGGGAAGATGTATTAGACGCCTTAAGAATAATCCTGACAGATACTCCAAAATATGGACAATTTAATGGGCATCTTAATAAACTCAACACTGTGTACGAAAGAGCAAATTACATGCCCAAAGACCAAACGATTAAAGTGGCCATATATGGCCGCCATGATGTTGAAGCAAAAGTCAGACAGTTACAATGCTCCTTAATAGTTTGGTTCGATTCGGCTTATCGAGGGTTTTGGCCCGATCTCCACCGATATTACAGGCAGAAATCGAGGCCTTGAACACATGTGCCCACGTATGTTTAGAAAGGGGCTACAACAAAACGAGGATATGCATATGCTCGAACAATCAGACTGCATTAAAGGCAACAAAATCACCTACAAATAAGTCTAAATTTGGCTGGGAGTGAAAACTATCCCTAAAGCATCTGGTCAGGAATAAAAGAATTAAAAGCTTTGGGTTCCAAGTCATGCTGGGATCAAAGGCAATGAAGTCGCCGACAGCCTCGCCAAAGTAGGCTCCAAAACTCCATTTGTTGGACCATAACCGTACAGTAGAATAACAAAAGTCCACATTCGGGGGATGATCCAGGAATAAAAAAATACTGTCCACCTGAGGAGCACGCCTGGCTTGCGGCTGGCGAAAAGGTTTATCGCCTTCTCTGCCGTAAGGTCCCTACCGGTTCTCAGATTAGGCAAGGACAACCTAAGGCTCATAAACGGCCTGCAAGCCGGACACTACCGTCTGAAATATCACCTTACTAAGGTTTAAACAGAAGAAACAGAAGCCAACTGCATATTCTGCAACGAAACACAAGAAACAGCAGAGCATCTACTGTGTAAATGCTCTGCCCTATCCCTTCAAAGAGGGAACTACCTCTCATCAGCCGTTTTCAAACCTGACGAACTGGCACACATTAACCCTCAAACTATCGTAAACTACGTAGAAAGTCTAGATATTGATGGACTCTAGTAGGTCAGGGATAATTACAAAAGATCTCTTAAGTCCAGGTAATTTCGAAAAATGATATGTAGTGAAAATCAGAAGACAGTGAAGAATTTGCACACAAGATGGAAGATAATGCAAAAAAATCTGAATATATTCTATAAGACATTAAAGAACCTAAAATAACACAAAATATAAGCATGTAAGAATAAAAGATAAAGTAAGAAAACTACTAATGACGAAGAAAAACAATGAAAAGAACCAATGAACCAACCGAAGAAAGGTAAATCTAATATTGTTGATACTTGAGACTTCAACTTCGTTATACATGTCGAATACATCATAGACGTATCAGAAAAGGAGCAGAAGTAGCAATCAAAATTCTTAATAAGAGAAAGTACTAAAAACATACATAATAACAGAAAGTTTGATTAAATTATTAATTAAATTGAAAGACTGATCATCATAGTGGGGAAAAAAGAAAAATGCCAAAAAATGCTAATGACCATATATTTGTACTGAAGACAATAATCAACCAGATAAATAAAACAGGAATCAAAGTTCATACAATACCTGGACATAAAAAAGGGATTTCACAAAGTGACAAGACGAAAAACTAAGGAAATCTTAAGGAAATTGGAAATTGACCACAAACTGATAAAGGTGACTCATAGTATAAATAAAGAAACAAAAAATATGATAAAAACCAAAAACAACAAATCAAAGGAATTTATAACCAAACAAGTAGTCAGCCAGGCAAACGACATTGCGATAATAGGAACTAGCCAAGAAGAACTCAAGGAAAAACTACTAATATACAAAAAAACTTTAATACAAACTAGAGTTTCTACTTCAGTGAGTTATCTGAGAAAAGTGCGTGGCATCAAACTAATGGGTAAAATGAGGAGCGAAGAAATAAAAGAAAAACTACAAATAAATAGTATAGAGAAATATATAGAAAAGAGACAAATAGGATAATAAGGCAAATAAAATAAGTATTAGAAGCAAGAGAATATGATAAGTAAGAAATAATATGATAAGATGTAATGTAGTATTTTTGAGCTAAATCATTAAAGTTTGATTATTAATGACAATTGGGTCGAACATTTCCGGGACTTGCTTAACGCACTCAACATAACTTTACTTTGCTTTCAAGGCAGATCCTGTTTCTTAGTAAATCATATAATTTAAAATTTAAATTTGTAGAACAACTACTAATGTTTCCCGGGACTATAATCACCCCGTTGGAATGGTTTTCGCGCTCCCGTCTTAAATGCAATTTGAAACTGTCGCCTTCGGTGCCCCATGAGCACTGCGGAATAATTGAATCGAAACGTCGCGCCTTCGAGAAAGAGTGGAACTGCTCCGCGATAGCCAATTAGAGCCGGATTAATTGCCGTTTAATTACGCGTCCCCTTAATGAATGAGCGACGATGTAATTGAATTTAAATTTCGAGGTAAATACACCGCCGAAATCAGGCGGGGTGCGTATTTTACAAAGATGACGACGATCCGACTCATAAAATTTAAGTGTATTTATGAATGTAATTTGGGTCGTAATGGATTCGGTTTAATACTTGTGAGGGTTCAATTTCCGCATCCCGGCGCGTTCGCCAAATATACGCATTTTACTAATTGATTCGCATTTCAACAAAACTGCAAAATTGGCTACAATTTTTAATAAATCATTACCGAATTATATGTCCTAGTAATTGGATTTTTAATTGGATTATTTTCGTCAAAAAAATATGTACATCCCAGGTGTATTAAAACATATGAAATGTTTATAAAACATAAATGAAAATGTAAGCAAATTATTACATTATAAAATCACAATTAAGGCATTTAAATTTAATCAATTCAATTATTTATAACTGACTAAAACTGCTACATGTCACGTCAACGAATATATCATATAAAATATAACTTAATTTATATTTGCTACATCTTATTAAGGTATTTCAATGTAAATAGATTTCTATTACTAATCCTAATTTAATAAAGTCGTCGCGACATTCTCTTTCTATCTTGTTTATTGTATCAGAAATTGCCAATAGACTGCTTTAATAATCGAATTTGCACAAGCAGGGAAATCCAATCCGTTTGAAGTCTATATCATGTTAGTGCTCACTAGTTAGCGTATTAAGAACTTTATAGTAAAGAGGGTTATAATTAGACGTCTAAGATTGAAAGGTCGCGGTCGCTATTGTCTCATTTCATGGTTTGGCTACGTTAATTAAAAAGAATATTAGAATGATTTCGTAACAGTTACGTTATTGCCAGGTAACTTTATTATACCCCGAATGGCACTTGAGGGGTTGGGTAATTATGTTATATAATGTTCGTTAGCTTTCTTTTGTGCCTTTTTTATTAGTTTTCTGCAGTCGCTATTAAAATGATTGCATTGATTGTTTGTTGTTTGGATTTTATATTTATTATTATTATTAATAATCTTTAGATCAATATAATTGTGTATTGCGTATGTATTAAGCGTACATGTTTATATGCGCATGTTATGGTAATAAATTAACGTTTTGTTAGAAAGGCGATTGGTTGCCTTTAGTTCACGCAATATTGGCGTATGCCGCCCACATGAATTAAACCAGCTTCGTTCAAATAATGGTAGGGGGTTTAAAGCCGACTGTTCAAGTTAGTTTGACCGTAAAATCAATTACTACTTGGGGAAAATTCCATATTCTTAATTAACTTTATTAACATTTTATTAGCATTAGATGATTTATTGGCAGCGAAAGGTCTAATTACCTCAATTATAATAGAATTGGCGTTATGTTATAAATTTAATTAACTTAAACTAACTTGAGTTCAATATTACGATTATTATGGTTTAGGGTTTTGATCTTTTATTGCAATAAGTGTGTACACCCACAAAAATATAAATAATATTTTAGTCTTGTAATAATATCATGTCTTTTTAGTGTATGCACATAGATATAAGCATAACATATAATTAAATATTTATCTAAAGGTTGACTAATTTTGTTTTTATAAATAATTTATTGTTATGGCTTGAATAAAAAGAGAATAAAATAATCTTGTGCTTGTCCCTACATCTTCCAACGAACTATGTTATTCGTTAAATAATTTAATTAAATATATTACTTCTTAATACGAAAATGATGATGTTGATGTCAATTATAAATTGGTATTCTGTAATTGATGACGTCCTCCTGAAAATTATTTGAAGGATTAAAAACACTATGATGTAAAGGACAATTTATTTACATTTAAACTCAAACCATGTTCCGTAAACCAATGGTTGATTTGTATCCTCCATATAAAATATATTGAGTTCTGTCAACTAGATAGGAAACTAGACGATGTCCTCACAGATGTTAAATGTTTTTAGTTTCTCTATTATGATCAGATGGGATAAACAATTAAAGGCTTTTGATATGACGTCAGTTTGGATATTGTTGTCCATGTTAACAGAAATGTCCTGGGTCAAATTTAGAAGATTTATGAGCGTAGATCGATTTTTCACAAAACCATGCTCCTTGCTAATCATTTCTGTAGATACCTCAGAATGTATGAAATCTGATAATAGACTTTCGAAAATTTTACTATAGTTGCAAACATTGAGTCGGGACGATAGTTATTAATGCAAGATTTATCGCTATACTTGAATATGGGTACAACTTTTGCTTTTTTCCATATTTTAGGTAAGATTTTGTTTTTAGAATTAAATTAAAAATAACAGTCAACGGCTTTGTAACTATTTCACCTGTATCTTTTATAAATAAATCAGGATTTAAGTTTTATGAACTGACATTGTACCATATCTTCAGTTAGCAAAATGTTTCCCATGATTTTTTTCGTATCAATTTGTAAATTGTTTAATTTAACTCCCTTAGAAAGCGATTTCTGAAAATAGTTGGCAAAGTCCTCAACAATATGATAGTTTCTTCGTTTCGTAAAGTAACAAACCCAATTTGGATTATTCGTAGAATTCCTTTTTGCATTAGTAAATGACCATAATTTCTTGGGGTCTTTATTCAAATTGTTTCCTGTATCTTTAGTAAAGTTCTTATTGGATTGGTTAACATCTATTTTAATTTTCTTCGCTAGTTGTCATAATTTGAAGTTGATGGTGGGTGAGTTCTTTTTACCTCTAATTCGTCGATATTTACGTTCCAGTTTAATATTTTTTAGTAATATCTGTCGTAAACTATTTTGGATAATGATGTGACTTGCCCATAGCTATTTTTGGTACATGGGAGCTTAGACAACTTAAAATAAAATAAAATGGAATAAAATACTTCACAGGCATTTTCTACATTATTACATTTATAAACATTGGATCAGTCTGTTTTATATATTTTATTATATAGCTTTACTAAATTAGCTCTTCTAAAGTTATATTCGCTCACAGTATTTCTCGGTATGAATCTCGTAGCCGTTGACATTGTCAATTCGCAATGTAGTTTCTATCGCTGGATGATACGAATCTTCATTAACCAGAGGATTATTGCACTTTGAAATATGTCTATTTATATTTTCTGATACTAAGATTAGATCCATGCTGTTCGTAATAGTATTGGTTTGATGAAAGTGGTTGAAACCAATAAAATCCAATAATGGCATTAATCGCTATCATTAAAAATGTTGAAAAGTAGTTGATTAAAATCAACCAATAATACAGTGTTATCGCCGTTCCACACAGAAATCAAATTATCGAAGATTATTATTATCTCTTGTGTACATGTTGGCGGAATGTATGTGCAAAATATGTGGCAATATGAACTGCCTAACCATATCCTTTATCCTACTAATTCAATATTAAATACTGGAGAGGTAATTTCAATCGATTCAGTTTTGTATTTCGAATTCACAGCAGTTAAGACACCTCCTCATTTCCTTACACTTCTATCTTTACGGTAAATACTGTAATTTGTGGAAAAGTATTCATATTTTCCAATATTAGAAGTTAGTCATTTTTCCACTAAAGGGATTACGTCATACATACATTTGAAAATGTGACTGATTTGGATATTTATTTTTATTTATTTTTTATCTTAGTTACGAATAATGACCAGTAAAATTTAATTACCATCACAAATATAACATATTAAAAATCAAAAACTAACAACAGTTTCACTAACCCCACCCCAAAATAAGCGTGAGAAAGATCAAAGAAAGAAACGGATGAAAGGTTCGAAATATGTGTTTGAGAATTGGTCGTAATAGTAATAATATGCCAATAGTAGTAGTAGTAGAAGAAGTGTTATGGCTATCGACCACGTGGTCCTTCCGCCATGTGTCATTTTTGTATTTGTGTGTGTGTGTAAATGAGCTTGTTACGTTCAAAGAGCGCCGTCACTCTAAAGCACCATTAATTGTATCCCAATGGTGAATGGTACCGGTCACCCATTCAGCTGCTGATCCGAACTAACGTTGCTGCACTCTCGCTAACGCAGCCGGCGTGTTAATATGTCAATATTTTCAACAAAAGTTGGTTTCAAGTGATCGAATGAAACCGTCTCGCTTGTATTACGACGTAAAATTTTGTAAAATTTATTTAACGATCCAAAACTTGGATCAACTAAGAACTAACTTTGAACAGCAGTCAACCATATCAAGTTGTCTTTCCCTAAAGTAAACGTTTTGTTTGGATGTAACTAGGGAGTTTTAGCGTTGAACGGTAAATGTATTCAGAAAAAAATGCAAATAAATAGTTCTTTTGTCCCATTTCTTAGTCCCAACAATGACAATATTATACGGTCTACCATATTCTGTCCAAGATGAGGGAGCTTCAAACCTTGTTTAATTTGTTTATTAAAGCATCCAACCTATTCGTTGGACTGCGGGCGATATGCCGAAGTAGTCTTATGCAGAATACTTATGCAGAATGTCAGTGAATTAAAGTAAGTTCATCTCAGAATGCATATTGAAACTGGCTTCCATAGTCGCTAGTTATAACAGAAGAAACCCTAAAACCCGAATAACAAATGTGAAGGAAATCATTGCCTACTGAGAGGAAGGAAGTATCAGTAAAGGGTATTGCTTCTGGTCATCTTAGGAAAACGGTAAATATATGTAAGTAACGGTACCTTTGACAATACACGTGAGTGTAGCAAATAGCATTCCTATAATGTCTATGTGTAGAAATTTAAAGCGATCATTCATTACCATTGTTGTAATGGTTACCTTTACTTTTTGCAGAGTTGGACAACTAGCACATCTTTATTACTGCCGAACCACACATAACGATCGCACAATAATTTTTGGGGTAGCGGATATTTCTGATTGTATGAGGTTGTGATAGCCAGAAATAACATTTTGCTGTGGCCATTGTGGAATTACCGGTATCAATTAGTATCCGTTAAGAGCAATTGAGAAAATCTGTTAGTTTTGATTTTAGTTTTGCGTTATTATTTTCAAAGAAGTTAATTCATCCTCTGTTTGCACTTGTTACTTACAGAGTCCTTCGAGACATAATTTACATATACCATAACACGGAATAATCAGTCTGTTACTATTTCTCAAGGTGAGAAACGCTTAGAGTCTTTTAGATAAGGCAACAGAAATAGGGTTTTAGTGAACTATATTTGTATTGAAAACTGAATATCATACGACGGGTCGGTAAGGAGGAGGATAAGTGAGTTTAAATGGAAGATCATTCGTAACAGTGAACTCCGCCCTTCTACATGCAGTCAAAATTATTTGTATATAAATTCCTTTAAAATAGCATCTGCAGTGTAATGCAGGATTGTTAGAATTGGGAAAAAATATCGGCTGTTGGCTCAAAGTATGTTCAATTGATTCAAAGGCTAAACTAAATTTTTGAATTTTTTTTTATTTGTAAAAAAATGTTTAGTTATGGCAATATTGTAGTACAATTTTTAATAAACCGATGATATAAATATATCATACCTAAGAATCTTGAAAGGGCTTTTGGAAATTTGTTTGAGGATAACTTATGATGGCCAAAATCTTCTTGCTAGAAGGTGTAACATCGGCAGATGGTCAAGAAACTCTGTGTGCAAAATACCAAATTTCGTAGAATCGATTTTGATATCAAAATAGTCTAAATCATTAAAACGTGCATGTAAATGGGCAATATATTCCGATGTGTCTTTAGTAATTCTTAAGACACCATTAACATGATAAAACAAAAAGAAAGACCACGCGTCACTATGACAATGAAACTTTGGAACGTGTGTGCAGCATTTTGCAACTCAAAAGGTATACGTAAATATACATAAATCCGATTGACGTAGTTATTACCGTCTTAGATATATAGGAAGGTTCTGTAGGTACTTGATGATATAAAAAAATTCAATTTTAGAAAAAAATTGCATCCATGACAATTATTCGCAAGTATTGAATAAGTGGAAGAGGATAATAATCTGGCTTGGTTATTCGATTGAGTGACCTATAATATCCGCAAAGCCTCCACGATTTATCTGTTTTTGGAAACGATGTAGGTGACTAGAACCAGTTACTCTTCGAGGTTCTGATGACATCTAGGTTTTGAATGTTATTAAGTAAAAGATACAGGATTTAAAAAATACAGGATTGCCCTTGGTAATCGTGTATTTGATTGAAAATACTCCAACTTCTTCCTGTGTAAAAATACATTTATGTTTTAGATAAACAAAATATGCCTTGTTACGTATGATATATTGGTGTGATTGGATATATTCAGAGAAGTAATTTTTATCTTTCCAAAAAAAAAAAATTAAACATCCCATAATCTATAGCTCAGTGACACTAAGTATATTATTTGAAGAAAAAATAGATCTGCATGATACACTCTATTTCAAACCCAACATGTTTCTATGTGCTCGTTTCTGTACATTACATATTTTGTAAAAATTTTGTGATTGGCCCCATTATATTATAACAAACCCAATATGTGAAGCAAAATCGGCATGGTAAAGTATTTTTCTACTCCTATAATGAAATATCATAATTGTAGGTTACTTTTTGATTAAGAAATGTAGTACATTGTATGTTATGTATATATTATATATTCATTGTCATAGCAACCATTGTAGCACTAGTGCTACAATGGTTAAACAACCGAGGGATATTACAATAAAATAGCATTAATAATATAAATATTGAATCAGACTAAACGATTTTTATAATGAATACATGTGAATTTCCTTAATTCAGAAAATAAAGTTGTTCAATTACACGCAAATATTATTCGGACATTATAAAATTTATAACACACATGTGATTTTTGAGTTGACATTTCTGACTTACATTTCTTTTCTAAACAGAGAATTCGATATTTCTTAATATTTTTGAGAATATTTTCCAACCATTTACATTATTCCCATTATTTGTAATAATATTACCAATACATATATTAGATAAATTAGAAATCCTAGTGGGTTCTTTTATTAACAATTTAAGACTATATGAATTAACAAGGATAGTAAACTATATAGATGAACGACTATGTTTGAGTATGTTAATATTAAAATCACCAGGTATATAAAATTTATAATTGCCTATTGATTGAGTATTTAGATGAAATAATTTAACATTCTTTATTAATATATCGGGGTTTGTGGTTTGAGAATTTTCTTTTTATCCAATGAAAAAAATTGGTTTAATATTAAATATTAAATTTGGAGATACCAGTAGGCCACGTTGCAGGATTCATTGCCTTGTTGAGATCTTGTTAGGGCACACTTACTTTGAACGACGAATACTCATTAGGGTGTTTAGCAAAAGATAGAATTTTCGCACTTTACTGTTGTAAACTTCTGCTTGTATTGTATTTTTCAATATCTTCAATTACAAACAAGTACTCCTCGTCTAAAAGCACCGTCAGATATTGGTTCACATAAAATCGAAAAATTTCCGATGGAATAATTTTGATGGCGCATTTAAAAAACAATATCAGCATAAGTCAAAGCAAGCGCTTGACATTTTAATGTGTATATTAAATAAAATATTAATTATTCAAGGATTAACAACTATCCATTTATTTAACTACAACAGAAATTGAATCGATGCAGGTGAAATTGAAAAGTGAGGATTTACACACATCATGATGCAAAATTAATTATTTTTTTATTACCATGACATTGAATAGTTGAAACGCTATTTGTTTAAAAAAAAATGTTTACTCAGTAATTTGTTTCATCGTATTTGATCTTGTACTTTCTTACACAATTATCGCTATCGCCCAACATGTTGTGGTCACCATTCTCAACTAGCTGGAAACGTGCCACTATAAATTGTAATCAATTGCTCCACTGGTATGCCTACTGACATTATATTAGCGTGCTTACAAACCGCCAATTAGTAGGTGCATTAATTCCAAAATGCACGCGACCCCATTTAAATTATAATCTCAGCAAGATGATGAGATAATACGCAAAATGTTGTATATATTTTAGACAAATAATACTTTAAATAAGCACCCATTTCAATTTGGTAAACGTATTATAAATAATACATTTACAAATGTCTTTCGTATAAAAGAAGTGTTTTTTCATATATTAGTTCAAATCAAAATATTTCTCTACTATTTCTTAAACTACTAATTGTTACAACTATATAAAGTCTTCTGACTAAAACCTGTAATGACAATAACGGAAGGCAAGGCTAACAGTATTGGGACGAAATTGAAACACTCACGAAATATCGAAAAATGCACTTTTTACAAAAACTGCAGGTTTCAATTACTAAATAATGTAATATCCCTGTTATCAAATCAACCAACTGCTATAAAACGAGTTGACAACACCTCAGAAAAAGGCGCGCACAATACCAGATGTCAAAACAACAGACCAAACAAAAATTTTATCTTAAAACTCAAATGCGGAGAAGAAAACATAAAACAAAGGGAAAAAACCCTACGAAAAAAACTATTATCTTAGAGGATAAGAATATTGCGATTATCTTTGTAAATTATTTCGAAAATAATTTCACCATGACAGTAAGTAACACATTCAACAATGTCTTCTTTAATGAAGTAAATTTCCGGCATATGTCCTCTAAAAATATCATAACCCCACACACCCCGAATGACGCTATAACAGAAAAAGAAAATTTCACCAGATTATTTAAATGTTATGATAATAACTCTAGTAGTATATTAAAATCCTTTCCTGAAAATATTTACCAATATAATACCTTAATTATGAACCACATTTACTAATTCAAAATTATACCATAGGACTGAAAGCAGGTATTATCACATGTATAATAAAATTACGACAAGATACCCTAGAAGTTTGAAGCTATCGCCCTATTACACTGCTTCCAGTCCTGGATAAGTAAATAGGAACTTCCTTAAAATCTAAACCTATGATACGATGTATTAAATGTTTACATAACCCGTGGTGAAACATTTTATGTTAATTAGAAGGTTAATTAAACATTTGGTTTTGTTTCACTATATCCATTTAGTTTCTTCGAGTTCCGATCCACGTCCATACTTTTATCAATTCTTACATCTTTCCAAAATCAGCCATAGACTTCTTACACACAATTCACAAACGCCTTAGACTCGAAGTTTACTTCTCAAGTGTAATTCCTTAAATATCCCATTGCATCTTCTTAATTTAAGAAACATGATTGTGATGAGCGTTACTATGTGCTATATCATTTTCAAATGTAGGATGAAACAAAACACGATTTTCTATGTTTTTTACCACTGTATATTAATGATTTTACAACATCAATAAATAGTTTAAATAGTTTCGACTATTAATGTTGTAAAATCATTAATATACAGTGGTAGAAAAACGTAGAAAATAGTATTTTATTTCATCCTACACTTCCTAATCTAATTGATAATTTTCTTTTATCCAAACTTCTCCAGTTTGAAATTCGAAACACCTACTCCCAATTATTTATTCTTCCACAAATTATTCTTTGTTTGTGCCATATATAATTAAATTCCTCTTTTCCGTAACCCCATTGCCTATCCTTAGCTATATGCAGGTGACACGGCACTAATAGTCCATGAACCAACCATAAACCGTTTTGCGAAACGGAAAATACCCATAAACCTCAAATCGAATCCCACAAATCCCATCTGCTCGTACCTCCATAAAATAACTAGAACTAATCACACAGTATTTCCTTTTTAATCCTGAAAATACCTCAAATATAACATTTTACTCTTAACTCCTACCCAAATATTTAAGGTAGAGGTCAGGTAAAAGGTACTTCCTAACTCAAAATCAAATTGAGTATTGAATTATTTAATTGCTTTTGCTAATTTATTTTTAATTACACCAACCTAAATTAATTTCTTGTTCCAAATTTGTCATAATATAGTCAGTCACAAATTATTTAACGTACATTCAATCAGTTTTAGTTCATTTTACAGAAAGAAATACGTTCAAACTAGTGTTGCTTTGATAGCCTTGCTATTTTGTAACACGCAAATTACTTTTGTATTATTCAATGTCTGTCGAAGTATTAGCTAGAGAAGTAGTTGTTTCAAAAGTGGTTTGTTTTTGTAGTCTTAATAAGACTCATTTGTTGTAGATTTTACGAAATATTTTCGTGTTTTTTTCTAATTTTTAGTTAATTTTCTACAACGTAAAGGACTTATATATTTTATTATCAAAATCAAGGAATGTCCACAAAAACAGCGGTCCACATGTATAAAACCAAATGTGTATCCCTCGCAATCCCTTGATAATTCCCAAGCCAAAACATTATGTATTTTTGATTAAATATAACGGACCTAATTTTCAACAAAATAACGTAATACAAATGACTATTTTTGTATATTTAACTGAGGTTTGCTTTATCACATTTATCATTAGCTGATTTAGTACTTTTTGACTTCGCAAAAATCTATTTCCATGATTCTGTCGTGTTTCTCCCTATCACACGACCATTTTATTTTAGTTCTCTGATATCCAGCAATACTTTTTAACTACCACTGAAACTATTTGTATGAACAAATGTGTACAACTTTCTTCAAAATTTTTAATTATAAAAACAAATGTTACATGTGAATTATTTTATTCTTCTTCTGGATATGATTATTTTGTTCACGGCTGCTTTGAATAATTCGATGGCACTTTTTGAGAATCATATTCATAAGTTTTTAATTCTATATTCTTCTTCTTCCTGGTCCTCTTTTACTAAAGACTTTCCCATGAAGAACAGATTTTAGAAGGCTGTATTTGGTCTCGTTTCTCATAATGTCGCCAATGTATTCTAGGTTTCTTTACTTGATGATGTTTATTGCTTTCGTTCTATCACTGCATTGTTGGTTACTCTGTCTACCCAAGAGATCTTCAATATTCTCCTGTATAGTCACATTTCAAAAGCATCGAGTCTTCTTTATGTTGCTTCGGTTATTATCCATTCCATAGAAAAGTATCGAGAAAATATAGCATTGAAGAAGTCTGATTTTGATACCGATGCTGAGACTGTTACTTTTGAACAGTTTAACCATTTGGTTAAAGGTAGCTCTTGCTTATTTGATTCTGCACCTAATCTCATGTGAATGCTCCCAATCCTCATTGATCATGGTTGCCAAGTAGACAAACTATGATACCATCTCTATTATGTGTTTTTGATCTTTAATTTGCTTCTTTACTAATTAACATTAATTTAGTTTCAAAAATGCTTATTAATGAGTGCTGGCGTCTTTTATTATGTTTATTTATTTATTTATTTATTACATCTTTGGTGTTTTTTCTTAAAAAACATACAAAAACAAGTTACAAAAAACATACATAAAATTTGGATGAAAGAATCACGGGCGAGTTCACAATAAATTATGGTCTTCCACTCAAATCCCATTAGCACTGCGATGTTGGAAGGTCTGCAAACTTATTCTACATCTGGAAGCTGTTATTTTGTCCACAATGCCGTTGTTTGTCCACTTTTAGGAGGAATTTCTTATTAGTTCTTGTAAGCTGTTCATACTATCGGTGAATATTACAGTATCATCTGCGTATCCAATGTAGTTTAATCGTTCTTCATTCAGCAGGATTTCTATGTCGGCATTCTCAAGGGTTTCTCTGAAAAAATTTTCTGAATAAAGATTAAATATGAGCGGCGAAAGAATGCAACATCGCCTAACGCCTCGAGGAATACTGACTGCATTGGTTTGCTCCAGCATAGGTTTTGGTTAATTCTAAGATCTTTATCATATATTTCTGCGTTTTTCAAGACCTATGCTATAAAGATAAAATAAAATACCTTCCGATAGTCGAAAAAACAGGCAAAAATATCATAGTTGATATCTCTGCAGCGCTGAAATTATACCTGCAGACAATATAGGGCAACCCTTGTACCCACACCCTTCATAAATCCAAACTGTGTGTCTGTTACTCATTCTTCATATTGCTTGTAGATTCTCTGGTGAATTATTTTTAGAAACAACTTTAGCATGTAACCATGAGGCTAATCATTCTATAGTCGCTACTTGTTTCGCTGTTTCTTTGGCAGCATTATAAATTCTGAGATGAGCCATTCTTTCGGGGTATTCCCAGTATTGTAGATGTTATTAAATATGCCTGTTAAGAATTTGGTGAATTGAGTCATGAAGTCTGAAGAATTCTGAATGTATCCCTTCGGGTTCGGGAGCCTTTTTTTCCTTCAGGGTGTTAACGGCGGCTTTGACTCCATCTGTCATGGTATTAGGTCTAGACTCGACTTGGATGCAGGGTGAGATTTTATGTGTTTTTTTACAATTTTCTTTAATGTCTTCTCTATCTAAAATCAGCTCTGATGCATCATTTAGTTCTTCCACAGTTTTTTCTTTTAATTTTTCCGTAACTTTCCTCACCCTCTTATATACATCATCAAATCTGCTTTGTAAAACTTCGATTTCGTGGCATTTTACATCTAATTTTTTTTGTTTGGCCTCTAGAATTTTTATATGTATGTCTTTCTGTATGTCTTTCTGTATGCTTTTGTATGTTGAGGGATTGCTCTTTTGTTTCCTTCGTTCTTTAATAAATAATAAAATTTCTTCTGTCATCCAGGATTTATTTCGTTCCATTTGTCCTTGACATTCATTGTTGTGTCGGTAAGTATCTTTAATTGTTCTTCTGTGTGGAGCCGGGTCATCTCATCTCAATCACCCCCATGATTTCTATACTCAGTCTTTCCAATTCCAACTAAACATTCTGAATTTTCCTAGACTGGGCCATTGTTTTACCATTCTATGAGCATATTTTTTTATGGTATGTATGGTTTTCACTTTATGTTTACTGTTGTTATTCGCTGCCCCCGGAGATCCGATCGAGAAGCTTGGTACTCTGGCCTTATTTGATAAGAAGATATCCATGTGTACTAGGGAACATAATTGAGGTGGTTTCTGGTTGCCTTCCTCAATGCGTAGTAATTACATTACATCCAAACATCCAGGAATAATAGGACGTAATGGAGCTATTTTGTGATATAAAGATCGAGTCAATCCACACACCAACATTGATGATATCACTGCTACCTCTAAACCATGTCCTTCTGTGATCCGTGGGTACAAACACCACTCTTTCGAACATTACTGTATGAGAAAGCCGTGTCGGGGTTGAGAACTTCCCCATCCAGATCCGTCCTCTACAGAGTACTGAAGAATCCCTAAACTATTAAAAATATTATATTGTATGGAAAATATATAGTTAGACATTCTAGTAGATAAGTGCAAAAATGTATCTTTTTAGAATTCCATGTATAAGAAATGCTATAAATATTTTCTGTATTCGTGTAATTTTATTTTTTTATACATATTTCCCAGAGTACTCACATAGTTGCTTTTATGACCTTTTTATGTCTTCGTGTGTCGAACATAAAATGTATTCCACAGAAATACTTTTCTTGAGAATCCAAGGATTTTTGCTTATTACGCAATTAGATTATGACTTTTACTACGCAACAAATTGTATTATATGTATTGCCTGGTGATAAAACGACTTTCGCAATGAAGAATTCAAGCGGAAACATATATATTTTCTAAGTTAAACTTATCCCACCTACAATGTGCGACCCGCTGAAAGTTCCCTACAAACATTTACGTATGGAAACCTGGAGCGTTGATTTTAGCCCCAACCTCGCATTCAAATCAAGTTGCCTGCGCATATATACGTCGCCTTTTAGAAAATACGTAGTACGAATTCACTGTTCATATTTAATAGTTTCGGCAGTAATTACAGTTTGAGTAATTCTGACGCTTGATTATTATTCACAGACGTGTTAATATTTCATGCATCAAAGTTTCTATGTGTAACAAAATAATAATAATAAGTGATTTGGTATAGATAAAAATAACTATATTATATGTTTTCAAAAAACACTTTACACACTTATTAAAGTTATCATATGTGTCTTATTTAATCTTAATTCGTTTTTTTGTATTTTATTGATTAAAATAATTTGTATGCAAATAATGCTACAGATTTATAAAACAAAAGAGTTTATTTTATAATAAAAATTGTGGGATAATATATGAAGTTTATTATTTCACTACGTGCGAATCCCTAAAGATTATCGTTATAAAATGTATGAATCATTGCGTGTTTACACTACCCCAAGTTCTTTGTAAAGTCATGCGGAGGGAATATTATTTCAAATTCCTGTCCCTATGAGCTCGGAAATTATTCCAAGATAACTTTTGCTAATCTTACTGGAATGAAACAATTACACAAGAACACCGGTGATTACAGGATGTTATTCCCCCGGCGCATCCGCCATAACTTTCTATTTCTACTACTGCCATTTGTCGTGATTGTTATTAATGGAAACAAGGGAATTTCCACAGAATTGAATCACGTTAGTGACGGCATTTCAATTGATCCGCAAAAATGTGCTGATGAAAAAAAGGAAAGCCACCCTCATCAGTTGTTGTGTCAGGGAAATGAGACAGGTCAACCGAGGCCTTCGTGACCCCGACAGAAACCCCTTTGTCTGTCGCATTCCCTCGGGATATGTACTCTAGAGGAAGACTTAAGAAGCTGTAAATTATGCACGTCCCACGCTCTTGCAGGGGAAAGAAAATTATTCGCCGACTGCAACAGGATAACATTAGTAATTTTTTGATACTGATGGTATCACACTCGTTTATATAAACTGGAGAAAATATATTCAAAAGAACTGTGTTTTAAATTTAATCTAATGAAAAGTTAACACTCTTTTAATAATAACTTTATATAATTATTAGATAAAATGTTTGTTTTATTGTAAGTTTAAAAAAAATGTTATTTAATAAATATTCAAATTAATAATAGTAGTGTTATTACTTATTATTAAAAAGAGATGTTATCAAAAAAATGTATCTCACATTTGTCTTTAACTACGCAGTATTAACATGTTACAAAATTATAAATATAAGTGAATTAATTCATTTCAACGTAAATTTCAAACATTCGCCGTTATTTTTTTAATTAATATATAATAATAAACTAGTTATATATGTACTCATAAAATACTTTGATTAAGATTTAAGAAGGAAAACAACATCTTATACAGAACTTTATAATAAAAAATCCTAATTTAAAACAAATGAAATACCAGGTTGATTATACAAATATAATACTTTTATTACAAAACTCTCCGGCAGGCTGCTTTTTCCTTTGCCACCGATAAATTCCGGACATATTTAAAGTGTCTGACGGAGCACAATAAACACAAGAAAACTGGGAATACCAAAAAACGTGCGCTCTTCCTCGTACTTTACTGCTTATTGCGGATAGGGCTGAATAAAATTGCCCGTTTAAGTGAAACACGGAGGGATGCAATGGAAATATAAGATGAAAAAACAACTCGGCGAAGATGTCGTCCCCCGTGTTAATACACGGCATGACTTTATTAGCTTTTTCCTTACAGTAATCGACTCGTTTGTTTATTTCGCTAAAAATTTACGCCGACTATAAAAAAATTCAATTCGGCCGAAACAATAAAGAATAATAATATAAATATTTACTGCCACGTTCAAAAGGAATTTATCGAAGTCTGAATATTCGAAATAGCGTTTGTAAATATTGCCGATTTTAATAATGTGTATACACAGGAAAGACATTATAAATAATTAATAGTATAATAAATTTGCTATCCTCTTTAAAACATAGATAAAAGGGACAGTTAATTTGAGTACAGAGAGGGTTTAGGAATAATTAAAGTTATCCTAATGTGCAAACAAAAGCTTAATAGCATCATTTATCTATCGGTATTAATATTTGTATTTATTCTATATAAAATATATAAAATTGATTTATTAT
This sequence comes from Ontholestes murinus, assembly GCA_963969525.1. Lineage (NCBI taxonomy): Eukaryota > Metazoa > Arthropoda > Insecta > Coleoptera > Staphylinidae > Ontholestes > Ontholestes murinus. Next base: position 26,626,507 of record OZ018395.1, on the reverse strand, counting down.
CAACCCTTGTCCTTTCGAAAACTATTAATTAAATATACTTTATATCTGTAAATGTTTATTGTGGAATTACACTATCAGTTATATTGTTTTTGATAAGAGCCAATATGATGTTGAAAGACTTAGGGCATATTTTAAGCAAGATTACATTTGGAATAATCCTTTAAGCTCACTAAAATCACGAAATTATTATTTATTGTAAATTTATGTTCTGCTGAAGATTTGTTCTTATAATCTAAGATTTTATCAACATTGAATCATAATGAAAACATTTAAATATATATTATATTCGAGATAAATATCCTTGAAAAAAAACATAGCTTTTGGAAAAATCCATAATATCTACACTCAACGTTGTAAGTTCTAAAGTAGAAATGAAGGTCATCATTTAAATACTCTAAATTATTAACCTCTAAATGTATATTTAATACCCACATTAAAATGTATTACTAGTTTCTAGATTATGTTCACTATACGTGATAGTAGTTTAATAATTTATTTTAAATTAATTAGTGCAGTTTTACAACTTTATATACTCAAAAATCCTCACTGATATTAGACGAAATTTTGTTTTCATCTAAAAATGTAATGAGTCTATCTACATTACTAGTTACAGAATATTTGAAAGGGTTGGTGAAATCATAAGAGGGCACTTTAGCTTCATTAATAATTTAAAACGTGAAGGAAATTATTGGAGAGTTGGATTTATAAGGGTTAATGTATTACCATAAGGAAATTATAAGTACTGTTAATATCAAACATTGATGGAATTGGGTTAATACGTTTGCTTCATAGTTGAATATAAATTAGTACTTCTATTTATAATAGAACTAATTGCTAATTTGAGCTATATAATATTTCCAATGAACTAATGTTTAAAAAAGAATTATAATTTTAAATTAGCTTTTCTATTAATATAAAATAAATATTAAGTTAAGCAGGGTTTTTATGATTTTAATGAAATTAAGATAAGTGGGGTAAATATTCAGCACAAAATACATTACTATTGTTAATTATTAATATTCAACTATTTTCTTGATCTTTAATCATTTTAAAGAAAAAGTATAAAAATGATAAAATAAACATAAATGACTACTTTACCTAATACTGTATTCATTTACTACATAAATTAAAAAAAATAACATTATTCATGACTTGATTGCCTCCAAGAATTAGTTTAAGCTAGAGTGACAAAAAGTAGCGAAATTTTACCTTAAACAATTTTTCAAACAAACCAGCAATACTTAATGCAATTTTAATTTATTATAATTATTTAAGCAATAATGACTTTAAATAAAATTATTAGCATTGAATACCAATATTTTAGCAACTTCAAATACAATGAGGTTTGTACAAGAAGCTACTTTTGTTTCAAAGGGAGTTGTATTTTGCAGGTGGACCCATTTTTCTTACCCATTTATAAGGAAAAGTTTAGTCTAATGCTCTTTTTTCTCCAATTAGTAGTTCCAAAAGATCATCTTTTTGTTAAATACTTCTAAACGGATTACAAAATGATCAGTACCTAAACATCTGCAACCGACCAAATCCATTCAAATGTTATTCGTAAAACTTAAATAATTTGTTATAAGGGAAGTTCAACTCCCATTTCCTTAGCATCTCCCCCTCAGGAACCTTAGCATGTTTCGGCTATGGGTCTTATCTTTTTCCGAGGTTTTTCCAAAAAGGGTGTATAGGATGTCCTGCGGTATCGTTTTCCACCCGAAAACTTTCTACTACTGTCACTCTGGTAACATATTCTACGACTTTCTTCCGAATACCAATCTAAAAATGTATACGGAATATCTGAACTGTCTTTTCAATATAATTCAATCATTGTAGTACTTCATTCCTTTAATGTTTATGGATAATAAGTTGAAGTCCTTCTGTATCGTTATCAAAAGAATATCTATAGAGAACTTTTTTGATTGAGGCTGTATCTTTTACTTGTTCATTGTGAGACTTCCTCGGGAATATTTGGCTTAAATGTCCCAATGATTTTTTGAGATCTTTGTCTGCCAGTTGTTCCTACCTGTTAATCCCAGGGTCCAGTAGGAGGTCCACAGAGATTAAGTTAAATTCAGAATTTTCTTGTGTTGGTTTGGACAGGAAAGCAGCTTTCAGAGTGGCTTCCGAAAGTATATTCAATGGTGAAGTTAAATAATTGTAGTTAAAGTACCCATTTTGCGTGAAGTCCACTAAGTGAATTGAAAGTCATCAACTAATTTAACAGCTGATGATCAGTGAAAATAATGGCGGAGCTATACTTGATGAGCCTTATACTACGATTTATATTCTATGGTGCTGTAATTTATTTCTGTATGGCCTAGTAGTGGCTTTTTGTCAAAGCGTATGTGCTAACATCTTTTCGTTGTACAAACCAGGCGATCTGATTAGTTGGTCTTATAATTGGGGTAGTAGACAGGGCTCACTTCAGCTTTTTAAAAGCTTCCTGCTGCATCGGTCCTCAATTCCAAATGGCGTACTTTATTGTTAACTCCGTTAACGATTTTTGGGTTTTTGAGAGTTTTCTAAACCAACTGCAGACCTTTACAAATCATAACAGCTGCTTGAAGGTATTTGGTCGGGATTAGGCTACAATCCTTCTGGGTTGATAATGTATCCTAGGAATTTGGTCGTTTTTCCGGTTAATCCTGAGTTGAAATACGGTTAGGTTCTGAATTACCTTTTTTCAGATCTCAGAGGTGTTGTTCCGTAGAGCTGCAGAGGATAAGTAGGTCATCTAAATATACTAATAATCGATAATAATAAGTTATTGGCGCATTCCGAAGTCCAAATGGCATTCTTTTGTATCGATATGGAACGAAAGGTGTACTAAACGCATGTTTATATTTGTCTCTCATTTTTACTTTAATATGTGGTATCTGTATTAGATTTCTTATGTAGGGATTATGGCAATTTCTTTGGTTGCTTCTAATAAGTCGTTCCGTTGAGCGAGTAGGGGTCAGGATTGGTGATGACATTAATTCTACGGTAATCAATGCCTAGGCGGATCTTTCTTTCCGACATCCAGACTCTCACTACTGAAACTATTCTTGTGCTGTCGCACTCTTTATGATGGCATCCACTAGTAGCTAGTGAACCTTTACTTTTAGTTTTTCTGTCTTTTCTTGGGATAGTCGACATGGCGTTTTAGAAATTTGGTCGTCACCTGGGTATACAGGGTGAGTGGGGAGGAGCTCACCAAACTCTAGGAGTGTATTATACACGTGAAAATAATGTAAAAAAACTCATTTGTTCTTATCCGATTTTTATTTGTTTTCAAGTTATAGCATATTAACAAATAAACAAGTTATTATACAAAAAAAATTTCTTAATCATAGCGTTCTTTCAACAAATGTTCAAAAATACCGCCATTGACTTCTAAACATTTTCTGCTTCGTTTACGAAGAGCGTTTGTTGCTCTCCCAATTGATTCATTTCTTTCTTCTTTTATATGGGCTGCAGTATTCTCAATTCGTCTAATTAGTGATTCCCGTGTGTCCACTTTTATTTTGTAGACTTCATTTTTCATCCAGCCCCATAAACAAAAATCTAGTGGTGTGAGGTCTGGAGATCTTGCAGGCCAATTAATAGGACCTCCACGACCAATCCAACGCCCAAATGTTGCTTGACTTGACGAGCGACATGTGCAGGAGCTCCATCGTGCTGATAGTACATCTGCATTCTAATATTTATAGGAACATCTTCTAGCAGGCCTTGTAATTCATTTTGTAAAAAATTGAGGTAGTTGCCTCCTGTGAGACGATTCTCCAAAATGATAGGGCCGATTAAATAACTGTCAACCATACCACACCACACGTTTACAGAAAACCGATGTTGAAAATTGCTTTCGACTGTTGCGTGGGGATTTTCATCAGACCATACATGAGAGTTACGAGTGTTGTTAATGCCATCACGGGTAAATGTAGCTTCATCCGTAAAGAGTATACTCGATACATTACGATGATTATTATTTATCCACCGACAAAATTCCGTACGGTTAGCGTAATCCCCTGGTTGTAGGTGCTGTACTCTCTGAACGTGATAAGGATATAAGCCTTGCTCGTGTAGCGTGTTCATCACTCTTTTTTGTGGAATTGCCAATTGAGTGGCAATTCTCCGTGAGCTAGTAGTTGCATCTTCTTCTACTAGATGCAGAATATTTTCTACTTCTACAAAATCTTGTCGAGTAGCGCGCTCAGATGTTATGTTAGCACTGGGAAGCTTACCAGTCTCGCACAATTTGTTGAAAACCCTAATAAATATGTTTTTATCAGGATGTCTTTGGTGTGGAAAACGTTCACGATATTCTTCAACAGCAGCTGTAGCATTTCCATTACAGAAACCATATACAAACACCATATTTGCATATTCTAAATTTGAATAAGTATGTGGCATTTTGCAACACTAACAATCACATTAATTCGAACTTAAACGTTCAGTTACTGTTCACCGTACACTGACAGTTCATCAAAACGTCAGAATTATCAAATGTTTATAAGCCTCGAACATGGCATACTTTGATAATGTTAAAATTCAGATAGAAGTGGAAAGCTAGATGAACATTTTTAATTACGCCATAACTTGAAAACAAATGACAATCGGATAAGAACAAATGAGTTTTTTTACATTATTTTCACGTGTATAATAGACTCCTAGGGTTTGGTGCGCTCCTCCCGACTCACCCTGTATATGTTACACCGAATTTTTGAAATTGCCTATTTCGTGAAATAAGCAAAAAACAAATTCGTGCAATGCGCAAGTTCGTTACATAATTCACGATTTAGGCAAATAATCTACCAAATTCGTGAAGCAAGGTAAATGGTTGTACTAGTAGTGTTTTTTGAAACTAAACGAAACGTCACTACAGTGGACTTTTGAATAATATAATAGCCGGAACTTACCCATCAAGGTATACATTCTATTTCTAATGTCGATTTAACCAAATACAGATTACTTTGATTATGTTAGGCAATGTCTCAACTTGTTATATTTTTTCACTCGAAATGCACAAGTCGGCAATCAACTACTACAGAAGTAATCATCTGTGGATCGAAGATTACGAGAAGCATGTATTAAAAGTTTCAGAAGAGGATAGTAGCTTAAAAGATTAAGAAAACTTTCAGGTTAGTGTACTTTTCAGGTGTTAAGAAAGTGTCGAAAATTCAGAAAATTATGGCAACCAGAAGAAATGTATTGTCGGTAATCAGTGACATGCATATAGCTTGTGGGCTTAAGGGTGAAAGAAAAACATATAAAAAAAGTTTCAGAGCACTAATATACCAATATCGCTCATAAAATTGTTTATAAAGCAGTATCAGATATGCACGAAAAAGACAAAAAAAAGTTTCAAGCAGGTACAGTTGTCCGCCATATCACCGTTTCTGGCCTTAATCAAAGAGATCAGGTGACGGCGTATATTAATTTTTTTTACATTATAAAGAACAAATAACAAAGTACAGTTTTTTGAGGCCACTTACTTTTAAAGGGCAGTATAAGCATTAAAAGAACTGTTCAGTATATTCTTAAACTTTGGGGCACCACATGTTCTACGGTCAGATATTGGAAGAGAATTTACTGCAGGTGTGATCCAAGAATTGGGGCTTTTATGGCCTGAGTTGGTGCTCATTAATAGTAAGCCAAGATATCCATAAAGTCAAGGTTCTATTGAAAGAAGCAATCAAACAATGAAATATTCTCTAATTGCTTAGATGCGCGACCATAATATTCCCATTGGGCAACTGGTCTACTATTCGTTCAATTGGAATTGAAAACAACGTACAATTAAGCTATAAGAATGTAACTGTATAAATATCTATTTGGATATCCAGCTAAAATGGGCATATGTTCATTAACACTGATATTTTTACTAAAAACAAAGATATAATTGCTGATATTAGTATTAGAATTAATACGGTCGATGCAAGTGATCAAGATCTTATCATACAGCCACATCTGGCCATTGAATGTAGAAAAATTTGCTTCTTCAAACTAGACGAATGGTATAAAAGTCAAAAATAAAATACCACCAAAAAAGGTGATAATATTTTAGTTTGCATTGGTCAGTTTTATACGGGCAAGGAAGACCGTAATAATTTAATTGGCGTTACAATATAAATTCATGATGATAGATATAAAGTGGGGAGAAATCATGGAATCATTGAGAATTAGAGAAAAACAATGTTGCAAAGATGTTCCTCAAGAAGAAAAATCTATTAGGACATTAATTAGTCTTAACTCCGTGTGTAGTGGTCAGGGATACCAAAGGTGCCAATGTAGTCAAAGATGCCAAACCGTAAGTTGCGGGTAATTCTGAAATAAATTCGTTTGTAATTCTGTCTGTCATGGTGGCAGAAGTGGTAAAAAATTTAATTAGTGTTTTGAAGTAAATTTACATCACATATTAGTCAACACTGTTGAATTAAAATTAATATTTAATTCTAAAATGGTCATTATTTTCCTATTTTGATTTAATTTCATAACCATCTATTATTTCTTTAGTAAGTACGATTGTGGCGTATCGAGTTGTCTATTATTAAAATTAAATAAGGTTTCTTATTGTTAAAAAGGTACTTTAATCAAATGCTGAAACATGGTAAATGAAATTCGCAGATCCTAAGAGACTCCATCCTAGATTAAAGGTATTGGCAAAGGATTATTCAATTAATCAAAGTATGGTGCTAATAAATTAATGTCATTGATATTTTAAGATTTCTATACAGTGCCTAATTCATACATTCGGCATATAATTTGCAATTGTTTGTTTATTTCATGAATTTGTCAATTACACGAATTCGGCGTTACATATATAATACTCCATAGCTATTATCGAAAATTATCTCGCTGTCAGAAGCCACAGCAATCAACTACAGCGCTATCCTTATCAATAATGTTTTCCCGAGATTTTGAATACCACAAAGAATTATTAGTAAGAATATATCACAATTCATAACGGCTATAATGCAACAGGTAACACATTGGTTCCAGAGAAACCATAAGTTCATACTAGTTTATCACCCAGCCACAAACCCCAAAAACAACATTTATTTAACACTAGATTTACCAGCTACTTAAACATACCGGTTTCTACCAAAACCTACCAGAATAACTGGTCTATAAGAAAAAATGCTTATTGCTGCTTCTAGTCAGCTGGCTATTTAAGTGGTAATATATTACACTAGCCTTCTGTCTAAAGTTCCTGCGATAATATTCGCAATAAACTAAGCAACACTGGAGTTTTACCAGCCTACCTCACCTTTGAAAGAAGATGTTGAGTGATGTTGAACATGATCTCAGGGAATTATGAGGATCAATATCCACATTCCTGAAATCATGAAAAAGTTGAAAGATCTAATAAACGCATTCTACAGAGCTCAAAAAATCGTAAGTAAAACAGGATTAGCGGATGATCCAAGCTGATAAAGCAAGACAAGTAGTAGAAACATACCAATCTAGAAACTTAGTATTTGTTACATCACATACACTAAGCCAAGCTACTAAAACAAAGACCACGCAGGTCGTCCAAGCCGAGATGGTGAATACATTATTTTCATTTTGCATCACAGAAATATCCAAGGAAACTACTAGCTGCGTAGATGCTTGGATACTTGAAAATCGATATAGTGGGGACATCCGTATACCCCATCCGAAAAAGGAAGAAACTAGAACTCATAGCTGATACATTCTAAGGATCGTGAGAAGGAGATTGTTAGATGAAAGAGAATTACACAGCTTATTAACATGCATTATTTTGTAGGCAGGAAGTTTGCAAGTTTGTCCGACTCTGAGTTGTGTAACGAAGATATTTCTCGTGACTATATAGACCAGATGGTAATGATCTATTTAACTGGTATTTTCTAACAATATTATCATGTGTAAATTTTGCAAAAATTTCATAGCGTTAGTTTGCAAGGAGGTGTTTTTTAGATTAAAGAAATTTCTAATCGCCTTAAACGAAACCAATTCACCATTTTACACTACTATCAGGCATGAACTAGAGAGTAGCAAGAACGTCAAGAAGGAGGAACTGAAGGACAAAGAAAATCACCATTTTCTACATATGGCAACAAGAGACCGATTTAAACGGTTTACCACATCATGTGTTACTTCTAACGGCTCAATATCCTCAGCAGCGTTTGGAATTGTGAAGGTTGCGAACACTCTGTTACCTAGAGTGGTATAGAATGCTGTTTATTTATGAATATTCTATTTCGGGTTGCCTGATGACCGTATGAGAATCAGATGAAGTCGTTTAGGACGTCGCAATATTGAATTTTCTGTTGAGGGATTATCACATGGGGTGCTAGAACTTATATAAGTAGGTCTAGTTTGGTATTCATAATAGGCAATATGAACACCAGGCGATATGTAGATGAGGTGACAGAACCTTATATTCGTAAATTACTTCAGCAGTTAGAAAACCCATTTTTACAGCAATACAATACCCGTCTCCATATAGCAAAAGTTTGTGTAGATCGATTTGCGTAGGATAATTTTAATGTCTTGCCATGGCCATCCCATTCTAATGATCTTTTGCCCATTGTACATGCATGGGACATTATGGCGAGAAGACTAAATAACATACATTATCCTCGACAGATGCTTCAATCTCCTTAGAATGAATTTCAGGTTGCTTAGGATACAATAACTTAAGAGATTATCAACTACCTAGTAGAATCGATACCACAAAGAGTAAGGGTGAATCCATCCATTATTAGTAAGGAATAGGTTTATTTTTGTTCGTTCTATTTTATTTTTTTAAAATTGTTACCTTTAAATAGTTAAACGTCTGCACCAAGTTGAGTCAAAAAATTCATGTCCATGTCATTGAGTTAATTTAAGAGTTTATATTATATTAATTCTTACTAAAAGCAGCTCCATTCGAGCCTCTCTCAGCTACCTGCAAATGAAATTCGGTTGTGCCTTTAAGAGTTTCCGTTACTTATAAAACATTTCTTTAATCGATTCCACCCTTAATTACGACGCCAACGCAATGCTCCCCGGCCGGCGAGGTCCTCATAAATCCGCATTTTATTCTTTCGTAAACTCGACACCAGTTCCCTATTTATATGTAAACTGCAGCAGGCACTGAGCCCTTTATTACACTTCAACGCTTTTCAAATATACTCCTTTCGTATCATTTTTTTTCGCCCTCGCGAAGCAAAAGAGAACTTCGGGTCGCAATTTACTTTTATTTACTCGCGCCGTACTTGTATTTGCAGGCTGCCTCAACAATGTACTTGATTTACTATTTAAATAGAGACTCAAATAAATCGCGGTTTTCGGATAGAAATAAGAAATCAACTGTGATAAGAAATCCATTTTGTTTTATTTATAACTTCTTCCAGAAATTTAAATATTTAAAATTTTAATGCTCATATTATTTATATAGAATATTCTCAACCCTATTATTTTTAGACTATTTAACTAAGTATATACATTTTCATTAGTAATAATGTGTATAAGGATTTAGGAGCGATATTTAGATCTAGTATATAACATAAATCACAATGAACAAGGCTTCGAACACAAGAAAAAAAAAATGATTACTATTTTTAATAGAGCAAAAAACTTAAAAAAAAGAAGACATCACAAGTTCGTGTTGTAACGTGATGATAATCTTTGCAACACCAAATCGTGATATTTACGTAGCTACCAATATCGTGTAAATCAGCCTTTTCTGGGCATTATCTAAATCTATCTCTATTTTGAAAGTTTTTAACCATTTTTCTTATCCACACTAAATATATTTTATTTACCTTCTATTAAACTTTTGCATACTTATAAACTAATTAACTTTGTTTTTTTTTCCAACCAGTAGATATTATATATTGATATTGAAAGTAATATTTAAGCCTCATTAAAATTCATTTATGTAAAAGAAAAGCTTTTTACAAACAAGCAAGCTTTCTTTTGTGAATATCCGAAAAAATAATTAAAGATGCAAATTTATAATAATGAGATAAAACATAATTATTCCAGTGTATCCTTCTGTACAGGTTTTTTTTTAATGCGGTATTTATCATGTAACATATCTGATCTTATGGGCATGTTTTTATGGCCCATTAAGCTTATCAATAATATGATTATAGGAGTGAACGGGGTAAATACATTTTTAATTAAAAACACGGAGTATAATTAATTCCTAAAATCAACCAAAACATGGAACTTTTTAATAAATTTCAATTTTCACGCTGGCTTAAGTTCTGTTTAAAATAATTTAGCGTTTATATCTGTTTATTTTAAATATATTTATTTTCCATGTACGATGAAAATTGAATTATTTAATTATTTTTTTTAAATATTTTAATATTAATTATTAAAAGAAGTTCGGTTCTGTATTCGTTGGGCACAGATTTTTCTTAGTGGTATCAAAGGACGTGAAATAATTCGCCGCCGGAGGGCTTTCGGCACTGGTCCAGAATTCCGGGCCGAGGATTCCAGAATATTTAGCCGGAAATTCGCAAAAGGGACCTCCGCCGGGGAAAAATGGTCTTAACGAAGATTCCGCAGACAGGTCGGTTTTACGTTTTGTTTCGGGGTGCAACAAGTGAAGCGTTTTCGGGCTTTACGGGCGGAGTGATGAAAGCGGATGTTTTTTGTTTTTTGTTTGCTTAGGATTGGAATATTCCTCCGTCCTGCCCTCGCGGTATCATCGATCATAGAGCTGCCGGATTTATTTCCGCTCCGGAAGCATGAAGTTTATGTTTATCGGGTGCACCCAAGTTCTAGGCTCCTGAGTGGGAAGTTTTGATGGATTTCATGGCAGCGACCGTATTTTTTCATTCCGAGATAGGAAAGGAGTCGGTAATTCCATTCCTTAAGCCGTTAGTGTGGCTATATTAGGTATTAAACTTTCTCTTGATGAACCGTCAGAAATCTAATCAACCGAAGTTCATTATGCCATTCCGGAGTATATCACGTTCCTCCACAAAGTTGTATAGTTATAAATTTGTGTAATTAAAACACGCCAAATTGATTAATTAATTTTACAACGAAATGGCTTACATTGACATATATTTTTAAATATTGATAAGTGAGTCATATCAATTGTAAATAAATTGTATGCTTTCCTAGTTCGTAAATGTATTGCAAGCGCAATACTCTTAATATTTATTAATAAGTTACTGAATTATTTTTCATGATTGAAAATTAAAATATAATATATACAATACTTGATATATACAAGTTACCTGTCGTCCACAAAAGACTATTCATTGGTTATTATAAATTAATCTCATTGTTTAATTATGCCTATTCATATATTATGTTTAGTCGCTTATTTTATGCTTATCTATGTGCGGAGTCATTTCCGCCAGATGTTCTAATGCTTAGCTGTTAGTTTTATATTATATAAATAGGAGTAGCATTAAGCCATTCGAGTCATTATTATTCAAGCCGTTGCCCACGCCAGTCGGCATTATTGTCAGTCATCATTTAAATGTAGTAATTAATTGTAACCAGTCTAAATCCAAATCGCTTAATGTATCATAGAATTCGGAAATAAACAGTTGTTAAAAATTCAAAGTTCGACCACGAAAATATAACCTACATATAAACCTACATACATGCAATTATTTTTATATTATAATACACAAGTAATGCACAGAATCTATATAATATTGAAAATTTTGCAATTTTTAATAGTTTCAATATCTCTAAAAATTAAAAATTTGTGTACCGTTTGTGGATTATTATTACTGAATATTAAAAACAGCAGCGACCAACAGTACGATTCTTACGGTACACCAGAAGGAACATGAATTGAATGAGATGTCAAAATTCTAATTTATAAAAAAACAAATCCATTCTATGACAAATACACGAAATCATAAAAACGATATTTTCATTTCATGATTGACGCAGTCAAAGGCATTTTTGAAGTCTGTACAGATTGCATCAATGGGGTGTTTTAACTCTAAGATGTTAACTAGAGAGATTTTGTACGAAATAAAGTTGTTTTTGTAGATCGATCTGTACAAAAACAATGTTGTTTTTCGTTATTGATATTTTTACATACAAATGAGCTGGCATTTATACCAAAATAAATGTATAAAATAATTTTGAAATAACCGATTGGATTGAGTTCCACGATAATTCTTAAAATCATATCTGTCGCCTGATTAAAATACCGCTGTTATAAAACTGTTATAGATATTAAGGGATATATTTAGTTTTACTAAAGATTAGAAAAGGATAAATATTGGAACAGTTAAAGAATAAACGCAATTTAATAGAATGTTGGAAGGTATGTCATCATGGCCAGTGCTGTTGTTAAATTTCAAATGTAATCAAATATTTCCGATTGAGTAACATTAAATGGCATCATAAGTAATTGAGGAGGTTGATGGCTTGTGTTGTTATAGACAGTAAAAAAATAATCGGCACATAAAATAGCGTGTCAAAATCCAACGCCCCTCCTAAAATTGTCATAATGCATCAAATTAGGATATTAAGTTCGTAGCTCTTATAAAGATCCAAAAATATTCTGGATCATGCATGATCACTGAACTCACTAACTCTATATATAATGGTCATATAAATTGTTTCTTAAAGTTATTTCGAGATTGTTTATACACTTTATGAGCATCCTTTTTTCATTTAACCCTCTGTGTCCCGAATTTTAGTTTTAAATCCCAAAAAAATGAAGGGTACTAAAAATCAAAAATTATAAACCTATATAAGCAAATTAAAAAAAAAATCGTTTGAACAATTTTATTGCAATATGTGACTTTCAGGTAACAATAATAATAATAATCATGATTTATTGGTATCAGAAACTACAAAAAAGTTTTACACAAATCAAACTTGTAGAAGCAATTAAAATAAAAACTATTTAAAGTATAAAATAAATGTACATATATGTAAACATGTTAAAATTCGTATAAAATAAAATTAATTAATATGTACATATATTATATGAAATGGGAGTGTTATAATTTTTAAAACTTGAAAGTGTGGTGTACATTCTTCTCGATATTTTAAACCGGCCATGATTCTAATTACACGTCTCTGCAACCCAAAAATTATGGGACTCACAGCTGAGTGACCTCAGGCAAGTATGCAGTACGTCATCAAACTATGGCATGTAGCGAAGTACGCTATTTTTAAAGTTGTATGAGACAGCAAATGAGAAATATTCCGTAGATGAAAAATATTTGAACAAAGTTTTTAAGCTGGCAAATCACCATGCAAACTCTAAGTTAACGTGGAGTCTAACTTAATTCTTAAAAAAATTGTTTTACATATATTCTGGTAATTTATGATATCATTAATATAAAGCAGAAATAATAATGAGGCCATAATTGAACCCTGCGGAACACCATGCTTAATTTTAAATGTAGATGAAATTTTAATTTTTATTGTGACAACTTGGTTTCTGTTCGATAAGTATGAGCTAAGTAGTTTATCAAGTTCATCAAAACCGTAATGCAATAATTTGGTTAGTAGTATCTCATGATACTGAATAAAAGAATCATTAAAAGTATTAGGTAAAATATCACATTTAACCTGTTTTTTTTTGTGCAGATTGGTTACTGTTCATTAATTTTTCTAGTTTTATAGCTGCCCAATATTGCATTTTGTGCAAACAAAGTAATTCTAAATATGCAGACGTTTTATATTTATATTTATAATGAATTCAAGTGTGTCTCTCATGTAACGTAACTCATTAGTAAGCCAATGTAATTTGTTGATGTTTGTTTTTTTGTTAATAATATTCTTCAAGCGAAATACATTACTTCATCTTCATCTAACTCGGATCTTATAATTATTAATCGGATCTATTACCACTATTGCCTGTAAGTCTGTCTAATTTCTCTTTTGTATTATCTGATCTTATATTCATTTTTTGGGTAAAATCAAATACGAACCCAGAGCTATTATACGCATAATTTTGAGTATGGTAATCACTGGCAAAAACACAAATAATATCAAATTGATCAGATGGTTTTGTTTTTCTTTACTGTAGGCAGTCATTTCGTTATTTCAGATTGATAAGCCTAGTAACTGTCATAAATATTTATATTGGTTGTCTTGAGAATATTAAAGAATTAATATCTATCCACCATCTCATAAAAAAGCTATATATCAAACTGTGACAGTGGTATAAAAAAGTTACGTGTTTTCTTTATTTAATAATCGAAAATGTACCACCAAGTAAACGCCTCCAAAATTCAAGAAGCTTTATATCATTTGGTAAAATATCTACAAATATGACCTGGAAGGTAACGGGCCCATTGAGGTTTAATTAAGTTTACTAACTCGGTAATAAACCAAATAAAATATGAAGAAGGTTGTGTGCGTTTAGTTTAATTATCATCTTATAAACGTTAACAATACATGTATTTTGTTTTTGTCTCACTCAATTATTTTGCTAAAAGTTTTTTAGTTTTTTTTCTATATAAATATGAGCACTTGCTTTAATTATAAAAATTAGAAAACTATTATGTGTGAGAGGCATGAAGACTCACACATTCGTGTACATTTTTCAACGATTTTTAGTAATTTTGAATTTTGTCGATTATAACGTCGCCTGTCACGAATACAAAAAAAATTCAAATAAAACTTTCTTTTTTTTTTCCCGCAGTGTTCAAATCCGTACAAAAAATGGGGGTTCCTATTTAACTTTTCTATTTCTCACCCCCTATCCCCTAGGGGGTTGAGGGTAGTGGGTCGAGTTTCGTATCATTAGATTTTAATTCTAATTATTTTTATTCGATTTGTAGTTTTCCAGATATTTCAATGTCTTCACTTAAGGTGAACACCCTGTATATATATGAATATTGTTTTTGTTTTGCTTAATTTTTTATGTTACAATACTTTCCTTTTTTGCTGTATATGAGTTTTTTTTTTGTTTTGACTAATTATTTTATGTTATAAGATTTTCACATTTTTTTTTTCTGAATAATGTTTTTATTTACTTAAATACGTTACAAGCTATTTACTTTTTTTCTGTTTATATTGTTTTTGTTTTGTTTTGGGTCAATTGGTATAGTAGCCTTATTGGCTAAACTTATTCTGTAAATAACGAATAATAAAGACGGTTATTTATTTATTTATTTAATTTTCTACCAGTCTATAGAGAGTCACGAATCATTAATTTTTGAATAATTAGCATTGAAATTATGAACTATAACTCGCCATGAGCTAATTCTAAAACAAAAAGTATACGTTTATTATTTTGCGAAGTATGATATTTTTTCTTTTTTGTAAGTGTTGTAGTATGCTGTTACAAGAGAAAAGACTAGACATTTGTATTTTAGTGTTAGGTATCTGATTGAGATGTAAAGTAATGAGCATGTTTTGCGAATACGTTTAGTTAATGTTGATATTGTTCTTATTTTTTTTGCTAAGATCTTTGAATTACAAGACTTCATCCAGTGTAACACCTAGTTATTTGATGTTCTCCTGCCATTATATGTTTTTAGTGTATGTTCTTTTTTATATTACATTTGAATCCCTATCGCTCTAGGTGATATATTAGAGTGTCGAGTGTATCTTGTATAGGGTGCACCATGGGAAAATTGATGTTTTTGGGATAAGTAGTACTAAACTGGAAGAGGTCGGAGTAGGAAGGCCGACGGTGCCCTACTCTGATCTTGCAGTTTTTGAATAGTTTTGTTTAGTTTAAATCATGCCGCTGTAGGCCATGGCGAGTCCGTGTATGACAGTTTTGTGAAGATCAAATCAGCTACGGAAGTTCAACGTCTCTTTCACCGAAGGTTTAACGTTCTTCGTCATGGAGACATGCCTAACCGGAACTATTTTACTATGTCAACTACCGCAGGTCACTTGTCTAAAATTTAAAGAAAAATGTTAAAATTCAAGAAAACTCATTAGATATTATCAGTCAGCCTTCATCTGTTATCTATTATAGGTTTTCTGTCACCTGTCATCTGTCATCTGTCACCTGCCATCTGTAACCTTTTACTATCGTCTATCTTGTGACATGTGGCATAAGTCATTTTGCGATAGGCTAATGCCTTTCGTGGTGGAGGCAGTTTAATTAAAAGATACCACCAAGACTCCACAGTTCCGGAGAACGTGGAACATGTAAGGCAGGCTATTCCACCTAGTTCAAGGCATTCAGCTCGTGGGCATTCTGCAGCACCACAAATGTCCGACACTTCAATACAGCGAATTCTCCAACAAGATTTATGTTTTCATCCCTATAAAATACTAGTTGAAGGAAGCCGTCTATCCACAACGTGCAGCTTTTGCTGAAGCGAAGCTCCAGCTCTTGTAAGATGAACGTAATGAGATTTTGATAATTAACAAGCTCATTTTCATCTTAATGTTATTGTGAATCGTTAAAACTTTGGATATTAAGCCTCTGAAAATCCACAAACTCTACATTAATAACCACTATATAGCTCTAAAGTTACGGTGTGGTGATCATCGGAAATTTTGGTGTCATAGAGCCCTACTTTTTTGAGGAAAACGGTAACCGTAACAGCTGATCGTTACGTGAATATGGTGAATAATTTCTTGAGAACTGAACTGAGAGAACGTCAAATCAATCTGCGAAATATTTGGTCCCCACACGGCTCAAACTGATGTTGACATCCTTCCTCTCCATATCATTCAATGTGTTATTTTTTCTTGTGGGGGTATCTAAATTCTCGTGTCACCATGTCATATATCTGTGATGCTGCTATTAACTGCTAATAAATTCCTCCAATAGGGGAAAAATAAACCGATATGAAGAAAAATATAAATGGTTATGGATTTAGAAGACAATACCAACTTCATAACATGACGGTGCAACAAGGGTTTGAGTGGAAAAACGTATTTACCAAAATACAAACTCCGCCCGTGCTTTTTTCGTTCAAAATAATATGTATGGTTTTAGTTCACTTTATTGGTTTTTATATCTACTTTTAAGAAAGGAGTTCAAAGAATTCAATAAATAAATAAATAAATAAACCTCGTATACTAGACGAACTGTGGCAAGTGATAGAGCAAAACATCGCTCAATCGATTGTCAACTATTGGAGAGAGTAGAAGCTAATTTCAGAGAGCGTCTCCACATTTTCCACATTTGTAAAATTGAACACAATTAATGATATTATTTTCGTATAGAGGTAACTCAAACTGTATGTTCTGACCTACTTAATTCTGTTAATAAAAACATTTTAAATCCTAAAATAGTGGAGTACCGTTCATTTGTAAAACGTCCGTTTCCCATGGCGCACCTTTTATAAGTGGAATTGCGTTTGGAGATTTAGAGGTAGCCATAGGTGACCGTATCTTTATTTATTGGAATATTGTTAATGAATAAGTGAAATAACAGAATTGTTTATGAAACATGTAATAGTTGAGGATTTTTTTGGATATAAGATGAATTAACTCTGATTGGATAATTTTAATTAAATGTTTTAAAATTTAGGCCTAATTCCACTCAATTAGCATTAGCACGCCAGGCCTGTATTTTTTAAATGCCTTGTTCAGCATTCCTGTATTTTATAGATTTTTCGAAGCAATTATTTTGTAGTAAAATGTTCTGCTGAAAGACCAAACTGTTGGTTGAAAATAATGTTATTGTCAAGTAGATGGTGCCAGAGTTTTTTATTAATATTTTTTTCAAGAATATTGCTAATGAAGGGAAAGAGATAAGTGGACAGTAAATATTATGGATTGCTGGATTTTATTCTTCTTAAGAATGGGGGTAATGATCGAGCTTTTCCAAATGTCGGTATATAAGTAAGAATTTATAGAGCCTGAATTTGAATAGGGATTTTAGACTTTTTATTTCGTTTAGAGGAAGATTTTTTAGTGTCGAGTAGCTAAGCTTTTATGTTTATTATAGTTTGTTTCAATTATTTTTTTGAAGTACGTAGAGTTCAATAAACTTGACATTTTATTTATAAGAAAACATCAACAAGAGCTAAAACTTGTATTGTAAGAAGAACATAATTTTTTAGAGTTGAATGTATAGATAACATGCAAGTGCAAATTACCCAAAAACTCTTAAATGTAATTTTTAATTTTAAATTAAAAATAATCAGTTTAATTATTCTGCAACCTAATCTTACAATAAATTTAAAGGTTTATTGAAAAATGTCTTACCATATTAGGTTCTTTTTAGCCTAATACGTTTCTATTTTTATTAAATATACAATTATTTATAATTAAATATATTAATTCATCCTAATCAAATATTTGTCATGTAAGTTTATAGTCATATAATTTTTATCTTCTTATATTATCGCTCTCAAAACGATGTTGAAATAAGATATTGTAAAGAATGGGAATATAATTTGTGTTATTATATTATTATTTTTTCAACTTTTTCAGCAAATTTTCTCGTCGAATAATTTAAGAAAGCATTAATAAATTATGCGACCTAAGAAGTAAATGTTTGGAGCAACAAAAATTTATTAAATACCTTCTTAATCTACACAAAATAAATGATTATGGCATTTTTTATTAATTATTGACAAATATCAAGTTCAAAACTTTGCCTCAATTCACCCAATTTCATCTTTAAATCGGTAGTTCTATGGGGATCATCACGCAATTTTTCTTTCATTTTATGCTACAATATCACAATATCTCTATAATATTATTGTGCGGACTGTTCTGATCACGGAAAATTACAAATTAATATCGTAAATAATAAATAACTGCATGGATAATACTATTACACCCGGTATATACTGACAATATTAATACCCATCACATTAATTGAAACTTACTGAATATACGAGTTTGAGCAGCACGATACTCACAAATAATAACACGAAATGGAATATAAATGCCGTATTTTTAAATTACATCCAAGCACGAAAAATGAAAGGAATATCTTTTTTAATCAAAACTTTTGTCAACTAAATGGCTTTAAATAATAAAATCCGATCTAAAAATGTATTAAATTTTTTGTTTGGTTTATTTAAATGCTGTGTAAAATGCAATAATATTATATATATATATATATATATATTTTAATAAAAGTGGTACATATGGTGGATGCGCCGGTACCTTTTCTTCTCAAAGTTTACTGTATTGGTCATAGTTGAAATCTTCCAAAGAATTGAAGTCTTATTATGAATTACTTTTTCCATATTATACGAGAGGGTTACTTTTATTTATAAAAACACTAAAACAGTACCTTATTGAAACAAAATGGAGACGCTATAAAATTAAATCTTATAAATACCACAAAATTTCTTCTATGTATCAATAACGTATAGCACATTTTAATTATAAATTCTAGCAATTAGTTAATGGCGTTTATGATTAAGTGTAAGAAAATTAAATGTGCCTTCGTGTTTAACTCAACGTTTAGTTTAAAATCAATACCCTGAAGTTATTTAATATAAAAGTTCCGGGCTCTGATGTTTAATATACGTCTGTAATTTCTAGTAAATGTAGTATGTAGCCAACGAGAAACAAGGGAATAAATAATTTGAATACATTTTATGCTGCGTCAATTTTTAGGGAATAAATTTGCATTAATTTGCGCGCAGTTTAATTACGCTGATTGCTAATGTAATAAATTTTAATTTTCATTGTAAATTTTAATGCTATTTATTTTTGTAATTGTGACCTCGGAATTATCTAATTTTTCTCATGTTAACTCCATTATTTGATATTATAGAGACTAAAAATTAAGGTAACTGACTGCAATGTTATAAACCAACTATAAGCAAAATAATTATTATACTAGTAAAATAAATAAACGGTTCATTATAACTTTCTACACACAATTGATATAACTTATAAGCATACTTTTTTATCTAGAAACAGGTTGGAAATTAATATTACAATTTTAAAGAACTGTGATGCTTATATTTTGGCGAAAGAAAATACGTTGTTAAACTAAGACAAATCCGCAATAGAATTAAAAGAAAAAATAATAAACGGTGTTAATTATTCTTATAGTAATAAAATATAACTTTTACCTCTTTTTGTAAGAATTAGTTCGCTTTACTAGTATCTTTTGGCTCATATGGGAATGAATGCAATTCTGTTCACGTTTCTATATTTTACCAAATATGGCTATTCTGAGATTATTTGTTAGCTTAAACCATATAATAAAAACCAAATTAATTGACTAATTAAAATATAGTAATAATACAGATAATGTGCTTTAAACTTAGAAATTTAAGTGGTATTTTCGTAATATATTTAAATATTTTACAATTCAAAATAAATAAAACAATTAGCTTTGTTAGTATCACTTTTTTATTACATAAAACAAATACCAACAAAGTTAATTGTTTTATTTATTTTGAATTATCAAAATGTATCACGGAATGAAAGCCTATTAATTATTTAAATATTTTACATAAAAACAAAATACGTGTGTTAATTTTGTATTTACAAATAAGACAGTTTTATTTTAAATCAATGGCATAACTTAACTCTTACGTCTTTAAATTTAGTACCTTAATATTCACAAGAACTATAACTTTTTCATTACAATAGAATGTTTTTTTGCGATATTCTAATGGTCCTAGTATAGTAATTTACGGCACCCACAACTGAATTATTACTTTAATCGCTACTGTTATTGATTTGTGGATGTTAATTAAATTTCCCCAGTAAAATAGATATTGGTTCGGCACCGTTATGGTCGGGGCTATTGAAAATAAATAAAGGGTAATTGGGCGTCGACGCTCGAAAAATGGCCATTATCATCCAACAGTAAATTCATATCGTGGCTTGTGCAGAGGTAATAATTTGTAACTTCATGGTTATGGCCGAAACGTGGAAAGATACAGCACGGTTAACACACCTTATTTTTGTTTTGTTTTACGGCTGCAGGTGACATTATCATTTTATGTTAGATACGAGTCATATATGAATAATGCGCTCGAGTAAGAAAATAAAAGTAGGTTGGGCCTTAGTTTAAATTATTAGTTAGAAGGGATATATTTGTATTAATAATATAAAATACATATTAGAACAATTGTAAAATAAATAGGAAGTTAGACTAGAATCGATATTTAATCAAACTGAAATGTGATACATTGTGAATATTATAAGTTTATTATGGTAAATTCTTTGATCACTGTACTCTTGATGAAAAGAAATTATAACATTAGGTAATTTTAAATCAGAACACTTGTTATGTTTCATATTGCTGTATTTATTTTCCTGACATATTTTAATGAACATTTTAAAAGGAATTACCAATTTTATCTGGTTAAAAATGAGCATGTAACAATATTAAAGATATATTGGAGTTAATTATGGGAAAATACTAAAATTAAGAGAGTTAAACTTGTTAATAATTTGTTCTGGTTTATTAAATATATAATCGCCATTTTTAATTGCTTTCCTTACCTCCAAACTTTAAGGAGATTTTATTTGCGACCTTTTTCGACAAAGTGAATCAGTTTGATGTTGTTTAGTTTCGCAAATTTAATGAGATTTCTTTTGTGCATTATTGTGAGATCTGCTATACCTGTACTTACTATACAATGAATTAAATTCTCACTTAACCCTTGGTGAAACATATTAATTAATATCAGTTTGATGTTGGCTAATAGATGTTGCAATAGTCTGACAGTCCCATGGTCTGGCTTTTTATAGCTTTTTTATATTCGTTATATCTAGTTTTAAAGCTTCTTCCCGATATATTTTCTATTACAATTTTCTCATGTTATGTAGTGAATTCCAGAATTTTCTAGTAGTTTATTGCATTTAGAGAACTAAAAATCAGTACAATAAATAAAATCCCATTCACATTAAAACTCATTAACGAATCGCTTCCTCTGTACAAACCGTATAGTAAACAAAGCCGGCCCACTCGAAATCCTCTTCACGAGGAGGGACATTATTTATGGTCAGAGATTAAATTTGCGGCCGCGGCAGATCCAAATAAAACCGGCCGTAAATTTAAATTAACGTCCTCGTCCCCACCCCCCAATTTTTCCCGTATCTTGAGCCCTTCTGGCCGCTAACGAACTTTCGAAAGCCACCGAAAAATATTTGCCGGCGGCCGAAAAGCAATTATTCACGTCGACGTGAATGTGTGCGACTTAAAAAACAAACCGGGGGAATTGAAATACGAAATTTTGCGGGACAGCGGCGAGTTTTGCGTTTTTGGACCTCCGATTTTTAATTTGCTCCGCTCGAGCTCTGCAAACATTAATAATTCCGTTGCAAATATTTATTTTTAATCGTCCACAAGCACACACGCAACTTTAAAAATAAGCAAACAATATTTAAAATTCGTTATATTTAAACACTTGCTTGTTTGCATGTTGGCCAATCTTGAATATTACTTTGCAACGTTTCCTTTTTCGGAATAATTAATTAAACTGCTATATACATTTATTTGGATTATGGTTTGGATAAAAGTAAATATATTTATGTAACGTTTAAATTCCGAAAATTGTTTGCACAGTTATAAAGGTATTTCCTTTTTTTATGTCTTAAACACCTGGACAATTTACTCAACATATTAATTACAAATAATAAAAAAGGAAATTTCATAAAACAAATATATTTGTAAATACTTTCATTGAGGCTTCTATACTCTGCTGGGTGCAGGTTAATTAAGAATCAATAACAAGACCTAATATCTTAGATTATGTTTTATAAGAACCTGAAATCGAGCTAGAATGCGACAAACGACCACTGTGCAACAGAAGCAACGGAGTGGTTTCGATCTATTTTGAACCTCATCAGCGTAATGTAGTTGGAGTCAAGTAAACGAGTTTTACTTTGGAGTATTTAACTATCCTGGTAAACCGTCAATCAAGAAAATACTATAAAGGTGCCATCTATTATTAAAGCGTTGAACTAGATACTCGTTTGAGTGGATAACCACCGACATTTCAAGGGAACTGTCAACACCGATTATTATATCAACAATAATTGGTCTTTTTCCATATGATTTAGTTGTCTTTCTACAAATATAGATGTATATATTATTACCAATAACTATACAATAAAAAAATGTATTTAGAAAAGTTTTGACAGATGTGTAAGTATTATAAAAAATCAAAATATATTTATAAAATATGCAATGGAAAGATTCACCAAAACAATATTAAATAAGTAAATAAATAATACAGTAAAGGCTGAAAGACCGCGGGTCGATAGCCGTTGGACAGAAAACTAGAAGCCAGTGTCTCACATTAGAATTTATTTAATTTAATTTATTACAAGTATTGTGCTTTTTTTTCTGTAAATAAAGATGTTTAGTAGTAATACAGTAATTTTCGCAATCGCAGTATAAAACAATATCGTGAGTATACAAATTCTAAAAAAATTAAATTCGCCAAATTGAGAGAAGCAATAATATATTTAAAAGGAATATTCGAAACAACTTTTAAAAGATGTGTAAACATTTTGCATATTCCCACTTATTTTATGATTAGCAGATTTAACAGTGTAGAGTTTTAAATTAAATTAAATCAACAAAATTTCAATTTTACAGTCTATAATAATATCTAATGGATATTTAAAAAAATAAAATGTATTCGTTATCAAATTGTTACTTAAATACTTCATTGTAGAGGCTTCAATTTGTGATATATTTTTATAACTTTAAATAACATAAAATAAACTTTGTTTATATCACACACTTTATTATTCTTAGTAACTATATTTTCGACACAATTTAGTTGGTCATTATCAAACTAATCGAACTAGCTTGATAATAATCAGCTAAATTGTGCGCAAAACTATAGTCCATAATAATAATAAAGTGTGTGATATAAACAAAGTTTATTTTATGTTATTTAAACATTATTTGTTACTTATTCTACCAAGATAAGTTTCTTAATAATTATTTGAACTATATGATATGATGTGGAATCTTCAGATTATAAAGGTCTTATATTCTACGAATAATTAGACACTAATGACTTTATATTGCATTAGGATACTTTAAAGTTATTAGTCTCAATTGCTTTTTATTAATCAGCATTAAACTTTATTTTAAAATTTTGTGTATACAACAAGGTGTAGGTAAATAATCCGACGAACTTAAAAAATCAGCAGTAAAAATACAATCTGAATAAACATAAAACTATTTGCAAAAATAGTACAATTTACATATTGATGAAAACGCAAATGATTGAAATATAGCACTCAATTTTATAAACTATAGATGTTTTTAATAATTAGCAACTATAGAATAAATAATAAACATAAAATTAACAGCTACATCAACTCTAAAAGGATGAAAAAAATTCCTAATAATTCCTCTTTTACTAAAATATTTTATGATGTGTAATATAGAGAAACCATAATAAAATAGGATTTTCGGTAGAGCAAAAATGAGATGCATTTAAGATGTGTGCCAGAGCACAACAATAAAATTAAAGTAAAACATGTACAATAGTAGGTTTTCATGTATATGATAAAAACTAAAAAATATAATCTTAATACAAAACATATTGAAGGCAGCGTAAGTAATGCGAGAATGGAAATGATTATGCAAAATAATTATTTCCAATATTTAGTTTAGTAGGAAGTAAAAGGTCACATTCGCAAGGGCTGGGTGTAAGTCAGGAGAAAGAGGAAGAAAATGCTGGATGGGATGAAGTTATGGTAAATATATACTATATTTAAAGGGAAAGACGCTTGGAGATACTTGGTAAGGAAGAGTGTGAAGAGAGGGTGACAAGAAACGCAAAAAACGCAACTTAATGGATGGTTGAAGCTGGTTTCGGAGTAAAGATGATGCAAGTATTTTTAAAAATTGTATGTCAGAGGAAGTATATTTGTTTGCCACATATGCAATATAATTTATATATTTATCTATTTTTAATATGTAGTAATGTCTTTTTTATACATTTATATATTTTTAACGTGTCATCATCTCCGATCTTTTATTTATATAATATATTTACTCTAGTTTTAAGGTTTATGTTTTCTTTGCTATTAGCTATATATTTTATTGATTTAATTTAGTCCCTATATACTATGCTCTGACCTATGTAAACTATTTTATACTCGCACCAATATTATTATGATTGTTTGTTTGTTTTGTTTATCTTAGGTTATAGCTAGTTTTATCTGAATAATAGCAAAGCAGTTCATCTTGAGCTATTATTTAAGAATTTCCGCACTATATGGTATGTTTGTAGTATTACTGCTTTTTGGATGGGGGTCAGAAGTTTCTTCGGAAGTTCACATAGCTTCAAATTTTGTTGTAATTTCTGTGAGACTACACCGTTAGAGGATATTACAATTGGAATAGTTTTTACTGTGTTTAATTGCCAGATGTTCTTTATTTCATTCGCCAGATTTTTATATTTGGTTATTTTTTTCAGCCTCTGTTTTGCTGAGCGTATTGTGCGTCAGAGGTATTACAACATCAATAATCAAGCATGACTTTTTTTCTTTATTAATTAATATATCTGGGCGGTTGAAGTCGGCAGTCCTATCAGTTAATATTGGCCTGTCCCAGTATAAGACAACTTCAGATATGACCTCTGGTTCATATTTATAATGAGGTGGTGGGTTCTTGATAAATTCGAATGAACGATGTTAATGCGATTGCTATTAATTCCAAGAAAGTAAGTACGCAGGTTAACTTATTATTATTATTTGTTTGTTTTGTTTATCTTAGCTTATAGCTAGTTTTGTCTGAATAATAGCAAAGCAGTTCATCTTGAGCTATTATTTAAGATTTTCCACACTATATGACATATTATTATTATTATTAAATAAAGGTTTATATTTATTTATTTATTTATTTAGATCTTTGGTTTTTTATCTTAATTACAAACCTTTTATTAACATAATATTACAGTAATCAATAAGAAAGAAATACATAATAAATGGAACATGTTGGTACATAAATTACTAAATAAAGGCAAATATTCTTTTTAAATTTAAATTTCGTCTTGAAGTTACTACAGAAAGATAGAAATCATTAAGAAAATTTACAATAATCCAATAAAACAATCTCAAGAATAAACTTTTCCTATATGGAGGCAGTAAAGACGATATCGCATTTATAGGAAAATTTTCAAAAAAATAAGGTTGTGCTAAATATATAATAATATTGTAAAACAAATAGTATTAATGCAGTAAGCTGTGGTTTTCTTTTTATTCTTCAAATCAAATTTTCAACTCGTTGAATTTAATTTGTTATCATTGGCATTATCGTTGGTACTAATAGAGCGCGAAATAAAATTCCTTGTTAGAAATTTCTAATTACAGTAAATGAACCTAGGATACTACTATATGCAATATTTAAAATGAATATAAATAAGTTTTTTGAACTCGAAATAAAAGTAAAATGTAAAAGGTCTTTGTAGAAAATTAATTACTAATTTAAAAATACCTAAACATTTCCTAAATCTACAACTATGAGTCTTATTAAAATTGCAAAACTCATTGAAATAACTATTTCTCTGGCTAACACCTCGACAGATATTGAATTATACAAAATTTGCGTGTAACAAATTAGCAAAGCTATCAAAGTAATATTTCTTGAATGACTTTCTCATTCATCACTTGGTAAAATATTTTAAACTATTACTGATGAAGATTTAAAAGAAATTGCACTTAGTTTGTTACATTTTTTTAATAAACCAAGTGATTTAATTTAAACCTTCATCAGTAATACTATTAAAACAATATTAGTTTGTATGTATTCATTTCTGCCAAATAAACTTAAAACAGAAATTAAATATACGTTAAACAGTTTTTGAGTGAATAAGGTGTGACAACTATTAAAAGGAACTGGTTTTACGCTAATTAAGTTTAATTGATACTGGTAAAGTTACATTCTTGATGGAACGAGATATGTAAATTCGATGGGGTCAAACACTTGTTAAGTTCCATAATATTTTTATTTTCAGTTGCCTGACATGTGTCTAGATCATTCCTGATCATTTTCAAAGTACAAAACTAATTAATGGTTTTGATCGAAACACGTGTCAGGCAACTGAAAATAAAAATATTATGGAACTTAACAAGTGTTTTACTCCATCGAATTTGCTAATTTAGTTATAAAAATCTAGAAAAAGTAATTAAGTAAAGTAATAATCAAGTTTATAATCATCTGCAAACATGTATTTCCATCTCTCGATCTCATCAGTTCTTGAATATACAGGGTGAGTTTTTTTTTGTCCTTTATAGTTTTTTTCTATCTGTTATAATAACCGAGATATATTGATTTGAAAAAATTGACACTTTTTACTTTTTTCAAAATATCTAGTTACCCTTGACTTTTTTGAAAACTTTGAAAGTGGAATTTTATTCGTCTCGTAAATCTACACTTCTTTCCCCATTTAACCGTTTCTCTATCTCTTATAGTTTCCGAGATCCCCATAGAGAACATCGAAAAATACTCACGCTGTATACTTGATTTTAAATTCAATTAAAAACAATTACTAAAAATGAATATAATGAAAAGATTATCACCATTGGGATGGTGCTTTAGAGTGACGTGGCGATCCTTTAAAGTAACAAGCTCATTTACACACACGCAAATAACACGGCGGAAGGACCGATGTGATCGATAGCCAAATACTACTACTACTGAAAAGATTACTCTGACATATACTGCAACTGATACAATAATAAAATCTTATAGACTGAAATGAAATTCTTTTAATATATCATCGGTGTTTTTTACAACTATAGCCTTTCGTAAGCCTGACAAAAACTACTTAGTCAAAATGTTAAAATATAGCAGGTATGGTTTGAGTTGATTATTCATTATCTGTAAGAAAAGTGCGGGTAAGAAACGTATTGGCTACAAAGCTACAAGTTGAGTAGGAATTTGTATTTTTCGTATTGGTATTATTAATGCTCTTACACTTCGTAATTAAATTTTAACATACATGTAAGGTGGGTGGGTGACACCTAGGGTGAATTACTTTAATATAAATCCAAAACTTTCAATTAAATAAATTGTGCAAAAAATAAAAAACAATTCTTTTTGGAAATTAAAAATGTCAATACAAAACAAAGAGAAAAAGAATATTTATTTGAATTATACAATTATAAATTTACTATTTAGTGATTAGAAGATGGAATTGTGGCTACCAATCAACCTTATATATACATTTCTATCTTATTTGAAATCTTCTATTTCTTTTTTTGTATATATTAAAATTGATAATAAAATATATAAGTCCTTTACGTTGTAGATTTTACGAAATATTTTCGTGTTTTTTCTAATTATTATATTAAAATTGTTTAATTTAGTAATTGGACCCACCCATCCTACATTAGCAGTAAATTAATACAGACATTTTAACTTCAATGGATCATTCAAAATAACTGCAAATGTAAAATTAAAACAATAATGTTAATAACTTTATTGTTTTTGCTGATGTAAGCAAAGCTTCTGATGGTTAAAATATAATTTTTCGATTTCCTATTAATCGAAGCTAAGGAACTAACTATCATTTGTCTTCAAAATTGCCAGTAAGAAAATGCATCAATTAATAGACTCCTCGGTTTGATTTGATTTATAACAAAATCATAGTTAATAGTCTCAGGTTAATACAGGGTCTCCAGGAAACGGGCAGATTAGAGATAGGATTAGCAGCTTGTGGCGAAGTAGTAAAAACATCAGTTTCCGATCTGTCGTAACCTGCATGGTCTTCCATTTACTTTACAATGAATCGTTAGACTGGTGAACAACAAGGCTACGCAGTTGAAGCGTATTTTCAAAATGGTGAGAGTTTAGTGCAAACGCGACGTGGCTTTCGACAGCATTTCAGCATATCCTGAGGGAGTCATTGTATGGTGTGCGATATTGGGCAATGAAATTATAGGTCGTTATTTTTTCGAGGATGAGGATGAAAATGCAGTGACAGGTAATTCCCAACTATACGTAACAATGATTCGGAACCTCCTCGCACCCAAACTCGTTCGCTTTCCAGGAAATAAATACACGATGTTCCAGCAAGATGGAGCAACAAACCACACTGCCCAAATCTCAATGAATGTTGTGAATGTTTTGCGTTCTCGAAACGGGGATATCCATTGCCAACCTCTGTATCCCGACCTAACAGTCTGTGACTTCTTTTTATAAGGATACCTGACAACAAAAGTGCTCTAAATTGATCCATCCAGGACAATCCCAGCCCTCAAACAACGGATTCGCTACAAGATTGCAGCAATACCTGTTGCGGCACAGAGGAGAAGTTAATCATTCCAATATTTTGTTTATATGTATTCTAGATTTTTCTTATGAATATTTTAATTGTGATTTTATTCTAAATGGTATAATCAATTCTATAGTTTTG
Organism: Ontholestes murinus; assembly: GCA_963969525.1. Lineage (NCBI taxonomy): Eukaryota > Metazoa > Arthropoda > Insecta > Coleoptera > Staphylinidae > Ontholestes > Ontholestes murinus. The sequence continues at coordinate 26,597,330 of OZ018395.1, read as the reverse complement.
TTCTAACATGTTTTATTCCTTAAATTACATCTTATATTAGTGCGTGCTTGGAATATTTCTAGCGAATTAGGAAACAATAGCCTTTAAAAATGTATTTTAATTTATTGGGCTATTGTAAACTATCAGAGAACCATATTTCTAGCTACGAGGGGTGTTGTTTAGTCCCAACATATTTCATGGAAGGATAACCGTTAAACCATCTGCAAAACATCAAATTTGTTCCCTTTCGCAAGCGAAGGAAAGGGTGCAAAACTCACGAAATATGACTGACCATTACAAACGCCCTCCCTACTTAATACCGACTTAATTTACAAAGATATTTAAATGTTAAAAGTAGTCTTGTAACAAACATGAAACTGTAAACATCATTAAAATTCGATCCGTAAATTACAACTTTAACAATTTAAAAACTATAACAAGAATTTGAAGACAACTGTATATAAAATTTATATAAATTGTACATTTATGGTGAATAGAAATATAAGTGCTACGAATTATATTATTTCACATTTATTTGTCTTGAATCCTAAAATGTTTAAATGTCAAGGTAGGACATTTGGCGTATGTAGATTCAAAACACAATTTTTATCATATTGTAAAACAAATGGCTACTCTTGTATTATCCATTAATAAGTTAAAAATTGTTAAAAAAATAAGTTTTTCATAATACAATTATTTACGAAATCTTCCCATTTCACTGGCGGATCCTGTATAAGACACCCATATGAAGTATACTTATCAAAATCCACAGTTTTCAGCTTACTCTTTTCCATAAGCCATGTAAGTATAATTTATTGCAAAAATCATATTTAATTAATAATAAGTATTTGGTTTTCAAATTTTTACTTAACTTACTACAATTATTTCGCCACTCCGTTTCAAATAAAAATTTGAAAATCAAACACTTATTTTTAATCAAACATAATATGGATTTTCAACTAAGTGCCTCATAAATCAATTCGCATAAATACAAATGAAAGAAGTTTTAATGTAATTATTTTTTGGAAATCAGAAAATTCACGTTTAAAGGTCAAATTTTCATCTTAAATATATTTAATAAAATGTATAAATTAAGTGCGGAATTGTAAACAAAACTAACATTGGAAATATCCTTCTTTTTGCAATTCAAATATGCTCACTTTGTAAATTGAATAGCAAAATCAAGTTATGAAAACTGCACAAAATTTGATGATTAATCAATTATTTAGATTTTGATCGTAAGTTATATTTCTAACTAAAGCAATTAAATTTTCTCTATCTGTACACACATTTGTATGATCAAAGGATTTCACTTAGGAGAGCAAAATATCTCTTCATAAGCATAGAAACTTCAATATATAAAAACAATATACTATTATACTAGACATATAAAAACACTCCATTCTACTTTTCTCATTATTTCCCTTTCCCATCCCAACCTCGCCAACACAACAGCTCCATTCTCTATCATCCTTTGTGTTACCCTCCTGTTTCCTTTCTACCACTCTTCATATACCCCTTAATAGTCTTCTTTCAAATTACTCCATGTATTCATCCTATTCGTATACAGCACTTACCTACAATACATTTCCTACATCCAAACCTTCCTTCATATCTTTTAAACCGCATCTAATTTATGCCAGAGCAATTTTGTGTTCATTTGAGAAGCCACTATTAATCAAACCACCTTTCATACCTCGGATTGTATGTGTTCCCCCCGATACATCCTTGCCTTTCCTGCATTTCAACCTCCTACCACATCTCTTTCATTCATGCCTGCATATTTATCCTATTCTCAAACAATTCATTCACAATATTCTCGAATACTCCTGCCAATTCCATGCATGTTCTCCATATCTCTTTCACCAATCTCTCGTTATCCATTGTCTCCCCATGCACTTTCATTATATTTGTTTCTTCAAGTAAAATGTACCCAGGCGTTGATTATCAACCACCAGAACCTACTTCAGGAAAAATAGCTGCTCTCTCAATGCATTCATACTTCCTTATTTCCCATGTTTCTACACCATATAGCGCAATAGGTTTCATATACGCATCCTACAGCGTAGGCGCCACTTGTAAGTTGCCTGAAAACCATTTTCCCCACATCTTCATCACCATATCCTATGCTTTTTTGGCTTTCGCCTGAACGCATTTAGCATGCACACCGAATTTACCTGTGCATTAAGTATGAAGCCCAACTATTTAAATTCATTCACATTCTCAATCACCTCCCCCTTCTATTCAAATTCTACTCTTCCTTCCCTTCCTCTCTTCTGAAATTCAATGCACTTCAATTTCCTTGCATTCACTTGCAGTCCTTTTTTGTCAATATACCTCTACATTATCTACACCACCTCTTTTATCTCATCCTAGTCTCTCGCCAAATTCACCATACTCTTCTTTCGCATTCCACAATGACCTCTTCCATATCTTCCATCGTTTTAACTTCATCCCTGTCAATCTTCTCTATATTGATAGAACTCGCACTATCCTCTAGTTTTCCATTCCAGCCCTTGTTAATTATTATTAATTTTTCACATCCGTATCTCAGCCATTATTGGCAAATGGTCAGACGGTAAGACTTCTTCCACCTTTTCCACCTTAATGCTTCTAGCTTCTACCCTATTTAGTCCCTTTGTTAAGACATACTTAATGACTGACAATCCTTATTGAACCACATATGATTTTCCCTTTCCAATAACCTCCAGTACGTACAGTCTTGTGCTAGTAGTGAGAGTGAGAGCACATGCGAATTGCAGAGCGAATTTATCTGGACGCATTGAGCGATATTGTTTCAATAATTCTTATCTATTTTATCTATTTACATCTAGTATAACTAACAATAGTATATTGGCGGTAATTATAATAGAAAGGTCCTTGTGGGCCTAAACCACATAATCATTGGCACGCGGCTTAGCCGCGATGTCGGACGAAATGGATACCAGTGAATAACAGAAAAACGTTTAACTTTTTTATACTACTTTTTATTTTTATACAACACTTTGTGACTAGTTTCGAATTACACAGTAATCATTATCAAACTAAGTACTTAAAATCTAAATAACAGGTGTATATATAATAAATCTAAAATGCTTCGAAGAGAGGGGTGTACATCAGGTCAAGCTGGTCGTTAAGGATGGAAATTCCCGGATTAATTTTGGCTTTGTGTATTTCGATGGCCTCTAGTAAATCCATTTTTCTACCTTTTTCGGCAAGGTGGATTACCGAGAGTACATCCTTGTCAAAATTATGGTTTGATTCTAATAGGTGATTAGCAAAGGTTGAACTATTGTTTTTTAAATTATATGATCTAAAATGTTCTTTTAATCTTGTTTGAAAATTACGACCTGATTGCCCGATGTACAACCCTCCACAATCTGGACATCTTAAGCTGTAAATTCCTGATTTGTACATGTAATTAATTGGCGTTTTTGCATTAAAAATTAAATTTGACAGATTACTACTAGATTTAAAAATTATGTCGACGTCACGTTTTTTAAAGATATTTTTAATTTTTAAACTTATTTCTCCAAAGAATGTTAATGTCTTATATATATTATTTTTTGTAGTTGGGATAGCATATAAATAATTTTGAATTTGTTTTGTTTGGAATTTATTAATTAATTTGGGGACAAGTGAATCAGGATATCCGTTATTTTTAGAAATATGTTTAATAATGTTAATTTCATTTTTACGGGATTCAGGAGTCAGGGGTATTTTAAATGCACGAGTTATCATGGAATAAAAGCTAGCTATTTTGTGTTTATATGGATGACGGGAAATATTTGGGATGGTAGTATCTGTAAAAGTGGGTTTTCGGTAAATGTCAAAGGTAAGTTTATTATTTGTTTTGGTTATTGTTAAATCTAAAAAGTTTATTTTGGAATCGCATTCTGTTTCGGCTGTGAACTTAATAGATGGATGAATGGAATTGAGGAACGTTAGAAACTGGTTAATTTGTCGGTCTGTACCTTCGAAGCGTGCTAGGATGTCGTCTACATATCTGTGCCACCATTTTATATGTTTTTTGCCTAGGGGTGAGTTGAGTATTTTGTTAGTGAGGTTGTTCATAAATAGTTCGGCTAACAATGGGCTCAGGGGGGAACCCATTGCTAGACCTTCTTTCTGAGTATAAAATTTATTATTAAAAGAAAAATGATTTTGTTTTAGAATAGGGTCAATTAAATTAATGAAATCTGCTTTGACTATTGGGTTCGCATTATTATAATCTAGATGTTCAATTATTAGTTGGAGGCATTCATTAGGAGGGATTTTCGCAAACATGTTCGAAACATCGAAGGATACTAACTTGCAACTGTTAGGGATGGATAGATTCTTTAGGTTGTTAGCTAATTCTACTGAGTTTTTAATGGAGTGTGGATCTTTGAAGTTAGTTATGGAATTAAAAATTGAAATAAGTTCAACTGATATTTTGTGGGCAGGAGAGTTTATATAGGATACTACAGGACGAATGGGATCTTCCGGTTTATAAACTTTCATTAATCCATATAGTCTAGGGGTTCTGGGATTCATAGGAAATAGGTATCTAGTTTTATTGTCAGAAAATAAGGCGTTATCTTTTACTATGGATTTGAGTTTGTTTAATAAGGGAACAGTAGGATCTTTTTTAATTTCTGAAATATTGGAGCTATTTATGAAATCTTCTACTTTTTTAATATAATCGTCGTTTTTTAAAATTACTATAGAATTGCCCTTATCAGCCTTTGTTACTATTAAATTATTGGTTTTTACTTTTTTGTTTATAGATTTGATGGTTTTTGTGTCGGAATTAGAAATTGATTTTGTTTGTTTTATTATTTTTGCTATTTTTGATTTATCAATTACCGAAATGTTAGTATTTTTTGAAGCTATTTCTGACTCTGATACTAAGGTTTCTTTAAAAGAGGAGACGTCGACATGAGGTGAGTATTTTGGCCCTAACATTAATATTGCAGTTTCTTTCTGAGTGAATTCTATATCTGTTTTGTTTATAAGTCTACTATAAAACACTGGATTACCTTCTGGTGTATTATTGATGTTTGGTTGTTGTTGAGTTATGAGTTTCTTCAGTTTTTTCTTTTGAATTTGACTTTTTTTGTAGTTGACTCTGCTGACTCTGCTGCGGACATAGTCGTCGAATAGGTCGAATTCCACTGGGTAAAGGGCGTTGGCTAGTTCTACGTGTAGCACTTTTATATATGTGTTAAGAATATCTCTTCTTTTGAACCAGAACCATCAACGATCTTACCCTTCACAGAGGGCCTAATTAATTCAACGAAAACAATAAAAAATTGCTCATTGGAATTGCAGATCAATTATAGCTAACAAACACAGTTTTGTAAACTTCTTGATAAACAATCCCATTGACATTATCATTTTAACAGAAACCTGGTTAAAACCTTATCTTCAATTTAGCATAAAAAATTACAACACAGTACGTAAAGATAGACCAAAAGGTAAAGGAGGTGATATGATTATGGTTCATAACTCTATAAACTTTCAAGAACTTATACTAACACCCAATATTAATATTGGCATTGAATTTTATGGTGTAACCGTAACTCAACATTCTAAGTGTATATAAACCCCCTTAATGACTTAACTTATTTGACCCAATAAAGGATAACTGCATCATAGGTGGTGATTTCAATGCGCATCACCCTTTATGGGGTTCTCATTCATCCAGCAACGAAGGACAAACCCTTGTTAATTTAATACACAATTTAAATTTAATTGTATTAAATACCGGTCATGAAATCCGTCTGACACCACCCAATCAGAATAAATCTGTGGTAGACATTACCCTATGCTCCAGTAACTTAGCCACATCAGCCAAGTGGAAAGTATACAATGATACCTTTGGCTCTGACCACTTTCCAATCAATATCACCCTGAATTATAAAATTTTACGTAATTATTTGGCAAAAAGTACCAGAAAATATTATACAAATAAAGCCGACTGGACTAATTTTCAAAAATCCCTGGAAAAAGAAATAAACGGTAATGTCAATGCAAATAATGTTATCGGCAAATTTTATAATGCTGTCTATGCAAGTGCTGATGCATATATACCTGTATATAAAAACCCCAAAAAAGTATATTCTCGCCCTTTTACAGTTCTTTTTTTTAGAGTAAAGCAAGAGAAAAATGGATGGACTTCTGTAATAACATTAACAAAAACCCTCATATTGGAACAATTTGGCATCAAATAAAATCTCTTGGTGGACAACATAACTCACGGAACCCACACCCAAATAATATCAATGAAGATTATCTAGACTATATAATCCCTAAATCAGTACCATCTAAAAACATAACATTAAGTAATGATTCTAATAACACACTGCATTTTCTTTGTGAGCCATTTACCATGAGTGAACCTCCTTGTTTATCAAATTATCCTAAGACGTTCTTACTATTCATTCACCCTAACTTATCACTCCTTCGCCACCCTCCCCACCCCAGGATAAAAATCTGTTAATATCTCAAGAAATCATTATTAGATATTAAAATTAGAAAAATTACACTTATTACATTACCTGACTAAATTTTTTCCATGGATGAATAATAATAATAAGGCAATTTAAAAAAATAATAGTCATGAAAATAAACGAAATAAATCGTTAAAAATAAAAAAATATATTCGATTTTCAAATAAATTGTTTACCTTACAACAATCCACACATTTATTTAATGTGCTTAAATAAGTACAAACCTACAGATAATATTCAAGTGAAACAAAATTAATAAAACCTATTCATATCGATTTCGAATTAACTTTAATATTCATATATTCAGAATAAATGCTCTGTTTAAAATCATATATTTCACAATAAAGTAATATTATCTTGTATACTTTGCCAAGCATTATTAAGTCCCATCGCAATTTTCCATCTGAATAAAGTTCGTCGAGTTTCAATGAAAGAAAAGCAGAACTCCAATTAAATATTCCATATTTTACCCGGGCCGGCTTATCGGCGAACGGGGGGTTGGATCAATCACGCGGTGAAATCGCGCCCTGTCAACCACACACTTTTCTCGTTCGCACGTTGTGTTGTGGTAGGACGCGGTTCTCTCAATCCAATATCCGGTCTTGCAGAATTAATCGGGAACGGAAAAACAATGGGGTAAACGGAAATAATTGGGTCGGACACCCTTTTGTGAATGACGGGCTCTACCTATTGGCATTGTGTACTGCGATGTTTTTAGAGCGGAGGAAATAAGTTAAAGGGATGTAAAATTTACGGCAGTGCACCGATCGTCGTTCGTTTGTTTTGATCGAGCTTGGGACACTCGACCACATTCGTTTGAAAGTTTTTTACTGCGGGCTTCCGTAATAAAAGTTGTCTTTCATATTACAAAGAAGTTGTCTTTCATATTGAGCATATCAAATCTACTGTAAAATATGAATTTAACAAGCTTAAAGCCTCAAGCAGTTACTTTGTGTATACATCTTGGGGAAGTTTCAGATATAAATATGAATTTGTTAGAAAAATTTTAAATGTGTGGCATTTTCTCGAAAAATAAATAAAATATAATCATAAGATTTGTGGCGAACGTTTGGGATGGCCGCCAGTCGTAATTGAATTCGTGAACAACAACACGATTAATAAGTGCAATGAATATTTCTGCAATGTTCCACAAACTTAGCAAATACCACTTGAATTATTTTAAGATTTGCTGATTCCCTCACATGCTTACTGATGAACACTAAGCCACGCGTACGACCACAGCTCAAGAGTTTTTGTAACATTATTCTCTTGACTCGCATAATCACTGGTGACGAAACATGTGTTTTCTATTTAACATCTGACAGTAAAAGACAATCAATGCAAAAACAAAACAAAAAAGTTTGATGCATAGGCCTCTCAACAGAAAATTCCATATTGTGAAGTTCCCCATGTCTTCTTCGGACCTTTAAATTAACTAAGAGTTCTGGATAATAAATTAAGTTGTGAATGGTTTTAAAAACAGATTTTCATGGATGTGTCTGCGTGTGGCAAGTAGTACACCATTAAATTCACCCAGAAGTTATAAAATATCCGCTGGATGTTTTCCACTGATTGGATATGGTTTGAAAAAATGGATACCAAACAATTGCCCCGTATTCAATAATAGGTCGCACAAATGAAACTTACAGAGAAATCAAAACTCTTTGATTTGTAAATAATTTCGTATTACGGATAATAAAGCCAAGTATTTTTGAGATCGTCAGCGAATAACAGGTGGTGATGATGTAAGGAAATACTTAGATCATTAACGAAGAGAAGGAAAACTAATTTCTCCAGGTTTGACCCTTGGAGTACACCCGAATAAGCAACAAATATAGTTGAAGAGTATCCATGTACTGATACTTAATGTCGGACGGATAAATATGTTTTAAATAAGTTTATTGAGTAAAATAGCATAGTCTACACGACCAAAGGCCTTGCTGAAATCTGTGTAAACACAATCAACTTGACCTATACGGTCAAGTTCAGCACATACAAATTCGCTAAAACAACTGAGATTTGTTACTGTTGATATAATTTTTATAAGACCATGATGATGTGGAGAGGTATGGTTTCTGACATTCGGATAAATGAAATCGAAAACTATAATGCAAAAACTTTTGCAAAATTAGACAACAAGGCAATAGGTCTGTGATCTGTAATGACGCTAGGATCGCCTGATTTGAACACTGGACCGATTTTTGTTTCTATCCAAATTGTGGGGAACGAGAGAATGAGATGCAAAATTGTTTTTAGAGGTTTAACCACAATCTTTTATTAAGAAATTCAGAATACCATCGATACTATAAGACATGGAACTACTCAATCTATTTATGGCAATAAGAAGAGCTTATAGTTGTTATACTAATGGTTGGTAGATTATTATGGGTACAGAACATCACTAATACTAGTAATGAAATGATGGTAACTTATGCTAATGACCCAAGAAGCCAATGTGGAGATATGGAAGATCTTATACAAATATCAAACAACTTATTTGCAAGTATACAAGAATTGACGACAGCAAATAAGTTAATACTAAATTAAAATAAAATCAAAGTGAAGATTTTGAAACAAGCTATAAAAACATACAAGTTTCTAATAACAAAACCACCTATAAATAGAGCACGCCACGACAGCCAAAACCAGAAGATGGCGAATGAGATGTCGCCGAAACGTCGAGTAACCTCAACTATAGATCTTTTAGGTCACAGTTCAAGAGAGGCTAACATACCTCACTAGCACCCTATGTTAACCTATAACCTATAACCTCATCTAACAACAAGTGAGAAATAACCCGAAAACCGTTAGAACATCTTCAGGTGTACTCTTCTATAAAAATTTTAGAGAATTGATTTGCATGCGTCTTCTTTTATAGTCAGTTTCGTTTCGCTCGGCTTCTCGTCATTAGACAGTTATTTTGTTGATTTTCTGAATTATTTGTAATGCGGTTTAGTATTAGTGGTAGGTTTTGTGAAGTGGATGCGATTATCGGGGGACGGCTTGGAGGCGGATTATTGGTAATATGATCGACAGGGATAATCTAGTTGATAGATTATGTAGATTAACTGGCATGCTGGTTATAATATGTTTCCAGGTAGGAGAAGTGTGTTTTTCCGTTTCTATGGCTTCTCCTATGTTATGGAATCTTTCTTCTTTTGTTATGAGTTTGGTATTATTGAAGTCGATTGTATGACCTGTTGTTTGTGTGTGTTGTGCTAGAGATGAGGCTGTTTCTCCTTTACGTACCGCTGTTTTGTGTTCCCTGTTTTGAACTCCTACTCGTCTGTTTGTTTGTCAAATGTACACTTCTTCGCAGCCTCCACAAGGGATTTTGTACACTCCTTGGTGTTCTAGTAAAATTTGCTCTTTAGGCGAATTTAGTATGTGGCCAATTTTTTGTGAGGTGGTGTATATAGTGGCATGACATTTGAGTATTTTTCCGATTTTACCTGTGGTGCCTTTTATGTTGGGCAGAAATGCTTTATGGGATTCTTATTTTTCATCGTTTCTTGTTTTGGTTGCAGTTGTGTGTCTCGTAAGATGTTTAATTTTATGTTGTGTGAAACCGTTTTGTACCAGCGCTTTTTGTAGATTCTGGAGTTCTTTATAAAGATTTAGATCGTGTTATAAGGGTTTTAGCTACTGAATTTGTTTGAGCTAGATGTTGATGTGATGTTGTATAAAGATATCCATTGGTGTGGGTCTCTTTCCTATATACTGTGTGTCCGAGAGTGCCGTTTTGTTTTTTTTTGTTACTAGGATATCCAGAAATGGTAGCGAATTGTTACTTTCGGTTTCCACAGTGAACTCAATTTAAGGGTGTTGGTTATTTAGGTGTAGATAGGTATCCAATGTGGTTCTGCCGTAGGGCCATATGACAAAGGTATCGTCGACATATCTCAGCCATAATGACGGTTTTAATTTAGCGGTGCTAGTGCCTTTGTTTCTAAATGCTTTATATATGTTGGCAATTACTGGCGAAAGGGGTGACCCCATGGGTACGCCTTTTATCTGTCGATATCGGTGTCCATTATATATGAAATATGTGCTATTTAGGCAGTGTTTGATTAATTCTATTACGTGTCGTGGCTGGCTGTATTTATCTTCAATTATAGATAATGCTTCTTTGATAGGAACTTGGGTGAATAAGGACTTCACGTCGAAACTTTCGAGGACGTCATTTTGTTGCAGTGTTGCAGAGTTTTTAATATTTCCAGAAAGTGATTTGGAGTTATTTGGTCAGATATTTAGATAGTAATTGTGTTGGGGATCCTATGATTGATACTATGGGGAGCAGGGGAATTTCGTCTTTTTGAATTTTTGGTAGTCTGTACAGCTTCGTACATCTGAAGGATTTTTCTCTCGGAATGATTTGTTCGTCTATGGGAGTTGCTTGGATTTTGATTTTCATCTAGGTATGTAGTAAGATCCGAATTAATTATTTTATAGACTGGATTTAACAGGTGTGTGCCCATTTTGGCAGTGTAATCTGACGTCTTCATTACTATGGTTGCATTTCCCTTATCTGCTGGCAGAATAATTATTTCTTTCTGTTTCTTGATCCCGTGAGTGCATTGATTTCTTCTTTTGTGGGGTTTCTTGGCGAATGATTTCGGCAAAGTGTTCATCGGTTTTCTTTATTTCTGTTTCGACTCCACAAATTATGTCTTTAATTTATAATTTAGAAGGTGTTATGGCAAAATTGTGACCTTTGGAGGGCATGGATTCGGTTGTTTTATTTAGCTGATAATTTCAAATATTGTAAACTAGCTTAGATGGGCTCTTGTTTTCTTTTACTGTGATCCTTTGTTGTAAGGTGCTTTATATTTCCGCTTTTGTTTTTTTTTATTTAATATTGCTACTACATTTACAACTAAACAACAAAATACATATGCTAATTTGGGACACAATCGACACTCTTAAAGAATTCAGAGACAAAGAGAAACCAATATAGAGCATAAATAAACATTTACATAATATTATCATTGTGTATTTTTCTGAAAATCGAATATATTTGTGATTTTATTAATGAGGGTCGTATAGTAGCTCATTATAACTTTAATTTTTAAATTTTGTTTCAATTATTAAGGAAAAAACCCAAAAAAATCAACGACCTTAAGTAAACAACCGCTCCCAGTGGATGAGTTTTTAAAAGCTTTCCAGATCTTCCTATTAAGATAAAAATAAAATGCTAAGTTTAAAATTTTAGTTAAATACCTTAACTGTTCTTAAGATACAGCGCCCACACAACTCATTTCTTTCTAAAAATTATTACTATTGTGGTATCTTATTTTGTATAGCCGGGAGGTAGAAAATCTTTTATAGACAAAGTGTGGGACTCCCCAGAACAGGTATACCACTAAAAATCACCTCCCTATGTCGCCCTACCACCCCTCGGAACCACCGTCAGGTATTACTTCACGGGGGTAGGGTGTTTGTGTGAGTGTATGTGTGTGGGTTTGGGTGAATGTGTGTGTGTGGTGAATTTGCGTGTGTTTGTGTTGTATAGGTGTGTGTAATATGCGTTGCTGTGTGTGTGCAGTGTACGGCTCGGGTACTTGGGGTCACTACTCCCAAATGGCTGTGCACGTCAGCCACCCCTGCGGGAACTATTATGGTACCTAAGAACTTCAAAGCGTATATTTACGTTGAAAAAATTTCCAAAAATTGTTTACATCATAATTAAAACAATCCGGAAAAATAGAATTAAAATTAAGAAATTTTTGTTTTTTTTTCCTTTAACGCTTGTTTAGCAAATATTGTAAAATTTTCGAAATCTTTAAAAAGAAATCTGAAAAAAAAGGCCCCAAATAAAAAACCACTTTCTTTGGATAAAATTTTACCAAAAACTTGTCAGCTCTGCCATCAAATAATAAAACTTTAAATTTGAAGTAATGTTGATGTTAATGTTATGGGTTCGGTGGGTCGTATGGCCTCTGAGCCTTCCGAAATTACCTCGACCTAAGAAATCTTTTGTAATTATCTCTTACCTATATAGGTTTTATAATTAAAATCACTTGGTTTATTTCACAAATATTTTTTTTATTTTCAACTAGTTTCGGCTTATTGCCATTATCAAGAATGATATCATTAACATAATGTTCTACCAAATGATTAATGAGAAACAAGTATATGATATCTCTTACCTACTTGAATCCCTCAATGTCTAGACTTCTTTCGCCCAAAATTTGACGTATGTTTTTATTTTATTTTAATGATTTGTAATATTTGTAATTTTCAAGAAAGGAGACCAAAGATTAATAAATAAATAAATATATTTGAAGTATGAAATATTTTTTATAGCGGACACACACATAAGTAATAGTTCCAATACGAACTTTCGAACTTTGACAGTTGATAGCGGCCATATTGCATTTTCACTTCTTTTTGCGAGTTCATCGTCCACTTCGTTGCCTTTAATATCCCCGTGCCCTGAGACCCACATGAGGGTCAACGAGTTGTTCTTCACCAGTTGGGAGAGAGATCTTCGACATTCCCAGACAGTCTGTGAGCCGTGACTATAGGCTCGAACGGCCTTTAATGCGGCTTGGCTGCCTGAGCAGATGTATATATGCGCGCCATTTAGGTGCCTATCCAAGCATTCTCTGGCGCATATATCAATTGCAATCGTTTCCGCTTGACTCTCATCAAAGCCATTTTGAGGTCCTCGATCGACACCTTAAACGGTAATTTGAATTCGAGCTTCCTGGACATAATGTCCATCGGTTTGAACAGAAGTACCGGGTCGATTTGCTGCATTGTAAATGATAAAATTATTTTATCAAAATGGTTCTTCTGTTCGGGCAACATTTCACGGGCTTTGCCCATTTTACGGTCGCCATAATCATTCTACTAAGAAGACTATTCGCAGTATAGTGGATAAATTTGAGTCCACTGGTTCAGTAAACAATGAACGAACCCCCATCCGATGGCGAAACGCAAGATCTGCCGAAAACATCCCCGCTGTTCATGAGAGTCTCTAGGAGAATCCGAGGCAGCACCCTCAAAGCCAACATAACCCATGCTATCGGTCAAATTCAGTTTGATTTATGTGTCAGAGCCAAGGAAAAATAGACTATCGCTATTGTTGACTGTACCACTTATGCGAGTATTTTTAATGTTCAAAAAAATAAATAACGCCACCAGTTGTGATTTGTTTTCTCGGCGCAAGAAATGTGCGACATCGTCAATTAAAGAATGTATATGGAAAAACCATTATGGATTAGTCGTCTGTTCGGTGTTGGTATCATAATTTCGAGTTAGGAAGAGAAAACACTCACGATGGCAAGCATTCAGTACGGCCGTCAGTAAATACAGAGGAACTGGTGAGTTCAATTAACAAATTCGTGCGTTAAAATTGATTAAAAATTGATTAAATACCACCTATCACCGACATTATTCAAAAATTTGAGCAAAGTGAGTCCCTCACATGCTTACTGATGAACACAAGCCACATCTACAGCTACAGCACTTAAGCTTATATATAAGTTATTGTCTTAATGGAGACCTTTTCTTGACTCCTATAGTCACTGGTGATGAAACACCTGAGAGTAAAAGGCAATGACATTATGCTTATTCGCCAAATAAATCCAAAAAATAGAAACAGTAATGTCTACCCGTAAAGTCATAGCAACCATTATTTTGGAATGAGCAATACACCTCGCTTATTGACTTAATGACCCAATGCCGACGCATATTATGCAACATTGAAAATACAGCGGGCGCTTCAAAATCAACGGGGAAGTCTGCAGTACAGTAGACGATAATGCCAGTCTTTATACGGCTCAGATAATGCAACAAGTTGTACAACAATTTATATAGGAAACTTTCAACCATCCACCCCATAGTTCAGACTTAGCCCCATCATATTATGATCTGTTTACAAAACTAGAGGACTTTTTGGCGGGAAAATAAAATTGAAAACGATGAAGAACTTGAAGAAGCTATGATTAGGTATCTTAATAAACTATAAATCTAGGATACAAACACTCATCACATGTTACTAGAAATGCTTAAATTAGACGGTAAAAATAAGTAAGCTTTTTTAAAAAAATTTCTAACATAATTTAAATAATTATTTTGACATTTTGACTTTTAAAATTGGATTTTTTTGCCAAAAAATTCGCTACAGTGAATATATTATGCATTAATTCATGCGTTATATACTCAATAATCAAAGTATTGTCCATCGAAAGCTACAAGATTTGTCCATCTTTCTGGCTGTTTGTGGATTCCTTCCCAAAAGAACTTCTTCGGCTTGGTGGTGAAAAATTAATCGAGCCAATTTTTGATACCCTGTTCCGGTGAGGGCATTCTGAATTGATCTGAACAAGTAGTAATCAGAAGGGGCTATGTTTGGGCTATAAGGAGAGTGAGGTAGAACTTCCCACCCACTGTTTTTTTAAATAGTTTTAAACCTGTCTTGAAACATGTGTCCCCTTTGATCGTCTGACTCGATTTGAACAGCTTATAATACAACACATCCTTCTAATCCTACCAAATACAGAGCATTACCTTGTCGACATGGATATTCGGCTTTGCCGTGGATGTTGATGGCTGGCTAGGCTTCACATACGATTTCTTTTTGCATCGGACTGTCATCACCAGTGACAATCCGATGCAAAAATGACTTCTTTTTGTGGCGTTGAAGCAACATTTCCGACATGCAGAATCGGCGTTCGATGTCTCTTGGTTTTAATTCATAGGGCACCCAATTTCCAAGCTTTTGGATGAATCCCGATGCTTCTAAACATCTGGAAATAGTTGCTTGATCAACTCCCAATGATTTTGCAAGATCTTTGTGCGTTTGGCATGCATCTTCATCAAGCAATGCCTCCAATTCTTCATCTTCAAACCTTTTTGGCTGTCCGGGTCGTTCATCGTCTTCTAAGTTGAAATCGCCACTTTTAAACCATGCACCTGGCACGTTCTTTCAGCAAGAGCATGGTCACCATAAACCTCTACTAAAATACGATGACTTTCGGTAGCACTTTTCTTCATGTTAAAGTAATGAAGAAGAACTCCCCGCAAAAACATTTTTTCTGGCACAAAGTTCGACATGTTCAAATGAATAGAAACAAATGTTGTTTACGCTTCAATAAAATTACATATATTGATAAAGACGCGCAATGACAGTAGCTTTCAAATGAATATAGTCACGGATGAACACGACGCCCTCTCTTAGAAAACCGCATGAATTAATGCATACTCCCTAATTATAAATATTATAGAATACTCATGCATTGATTACCTAATCATATTTTATTGAAATAAACTATATATAAACAGCTATTGAAGCTATTAAATATGATTAAGAATTCAATCGTAAATTTGCACGTATTAAGTTTCGATTCCAAAATCTTTCGTATTTATTATTATATATCGTGTTCTATACTCCAATGCTTTTACATTTTCAATATTACATTTCCAAGTTGTACACCCTTCCAAGTGTACATACAAACAGAAAAATAATTCATAAAAATTCCGACGACTCTTCAAGTATGCAGTGGGGATAAACGTGAGCGGAATGCGCCTCGCCCCTCTCGCCCCTCCGCGCAAACCGGTGGCAAATTCCCCCGTGAAAATCGAGCGTCTTCTCCTCCAATATACAAGTGTATTGAATATAAACTAGATTTCATTGTTGCACGTTTTGGAGTCCTTTGTCGCGCGGGGACTTTTCGAAATGGGCTCCTTTTCAAATTGATTTGCATCGCCTCGCAATAATCCGCTCCCTTGTTTTTTTTTTTACTTCCTCGAGCTTTCTCCATCAACCTGCGCAACTGGGGAAGTTAGGCCATTCAATTCGAACAGGTCCGTACGGGGAATTAAGAGGCTAATCCTGGAAGTGTCCGTAGATTCCTCGGGGAGGAACGGTTTAAATATTGGATAACTCAGGAATGGGGCTTTTTTGTAACGCGAAACTCGGCGACCCTCTGATGGGATTATGCCCCCCCCAGGAGACCTCACTTCCGTTTCAAATGCTAAGTACATTAATGGAATTATATTTGATCCTTGCAGTAAACGTGATTTATAATTTATGCTATCTGGGGGAAAATGAATTCATTGAAACAATATGATTATAGTGTCAAATTTTCTTACAATTCTATATATGATAGATACATATATCTCTATATAGATGCGGTAAGATTAACTTAAATAAAAAGTTACAATTAAAATTTATTTAAAGAAACTTGCTACTCTACATAGGAAAATAGAAAATATGTTAATATATTTCATAGTTATTTAAGCAGATGTGTTGATTTAAATGAATTAAGTTTTAATAACAGTTAAAAATTTGATAATTTTGTAATGGTAAATGCAAGTTATCTTGATAATGATGTTTAAACGTCGAAAACTAAGTCGTCTTTTAATTACAATTTTAGTAGTTAAAGCATAGTCAGTGTTTATACCACATAATAACAATCTTAGTAATCCTTCTGACCAAAACACCTTAGTTCATTATATTAAAACACTCTTATTTGTTTTTGTTTACAAAATAATTGCAAATATGTGGAATAACTTTCTTGTCTAACGTCCTAACAGACAGCTCAGCACAAATTCGTATGATCGTTCCTAAACCTCCAAAAACTTTCAATTTAATTTAAACTATGGCCCGACTGGATATTCTTTTAGATCCCTAGGAACTCCTTAAATTTAAACGGATCCAATCTCTTCCGGTTTTAAATCCGACATCAAATGAAACTCCAGACGAGCCCGGGATGTATGGCCGCAATTCCGGACGTGGAATCGTGTTTAAAATTATAGGACAAGAATTGAGGAAAAAATCGTTCATAAAATTGGATATATGTACACCTGCTTTAGATAACCTAAATTATAATTTAATATTTAATTAGAATTGTTAAATACAAGGCCATTGTTTTATTGAAAATGTCTGTAATAAATAATATGTTTAATATATTGTTTAATGAAATTTATAATAATGTAAAACAGAATAATAGATATTTATTATTTAATATGTAAGTACTGAAAACATATCGTATTTAAAATATCTTGATTAAAAATTAAAAACACAAAAATGTTTCACCACGGGTTAATTGAGCAATTATTAAAATATATCGTATTTAAATTATTACGTGTTATGTATAGTATAGAAATTTGTTTACAAATATTGTAATAATGTGTGATTAAGACATTATATTATATTATTACCTGTAACATGACTCACGCCTGAAATTTACAAAAGTAAATTACTTTTTAATGACTCTATGGCGTTCCAATCGTAAGCTTTAATTACTTTAACACTTAATATAACACGATGTTCATTACATGATGAAGCTTAGAGATAAATATAGTAATCAAAAAATAATATTTAAAAAGAAAATACGAGTGTTGACTTTTATATTTCGGAAATATACTACACAGGTGCTGCTATCTGACAACAACGCCCCTAATGTAAAGTTCCACATTTATTATCAGAACGATTTGATGCCCATGCTCAACTTGTTATGTTTTCAATGACTTGAAAAATTGATGTTGGCTAAGAAGTGGAATTAAATCGTAAGCATTTCCGTGTAAATTTTCTATTGAATAGTATTAATTTGTTAAAAATATTATTTTATTTAAAAAAAACTTTACCATTTCAAACAAAATATTTGTACATTTTTTTCTGTGATGATATTTGAAGAAAAAAAAAAGACAATATGGAAAAATACGTTGTTTGAAACTTAATTCAATATACAATAAGTTCAGTTAATTCTAATGTGTTTCTAGTTCAAAGTTCTAGACCCTAACACTTTTGGCGGGTGCGATGTTTAACCGAATATTTGCTGGTGTTTAATTGGTGTGAACGAATATATGAAACTATAAATTTATTAGTGCGAATTAGTGAACTTGTAAACTTATGCAAAACGGGTTGGGAAGGGAATAGTTTTAAGAAGTTCGCAAAGGAGGGCATTGCGAAGCTTATGTAAGGGATTCCTGCCTCATCCTCAAAGTTTCACTTTCATACTTATTTAGTGTCAATAATTCTTAGGAATTTATAAAATGTTTTAGTAGGAAGTTACTATGCAGTGAAATGTCGGCAAACCTTAAATTACGGATAAAATAATTAAAAAATATTATTACTCTTTACATTTTAAACCATTATTTCTGAAACATAAACTCCCAAAGACTGAGGAGAAAATTACCGTTTACAAACTTCAAACCCTCTAGAATAATGTGTAGAGAATTGATTTTAAATCGAATATTTCACTTTGAAGATATCTATGTGTTTTCGATATTTAACGCCTTAATTATCAATACATTTCAAGTACTCTGAAACGTGATTAATTGCGTTACAGAGAGATAAATTATGGCCACGATTGCTGACAAATGAATTAGTCTGTCAGCTCACTATACGAAAAGTCCACACACTGCTTTGGAATCTTTTACCTATCGTGTGGTATGAGAATTAAACTAATCTTCGTCCAGAATATCCATATCGATAAAATATTCAGGTTTATATACGGTAATTTCGATTAGCTTTCTCAGGTTATTTACAAAGATTATCACATTATTTACACATCATTTGATGAAACAAAAAGTATTATCGAGTTTATTCCACTTCTCAGGTAGATACATTTTTATGGATTCTCTTGTAGAACACCTTGAATTAACATGATATAATTGAACTCCTTGTTCCAAGATTAGGATGCTCACATAAAACCTTATGAACCCACCTTTGGTAAGTCAAAGTAGATTGTCACCAAATGAAAATATCGTGCGCATATAAAACTGAATCATTTTGTAATCGTTTTCTACTGCTGCAACCAACAAGATGGAGTAAACTCTAGCGTTGGTCAAGAAGACATCGTAGTCTACTCTTTTTATTAAAATAAACCTTCGCACCAAATGTAACCTTGACCTTTTTGGGTCATTTAGTTACGATTACGATTAACATTACCACTTCTCTCAACAAGTCACTTGTTACTGTCCAGCTCTTCTTAGTTACGACGGCTTCAGAAAATAATTTTCTCTTCAGTACAATGATTAATGAGACATTTGTTATTGGTGTCACTCACTTAATAAATATATTCGATCTTTATATCTCAACTGGAAATGATACCCCATCCCCGAATATAACAGTTTAAAAATATCAGGATTGCTATATCTTCCATGATGCCCCGAATTCAAATGACCCTTTAAATGCAAAGTACACCTCCTTGCCTTCATTAGATGCGTTCTATTTTTCTTTTGTACGAGCTGATAGCACAATTTATTCTATTTTAAATAATCATATTGGACTTATTTCTGGTTAATTAATAAAACACTAACTTTGTTTGTATAACACTGTATTTTTTATTATGAGAAACATAACTTATGTTTCGATAATGGCAAGTGGAGTTGACCAAACTAGTCAACTTAATAAAAAATACAATGTTATACAAACAAAGTTAAAGTGTTTTATTAATTATTCAAACATGTATAACGAAGAAGAAACTTCTTACATTAACAATATTATTTCTGATTATTTTACTTCTACTAGAAAAAACTATAAAGTGTATTTCGTTTTATTTGACTTCTTCTAAGTCGATTCTGTAGATATCATAACAAAATTATAGATAAAGAAAATCAAGCTTACCAATTATTTGATGAAATGACTTTGGATCTCTAACTAAGGTAATTGAAAGTTTAAAACATTATACACTACACTCTTCTTTTGTAATCTCCGGGAGTCTTTAGCCTAACGATATGAAGGCAGAGAAAACTTTGTCCAGGAACTCCGTTCCGCTATTACATTTAGGTGAACATACTGTGATCTCGAAGGGATTTCATAGGTTGTTTATAAAGATATTTAGTAACGCATCTTCCAAGGATATATTTATCCATTATCGACGAAAGATATAGCGATAATTGTCAACACGATTAATTAAATTCTTATATAACCCGTGGTGAAACATTTTTATATATAAAAATAGTGAAACAAGACTAAGTGTTTAATTAGCCTTCTAATTATTGACAAGTGTCAACATAGGCATATAAATACAACATCTTTATTACAATAACACATATTTACAAAAATAACATATATACAGTATGTTTAGTGTTAGTCTGTCACTGGCTGGGCTATCGACCATGGGGTGTTTGAATTTTGTAGGAATATTGGGATTGCGGGGAATACAGTATTTGTCAAGGAGGGTTGGGTTGGAGGGTTTAGTAGCAAATTTTGTGCTGATGGCTAATGTACGATGGGTAATAGGAATTATTTGGGTGGATTCGTAGAGTAAGTCATTGAACGGGTTATGAAGAGGGTTATTTGGGTGTCTGATTTTGGTAAGAGTTCGGAATGCAGTGATGGATATGATGTAGGGTAGAAGGACGGCATTGGGTAAAAACATAGACATATTTATCCACATTTCTTTATAAGTCTTTAAAGTCCTTAATAAGATTCGATTGAATTTCGAAAGCTCCCTTAAGATCGTATAGCGACTTTTTGGTTGTTCTACCACATTTTCGCCTACGTTAATACACTCTAATGGGTTTCTATAGATTGTATCTTAACATGAAGATTCACTCGTCAAATTGAGCAAATTTGTAATCGTTTTTGACTGGTGTTAACAACAAGATTCTGATGGAGACCGATCTAGTAGTAAGCAAGTAAATAAGGTAGTTTACTTTTTACTTCTGATAAAATCTCTTTATACTGTAACTTTAAACGTAACTTTTTGAACCAATTAGACACATAACCTTCATTTTACCAGTTTTAATCACAAGTTACCTAATTAACTTCCACTACGATTTTCTTTGACCACTTTTGACTACTTCAGGCTAGTTTTGTGAATTCCGGAGCTGAACAATATATGATGTATATATCAGAGTATCCAACTCTTTCTAATGTGCCTTTTCTTTCAGCACAAAGTTTAACCTAGACCTCTTTGATCCATTAAAATATGATTACCATCATATTGTCAGTTTTCTTCACAAGTAACCAAGTGTTGTTCCCTTCAGGGCTTTAAGTTCCTCTATGATTATATTTGGGTGTTCGTGATTTTCTGTCATTATATCATCCACATTTTCCACGTCTCTCAGTTAGAACGGAGTACAAAAATGTAATAAATAAATAAATAAATCAAGCTCTTATTTGTTACGATTGCTTCAATAAATTATATTCTCTTTAGATTAAGGATAAAATGTTAGTCGAAGCAATGTCATACTGGGGGACGATTTTAACGTACTTTTTGATATGAACGGATACAAAGAACAATATTTAATAGATTGCCAAGTTTTTGATTATACAAATGAAATATGAGAAAAAATAATTTCTTAGATAATGTTTTCACCAATACAGACGTCAATCTAATAAAACCTAGTATTATTGAAATTTATCTAACGGATCATTGTGAAATATCTTTAAGTATTGACATATCTAGTCATAAAACTGAAATTAAACAAACGACTGTCAGGCCAATTACCGAAGAAGCTTAATTTAATTTCTTCTGTGATCACTTAATAAAACACTAACGTAATGTAAGGTTTCAAAAAATCGTTTTATTGTTCTACAACAATTGTTTCGCCACACAGTGGCTTTATCAGGTAGATGACAAATATGGTTTTTACAATTTACAGTCATTGCTTATATATTATACAACTAGGCGAACAAAATAGGGAGGGGGGGGGGGGTAAATGTCGAGGTCCAAACACTTCTGTGATATTGAAAAAATTAATTGGGAGTTTATATCGCATTTCTCAACAACTTTAATAATAAGTGGGATCTAGTATTAAATATCATAATTAATAATAATGGATCATTTATCATTTAATCTAATGATAATGGTTTAATAAAAATCTAAAAGATATGCATGAAACACTACATACATTAAACGACCTTTACAATAAACTTCATTAAACTGAATTAAGAGACACACGCAATAAATTTAGAAGTTATTATAGAAAAGCAATTTGTGATACCAAAAAGCAGGTAGCTGGTAAATATATAAGTAAGGCATCAAACAAATCAAAGGCAATTTGGAAACTAGTTAATTTTGCTGGACAATTTAAACAAAGCTATGACTTAACTAGTAATGAATTTCATCACTTTTTCTGTACTATAGCGAGTAACCTAATTAATAAGCTACCTGATTTACAATTCGAAATTATCTTCAATCCTGACGAGTCCAGTACTTTCAGTTTTAATAAAACACCCCCAATACTTGTCAGGGAAGTAATCCTGAGTATTAGAAAAAGTTAATGTTCGGACATATATGGTTTGTAAATCGTACATATCAAACATGTCATAAATCTAATTAATATTTCATTTATTAAGACTACAAGAACAAATCACTTTTGAAACAACTACTTATCTAGCTAATACTTCGACAGACATTGAATAATACAAAAGTAATTTGCCTGTTACAAAATATATAATAAATGAATCATTACAAAGTGGTACTTTTCCAGACGCTCTAAAATTGTCCAAAGTGTTACCTATATTTAAAAAGGGTAATGAACAGGTTATAAATAACTATAGACCAATCTCTCTACAACCCTTACTGTGGAAAATAATTTAAATCATAATAAAACGGCAATTATTA
Source organism: Ontholestes murinus (assembly GCA_963969525.1). NCBI lineage: Eukaryota > Metazoa > Arthropoda > Insecta > Coleoptera > Staphylinidae > Ontholestes > Ontholestes murinus. The sequence continues at coordinate 26,574,325 of OZ018395.1, read as the reverse complement.
TCTTATTTTGAAACCAATGCACTTTTTAGTCAGTTTGAGTCAACAACGGACGCTGTAATTGCTCTCTATGAAGGATATATTTGAAAAAAAGACAGTTTCTGTTGTGTCATTTATCGATTTAAGCAATTCGTTTGACTGTGTCTCACATGATCTGCTGATAAAGAAGCTTAAGGCCTACAATTTTGATCGTGGTAGTATAAGATATTACTTTCTATCTAAGCAACAGACAACAATCTGTTTTATTTCAACAATCAAATCTCTGAATCTAGACAAATTATATACCTCAAGGATCTATCTTACGGCCTTTGTTATTTTTAATTTACATAAACTATCTCCCAAATCAACAAAATATTAGTAATGCCATTATCTTCCCTGATAACTCCACTGTCATTAGCGAAGGTGTTACCACACATTAAACTCTGTGAAAACTTGGACTGCTAAAAATAAACTATTGTTAAACGAAAATAAAACCCATACAATGATTTTTAGAGTAAAAAAGGGCACGAAGATAAGCAAACACTGTTTTCTGGGCCTTCGTGTTGATTCTCTGTTCTATCTTGGGCGCATCAAGGGACACATCTAACAAGATCTCTTGCAAAAATATTTACTGTTTAAGAAACCTCGTTAGGAAGGTACCTGATTTAATTAGCAGAGTAGCTTACTACACTCTTATAGAATCAAAATTGAGATACGGACTTCTAACTTGGGGTTCGCGTCTTGCCGATGCAGAATATATAGATTGTAACATAAGGCAGTTCGCTTACTTGGGGCGATAAAATATGGAGATGATTGTCGAGCACTTCATAAAATTCTTAAGATCCTAACATTCCCATCACTGTATATTCTTGAGTGCGTTATTTATGTCTATAAAAATCCACACAAGTTTTTCAGTCTACAGCATTATCATAATACAAGGCACCAAGACGATATTGCACAAAAGAAAATGAGCCTTACAAAATCTCAAAACAGCACTAATTAGTTCGCAATAAATTTTTAAAATAAATTGTCAAATTCTTGGAAACAGTTACCTCTAAAGGAATTTAAGCATGATGTGCGAAAATTTGTATACTTTTTTATTCATTTAACGAGTTTCTGCAGATAAATATCACTGGCAACTAAATTTTAAAGTTGAGCTCTGCTGCTTTTTAATATTATTTTTTTAAATACATTTTTGTATCTACAATTGTGTTTGTACTATTTCCGGATTAGTATAATAATATTATACTTCTTCTGGATATATTCATTTATCTATAAAGAATATGTATTCTCATGTATAATTGTCTTTTTAATATTTATTTATTTAGTCTATTTATACTTTGTTTCATATTTACATAAAATTTAAATATGTCTCTGCTATCATCTATAATTATTTTAATATTAATTCATTTTATCTATGTTTTATTTATTTAATTTATTAATTACTTCAGTAATTATTATTTTTTTAATTTTATTCTATATTTATTTTGTTCGTATTTATTTATCCCATAATTATGTTTTATTGTTCCCTTAATCATTATTATTTTACTAATTTTATATATATTTTTTTATTGCCACATTTTCGTTAATATAGAGTTTTATTTCCACAAAGTGAATTATTTTAAATGTGACGTATGTAAAACTTCTTTGTTAATGACATGAAATAAAAATACCTATCTTGTGACTAAAAATGGCATGCTGTTCCAGATGTCCATAGTAGTACCCTGAGCAAAATTAAATACATTAATTAGAAAATATCAGAACTGATGGACAGCTTCGTATCATCTATGATTACAAACACAAGAAATTTTACGTTCTATATTTAAAACAAAAAAGTAGGAAGTTGTTTATTTCGGTTCACGTCTGAATAACCATGCAACATGCTGAATCTTTCTATTATATTTCATTTTGAGTTGATTTTAAATGTCCAAGTTCGGTTTGCTTGAACAAGTTAGTAAAGCCTTAGGGTACCTCGTCATTTTTCTGAAATATCTAAATAATGTTTCCTAAACTTTCAAATAAATGCAGTCTCAAATTGTTCAATTATTGCTCCGTCTCAATTCTCTGACTACCACAACAATATTCTTCAACTTAAGTAGGAAAATAGCTTAGCCCGAAACGATATGCGAACTTATGCTCTATTGTCCATGTATATTCTAGAATAGCCATTATTCCACGTTGAAAACAAAGCTGCCTAAGCAATATCTATTTTTGACTTATCTTTGGGTTAGTTCTAATTATTAGAATTATGTCTAAAAGAACCACTTAGTATATTTCGTTTTATTCAACTTGTTCGATGGATAATAAACTGTTGAATCAATGTTGGCGAATTTCTGTCAGGTTTGCTTTTCTGTACTCACTGACTAATAGTCATGCTTGTTAAACATTTCAATAGTTTTGCACTAAGGTAGTAATTTAATCATTATTTGCCCAATGTTCGTTTGCTAATAGCTCACAAAGCTTAGCCAATTGTAGGTACGAAGAATCAAGTTTACGATAAATTAAATTTTCACGTAACCCATGGCGAAACATAATAATAATAATAATAATAATAACACGTCAAATAAATATAAATGGATATAGTACATTCTTGCTTAAAAAGAACAATGTAAACTAATGGTGGCAAATGCAGCAGTTAGTCTATGTTATACATAAAGGTATATAATAAAATACAAAATATTACTACCGCAACTAATTAAAACATATAAAATAATTAACAATTAAATATAGAATAGTTTTAATAATCACATTGAACCTATAGATATATAAAATATAAAATATTTAAAAGTTTAGTTATAATATAAAAACTATTTTAGCTGACTATCTAAAAAATATAAATAAATAGAATTATATAATAAAATACAAAATATAACTACCACAACTAATTAAAAACGTATAAAATAATCATTAATAAATCATAAAATATAATAAATATTAAATATTTCCAAGTGGTAAAAGTTAAATAAATATACAAAACGAGTTTAGCTGGCTAATTACAAAAACAATAACTTAGCATTAAAAATGACTTACACTAGAATAGTTATGATTGAGATCTTATGGTCCCACATCGTAATCAACTAAGTATTGATGCCAGTTGAAATATTATGAGAATTCTTTTTATCGTTGTTTTTAATGTTTTACTTAGTAAGTTTTTAATTCAAGCTGGAAGCTTGTTGTAAAACTTAATCCCCCAATAGCTTGGACCATTTCTGGATTTGTCTCAATTTATTTATGTATAATTCTTCTCTTTGTCTTGTATCGTGCGTATGTATGAATGTTATTGTTTTATATTGGGCAAGGTGATTCCTGACATAGAGAAGACACTCCAAAATATACTGTGAGGGCAGATTCGACACACCAAGTGCTTTGAATAGATCCCGCAACAACTCTTATAGCTCGTTGCTGCAATGCAAATATACGATGCCTACCAGCGGAATGCCCCCAAATAAGCAAGCCATCGGTCATTATACTATAACATGTGGATGATATGCAGTTTTAAGAATTTGTGGTGATACCTGATTCGCTAAATTTCTCAGTAGGAATATATTACTGCATAATTTGACAGCTAGAGTGTCCGTGTTTAGTGTCCAAGTTAACAAAGAATCGATCACAAGTCCCAAGAACTTAGCTTCGCTCGAAAAAACATTAACATCATGATCACATTTTTTATTTTGCAAAGCAAATTGATTTGTTTTGATGGTTTTAATTGAAGTCGGTTAGCATCAAACCATAATTTAGATTTATTAATTGCCCTCGCATTAAGTTGCAAAGTTTGATCAAGCCGGTCACCACTGGTAATTAGAGTAGTATCGTCTGCATACAATATAGTCTGTACATTCTCTACACTGTTAGTAAAATCGTTAATATATATTAAGAATAGAAGTGGACCCAGTGTAGACCCCTGGGGCATGCCTTGCTCTAGTGGGCGCATAGAGGAAAATGTGCCATTGACCCCTACAGCTTGACATCTCCCTACAGTGTACAACTTGTATTAGAAAACCCGTACAAGGACAACATTTTTTATAAGTAAGTCATGGCTAACACAATCAAATGCCTTTGTCAAGTCGAGAAAAGTGATTGATATTCTTCCGCCCTCAAAAGTATTTAGAATATTGTTAGTGAGTTCTAATATAGCATTAGTAGTCGATAGCCCTTTCCTGAACCCAAAATGATGTTCATTCAGTATATTATTTTCCTCTAAAAAAGACCCAATTATGCATTCTATAATTTTAGAAAAGACTGGAATAATAGAAATCGGTCTATAATTAGAAGGATCTGACCTATCTCCATTTTAAAAACAGGAACTACTAATGCCACTTTCATTAAGTCGGGAATCATGCTTAATTGTAAGGAAGTGTTAATAATGTGGGTCAGTGGAATTATAATCATTTCTCTGCAACTCTTTATTAACTCGACATACAATCCATCTTTAGTTTTGCTAGGTTTTAGTCTACATATTACATCCCTTTCATACTTGCTTGAAAGCAAATCTAATATTATGTTTAGGGGGTTCTAATAACTATGAAGCATCAATATCACCAGGTTGAATCGAATTAATCATGTATTTAATGGAATTATGGAAGGCTATTCTAAATTCATCTGGAGATATATTGCTGAGTTCATCTCTAAGTGATGGGTTATTTATATTAGTTTTGATAATTTGCCACATAGCTCTTTTTTTATTATTGGAACGGCGAATAACATCTTCATTGGCCTCTCGTTTAGCTAATTTTATAGCAGTTCCATATTCTAATCTATACTTAAGGTATATATATATGTCTTTCAGGTCTGATTTTTTTTTTGATATGCTTGACGTATAAAATACAGCCTCTCTCACATATCCAAAAGTTTATTATTAAACCAGTGGATTTTATTTTTGTGCGAAGATTTGCACTTAACACGTTTTTTCGGAAATATATTAAATTTAGTGGAAAATAAATTATAAAATGTATCATATTTGATGTTTGCGTCGCTAATTTTGTACATAATATCCCAATTGCATAGAGATAGACTCTGAAATAACATAAACATGTCCGCTATAGTTATTGGCCTAATTAATTTAGAAGTGTCAATGTCATTATGTAGCAATTGAAATTGTGAATTAAAATCAATTCCTATATGACCCGATAGGACGGTTTCAATCGGAAACACTTTAAATTTATTGATATTTGCAAATACATTATCTAATGTGTTAATCTCACGGGTGGGGAAATTAACAGATTTTTCCAGTCCATACGAGCGAAAAACGTCACACAATAAGCTAGTATTAGGATTGCTGCATTTATTAAATTGAACATTAAACCAAGGGTTTAATTAACCTTCGAAACAAGTTTATTATATTTTTTTGATGAAAGGATCTACAAGTGTTAACCAATGACATCTGGAACTATTGGTTCAGTTTTGTTCCCCACATGCTGCCAATTTCTCTTAGGTATTACGAAGAATACTATACAATTCGTTTGTCCGAAATAAATTTTTTGAAATTGTTCAGACCTAACCTCTCTGTCACCGTGTCTTCTTAATAGAATTAGCTCCAACCAACATTAAGTCCTCCAATACTTTCAAAAACACCAAACAGGACGAACACGAGTCAACAGCCTGATTTGAGGTTTTGAAATGAACAATTTTAAAATATACCTAACAGATTTCAATGTCATTGAATATTTAGTTCAAGAAATATTTATAGTGTAAACGTACATTTTAGATTTTTCAAAATCCTGAAGGACGAAAATAAGAAAAACATAAATAGTTTGTGTTATAATATGTAGCATTATGCTGTTTAAAACAAATATAAAATAGCTATGTGGCTGATGACCCATCAAATAGACTTATTCAGATCTTGAAAAGTCTCATTGTCCTGGTGCGTCTTTGGCGGTCGGTTTTCCTTAAGTTTTCAAAGACTTCTGGCAAACAGTTGTGTACCATTCAGAATTGACCGTCAGATATTGGACTAATACTACAGTGTTTGTATTTATCCCAAAAAAAAAACAGGCTACCATTTGATTAAAAGTGTTTCATGCTCCAACAACTTGGATTGGCTCACTTTGAAAGACAGTCGACTGCGTTTACTTTTAGGCTCATACGAATATAACCATAATTTCTCACCTATTACATTATTATATCATAGACGTGTATTGATTCTCCATAATCGTATTTCACTGTCACTGTCACTGTCACTGTCACTGTCACTGTCACTGTCACTGTCACTGTCACTGTCACTGTCACTGTCACTGTCACTGTCACTGTCACTGTCACTGTCACTGTCACTGTCACTGTCACTGTCACTGTCACTGTCACTGTCACTGTCACTGTCACTGTCACTGTCACTGTCACTGTCACTGTCACTGTCCCTGTCACTGTCACTGTCACTGTCACTGTCACTGTCACTGTCACTGTCACTGTCACTGTCACTGTCACTGTCACTGTCACTGTCACTGTCACTGTCACTGTCACTGTCACTGTCACTGTCACTGTCACTGTCACTGTCACTGTCACTGTCACTGTCACTGTCACTGTCACTGTCACTGTCACTGTCACTGTCACTGTCACTGTCACTGTCACTGTCACTGTCACTGTCACTGTCACTGTCACTGTCACTGTCACTGTCACTGTCACTGTCACTGTCACTGTCACTGTCACTGTCACTGTCACTGTCACTGTCACTGTCACTGTCACTGTCACTGTCACTGTCACTGTCACTGTCACTGTCACTGTCACTGTCACTGTCACTGTCACTGTCACTGTCACTGTCACTGTCACTGTCACTGTCACTGTCACTGTCACTGTCACTGTCACTGTCACTGTCACTGTCACTGTCACTGTCACTGTCACTGTTATTGTTATTGTTGTTTTTTGTGTTATTGTTAAATTATGTGGGGTACAATGCGAATAAATATTCAAATATTCATGCAATATTGAACGCGTATACTAGTCACACTATTTAATAAGAATTTCTCAATCTGACTGACGATAGGTCACATGACGATCTTACAATATCAAGAACAATAACCGATTTTGGACGACCTTCACAAATTCATCATTAAGCGAACCACAGCCACCATTGAAACCCATACCATCGTTATTTAAGGCGATTTTTAACCATGTTTCATCGCTAAATGTGGAAGTAAGTTCAACGATGCACTTTTGTTCATAATTCCCGTCGACTTGCGCAATAAATTATCATATGAAAATGTTCTCAACTTATTTTGAGGGCATCTGTTATCAAATGGCAACACCGGATTATCAATTGCTGAAATTCAATAGGCAACTCATGTATGTATGACATTTTATATTAAAGAAGAACGCAGTAGAGTTTATTCATTATCCAACTGGTTTTCATATTTTTTAATACTAATCCACAAATATTTCAATTATATTTCAGTTTAATTGAAATATACACATCAAAACATCTACTAACTTGTCAAACGAACGCCAAAATTGAAACATGTTTTAGCAATAAAAATCTAAAATTCCCGATAAGCTCTTTATTTCAAGGTTTAAATTTTAAGTATTATCTCAATAACATTTATTTTAATAATCAAAAACTCATTCCCATTTTTTATCTCAACGTCCATTTCATAATAAACCCATCAACTGGTATTGATCCATACAATCAATTTTCATTTTATTTGAGAAAAATAAGCCCCCACATGGGATTCAAACCCACGACTTCGGGGATGGAAACGAATTGCTACACACATTCAACGTATTATATAACCATGTATTTATTTTACAAAAAAATTTCTGATAAATTTCTACTTTAAACAGTGTATTGTCATAAAATAAAAAAAATAATTAAAAATACGTTATTTTAATTACTCTTATATTCCAATTCTAATAGCTTCTAAATTTTTCATTTTTCATGTATATTACGGTTTATTTTTTCAACTTAGATCCACGAAGATTATAGATACTCTTTATATAAATTATATACAGTATTATAAATGGTGAATTATTTAATTTTTAAAGTCATTTATATTAAAAGGCTATTGATATAATAATATTTATATAAACGGTGCGTGAAATGATAATAAAATTTGTGATAGAAGTATAAATAGTTGCAATATAATTTAAAATAAACCAGTTAAAATTATTTTAAGTATTTACAGTACAACCAGTGCTGTTCTTTGCTTATAATTTTGCAAAGGCGCTGATCCTAATCTCTTAATTTTCTAGCAAAGACGTTAATCTCCTTAACGAGCAAAGTGACCCCATTTTTTCGTTGCTCCTTAATCCTTTTTAACCTTTTAGTTACAAACCTCATACATCTTTTACAAAGTGGATTTACTTGTTTTCGGTATTTTAATTACATTATAATTACTGGCTATGTTTACGTAATTAACTTAATTAATTATAATTGCAACATAGACATTTATAAATTAAATATTGTTAAATTAAGAATAAATAATTTAAAGTTCAAATGGAATTAAGATACAGCATTTTAATATTATCATTTATAATCCATTAAAACTTCAATATAAATTAATATCGTATTGCCCGTTAGTGAAAGGTAGAATTTATATTTAATAAAAATTTTATTACTGGTCTAAGCCTTTATTCAACTTAAACGATTTTATCATTTTATTCCGTTAAAAACTTTAATTTTCAATTCATACTTTTTTTTTCTGAGAATAATCACCAGACAATTAAAATAAAGTTTCAGATTGCAACGCAATCACGAATCTTCAGTCCGGGCGGACAATAGGAAACATTAATAATTATTTTCAACGAGCGGAAAAGAAATGCAGTTCGTTAAATATCGGAAAATTACGTTCGGTGCTTAATGATACAAGCGTCGGTTTCGTTTTCCACGTTGAAAAGAACGATCATCAATACGGGCGCTCTAAATTGGACGTACAATGGGACGCTTGAAAAACTGTATTTCTTCCTTCTCGTAATGTTTTAATTCCGAGTTTGCTATCGTTAATTGTTTCCGCTGGGAAGTGGGAACAACAATGGGCAAGAAATACCGACGTCCTCCTTCTGTATTCAAGGTTTGTCCTTAAATAATTGGGTCGGGCAGCAAGTAAGGGCAGCTGCCATCAATTAACTAACGAATTGCTTGATACACGTATAATGGATTTAAATAACATAATCTTTATGTTTCAGCCTGATTACTAATCAGTATATATTTAACTTTTAGATATCATAAATTTAAAGAAATCGTAGTGAAACACTTTAAACGTGAATTATAATCCAGCCCTGAGTTAAAGAAATCAACAGAATTATATTTTCCAGAATTGCTTATTAATAATCATTATTTTAAAAAGAATAATTTTATATTAAATTAAGTAATGATACTTTTAAAATATAAATCAAATGCAGAAAACCATAGTAGTTTAGAAAGTTTATATTTCTTTAGCTTCCTGCGTGAACGCAAAGATTTCGAGGAATAAGTCAGTCGGTAGTCTTGGTAGACTCTTAGGAATTTGGTCATTAGGAAGAGTTTCTCGGGAGAGGACCACGCGTACTGCATGCGAGAATTTTACAAAAATTGTGATTCGGCGACTGCAACGCGTAAAAGATTCTTCAATATTCGAGGTTTTCGCCACTGCATACTTCTTATTTGAAAATGGATTAAGATTCGAAAAGCCAAAAGCTGGTCGATCAAGATCATCAACGGCAGAGAACGTGAATTGTGTTAACCAGTTTGTTCGTGACGATACGAAGCATCGATTCTTATTTTTTTAATTGAGTCCACTATACATAAACTTTCTTTTAGGTCACCCTTACTAATAGTTATCATTAATCAATAGATAAAGACAAATATATTCTCAAATTTATTTTAAAAGTAAATTGTCTTTGGCAAATTAACTAATGGTTATTTTAATCCAAATTAAATATATTCAAATATCACACTACCATTTATTATTACATTTATTGTATATTTATTCTACCCCTCTCTCTATTTTAATAGTATCGATAGAATTATTTAATATTGCATGTTATATTTTTGAACGTAATTTATTTTCAGTTTAAATGTTTATATGTCGCATTCATACAAAGGAGGATTAAATAATTTGAGCCGTGGTGGTTTAGCCCCATCGGGAAACAATGGTGTGAATGTAATATTTCATGGTTATTAACAGCAGGTTTCGCTCTGAATTGAACTGAGCTTGAACGTGTGTGTGTGTGTGTGCGGGGAGGGGCGCCGGCTGAGCATAAGGACGGGGATTAAGTCGTGTTGCATTAAATCCTAATTATTTACAGCTCAAATTAACCCTTCGAATTATACACATATTAATAATCAAACTACCTCCACGTAGACGCCGCAGACTAATGGAGCCATTATGTCGTGAATTATTGATATGAATTCGTACATAATACCAAAAATTTAATTTAAATCGCCCTTTTAAAGGAAAATACGAGGGCCGATCAATAAGTACCTGTGTGTGATGACAGGTTGCGTTTCTAAAGGAAATTGTTATTACCGTCATGTATTAAAACGAACAAGCTTTTAGTGTTCAACATTCCTGAATCAATTTCACTACTCACGTTTCTAATATTTTTTTAAATTAAAATGCTTTGATTCCAATAGACTTGGAGCTACAGTTGGAAACAAAAGTATCGCAAAATTAAACTTTGTACAATTTAAAATTAATTAATAAGACAATATATAAATAGTATTAAAATGTAAGCTAAAATTATATGAATTGCCAAAATTACTACAAAACTACAATACAAGACACACAAAATAAAACCTAATATTATACCTATCTTATACGATTACGTTAAATAAATTAGGATTATTTTTAATGTAATCAAACATTCATTAATAAATAAGCATGGAACTGTTAATATACGCAAATCAATAAAAGCCTCTTTACAATCCTCGAAATACCCATATCCAATAAGGACCCTCACCACTTTATGCAGCGATCCGAAGATGCGGTGTCTGCTCACCGAATAACTCCAGACAATTAGTCCATATAATATATGCGATTGAAATAGTAAAAAGTACGCAATTCCCAAATATTTTTGGGAGCTTGATTTGAAAGGGAACGAAAAACAAATATGCTCGAACATAATTGAAAACTTGTAATGAAAACCGTGCCTAACCTATAACTTTGAGATAAATGATTTTTTTTGCAAGTGACGTGCATTTGCAGACCAAATAGTCTGGAAAATTTTGTACAATTAGTGACGCATTATATTATTTTTGCCTGTGGCAACACATTTTTAGTTAATGTACTTCGAATTATATAAAAAAAATATTATGTTGACATTTGGAAAAACGTGTTAAGTGCCAATAATGTTTCATGAAATATGAGTTATGTTCCAAAATAGTTTCAGAGGCGCTATATGCCACAGCTACGAGCATACTACTTTTATTAAAAAATACAGTACATATACATTTTATAACATAATAGCATAATAACTAATAACATAATACTAGCAAATACCAAAATTTAGCAGCCTAGGCCAGGGATGGCGAACCTTTTTTGATGTCCGTGCCAAAAAGTCATAAAAAATCTTTTTTAAATAGGTAACGTGCCACAATAAAATTTCATTCGAAATGTTAGCGAGGTGAAACTGTACGTAGGTATAATTAAATAAACAAATAGAGCAATTCTCATTTAAAAAATTTCTAATTAATCAATGTTTGACAAAAAGCAATATGCTAGAAACAAAATTCACGTTAAAAACAATTATTTTTAATGTGATTTTTGTTGCTTTACACAAGATGATAAAGATTTAATATCTGGTTCATATTTAGTTAATTTCAACATTACGCATGTAGAGCTCGACTTATCCGGCATTTCTTAAATCAACAAATTGTTGGTTCCATATGGTACTTGAATGAAATTCAACTAATTCCATTTCTAATTCATTAAAATTTAACCACGCAAGGACTTTTAAATTTAATTTTTCAAATGGTATTGTATCAGGATATAAAATATATTTTAAAGTTTCTTCAAATTCTTTAAACTGCGTAAATCTTGCAGAAAATTCCTGAATCAGGGATTGAATTACCATTGATGACTTTCGTTGATGACTTTCGTTGATGACTCTTTATTTGGTTTTTCGTGACATTCACTTTCAGAAAAAAAAATTGTATTCGGAAAATATTTATATGAATTTGAAAGAATATAATAATAATAACAGGGCAGAAAGACCGCAGGTCTATAGCCCAGACGGACTAACACCATATATCTGTTTCATATTAATTGTTATTATTGTATGTATTATGTTTGTCCAAATAAAGTTGTATGTATATATAATAATAATAATAATAATTTTTATTTTCCTTTAAGTAAATTACAAGTTTAAATTTTAAATTATGAACAAGGTCTAATAAAATAGATAAAAGAAAATTTAATAATCATACAGGAAAATAATAAGGTACAATTCAAATGAGTGTCGAAACACTCTCTGTTCTTCCATTGTATCTTAAGTACATAAAAACTTTACAATTAATACTTAAGTAAGTAACATTATTATTGATAACCTATAATAGTGGAATATAAATTAAACACTAAAAAATATATATAAAAAAGTAAATTATTAATTGTTGAGAATAAAGCATATTAAATATAGTCTTTTTGAATGTATCTTTGCAACGAACACAATTTAAAAACTTAGCAATTGTGTATTGAAATGATCTTTCAAACAGGGCTGTTTTATGTGCTGGAGGTGTTAATTGATCGCGATTCCTTACAATAATATTATGAATATCACGACGATATTTTAGCTTTTCAACTAAATATAAAGGTTCTCTGGATGTGACAATGTCATAAAACATACAATAACTTTGCAAAATACGACGATTATTCATATTCACATATTTTATGTGAGATTCTCTCATATTTTCTGATACCAAAGATTAGTCTTAAACAGGAATTTTGCACCCGTTGAATTTTTGATTTTGTTTGCGTATCCAAGCATGGATGTATTAAGGATGAGCAAAAAGTAAATAATACAGTTGCTTCACAGAGAAGGACTTTTGTTTGTTTATCGATGAATTCTCTATTGTGATAAATCAGTCGTAAGCTACCATATGCATTATATATGCATTTGGTTACAAATTCACGATGCCTAAAAGTGTTGTCTACTATAACCCCCAGATTTCTAGCGCTAGTACTACTAGGGATAAACTGTTTATTTAATGATGGTTTGAAAATATTAATTAATTGGGAGCATTTTCTTTTTGATCCAAATAGAAGATACTGGGACTTTAAGGGATTTAAATGGAGACTGTGAGACTTAGATTCTTCGTATATTAAGTTTAGATCTTGATTTATCATTTCTAGTGCATCGTAAACATGTTTTGGTTGAAAAGATAAATAGAATAATGTATCATCTGCATACATATGGTATTTGCAATGACTTAGGTGCGTCACAGTTTGTGAAGTGTATATGGTAAACCAAACAGGACCTAAAATAGATCCCTGAGGGACACCTGATAGCAGAAGCCTAAAATTTGAAAATGTTGAACCTAATTTTACCGCCTGTTTCCGACCCGTTAAATAATGTTGAAATAAATTGATAGCGGATTGGTCGAGTCCAATGTAGTGAAGTATAGATAACAGAACCTTGTGATCTAGGGTGTCAAAGGCTTTACTATAGTCTAAGAGTATTAGAGCAGTAACTAGGCCTTCATCAGTTGCTTGCAATATATCATCCGTCACATTAAGAAGTGCAGTAGTGCAACTATGACCTTGTCTGAAACCGGACTGAAATTTAGGCAGAATATTATATTTTAATAAATGATGCTTTAACTGATTATTCATAATAATTTCTAAAACTTTAGAGAGTACAGGGAGAATACTGATGGGTCTTAGATCACATAACTCGATTGGATTTTTATTCTTAGGTAAGGGAATAATTAAAGACTTCTTCCAAGCAGTTGGAAATATGCTTTCTAATAAGCAGGTGTTAATTATATTTGTAATAAATGGTAATAGAAAGGGACAGCACATTTTAATAATATTTATATCTAGTCCATCAGTTCCTTGGGCTCTTGATTTAATATTGTTAATAATTTTGTTAATAACCGTGCTCTCGACAAGTGAAAATTTAAACCGTGAAAAAAATTCAACAAAAGTGTTATTTTTATAATAATCTATAGTGTCGCTATTAGAACTTGATGATGGTATTGAATTTAGGAAATAATCGTTAATAGTGTTTGGGTCTCCAAGTGTTGTGAGAATTTTATTGAAGTAATCATTATTTGGTGCGATATTTAATGATTTTAGTTCGCGCCATAAAGTTTTGGGATTTGCAGAATGTATTTTGTGTTGAATATATGCCTTCTTTTCGTTTTTTATTGCAATATTAGTGTAATTGCGAAGCGATTTATAATAATTCCAAGTAGATGGATTTCTTGTTTTGTTAAACTTAGCTCTGGCTTTACAATTGTTTAATGTATCAATTTTATCATTGACATCAGTTAAGTAAAAGATATTATCTAAACAAGAATATTCTAGGTCTCTGGACAAGTCTTCAGGATTTAAATGTTTAAAATCACGATATGTAATAAACGCTGGTTTAAAAGAAATTAAACCAGTCTTAATTTCAACAAATGTTAAATCATGATCTTGAAAATCCGCATTAATTACCCCATAATCTACAACCACACAGCTATCGGATACTACAACAAGGTCTATTGTTGATAGTGATGTAAGTGTTATTCTGGTGGGCTGAGATATTAGTTGCTTCGTGCCTAGTGAATCCATACTTAACTTTAGATTGGTAGCTTTACGCTCATTTGGCTTTCGCATATCAATATTAAAATCACCAACACAAATGACTTTATTGCAAAAAGAAAAAGCTAAATCAATGGAATCTTCAAGTTGATTAACAAATAGTTCGTGATGTATGGTTTCTGGTCGATATAAAACACCTATAGCAACCTTGTTTATTGAGATCCACAATTGCTCAATAGATAAATCACTTACCATAAGTTTATATTTCAAATTATTACGAATGTATACACCTCCAGCTCTTCGCGGGCGATCACGTCGAAGAAGATTGTATCCATCAATATTAATTAACATATCTTCAATATTATTGGAGAGCCATGTTTCACTTACACCGAAAACATCGAACTCATGGCTACTAAGAATTTGCCTCAGATAATTAATTTTAGGCAGTAAAGAACGCATATTAATATGCTCAATTTTCATTTTATAATAATAGTTTTTTAATTCAATTTAATTTAAAAAATAGGTATACATATATACATAAATACAAAGAAAGATGTTTTTAATATATTGCATTTTTGTTCGTGAGAGCTTGCAATCTTTCCATTTGATCCAGTGCGTGGCCTATGATTACTGCTGGGGGGAGTATCCTTGATGGTAGCGGGTTGCTTTGCTTTTGTACAGATGTGGGTTTTGTTTGTTTTTGTACGCTATGTTTTGTTGTTTTTAATGTATTCTTAATTGTCGGTTGATTTGCATTATTTTCTTTACTATCTTGAGCAGTTAAATCTATATTGTGTTCTATTGTTGGTGTCGGTGGTGCACTAACGGGTTTTTTAGGTAAAGATATTTCAATTTCACTGTCAGAGACAATATCCTGTTCTTCTAATAGTTCGACAGTAAAGGCTTTGCCATCAATTATTAATTTTGCCCTCTTAATTATGGCATTTAGATGTTTAGATTTTGCTGATGCAATTTGCTTATGTCACGATTAAAAATCTGTAATTTGACTTTGAACGCTTTGATTAAGTCAAACATTAAAATGAATGTTTTATTAAGACCTTGTAGTTTTATATTTAGTTCATTTAAGTGAGAGCATAAATCAGTTAAAAAATATAACTTTGCTAGCCATTCTACATCCAATAATTGATTGTATTGGCCAATAATGTTCTCATTATTTATAAATAATCTTATTTTCTCCAAACAATCTACAAATCTTTGTAAAACATTTCCGCGGCTTAAACAGCGTACATTATTCTATAAAAGTAAGCTATTGTACGACGAGTTTACTTCGTTTAACAATTCTTGAAATTTTCTTTTATTTAGTGCTGGTATAAAATGGACTAATTTTGTTACAAAACTTAAAATATCATCAAACATTTTAAAACCTGTTTTGGCACATAACGCTTGCTGGTGAATAATGCAATGAAAATCAAGAATTGTGTGTCCATTACGTTTTGTAAATAAATTTATAAACCCATTTTCCCGTCCAGTTAAGCTGCAGACACCGTCGGTTGTAACTGACACAATTTTAGAAGGACATATTTCTCTTTTTCCAATGTATCTATAACTGCATTACAAATGTCTAATCCCTCTGTTGTTGTATGTTTCTCACGCTGATGAACTCGAAATTATCTGCAGTTCCAACCCAATGCGTGAATACATCTTTTGCGGACACTACAACCTTCCAAATGCCACATGGGAAAGTTCTGGAGAGAATGTGTTGAGCGTAGGGAATAATAGTTATCTCGCGGACGTTCTAGCAAATTGTTTAAATTTCCACCACCTACTCCAAGTGAATCAGATTCCAAATGATAGAAACGTACTTCTCGATCTGATATTTTCCAATTCTCCTGGATTGTGTATAAACCGTGCCAGTGATAATTTGTGTAGCCTTAGTGTTCATCATATCCCGTACAAGTTAAATGTTTCATATTCATCGCTGGAATTTACTTGTTAAAATTCGGAATCAATATTTGACTTTAGATCAGCGAATTATAACGAGGTCCAATGCATCTATAACTGCATTACAAATATCTAATCCTTTTGTTGTTGTTAATGTTGATAAATTTATCTTCTTTAATATTGTTTTGAACAAAATAACGTACAAAAATTGCTAAGCGAGCAAAGCCTGTTACGTCGGTAGACTCGTCAAAGCAAATGGATATAAAATCGCAAGAATTTATATGATTTTTTTCTTGAAAATTTACATTTTCCGCCATACCCAAAATTCTCTCTTTCACTGTATTCCTAGCTATCGGCATGTCTTTAATTCTTTAGATAATTTTTTCTTTGTTTTCGAAATCATCGAATTAGTATTGTGCACATTGCAGCCAAACATCCTTTAAAAATTTGCCTTCATTAAAAGGTTTCGCATATTGAGCAATATTTTTTGAAACTTGATAACTATCAGCAGTGGTGTTTGATTGAGTTCCAATATATTTCATTAAAGTAGTAGTTTGAGCATTTTTATTCTTTAAGGTACGTGATATATACTCCTTTTGTTCTTCTACACTTCGATCGAGAAGAAATTTATGGTTGGTTTCATAATGCCGCTTTTCTGAAGATGTTCTACTGACTACAGTTTTAGAACATGAAATACAAATTGCTTTACTGTCATTTTCAATCATACCGTATCTATCGGTCCACCAAGATTGAAGTTGTCTGCTACTACATGTTACGGATAATTTCGATTTTTTCATTCAACTCGCCATAATAAGAAATTCTAAAAAATATATATAGTAATAATATTGCTATAAAATAAATAATTTACTCTGCATTCGTTTGTAAGAACATATTTCAACACATATTAAAGTACTAAAAATATTACCAACACAAGAAAATTGTAAATAATATATTAATTCAAGGTAATTTTAATATTTCTATATTTTACACTGATTTAATGATAAAATAATTTCTCATAATATTAAAATATTTTATTGTTCAAAAATAAGCAAAATAAATTATAAGTTTAGTCTCTTTTAATACCTTAAAGTTTTACAGGTTAAAACTTCAGTCATAACGCAATATGTTCTTGCAAACGAATGCAGAATAAAAAATATGAAATAATATGTAAAAATATTTACCTTAAAATAACACTATATCTATTTACAATAAATGGTTATATTTTTTAATAAGTCACTGAAGTTTCAAAGACGACGGTTTACTAAAAATGACTAATGCAGTCTGTCGTCTGATTCGAGCGGTGCGACGGCAACAACATGCAATAACATTAGAATCTTTATATACTTTGACAGAATTCATGCGATATTTTAATAATACAATGTATAATTTGACGGTTCTAGCTAACATACTAAGATAGATATTCAGTACTACAAATTTATATCATAAATTATAAATGAAGTGTAGATTAATAAGTTTTAATTCATATCTATCAAAAAAGATAACTTATAAAAAAAAATTGTTTTTGTGCGTGCCAACAAAGTTTTCAAACGTGCCACTTGCGGCACGCGTGCCATTGGTTCGCCATCCCTGGCCTAGGCTAATAAGTTTCTATAGAATTCTCGATTCTCCTCCTTCGTGAATGGGATTATTGCTTGAATGTTTTCTTTCTTCTCGGCCTTGATACGAGTTGCACAGTCAAGCTGTGGTAAATTCATGTTTTTAATCTTTTGCGAATTGATGTTTTTCTTGAAAACATTAACAGATTTCCCAGGCCCCATTTCGTTTAAAGTTTGTTTGATTTGACAGTTATCACCCCATATGTTTAATTTTTCCTTTCTTGTTATTCCACTTGTAACTGCTTTCCAAATGCATGGCGCAATTTCGTTATCTCCTCTCCCAGATATTCCCTCATACCATAAATACATGTGACCTCTATTGGTATCAGCAACGTGGACGCCAAAATTATAGCAAGAAAATTGGCGTAAATAATACATTTGGCTGTGTGTAAGGGCTGGTAGGAAAAGTACTTGTTAAAGGTCCATAGAAATGGTACATATGTCACTTAGGGGAAGCTGGGATTGGGCATGATCTTCCTTCATTACTTTCATCGCCTTCTCAGCTTTTCTATGATGAAGTTCAAGTTTCTTCCTTGCATCTTTGTCATTGGGATTCGATTTGTGTTGCATGTTTCAATGCGTGGATGGTGAAATTTTAACTTTGGAATTTGTTTATTAAAAGTGGTATAGTAAAAACGGTAGGTTATATCAGAATTCGGATAGGTTTCTTTGAAAGCGTGATACAATCAATTAATGTTTAAATTTTGTCTCAAATATTCTTTGCTACTCTTCATCCTTCCATAGTGACTTTCCTCTCTGGGAAACCGAGTATTTCTTATATTGAGTTTTGTTCCCTCTTCTTTCGACATAAGTAACTTGGCCCGCTTTGTTTGGCTTTCACTAGAGCTTCAACACGTCTTCTGCCGATTCCAAAAATTTGTAAAAAAGTGTGTTTACAGACTTGCACGACTTTCCCAGCTCCATCAGGTACGGTTAAATAAACAGTCGCTTGCCTTCTGCTAGCATCTGGATTCTCATAACTACCATAGCGTCTTTCTACCGGGCACACATTTAAAAGTCCCATTAAATATGAATTCTGTAAATTATTTACAAACAAGATAATCAGAATGTGTATCCCATGACAGATTATTCGCTATGTGTATTCCAAGAAATTTTGTCGTTTCAATTGGACTGTCAGATCTTCTGAGTGAAATTAAAATCGTGGTCAATTTTATATCATTTAATTTTAGGGAGTTGAAACCCTCAACCGCGCCTACCTATGTAAATCCCTAACCACATCCAGAATCTCTGACCTGTTTGTAACTGTACTGTCATCTGCGTATAAAACCACCTCTGTATTCCCAAGTCATTTATAAGAACCAAAAATAACAGGGGCTCCTGAATAGAACCTTGTGGTACATCATGTGCCATTAACGCGTTTTGTACAGAACCCTGCGATAAAATGCACTGCGTACGATTTGAAAGGTATGGTAAAACCAATCTGAAACTATATGGATGTAGGTTAAAGAAATACAATTTTCTGAGCAAAATGTTATGGGAAACGCATTTTCATTTATTCATTTCATTTATTGATACTTTATCCGACTTGCTTTATAAAAATAATTCGAAATACATAAAACAGTAAAACAAAACCATATAAATAATTTCGTCAGAAAGGCGAAGTTTACTCTTAAAGAATGTTCTTCCACTCTAACCTGTCAGCCCTCTCCTTCACTGCGTCATTATAGAAGATACTCAGCTTCAGATACAAATATTTAAAGCAATAAATGCTAATTGCTTCTAATAAATAAAAACAAAAAAAAATAATTAATTAAGAACGAGGATTTACTATTGTTTCTTTACAAAAGTGTCTACTCGATAAAATTACTGATTGCTCCTGTGGATTGTTCTTTTTCGAAAACCATACTGTTTGTTGCCAAATATGTTAAAATTTTCAAAATATTGCATCAATTGACGAGCGGGAATTTTTTCGAAGAATTTACTGAATTCAGTTAAATCAGTTAAATCTGCCAATAGGTCAGAGGATTTACCACCTCTGTGGAGCCGTATCACTAATGCAATTTTAAGTGCATCCGAAAAAAAAATATTTTTGATGCATTTATTAATTAATTTAATGCCATATACATCTTTACTATTACTATGTTTCAAACTATTAATAGCTTTTCTTCCAGTACTTCTACGAATTCAAAACACATTTTACTTGTTGGGGGTTACAACACATTAAAATAATTGGATCGATGTCAGATTCAGTAATAACTCAACCATTTTAGTAGCAGCAGTTAATTTATTTGCAGTGATGCTAGTAGTTTTATTATTTTATCGCTTGCTGGTCCACTTAAGTTTATAATATCCCACAATCCTTAGTCCTTAGACTTTAATCTTTAAGTCGTTATCCTTTGTCCTTAGCTTCTAGACCGTAACTCTTAGTATATGTTAATTAGTCCTTCGTCCATAGCCCTAGTACTTAGTCCTGAGTGCTCAGCCTTAGTCCTTAGTGCTTTGTTTTAGTCCTTAGCCCTTAGTACTTAGTCTTTAGTAAGTTTTTTGTCTTTAATCCTCTGTCCTTAATTATTAGACCTTAGCTATTAGCTTGTAATTTTTAGTTTTGTATTTTGCCTTTTGCCTATTTCGTTTTTTTTTTGTTTTTTTTTTAAGTCTCTGTAGTCTTTAGTTTTCTAGTATTTAGTCTTATTAATCCTTAGTCCAGCGTTCAGAAATAATTAAAAGTTCAACACAATATTAGTGTTAATACAGAAGCTATTTTTTAATATCTTAACTCATTGTTTTGAAATCTAATGAATTTTAGAAAACATAAATGAAAGAAAACCGAGCAGAAACATAGTACGGGCCAAAATTTGAAGCACTATTTGTTTCAAAAGCAACATGATTTTTATTTTAGATTTGGTAAAGTTGAGTGCTTTTTAAAGGATTCACCGCTACTTCAGGTGTGCCTCAAGGATCCCACTTAGGCCCAGTTTAATTTAATTTATTTGCAAATGACATTGTAAACTAAATAAAATGTTAAAAAATTATATTAAAATCTTTTAGTTCGTTGTAGAAAATTAAATAATAATTTAAAAATACGAAAATATTTCGTGAAACTACAAAAATGATATTTCGATCTCTTCAGTACAGCTTTATTATAAAATTGATTTTAAATACAAATGAAAACATTTACCAACTTAATAAAATGAAAAAAATAAAAACTTACTTTGGAGTGTACGGCAACTGACACAATAATGAATTTTGGTGGACTGATGGTCTGAATTTATACCTGAGTGGATTAGTAAATTCTTAAGAATTCGAAACACGTGTCTGCATTTTACTTTGAAATTTGAATTTTTAAGATAATTATTGTTTATCTCTGACTTACTGGAAGCAATGGCATTTTTATATGCTCGACGATACTTGTTTTACTTTTAGTTCAAGATCGACTGAGTTATTACAAGCCTCTGTAATTAGTGCAAGTGTATTTCACATTTCCTTTAAAATCAACTATTCATTGATAAAATATGTGAAATATCATGTATTTTTGTTCATAACTTAAATTTTTATGTAATATGTGTACGTAGTTCTCCCTCAGTTGTATTAATGATTTCGTTACGGTTCTATCTCAATTTTTGGATCATTTTAATCTTTGTAAAAACAATATCAGACTAGGTAGATATTTTAATATATGCTTAAACACAAATGGATATCGTGAAGAAATTACCGGGTGTTTTTAAATAAATATCGTCATTTTAACGCTTTGTAAAACTTATTGCGTTAAACTTAAAATCATAATTAATAGATGAAATGAAAGCGCAACTCCAAATGTTCTGTTTGTTAGTACGCGCTATTAGCAAAAATCACGACTAGTGAACAGAAAGCTTTTTGTGTTCTGGAGCAAAAAACGAATATGCAGTTAAAAACTGGCATATCGACTTGATATGTGTTGTGTGACGAAAGGTGTCCATATTGAACACTCGAGAGTTAGTACGTATAATTGTTTGTGTTGCTCCTTAATTTCATGAATTAATTGTTATTTTAAGTTTTACATAATAAATATTACAAAACGTTTAAGCTCCGATATTCATGTAGAAACATACGGTATTATAGATACTCTGATATGTTTTGCTCTTTATAAATTAGTGACGTTTAAAACTGGGCTAAACAATTGTTTGGATGATGTTTTTATTAACATACAATAAAATAAATGTTCACTTTTTCAGTAATATTGCTAGCACACTTGTTAATAATCTACCTAATGTTAGTTTAGATATCATATACAAACTGCTAATGCTTTAACAATTTCATTCATTGAAACAACTCCTATGCTTGTCAGAGAAGCTATACGCAAATTAAAAGCAAGTAAATGTAAATGAATATGGGCTTTATGCAGAGCATGTTAATAATAAATTGTATAATACATTTAATTATATCACTACGCACTAAGCAAATAACGAAACATAAAAACTGACATCTTTTCTGACGCTCTTAAAACCACCAAGCTTTTCCTATTTTTAAAAAAGATTACAAGCATTCTAAAATAGTTGAAGTTATGATTAAAGAACAGATCAACTACTACGAATCAACTTTTTACGGAAAGATAATATGTTCGTGAATTTCTTGGATTGCTTCCATTATATAGTCACTATATTTTTATATTCAAATTTAAGGTTTGGATTTCTTTCTTATATAATACTTTAAAATATATAACGAATATCCATCCATGTTACAAATCCTTGCATCATAGACGTAAATATTATTTCTACATGGGCTGAAGTATCAGCTAGATTACCCCAATGTTGTTTTACTTCCATGAATTTCATCGCACAGCAGACAACTTATCATCCACCAGTGTTCATTATTGCTCATTTTAACCCTCCTATAAACACAGTATCTAGACTATATAAAAATATTCATTACAATACTGAATATTTTAACGGTTTAGTGAATTACACAATTTAGTTTATTTTAATTTTATTTAAATAAATTTAGAGTATTATATTTCTTTACGTAAATTTATGTATGCATTTTTATTTATTGTTTTATATGTTATTCTATTGTTTTTAAATATGTATTAAGTTGTAAATTTCCCTAAAAGTGTACTTCACGTCGGCGAGGAAAATATGAATAAATAAATAAATAAATCAGTTGTGGTGAATGCGCCGGGTATACTAAATTTCATATTCCCACAAATTATATATCATTGGTGGTTTTCGATGATTTTTATAAAATTTATACTTTTATGATAATATAAGCTGGATTAGAACTACGATGTAATGATTCCTACAAACTAATTATTACTAATTAATATCTATATTTAAACAAAGAATTATTCTTATAATTAACAAAAGTCTTTTGTAGGCGAAAGGTTACCCTTTTTCCCCTAGATTCGTTACACCGCCACAGAAGAGTTAATATCATTAGAAAATATAGTATGTGTTACTGGTTAGTAATTATTAGTGGAGTCGCAACAGCATATTTATGCTTATAATATTTATCATAGAACACAAGACTACTCAACTTACTAAAATAAAAGTGTGCACTGGATTTTATGAAAATTACTCTTTCTAAGAAAATCTTTTAAGATAGATAATGAAGTCATTCAACTTGTTATTGTCCAATATTATTTCTGAGTCACTTAACAACACTGGAGTTCATGGAGTTTCTTCCACTTAATTATTACTATAAATTTTATTTATCTTATTGTATAAAAAACGTCTTGTAGATTCTGTGGTTCTTCACAGTTAGGACATGTGTGCTAATCAAAAATTATGAGACGAGAGAGAGAGAGAATAACATCTTTATTCGAACATAGATATTTACAAAATTAAAACATTTACAAATGAAATATAATGTGTTAGTCTGTCCGTTTGGGCTATCGACCATCGGTCTTTCTACCCTGTCTTGACTCTAAATTATGTGTGAAAAATAAATAACTTTGCTAGCTAGCTTAACTTTATGTGACGATTTAATTTAATTTACAAAATTAGTAATTAAAAAATCATTACCTCAAACCAATAAATAAATTTCTTGCCGCCTTTAATAATGAGGAATAAATTAATTACTTAATACCATATTTATTTTATATAAATATAATCAAGTTTGCAGAATATTACAAAGAATAAAAACATGACTACAATTTTGACCTTTGCTGGTCCTTATCAAGTATTTTCTTTAACTATAAACGTGATTATATTTATATTACACATTAAATTCTAAAAACATTAAAAAGTGTATAATCTTTTCAGTCATTTTGTTTTTCTTTTTTTGAAAGACAGTAAGAATGTTATCAGTTTTAGGTAATGTTTCTATTATACTGGAAATATACACTATCATTGAAACACACATCTCTCAGAGGCAATATTTTTAATCAATATTTCATTTTAAAAAATTCAGACATTTAGAATTACCATAACAAAATCTGACTCTAAACTGATGGTCAGTGAATATGGTATGAGAAATTATGAACAAAAAATGAATTTACGCTGATTTCATTAAAATAATTTATTAGGCAATTAAATAATCTAACACTCAAGTTTATAATCATCTGCACACTCGTGTTACGATCTCTGGATCTCTACATTGACAGAATTATTATTTGTATTTAAAATCAATTTTATAATAAAGCTGTACTGAAGGGATCGTGAGATCTAAACACGTGTAATAAAAATATATTTGAAATAGAAAGTAATGGATTTATCTAATTTATAATTAACGGTCATGATAGATTTAAAATCTAAAATTTTAACTTCAAAGAGTAATTCTTTATTATAATAAATATTCAAATATATTTTGCATTTTTTGTTCTTATTTTTGTGGCCTCTATCATATATAGAAGAAACTTGTAAGGGGAAGGGAAGAAGAGTGGATATTATGTGGATGAGGTCTTCGGAAGTAGACTTTTAGGACAAGCAAGCACACTGAGGGGCCATTCTAACCACGGACAATCAGGGGAGTAATTCTTCAAATAATTCTTGAGATCTTATTATATCCGAAGGTAGAACTTTTAAGTTATAAAAAGTAAGTTACATCTAAAATATCATCAATTAGTCCAAAAGGTAAAATAAGCTAGTTGTACTGGTATTAACGTCAAATGTTCTAAAATTGATTCTCTTGTATCCATGTTATCACTAATTATTTTTATTATTGTGCCTAAGCCATCAATTATGCTAACTAAATTTGTCATACCATATTCACAGGAGTGTATTTATCGTTTAAACTTTGATAATAATATAACTTTTTTCAGAAATCAACAATTTGTCGTACTTTTGTAACAAACAATTAATTTAGAAATGTTGTGTTGTTTTTCTTAAAAATTCATGTTTGTACTTAGTTTCTCGTATTTTTCATAAACTAGTCCTAAATAATATTAGTGTACCAATTTGTGCTTAAAATTTTCCCTGCGTTTTTATGTTGTTTCTCTTAAAAGCGCATACTGATAATTTAGTTTCTTAAATTCGTCCTAATTCTTGTGCATGATCTTTTTCCTTTAATTAATTTATATTCTTTATTCTTTAAGAAACAAAATATTTAAATAATTTATTTTCTTTCTGGGAACAGAATTAAATAGAGTTAAAAAAACATCTTTCAGTGGGTCGATTAAAACTATTTTTCATAATAAAGGATGTGTTTTAATTTCTTCTTAATTGAAGTATTGAATTATTTTTTAAATTTTAATTATTATTTTAATTAATTATAATTATACCCAAAATAATTATTATATACTTTACAAAACAAGTTACATTTTCATTTGTTTCAGAGTTAACTTTAATAATGATAAATAATCTTTGTATTTTCTACTCTACAACTAATTATTATTTGTTTAAAATATTAAAAATTAGTTGTCTGCAATAAAATGGAGGATTAAATTATATATTTATTTATGTATGCATGTTAGATAACGGTTAAATATAATACAATACAATACAATACAATATTATTTGCTTCACTATTAATTATTAAATTATAATTATTTATACAAAAATAATAACGGTAACTGTTGTAACAAAGACTTAATAATTTGTTATTATTAATATATTTACTAAATATATAAAATTCTTAACTGAATATAGATTATAAAAATCGATCATTTTTTATATATTGAATTTAATTCTTGTGATTCAACGGATTCAGAAATTTATTCAATCGTCAAATATAATATTAACATCAAAATCACAAATCTACTACTCCCTATGAATCCAATATGCCCAAAACTTAAAGATTAAGATAAAATTCATTAATTATTGTCCCCTGTCAACAACAGCCATGGTCCAGTTTCGATCTATTTTGGATCTCAAAGAAACGAGTTTTACTGTAGAGTATTTAACTCTCTGGGCAAATCATCAATCAAGATATTACCATAAAGGTTCCATCTATTATCTTAGCGCTGTACTAGATTCCTGTTTTAGTGGATAATAATAATAATAGGTTATTTATTGTTCAATGAACACTACAAATCTTCAAATAAATAATGTACATAAAAAATAGTCAGTAAACGATAGATACAGGGTGACTGACGAAAAACCTTTGGTGCTGTATCTCGCTTATTTTTTATCCGATTTTAATAAATAAAACATCAAATTAAACCATTTTTAAAAGACTTTAATAGGATCTGAACTGCTATTTTTTCTCGCACCCAGTTTTTGACAAAATACGATCAACATTTTTTTTTAATTGCACTGTATATATATTTTTATTGATTCGTAAGGAGATTTTTTTTCTGAATATAAAATTGTAGACAAATTTATCCATACATCAAACTTAAGTCGAGAAATTGAGGATTAAAAAAATAAATAAAAAGTCAAGTATCCATTGTAAACAATATACAGACCCTATTTTAAATATCAAAAGTGACAGTGACAGCCATTAATACAATACTGCAACGATTTTTAATTATTTCATAATTAAAGTGTTGCAATATTTCAAACACTGTACTAGAATTTTGTGCTTCTACAGAAATCGTTTTTCACTTTTTGAAATCTTGCAACATTTTTATTATGAAATTATTAAAAATCATTGCAGTATTGTACCAATAACTGACACTGTCACTTTTGACATTTGGAATAGGCTCTGTATATTGTTTACTATGGGTATTTGATTTTTAATTTTTTTTTTAATCCTCAATTTCTCGACTTTGGTTTGATGAATGGATAAAATCGTTTACAAATTTAGATTCAGAAAAAAATCTCCTTGCGGATCAGTACAAAATATATATACAGTGCAACTTGAAAAAAAAAGTTGATCGTCTTTTGCCAAAAACTGGATGCAAGAAAAAATATCAGTACAGTTCATATTAAAGTCTTTCAAAAATCATTTAATTTGATGTTTTATTTATTCAAATCGGATCAAAAATAAGCGAGATACAGCACCAAAAGTTTTTCGTCAGTCACCCTGTATAATCAAAACAAAAAATAAATTGACTAAGTAATCTTATTATAAACTTATCTATAATTGTAAAATTCATCCATTGAATAAGGTTCTAAAGTACATAGATAATTAAATAGTTCTCTCTTTCTCGCGTATAGACTTTTAACCTGTTTGATTGATTTGGGAAGATGATTAATGATTTTTATACATGTGTAGTAAGCACCCTCTTCATATCTATCTAGTCTATGGAAAGGCATCGTGAACCATGTCTGGTATTGTATGCACATGAAAGTAAATCTACACTAAATTTATCCTTTTGATTCCAAACAAACTTAGCACATTCGTAAATGTATATGCCAAAACAGGTTAAAAGTTTGTTTGCTTTAAAAATACCCCTACAACTATCGTGATATTTTAATTTGTGATTCGCATTGCCTGTTTTTGTGCAATGAAAGCCTTATTGGCATAGACACCCGCACCCCAAAAATGATGCCATATCTAAGGTGTAAATATATGTTGGCATATAATAACGATTCCCAATAAATTAAATATTATTTTTAGGGTAATGCTTTCTGGAGTTATTAAGTTTTGATTGATTTTGAAAAAAAAATGCAATTGGTCTTGCCTATATTCAGTTGGAGCCTGTTGCATTTGAACTAATTTTCTATAGATGATATGGTCTTATTGCCATTTCTAACTAAGTCTGGAACAGTTTCACCTTTAATTAGTACAGTTGTATCATCTCCTTTATAAATATTATGAATAGTATTGGGCCTAAAATACTGCCCTGTGGAATACCCCTCGACATATCATCGGTTCCATTAACTATGTCAATTAATTTTGTTGAATGGCTTCTACCATGAAGATAAAATCTTATTAAATTTTGGGCAACCCAGCGTATACAATACTGGTATAATGCGCAATATTTTAAAACACATACAGGTACTCCATCATACCCTGCACTCCTTTTATTTTGCATATTTGTTATAATACTAATTAATTCGCGTTCAGTTACAGGCTCAAGAAATAGTGAAATTGGATTTGGTGGTATTTTATTCACGCTATTTATATTGATATTTTGAGGACGTTCATTTAAAATTTTATTGAAATAATTATTGAAATCGTTTGCAAATTTTTAAAATCATTACTGCATGGTAAATTAAATTTATCTTTTTTTTCGACGTAACTATATTTGATATAATATTCCAAGTAGTGCGAGATTTGTTTTTTGATTTATTTATTTGGGACTCAATTTGTTTATTTTTTGTTGAGCTAGTATTTCTTTTGAATTTCTTTAAAAATAAGTGTATACTCAGGTTGATACTTTGATATGGTTTGGTACAGTAACATTTGATTTTTATAATATAATAATTCAGGTGTTTGATATATTTTACGCTTTTTGTGATTTTTTAGTTAAAAGTGTTTATTAAAATACATTAAAAATGTATTTATGAAAGCTGAATATTTATCATTTACATTTGCAGATGTATAAATGTATTGGAAATTTTCATTACTAATGTCTGTAACAAAGTTATAAATGCATTCGTCAGAAAATATTCTGATCTTCTTAGTACTTTTCTTCAGATTGACATCAACGGTATACTCGAAAAGTTGTGCATAATGGTCAAAAATATCTGCATGTATCACAGACGCCATAATACCAGTTTTAACATTGGTTATAATGTTGTCAATATATGATTCAGATGTGTTCATTTATGATGAAATTTAGATCGAACGAAACTAAAATATCCTTAAAGTCGTTATTAATTTTACAACTAGATATAAAGTTAATATTAAAATCACCGATGATGAAAAATACAGTGTTATAATTTATCAGTTTAGGTGTTAAAGTTTCAAATAGTTCAAAGAATGATGCAATATCACCTGATGGGGGTCTGTAGACAACAACAACGATAAATTTCTTTGTGTCAATACTCAACACTGCACCCGGCACTCAAATACGCGATCACGTTGTACTGTGCTCAAGTTTAATGCTTGAGTAGAAATATGTTAAAAAGGGCTTAAAATGGATTTACTCGAGTCCATCGAAGTATTTAAAATTAATCATAATCCGGACATTCCGCTCATTAACGACCAGGTAGATCTTATATCCTCCCCCCTGTTAAGTGTTTTAAAAACGGTATACATTTGTATGTCAAATATTAATTTAAAATACTATTGTTTGATAATGACAAACTGAAGTTGTAGAAACTATAGTTACAAGTGTAAATAAAAAAGTGATACCAACAAAGTTAATTGTTTATTTATTTTGAATTTTTTTTATTTTTATCGTATTCAGCTTTTCTGTCGTTTGCCAGTGTTCAGAGATATTTTTATATTACCTAATATATTGCAAACATCAATATCCTCTAAAAGTGCTTCGAGATTGTTGATAGAATTGTTTATACTTTGGATATTTTGATGTAGAATTTGTGCTTTTCTTGTATCCCGTTATATGTTCAGAGTTGTTTGGGAACTGAAGTGACGGCTAGGTTGTCTTTTAAAGAAGAATCTATTAATGAATGTTTTATCGGGCCAAAAATTTTCGTGAATAATGACATCCGAAACCTTCGGTGGTACTCCAAATTTAAATGATGAATAGTTCGCATCGTCTTGCCTTGGTTTCCACGGACCACCATGTCAATTATTCAAATACCTAGGCATCCTCTTTGATTCAAAACTCTTCTCAACTCAAAACCAGAGCTCAGCACTCACTTACAAACAACAAGGAATATCTGAACAAAAACTGCTATAAAATATATAAATCGACATGCGGTCCCTTGTAAAATTATAACTCAATCCTTTTCGCCCAAATCCGATTAGGTGGATCTTTCAGCAACTTAAAAGTGGTGAAGGATAGACCACTTATAAGTTGCCGAAAGATCCACCATACAAACCTTAACTAAACTCCGACCTCTTACCAAATCACTCCACAAC
The DNA here is from genome assembly GCA_963969525.1 of Ontholestes murinus. Taxonomy (NCBI): domain Eukaryota; kingdom Metazoa; phylum Arthropoda; class Insecta; order Coleoptera; family Staphylinidae; genus Ontholestes; species Ontholestes murinus. Next base: position 26,543,934 of record OZ018395.1, on the reverse strand, counting down.
CCCTCAAACCAACTTCTATACGAAACCCAAATAAGCAAACCTCAATTAACCAAATTCTGTATACTGATTAAATATCAACACCTCTTTCCTTCATTTGTGCGAATCATCAGGAGAATTTAGATAGCCAGTAAAAATACTTTTTTCATATCCATCATTAAATTTAAGACAGGGCAAAAAGACCACAGATCTATAGCCCAGATGGACTAACACCATCTATTTGTATTTATGTATTTATGTTTATTGTTACTATGTATATATTATTGTTAAAATAAAGAATATTATATGTATAATATAGCCTTAATGAAAATAATATAACTTTAATGCTTAAAGGTGAATTATATGAATTTTTAACTTATTATAAACTATTTTAAGATACAACTGCTATCAACAAACAGAAGAGCAGTAAGGGCAAAATATTAATTAATAGTAAAGAGAACATAGATTATTCTTAGACTCTTACTCTCTGTCAGAAAAATGGGTTAGAGTGGAAAATCATCGCAGCCGCATGAACTCCGCCCGGCTTCTTCAATCCAAAATTTTTGTATATTTACATTATATTTTTGTATCATATATTCATGTGTATTTTGTTAAGAAGTTTCGAAGCATGATTCTTATGATTTGCAAGAGTGGTAAAATGGAAGGTATTTCCTGTTCGGAGCCTTAATTTATTTTGGAATGACTTGACGTGACCATACAGTTCATGAATAAGTTGTTCTTGGGTTTGCAATTTTGTATTTAATTCATTCATATGACTTGTTACATCAACGAGAAACGCAAGATCGCATGTCTAATTTGTGTTCTTTTTTTCATATCCATAAAAACATACATTCAAATCATAAAATTGTTTTAACATTTTTCTTTACTTAACCAGCGCACTTCACAACAAAATGTCAGATCTTCAAATTCAGACTGCAGTTCTTCCAAAAATATTTGGAACTGACGGTGGTGAAGTGCTCTTGATTTAATGAAATTTATGCAAGAAACTACTGTTTGCATTACATGTGTAAATTTGATCGATTTTGAACACAAATTTTGTTGATGTAAAATGCAGCGAAATACACTCAAATCTCCAATGTCAATATTCCTACTATATAGTTCCAATTTAATTCTATTGACAACTCCTAAATTAGAACCAACCATAGCTGGAAAACCATCAGTAGAAATTCCACTTAGATTCTCCTATTTTAGCTCAAATTGATTCTTCGAAAATGTTTTCTCCTCGTGTGGTATCCAAGTAATTAAATTTTATATCAATTCCGCGAATAAAAATAGCTAATTGTGCGGTATCGGTAGTATCTGTGCTGTCATCGAGAGCAATTAAAAATGCCTCAAACTTCTGCAACGCACGTAGCTTTGATTTGATATCATTGGCCTTATCATCTATACGTCTTGTTATAGTTCACAGAGAAAGACTTATTTTTTCTATATCGTCATTCTTTTCAGGACACAGTTCATTCTTTAACAAAATCACCTTCAGAATAAGGTATAGAATGCTTTGTAATTTTTTCACTAATTATAAAACTTGCTCGTATAATACTATTGCATAAATCACTTTGTTTGTGGAAAAGAGTCTGTTGTGCAGATAAACATTTTTTCAAATTTAGTATTTTATCTTTTCTTTGTTGTCCATTGAGATTACTATAAATAGTATGTTTTGATGTAAAGTACCGTTTTAAATTAAATTTTTTTACCACTGAGATATTTTCGAGGCAAATTAAACAAACAGGCTTATTTTTCTGCATAATAAAAAAGTAATCGTTAGTGCACTTATCTTGAAAAACACGATTTTCAATATCAACTTTTCTTCTCTTCTCTGATGTCATTTTAAAGATTATATTAAATTGTAAATTAAGTATGAATTCAGAAACTGCTGTGCCTCGCTAGAAATAACTACGTGCTTTTGCTCTGCTGATTCTTCCTTAAATAATCAACATATTTACAGCCAGTACAAATAAGACGGTGTTTTCCCTGTTTATTGCATAAACTGAATGATGAGTTGACTAAATGTAGTATAAAACTTTATGATCCTCAGATTATATGTAAGTTATTAAGAATACATATATATTTTTTACTTTCAACGGCCAGGTTTAGTCAGATTTGAAAATTGGGCTGCGGGCCGGATGAAATGATGTCAGGGGCCGGATCCGGCCCGCGGGCCGTACGTTGCACATGCCTGATATAACATAAGGTTTGTAACTGATAACCTTTTCCAATCTAAATTTAGTTAGTGTTGTACTTATTTTTATACTATCGTATAATAATATTAACCATTTTAATGTTACTAAGTTACGAGTATTATTATTTTTATCTAATTATTCAGAACACACTACAATAAGGATAAATGAAAAAATAATAATTTAACGTTTGCATATAAAGTGAAGTTGGCAAAACAATTAAATATATTACACCCAGTTTATGAATAATTACCCGACACTTGCGTAAATATAAAAATGAAATGCTTGCAGTTCCAAATGCACCCACGCGTTGATTGAGATCAGCACAGCAAATAAAATGCACCCCACCCATAGATAATCATCATCATTTATTTATACGTTGCTGCCCCGGTGGAAGGCCGCTGCTGATAATGAGAATTTATGGCTTGTGCCAGGTATAACTCAAAATTGTACAACTTATTTAACATGCGAGGGCGCCATGGCCGGATTTCCACAATTTATAAAACACCGTAAGGGTGAAGCAAGCGGTTGGTAATTGCCTTTGTCTCTACAACTGTTGAATCTTTGCATTAATAAGGCATGGCTGGCAACGTATATATTGTTTTAAAGTTACTGCGAAGTTAACTCCGTTATTATACGTTTATCTAAGGTGTAAATTAGGTGAGAAGTATTTAACGAGTACTTGTCGAAAATCACAGTTTAAACATTAACGTTATTATTCATTGAATTACATATCCATATTTACAAGACGGCTATCAGTAGTATAGATATTAGCATACATTCCCATTAATATAATTTTTGTTGATTATATTACTTTAGAAAACCAGTAATAGGTAAACCACGCTGTTAAAAAAAGTAAGCCATTGAAATAACGTAATAAATAAACAACATTACATGTATTTTTATTATATAAGAACCACAGGTTTGACAAAAAATGGGGTACATATCTACATTGAACCAAATCTGTTTATGTTAGTAGTAGTAGTAGTAGTGTTAAGGCTATCGACCACGTGGTCCTTCCGCCATGTGTAATTTGTGTATTTGTGTGTGTGTAAATGAGCTGGTTACTTTAAAGGATCGCCCCCGTCACTCTAAAGCACCATTAATTATATCCCAATGGTGAATGGTACCGATCACCCATCCAACCGCTGACCCGAACTAACGATACTGCACTCTCGCTAACGCTAGTTCGGTCGCAACCGAATGCGCCACCACCGGCGTGTCTGTCTATGTTATTTAAAAGTAAATCTTTTATTGTATTAGCTAGGTTGTATTGATAAACTTTAAATATTATTATTAATTTATAAATAATTAATAAATGTAGAGAATATTATTTAACAAAACCTGCAGTTTTCGCAGCTGGCACTACTTGGTGCAAGATAAACCTTGTTTTTGGATTAAGAGTAAAATCGGAACTGCGTTACAAAAATAACATCTAGGGAGGGAGGTTATTGTGGTAGAGTCACTGGATAATGGTAGGGCATGTTGCGTGCGCTGGTCATCTAGAGCGGGGGGAAACCACAGACAAATGAATCATCAACATAGTATTAAATTCCGAAGACTCAGCCTACATAAGTCTATATGAATAAACATTAAACGATAATTAAATAAAAAGATAACTTACGAAAAACAAAATTAAATGCACACAAACAAAAAAATCTACAAGAAAAAAATAATACGTATTATCATACAATACTTCATAATTCACTGATACCTAAGTGATTTTCTATAAACTCTGCCCAGTCTCAATCGAAAGGGTGAACAAGTATACTCACGAAGTTGCACATGTCGTTGGCATGAAGAATACCTTTAATGTAATATATTGGAGCCCACTAATATATTCAATGCACGACCGCTTCCAAGAGTGCCGACTTATGCTGATATCTAGACAGAAATTTTTTTGATAAGGATAAAGTAACACTAGAATCTGATAGAGCAGAAATTGGCTCTCTCTCTTCTAACGTTCTAAGTCGTTGGACATAAGGAAAGGGAATTGAGAACAGTTTCTACCTATGTCAAGCAAGTTTATAATGTCTCATACGTATTGCATTTCTAACAAAGTGAGGTTATCATGACTGTATGAAATGCCAGCTTATATCTGAGTGGCTGGCTGAATCAATGAGTGTACCTTGATTACATTTAATAAAATTTAATTATTCCCGTAATTCTGAATTCTTAAATCGACACATCGCGGCAATGAAGCATTGAATCAAATCGCAAATTTAACGTGTGTGACCTTGGTTTAAAGCAAATAAATAAACACAAATATACCATTGACACCTGAGCACACTTTCAGTCATGGGACGACTAAGTCTCCAGCCACCCTACTCCTTTGACAAAGTTGAGAATTTAGCTGGGAAACAAGTAATCCATGTCGGTCGGTTTTAGCCATGATGTCTCTAGCAGGATCTTCCTTAATGTTGCCAGAACGGGAGAATAGCAGATGTGCTCCGCCAACTCTGCTTAGTTGTCTCAGAGACTCCTAATACATTGTGTTCCTTTAACTGTCAGTATCCAGTTCGGATATCAGATTTGACCTGGATAGATTAACTCAATATTGAGCAACTTTAGCATTGGGTATTCGTTTTGTATATCTGGAATGAGCACAAGTAGAGACATTCTTTCACCTTGCTTTATGTTCTACTTGTTACAAATGAAACTCTCTGTTGTGTGGTTCATACGAGACTAACTTACTTTATTCATATATCATACATAACCGGTGTATGATCTCCTATCTTGTTTGTCACTTGCCCAATCCGCATCTGTAAAGCCTTGGACTTCTGATCCTGTCCGTTTATATCTTATGACTTGTAGTACCCTTCAAATATCTTAAAATTCGTTTTGCGCGTTTCCAATGCGATTCATCATAACAAACATTAAATTAGCTCAAATAGCTCACACTATATGAAATATCTGGTCGTGTAAGCACACTTAAATACAAAAACTACCTATTAGTTGTTGGTAAGGAAAATCTTCATTACATTTTGTATTGCTGGGTTACAATTGCAATTTCGATTCCATAGGAGTCTTAACTGGTTTACAGTCAACAATTGTAAACTTTTTCAGCAACTGATTCACATAGATTTCTTGATCTAGAGTTATTGTCCCTTCTTTCCAATTCCTTTCTATGCTCATCCCTATACATTGTTTTGCATCCCCCAAATCTTTTAGTTTGAACTTGGAGACTAAATCTTGTTTTAGGAACTCTAGTTCCGATAAGTCATTTGAAAAAATGAAGAAATCATCCACGTATAGAGCTATTATTGTTAGCTTGTTTTCTTTACCTATCATACACGGTTCCAATTTTGATCATTCGTAACCTATCTTATTAAGTACACTTTCAACTCTCTTATTCCAAGACCGAGAAGCTTGTTTCAAACTATATATAGCCTTTTCTAACTTGCATACCTTATTTTCATCTACTGCGAAGCCTTCTGGCTGCTACATATATACTATTTCATCTAGGTCACCATTCAAAAAAGCTGTAGTTACGTCAAGATGTGTTATGGTCAAATCCAATTTGACTGCTAAAGCCATTAACATTCTCAAAGTTGAATGCCTCAAAACAGGTGCGAAAGTTTCATCACAGTCCTGCCTTTGAGTGAAGCCTCTCGCTACGAGTCTCGCTCTATAACGCACTTGGTTTTTACTATCGCACTTGGTTTTAAAAACCCACTTGCAACTGACTACTTTTCCTCCTTGCGGTAATGTTGTAAGATCCCATGCTTCATTTTCCTTGAAACTTTCCATTTCTTCTTGCATCGCTCTCTTCCACTGAGCCGCATTTGGCCTGGAACAGGTTTCTTCGACTGTTAATAGATCAGAGAGTATAGAATCTCCATCGCAGTACATGTATGTCACAAAATCTTTAAACACCTTGGGTTTCGGATGTCGCTTGGATTTTCTAATTGGTTCTTGTTCATCTAAAGAATCATTGTTATTCATACTGCTACTTGATTCTTCTTCAGCTTCATATCTTGTATCTCTCACTGATTCTGCTACTGTTTCTTCTTCGGAACTTGTATCCCCCACTGATTCTGCTATTTCTACATCTTCTTCAGAACTTATATCCTCCACTTTCTACACTATTTCGGCTTCATTGCTGTCCTTCGCCTGAACTTGGTTTTCTGTAATGTTTTCCATTACTACTACATTTCTACTTGTGGTTACAATGTTTCTGTTGGCACCGTACAATCTGTACCTTTTTGTTGTTTAACTGTATCCTACTAATATCATTTGTACGGGCTTCTATCCCATTTGGTTCGTCTTTTTGTTTGGAATATGAACCATTACAGGGCTCCCAAAGATTCTGAAAACACATCTGGTTTGTGACCATGCCAAACTTCATAAGGAGTTTTTCCTTCTAAACCTGATACTATTCATCTGTTTCGCAAGTAAACCGCTATATGTACAGCCTCGGCCCAAAATTTGTTTTTTAGGTCTGCATCAAATAATAAGCACCTCGCTTTCTCTACAATAGTTCTATTCATTCGTTCCAATAGACCATTTTGTTCAGTAGTGTAGGGGTTTGTTTTCTGATGTATGAAACCATTTCTTTTGAGTAACTTTTCCATTTCATTATTGCAAAACTAACCACCATTGTCTGATCTTATTTTCTTTATTCTGCAGTCTTTCTGGTTTTCCACCATTGATCGGAACTCTTTAAAGTTGTTGATAACTTCATCCTTTGTCTTCAGAAAATACACAAATGTCATACGACTGTAATCATCCTCAAACAACACAAAATAGCGTACCGTAGGACTTAATTTGCATTGGACCGCACACATCACTGTGAATAACTTCCAAGACTCTGTCTGCCCTTGTTCCTTTGTGTTTGAAAGGCAGTCTCACCTGTTTGCCTTCACAGCAAACTACACACTGTTTTTTTCTGACTTTCTTTATATTGAAATCCCTTAACCACTCCACCTTGCAACCTTTTAAGATCTGCATAATTGATATGTCCACATCTGCGATGCCACACTTCACTTGACTACTGCTGTACTCAGCAGACTGCTTTAACAGTTAGTCGGACTTTCAATATTTAACTTATAAACAATTAAATCAGCTGTTGCAACCAATTTACTATTTTGATTAAAAATTTTGCAACCATCTACTTCAAACTGCACACTGTTACCATTCTTGATTAGTTGATAAGTTTGTCGTTAGCTCTGGTACACACATTTCACGTTGAATTGTCACTTTATGTTTGTCTTTTCCAACCAATGTTGTAATATTAACTTGTCCTGTTCATTCAACTGGAATTTTACTTCTGTTTGCTACCATAATTTCACTCAGTTCTACTTCCTTTGACACATTACGAAGTTTCTGTTTACAGTTAAATGAACACTCGCGCCCGAGTCTACATACCAATCATTTTTATTAAACGATCCTCTTAAAAATACCGCGCCGAACGCATGCTCCTTTTTATTATTACAGATTCTTCGATACTCTACAAGACCGTTTGGACACTTGTTTTTAAAGTGATCCATCTGTTTGCATCGGAAACATTTTACATCTTTGACATTTACAGCTGAATCACGGTTACTGCCATCTGCCATGCTTCGCCCATACTTGTGCTTCATTCCCGCACTTCTGGCGCTGGCGAATGCACTGCCTGTCTTACCGACTTCCGGCTCCATCTCCAGCAACTTACTTTTATGCTGTCAGCCATTATTGCAATTCCTTAATATCTTTCAGGCAATCCGGCTAATAATAGAGATCCTACCCACTCATCATCTATTTGAAATCCTGTTCCTTTTAATTTCTGCGTTGTGTCATCCATTTGATTTACGTACGACTCCATTGAATTGCAATTCTCTAGTCTTATTGAAATAAGAGCTCGCAGTAATCCAATTTTCCTTGTAAAACCCGAGCCGTCAAATAGATTTTTCAGTTTATTCCAATCTTCTTTCGTGGACTTTGTCTCTTTTATGTTAACAAATAACGGCGTCTCAATCATTAGGACTAGTTTAGCTCTCGCCATATTGTCCTTTCCTGTCTGTTTCCGAGCCATCAATGCACTTGTTTAAACCTTCCAGTATTATAAATTTCTCCGCCGCAAAAGCCCTTGGCATTGTAATTATCACGACCCCGCAACTTTTGAATGTTCCCTAAGTAACTTGCCATTTTTCAGCATCAACTTTTAGATTAGATTAGATTAGATGACCAGCTCTAGCTTTGCCTCTTTGATTAGTCCTATTAGCCCTGCCAGAGGGGCTTGGGTATAAGTCTCCGCGCTTGGGTTTGTAGTGCCTAGCTTTTGATATCTAATCCTTGCTAGACCCTCGCAGTGGCATAGGATGTGGAACGAGTCCTCTTCTTCCTCTAGGCAGAATCTGCATGATGCTTCTTCCACCAGGCCTATTTTGCTCATATGTTTGTTGAGCTTGCAGTGTCCTGTTATCAGGCCTACTATTGTTTTGACCATTTTCCTGTCTTGGTTCAGGAGTTCGGTCGTGAATTTTGAGGATTGTTTCTTAAAGAACTGTTTCGCCTGTCTCTGTCCTGGTGAGTTCGTCCACCAGGTATGGGCCTGTGTCTCCACCCATTTTTTTATGGATCGTATGACTGCGGTTTTGTAGATTCCGCAAGAGGGTTCCGGGCCAATTACTGCTTTTGACGAGCCTTGTTTGATCAATTCGTCTGCTATGTCATTCCCCGGATGTCCTCCGTGTCCTAGGACCCATGTGATTGTTACTTTTTTGTAACAGCCAGGTTGGTTAAGAGCGCGTATACAGTCCCACACTAGCTTAGATTCGACCTGTGTGGAGCTTAGTGCTCTTAGTAGCGCCTGGCTGTCGGAGAATATAGCAATTGACCTCAACATCAACTTTACACTTCCCTATGCGAGCCTGGGCCCATAACCTGTTACAAATGAAACTCTCTGTTGCGTGGTTCATACCAGACTAACTTACTTTATTCATACTAGTATATTACAGGGGGCGCCACTATGAATATTTTTAAATATAATTTCAACACTACTAAAGTCATATCTTGCAGTTTGTTTGAAGGATTGCTTTTGGATAGGGGTACAGGGCTCTTATCGGTTTTCAGGGATTCATATTTGAGTGTAATCCAGAATAAGGCAATTCTGTTATCTATTCCTACAAAGGTTTTTTTTTAGTTCCAAATTTAGTTCGGCAAATATATAGCTGCCCATGTTTCTTTCTTATTTTATCGTATGTGTAGCTTCGGGAGTTTTCTAGCGTGTCTTTTGACACGGTCCTGGCATTTCCCTAGAAGAGCGCCCCTCTGAATCGCTCTTCCTACGATTTTCCCATGCCTAGTCCGGTTCGCCTTTGGACACCCAGGCCGTTGTCTCTTAGTCTTAGCGCTTCCTTTTCCTTATTAAAGTTAAATATGCTTTATAAGAGAAATGTTGCTTTATTCAACACATAAACCAATAGATTAAAGGTATACACTAATCATAAACAGTAAGCTACAACACATTGTAACTTAAAATATCTTAAAAATAGCTCGAAACGAACGAGATTAACAGTGGCTAAACAGATTTCTATTTTTCGTATATCTACTACATTTATTTATAATATTTACAATAAGCTTCATTAAGATTCAACAAATCTGGACTTAAAATCCATAACAAAATATTAAATCTTCTGTATTATCATGAATTGAACTATTTCCAGCTTCAGTTGTTTTTTATTTATTACAAGGAGCATAAATTAAATTTAAACCAATCATCCAACTTATTAATATTGACAGTTTCCGCAAATATGCTACCTTAGACTTGGCACAAACGAATTGGTCATATGAACCACTTTCTAGCAACCTCGCTACGATGGCGGGACAATTTGATTAACAATTTCTCAGAGCGAATCTAATATATCGGAAATTTGATCACGAATCAAAATAGTTTGTTCTATGCTATTGAAACTGTCAACAAGTCGCCGATATAAAAATCCTGTCCAATTATAGAGTGTACTAGTGCAAATTTCGACGCATTGTCTAGCGCTGATTATTTTATGCTTCTCATAATTAAAATACTAATTTGGTGCCGTGCGTGTTTGTATTTAATTCGAAGTAACGGATTTCCACAGTTGAAGATGTTGAAGTGTAATTAACACTTGACGATGCATTTTAGTAATATCCGCTGATAATACAAACATATGACGCCGGAATCTCAATAAAATTGAGGAACAATTCACGCTGAATGGTAGGTCCTACTATTCGAAAACAATTAAAGGAAAATGACGAATTGGTCTTTACAGATCTATCAAAGATCACTCAAAACTTAGTTGTAATGCTATTGTTCTTCACAACTGGATGATATGGTAAATTAAATAAGGGGTATTCAAATGAAAAGGTGCGAAACGACTCTGTGGGTGTAAATGAAGTATTTATTCAAAGTATACACCATAGATAAATAAAAACACTTTGTAACTTTGTTTGTATAACACTATTTATTTTTTGTTGACTATAGTTTTTATAATGCCACGTTGAGATGCCGAAACTATAGCCAACAAAAAATAAATAGTGTTATACAAACAAAGTTACAAAGTGTTTTTATTTATACTCAACATGTATAACAAAGTAGAAGCCGCAAAAATCAATAATAGTATACACTATAGGTCTGAGCATAACGATTTCATTGATTTCATGTTGCCATGATAGACCAACTCCTTCAAATCGTCTTTGAGTTCGTCTTCCAAGTTTTTTCAGTTGTTTTTCACATGGAAAAAGCAGGGCGATATGTCCGAGATGTAGGGTGTATAGTCAAGCTGTTCTCAATCATCCAACTTATTAATATTGACAGTTTCCACAAATATGCTACCTTAGACTTGGCACAAACGAATTGGTCAGATGAACAACTTTCTGGCAACCTCGCTACGACCGCGATATGTCCGAGATGTAGGGTGTATAGTCAAGCTGTTCTCAATTATCCAATTCCGCGTGTTTGACCCTGGAGACGTGTAGACGAGCGTTATCATGGAGCACCCATACCCTCCGTGAGCAGCCCCTGTCTTTTGTTCTTGATGGACTTACGTTATCTTCGGAGTGTCTCATAGTACTCATCGGAGTTAATGGTTCTTCTGTGCTTGAAGAAATCAAAAAGTAGTGTGGGCCCTTCATCTCAGACAATGAACTGTGTCTTGTCAGGATCAGAGGAGTTCTGAAATCATGGAATCTTTAAGCTCGTTAATTAATCGTTGTGCTCAAGCCTATGGTGCATACTTTGAATAAGGGCTTGACTTATAGCCACAGTGTCGTTTCGTACATTTTCATTTGAACACCCCTAATATATTACAGCTGACTGAAATTTAGACTCATCTACAAACTCGATTCATTTAAAATAAAGTGTGATATCAACAAAGTAAACGTTTTTGTTTAATCATCTACTTTAGTCATATGACGTATTCATTCATTCATTAAATTAGTGTTATTCTCGCGAATATTTTGATTTTTATCAAATTTTATTTCTAAGATATAAAGATCTCTTGATTCTCCTAATTGATTTACATTATTTCGCAATGACAACAATGACAAGGTAACAATTAATTAACCGACATCGCTGCGTTTTGTTGTATGAATAAAATTTCTCACTCGTTTTCCTGTTGAGTAAAAGGAAGAGAAGTAAGATTTTCCTAATTCCGAATAGAGATATGACGAATGCTATTTTGGTCATCTGTTAGAATGTGTTACCCGAAGCGCGCACAGTTCTTCGGTTTTCTCAAATCTTCGATCTAAATTCGATAGTCTGGGTTTTTCGATATCGCAATTCCTCTTCGATGAGCCTGGCAGGTACTCCTCCTCGAAGAATTTCTCGATGTTTCTCACAACCGTAGCACAATCGTCCAACGCAAAAACCTGTGCACGAAACATGTAGTAGTAGTAGTAGTAGTGTTTTTCTATCGTCCACGTGGTTATTAGTGTGTATGTGTGTGTGTAAATGAGCTTGTTACTTCAAAGGATTGCCTCCATCACTCTAAAGCAAAATTAAAACCTAATGAATTACACGGCATTATCTTAAATAGAATTAATATTTTCATAATCAGAATTTATTCCAATTTTGAATTCTCCTTTTTTTGCAGAGAGGCTGAATGTTCTGTACGAGAAGAACTGGACGAAACTCGTCACCGAACAACTGAAGAGGTTCGAACGAGCTGTGATAGAATCTGGAAAGTCTGATGAAGTATCGGGCTCCACCTCACCCCACTGGACGTTCGGTGGTGCTCTTTTATACTCGTTAACACTTTTGACAACAATTGGTAAGTATTTTTAAAGTAATAATATTATATTTAATTATCATTCATTACTCCTTGATAATGACATTTTGTCGAAACTAGTCGGAGAGAAAAATATAATAAATATTCTGTGAAACAAACCAAGTGTTTTTAATTTCTAATCAAGAGTAATAATATTATCCCAATTTTCTTTCTCTATGAATGCCTCCGTTAATAAGCAATTTAAATATACTCTTAGTTACACATAAAACAACCACTGTAATTTAGCTACTGATTATAATTTAAGCCTAATAAAAGAAAAATAGAGTTTAACTAAAAACAAATTATTAATTTTATATCGAAAATTGTAATAAAAATTCTAATGTAAAATATTATTGCAGGTTATGGGAGGTTATCCCCGCGGACAGCAGTAGGAAAGGTTGTGGCCATCTTTTACGCCCTCATAGGTGTACCTCTTATGCTGGTACTACTATCTGCATTGGGATCTCTTCTAGCTGGTGGCGCCAGAAGAGGATACTCCAAACTATGCTGCAAGCATAAAGTGCCAAAAAATCACAATAGCTCAGTGGTTGGTTATCATAAAGCACCAACGAATAATTTAGGAAAGCATTCATGCCAATCATCCCATGATGGTAAATATGTTTTTTTTTTACTGATATGAGCTAACAATCATTTGAGAGAATCCATTTTGACAGTATTTGAAACATACAACACTTAATAACAACCTGCAACAGTCAAAACTATAGTTAGTGTAATTATTGTCTGTAATATATTTTTTCTACTCCCATAGTAGTAAGTAGGCAATAACGCAATCGTTTGTTGATTAGTAACCATGGCATTATGATACATGCACGTAATGAAGAAAAAACTAGCACGTAATATATTACGTAACTATTATTATTCAAATCAAGTAGCCTAGACAAATGAATTTGACAGTTATCGTTGTTGAATACATATTACATTGACGTTATTTTGGTTTAATTATTGTTAATAATTCATTTATTCATTGTTAAAATGAGTGAAAGTGACTCCACAGAAGAAATTGTTGGAACTCCACCAGAAATTAGGCAACTAGCAGAACATACCGCAGCGGATCTTCTCCCGGAAAAATCCAAAGAGCGTTATGAAGTGGTTTACGGTAAATTCATGGATTGGCGTATGAATAGTGTTCAGTCTTCGGAAAATGTGTTATTAGCCTATTTTGGGGAAATAAGTAAGAAATACAAACCCTCATCTCTTTGGGCCATGCATTTGATGCTGCGAAGTGTTTTAATAGTAAACATAACCTCAATATTGCAAAGTATTCCAAATTATAATGAATGGGAGTAGAAAAAGTATAGTACACAACTCGAGTTGTAAGTCACTTACGTACTCGTGAAATTACTGCACTCGCCTAACGGCTCGTGCGCAACTTTTCCACTCGTACGTAATATATGACTTACAACTCTCGTTTTGTAATATACTATTAAACTTGTTTATATTACATTATTACGTATGTATGTATGTATGTCCAGTGAAGTGGCAGACTTAGGATTTCTTCTAATCAGTGGCTATCGATCCACGGTCTTTCAGCCACATGTTTACATCTATCAATATATTAATAATAATCATGACTAAATAAAATTACAAAAACATATTCACATTAAATTGCATTATATCAAGAAAGACACAATAAATGTATTTATAATTTATATATCATTGCAGAATGTTCGATACAAATAGCAAATCCTCCAAGTCAAAACAACTGCTTCAAGCCTACACATATCGTCGAATATCATTTGGAACACCAAGAACCAATCAAAAAGACCCTTCTCGCGACTGTGCGTGCAAGTCATGCAAGGGGCAGATGTCGCCAGATGCAGGTTCGACAAATGCTTGCGGATCCTCAGCTATGTCCGACCCATTCACACGGGACACCTTCCAGAAACACAACAGGACACATAACAAGCACAGAAATAGATGAAACTGAAGATGGGGATGAAAGTGAACACGGGTAAGATAATAAAAAAATACATACTGTATATGTTTAATAATAACGTATGAGCAAATCAAACGTTATCCAAATATTATATGGTTTATTCATAGAAATAATAGGATAGAAATATTTTTTTGATTAAACATTCCAATGCAACATTTAATTAGTTATTCCTCTATCAATGCCAGTAATTAACAATCAGCAAGCTGCATCATGTTACATTGATGTTAAAGAATAATAGTAATTAGTGATTTGCTATAAATATGTTTTAGAGTCTGCGCAGCACACGACACGCCATCAAGAGTACCGCTGATATGCCGGACACAAGACAACCGACGATCCCCGAGCCCGAGCCGCTCCCTTTCATTATCAACATCACCGCCAGTGCCTGCTTCATTAGCCCTCTTCATCTTCGTAGGATACATATGTTTAGGCGCTGTGGCGTTCGCCTCGGCCAGCGGGTGGACTTTCCTCGACGCCGCCTACTTTTGCTTCATAGCTTTAACGACGATAGGCCTCGGTGACAGATTGCCCCAGAATCCGGACTTCAGCGCCCAGATGCAGCTGTTCGCGTGCTGCGTCTACCTGTTCGTGGGTTTGGTGGTGGTGGCCATGTGCTTCAGTTTGGTGCACGAGGAGGTCGCCCACAAGTGCAAACAATTCGCCTCCAACGTGGGACTGATTAAAAATTAGTTCTCAAAACTTTGTAAGACTATCCGCCACTTATCTGCATTTGTGTTTTTTTCAAATTATGTTCCTCGATAAGCTAATTAATTTTATTGAAAATATTCTAAATAAATATTTGTAATTTACTGTTTGGAAATAAAAATGTACATACTTTGTTTTGTTTTAATTTACAAACTCGATAAAGTACTTTTATAACCTTCACAAAATTAAAATCGTCTCGGCATACTATTCACCAACACAAATAATTTCCCATTATGACTCCTTCTAATTAATAGCATATGAACAATATTGGCTTCAATAAAAGAAAAACCCTACGAAGAATAATAATTTTACCAATTGGAGCCTAAACACACTATGTATCTCATATATTTGTTTCTCATTAATCACTTGGTGAAACCTATATACACTATGTATCTTCGCTTGAATTTAAGTTCCAGGTCATATATTCTTAATATGCCGTTTACATAGATAATATCACCTTGTTACTACATCAGTTAAGTTTCAATCACAATCATGCCATCAAGATTTGCAAGTCATAATCTTGAGACAAATTAAATCTAAAAAAAATGCTTAAGTACATAAAGGTGAAATCTTTTATACTATCTTGGGTAGCAGAGTTTATGACCATTCGGAATCTTTAAGTCATTAAGTACAAGGTTAACAAGACCACCATATATTGTAGGGCATCAATTTTCTCTTAATCCTAGCAACAATAATGACATTAACACTAATTGTCAGCTACACTGCCGAGCTCTATTGTTCTATTAAACCTCTTAAAGCTAATTAATTTCGTAGATGCAGTTGTACATTTGGTATTTTTTCTATCTGTACAAAAGTTGGACACGTTTTCAAAACTTGAGTATCACCAGCGTTTTAGGTAATCTCTTAGATGCAGTTGTTCATTTGCATTTTTCTCTATTTGTACGAAAATAAGACACATTTTCAAAAATCATTCCTGACTCACAAGTCAGTTTTTGGGCAGACAACTCCACTCTGCGTCAGCTGTAACATATTAAATCACAGATGTATATTATACAGGGTCCTGCAACAGTGCGTCAGGCTTTCCTAGCGCCTTTCTCGTAAGAGATAGAAAAAAATGTTTCGTATAAAAATTTATTGATTTAAAAATCTCTATGCCGTAAAATTATTTTCAAATATACAGGGTGTCCCAATTTTGCGGTATAACAAAAGCAAACATTTTTTTAAATGGAACACCCTATATATTCTTTCATTTTCTAATTTGGATAATATTTTATAACTTGAACTTTTTTTTGGTTTTTAATTTCGATATGGCATTTCCGAGATATTGACGTTTTTCTGAAAAAAATGTAGAAAACGGATGTTCACAAAAAAAAATATTCTGATGTTCTATTTAAAATTTAAGAAATTTTCTTTTTCCTGTGGTTGGTCATAAGTCACTTTGGAGGAACCCTGCCTTTGAATCAGACACGCCATTTTCTAAAATTTCAAAATGTTGTAACTCTTTTTTTTTTAATGGAATCATATATTTTTTTAAATTTTATATTATTCTGAATCTAATTTCCTACAAAAAATATTAAGCATACCCTATACCTAAAAGTGATATTTTTCAAGATATAAAAGAATGTATATTTCAAACGGTCCTTGAATACGAATTTGTTTTTGAATAGATAGCCATGACTGAAAATATGCATCTGTCAATTAAACAATTAGTTTGACATGTAAATCTCTCTGATATTTGCTGCAAAGTGATTCTCTCCGTTTCGCGGTATAAGAAGACAGCAAATTAACATCATGGATTTCGAAAAGGGCGAACGGAGGAGAAACGTTTTAGGAACTTACTCAATAGATTTATTGAAATGGGAAGTGTGAATTACAAAAAAACAAGAAAGAAGAAAGACCAACTTTCAGTGCTATTAACAGCAACTGAGCATCCCAACGTAAACCAAAAAGACATTGGTGAAGGAACTGACATAAGCGAGAAGTCAGTACAAAGCATTCTGAAGAAAAATCGATACATCAAGAACTGAGTAATACTGATTTTCAATTTCGTTCCGAATTTTGTATCTGGGGAAGACAGGAAATTCAGGACATCCCATAACAACGCATCTGTCAGGCAATTTTCACTATTATTCAACTGATAATCCGCATGTTATGACAAGCTGATCATCAGCATCGACGGTCTTTGAATGTCTGGGGCGGAATTTTTGGAAACCATATAGTAGGTCCCCATTTCTTCGAGGGCCATCTCAATAGGCCTATGTATTTGCACTTCCTGAATTGAATTACCCGGAACGTTAGCTAATATACCCTAACTAACAAGAAACAGAGTATGGTTTTAACAAGACGGAGCACCTGTCCAATTTTCGCAAGACGTAAGGGCATTTGATTTTTCCCAACCAGTGGATTGGTAGGAATGGACCCACAAAATGGCCTGCTAGATCTCCGGATCTAAAAAAACCTGACGTTTTCTTGTGGGGATACTTAAAAAGGATTGTTTTTTAAGAAACCACCAACAGCACCAATGAATATGCATCAACAAATTGTGGAAGGGTCTTTTCAGCGGCGAATTAATTTGTGCCTAAATGAAAATTGAAGACATTTTGAACATTTACTGCAGTAAATAATTTTGTTATCTTTACCGGCTTTGGAATAAAATAATGAATCGTATTATCTGTTTCTGTTTATCTCACATTGACACTTACTTGCATTTTGTTAGTTATTTTGCCTCAGCATGATCAACTCCGTACATAGAAGTATGTATAATTAAATGATTATTTTTATGAAAACTATTAAATATCTCAATAACTATGGGGTTTAGACATATTATTATTTATTGGATTGATGAGGCCGTTACTTGTTGAAACTCCATAATATCACTTAATAAAACACTGACGTAATGTAAGGTTTCAAAAAATCGGTTTTATGACAAATATTTGTCATTTACCTGATGCATTTCTTCCTAATCTAATCGAATAATAAGAAAAATAATTGTTTTCGCCTATCTGGGTAGCGCTGAGCATAAATTCTTTAGGCTTGCAAACAATTAATTCCACCTTCTCCAGTAGCATATATCACATCAATTAATTCTTTTCAAAAATTGCATTATTATAATCGAAACGTACAATGCAACCATACAGATGCATTTTTTTTCAGTCATAGCAACCTATTCAAAAACAATTTCGTATTCAAGAACTGTTTGAAATATAAATCCTTTTATATCTTGAAAAATATCAAATTTAGGTATAGGGTATGCTGAATATTTTGTGTAGGAAATTAGATGCAGAATAATATAAAAATTAAAAAAATATATGATTCCATTTAAAAAACAAGAGTTACGACAATTTGAAATTTTAGAAAATGGCGTGTCTGATACAAAGGCAGGGTTCCTCAAAAGTGAAAATTTTTAACACTGGTACCTAAACAGTACTTATACCACCAACCATAGGAAAAAGAAAATTTCTTAACTTTTAAATAGAACATCAGAATATTTTTTTTGTGAACCTCCGCTTTTTACATTTTTTTCAGAAAAACGTCAATAACTCGGAAATGCCATATCGAAATTAAAAACCAAAAAAAGGTTCAAGTTATAAAATATTTTCCAAATTAGAAAATGAAAGAATATACAGGGTGTTCCATTTAAAAAAATGTTTGCTTTTGTTATACCGCAAAATTGGGACACCCTGTATATTTGAAAATAATTTTACGGCATAGAGATTTTTAAATCAATAAATTTTTATACGAAACATTTTTTCTATCTCTTACGAGAAAGGCGCTAGGAAAGCCTGACGCACTGTTGCAGGACCCTGTATAAAAATTCTTAGGGTCTCGAAAGTGTTTGATCAAGTTTGTCAACTAATTCTTCCATCCTAACTCATTTTAACTACCTCATCATGGAGTTGTCAAATTCCAAAATAAAAACCATGCAGGTATGAACCTAAAACATATTGATAAAATTAGTAAAATATATTTTCACAGAACTTAAATGAAGCTGAAAAGAAAAGGGCAAAGTAAGATGTATATGTAGCGTTGAGAATATGAATTCTAGATTCGACTTTTACGGAATTCTAAACTCTCATTTTGAATTAATGTCAATGATAAATCTGCAATTTTATTACCGAAAGATATTTAAAGTCTAATAACAATCTTTTCATAATATTATGAAATTTATTATAAAAATCATCTACATTCAGAAAATTAACTGATCAGAGGAAAGATAACTTTTAATCAAAGTATTGTAATTCACAAAAATGAATATGTGACATATTAAGTCTAAAACAATGGCTTGAGTATAAAATTAAGATTGATTCAAAATGCAATCTCAGGTAACAGAACACACCATATTCGTTCTTTCGTACGGAATCTCTAACTAATTATGCAAATTGATTAAATTCCGACATGAATGCTAGATTCAGTCGATGAACGAACAACCATACTCAGTGCGAAAGTTATTACAGTCCTTAAATAAAAATGATTACCACGACAGCAGTTTTCTTCTAGCGACAGTAATGACGATTACTCTAAGGTAATGAACGAAAGAAGAACATTCAGTTACACTTGATGAACTTCGTGGAATTATTAAATACCTTAAAACTAATTAAGGTTTAGACAACGGTATATTTGGGCTCTTTTTATCTGAAAGGAAGTTAGATACAGTGGTCGATATTTTCAAAGTTGGGAAATTACTGGCATTTCAACGTTATTATCAAACTACTGAATAAAGTTCAGAAGTCAAGTTCTGAAACGAAAGCCATGTAGATAGGAACCTAAACCATATTGATAAAATACCTTTATAGAAAACACGAAAAGCAGCTGTGAACAAAACAAGAAATTATCGCATTAAGCCTAATATTCACATTATTTCTGACTTCTAATTTGTTAACTTCTAAATGGCCCTCTAATGATTTGATGACAATGGCAAATCTCAATAAGATGGAATCTCAAAACAAATAGCTCCATTTATCACAATATAACAAATCATATACATTAAATAAACTTGAAGCCTTAACAGATATTAGGGCAGGATAAATAAATGCCTATCGGGCAAGTAAAAATATAAAATACTAATATAAAGTTAACAAATCCCTTGGCTGAAGACTAACCATTTTAAAAGAACACGAAAATCGGCTTACGAATTGTCTCAGTACTATGGAATAATCCGAGTACAGATTGCCCATAAAAGAGTTGTAAGAGTTGGTTACGTAGTTTATTAGAGGTAATAATCTCAAATTCCCATTTAAAGATGATTCCCCTCGAGAAGATTGGTTTTTAGCTTTCAATTTTTAAGTATCTGTTACTTTAATAATACCAGTAGTTATTAATTGTAATAATAAAGTGATTTTCAAAATCAACTGCTATACTTTTCCTATTATGAGTAATTTAGCGTTGATATTAAAAATATTTAAAGACATATTTGCTTTATAAAACTAATTAATTGTTCATTAATTAGTTTTAATGTGTTAAAATCTTTATTAGGTCAACTTATAATATATTTATTATAATACCGGGTGACCCATTTTAATAAATCCACTGGAATATCTCGACACATATGCGTCCTACAAAAAAATGTTCCAAATAAAAGTTTGATGGTTTCGAAAGGGCCATCTAATCCTATACAAATTTTTTCACCCCCACCCTCCAGGGGGCGGGGCAGGGGGTCAACTTTTATATCTTAAATGGGAACCCTTATTTTTTATTGCAGGTTCGGATTCTACATAAAAGAATATGAAGATTTCATTTTAAGTTTTTTTTCGAATTCGTGATAGATGGCGCTGCAATCGCAAAAATAACATTAATCAAGTCAAAAAACGATAAAATGACGATAAAATTGTCACTTTTAATTGTTCGCCATTGAAATGGAGTGCGTCATCTTATCGCGTAGGGTCTATGCACCAGTGAATGGCTGGTTATTCTAGCAAAATTGTTGACAAAAAGATGCTAAACCGCGCCCCGTTTACTTCCTGGAAAATGAAACAAACCGTCTGACGAAAATCATAACAAACATTCTGACGAAAATCAAAACAAGCAATTTGCCAAAAATGTTTTTTAGTTGCAATTAGTTTTCCGGACAGTTCGCACAAAAAATACGGCGGCTCGTGGTAATTGCATTATCTGACAATCAACCGAAATTGCCGATTATTCACCGAATTAGAAGGTGGATTGCAGCGCCATCTATCACGAATTCGAAAAAAAAAGTTCAAATAAAATTTTTTTATGTAGAATCCGAACCTGCAATAAAAAATAAGGGTTCCCTGGAGGGTGGGGGTGAAACAATTTGTATAGGATCAGATGGCCCTTTCGAAACCATTAAACTTTTATTTGAAACATTTTTTTGTAGGACGCATACGTGTCGAGATATTCCAGTGGATTTATTAAAATGGTTCACCCGGTATATTATAATAAATTATTCAGGATAACAATTAAAAGACAATTTAATTACTTTTGCTAATTTATTTTTAATTACATCAATTTAAATCCTATTCATTCACAAATCACAAACTATTTAACGTACATTCAACCATTTTTAGTTTACAGAAATAAATACCGTTCAAACTAATGTTGCTTTGGTAGTCTTACTATTTGTAAAACGCAAATTACTTTTGTATCATTCAATGTCTGTCGAGGTATTAGCCAGAGAAGTAGTTGTTTCAATAAGTAATTTGTTTTGTAGTCTTAATAAGACTCATTTGTTGTAGATTTGCGAAATGTTCTTGGGTTTTTCTAATTATTAATTAATTAATTAAAAGACAATCAATAAGGAGTAAATGAATTTATTAATTACATATGTAAATAATTCGTAAATCTACAAAAAGAAGTTTTATTACAAACGGAAAAGATATCAAAATAATACTAGTTTAGTTTAATATATATAACTTCTTAATGACTTTAATATATTTTATTTATGTAGATATTTTCCTAATTTTCCTTGCATATTTCCTCTCTTCAGCTTCACTTTTTCTCTTTAATTTATTTTGTTGCAGCTCTACATCCAATCGTTTTATTCTAAAAAATGTCCTTTGTAGAACAAAGCACTTGATAGTATCTTCACTTAAATCACTTTTCTTTTTTATTAATTTTGTTAGTTTACTAACAATTGATTTCTCCTTTCGTATTCCATTCCTGTGAAACTTCGTAAAATATTTCTCCAACACTTCATCTGATTTGGTCCATTCCTTCGAAGGAATAGTCAAACCTCCGAATGACAGATGTTGTAACCATCCTGGACTATCTTCTAAAGAAAATTTGGATATTGACACTAAATTAGGGTGCATGTTTTTCGTTTTTTTAGCGATCCAGTCACATAGGTAGATAAATCCATCTTTTTCGATGATGGACCTATTTAAATTTGTATTTTCTTCGGATTTTGTTGATGTTGAGGAAAAACTGTCAGACGATAAGATAGATCCTTTTTCTACCAAAGAAAAGTCAACATGTACTCCTGCTTCTGATATAACATTGGACAAAATGTATTCTTCGTTGCCGTAGTCTTTATTCTGCATAATATTAATGTGTTCTTGAACTATACCAGGATTTTTGCTAAGAACAATTGTTCTTATTCTGTGTATCGTATTAATTGGTGATGGATGATCATGCAGTCCTCCTAGTCTCCTTATCTGAGAAAATAAAACTTTCGAGGCTGTCTTGATTTAATCTATTTGTCAGCAAATATTTTATTTTATACTTAACTTTTAAATCATTACATAGATCTTTTAATGATTTGATTGAAATTAAAATTTGTTTTTGAAAGGTCATTAATGAGAGTTTTCCAGTACATCTCATTTCATGAACAGTATCATAAATATGATCTAAAGTCTCATTCTGTTCTTCTAAATTTAACCCATATGTTTTTTTTGAATTCTGGTTTTCAATTGTATTATAAGAATTCATTAGATCAAACCAATTGTTAATTTTCTGAATAAAATTTCCTGTGTCTAATGCTAGTTTATTATCAATTCCTGTTTGATAATAAGTTAAACACTTGCTGTTGTACAAGACAACAATTGGACCGCTAATGAAACATTTTGTCATTCATTTCGTTGACAATTTATATGTTTGGGTGTTAATTTATGACACACTAATTTCAGTATCAGTCATTTGTAATAAATGTTCAAGAGGTTCTTTTTTAATTACTGTCCCATCAACTAATTTGAATCCTGTATCTATTAACCAGTTTCTTGTAAGTTTTAACATATGTGGTGCATCAGAGAAAAAATATATTTTTTCTCCTGTATTAGGATGTAAAATATATGTTTTTTTCTGTGGAAATTTGTAGCTCTCGCCATAAGCCAATATTACCGCCACCACAGTCGGAGACACACGCAACTACTGAGTAAGATATATGGTGTTATGTATGTTTTGATGAAAATCGATAAAAACAGGTTGTTTACATTTTTTAAATAATCCTCTTGCCATAATTACCTGTAGTTGCTTGTGTGGTCCTACTACTTTGTCATATAATTCGTCGTACTCATAGCATGTATATTTGTACCTTAATTTCATCAAATTGAAAAACGCATATTTTTTCTAAATCGCTTAGGTTCATTTTAGCTATGTTCTTTAATTTGAGCACGTCGGTTAATATCCTTTGTTGAAAATTTAATTTTGAAACCCACTTTTGTAACGTTGTAATATGTGGCAGGGGAATATTATTTAGTATTTAATACTTAATGCTTTTGCAAGATCTTCTAATGACCATACTACCTTCTTTTTATTACCTAACAATAATTCTTGTTTGGCTTTACTAAATGTTTTCTCGACAATATTCTTATGAGAATCTGTACTCATTTCCTTAGCGTTCACTTGCTTTTGTAGCAAAATATTTTTGTTACTTAACGTTTCAATTTCTTTTTTCAGTAATATATTGGATTCGAATATATTGTTGTATAAAAGTTTTAATTTATTGTTTTCCTCAAGCAACCTTTTGTACATTTCTTCAAAATTCTTGTGCTAGTTCCGGATCTTTCACATTTTCTGATAATATTTGATCTAAAACTTCTTTCTGCAATCGTAAATCAGCACGACTTGATCTTGCAGATTTTACAGTTGTTGGTCGTCAATAATAGGATGGGGATTGCTAAAAAGTTACATAAGAATCAAATTAAATATATTGAAGCTTTTTTGTTGTTAACTCACTATATTATGTATGTATTATGATTAAATTAATTTTCATAAATTTTAATGTTTGAAGTTAAAAATATTTAAATTATTTATAATTATAATGTATATATGCAGAGTGAGTTTTTTTAGATGTTCTCTATGGGGATCTCGGAAACTATAAAAACCAGAGAAACGGTTAAATGGGGAAAGAAGTGTATTTTTACAAGACGAATAAAATTCCACTTCCAAAAGTGGCCTTATGGTGCCAGAGGACGCCATGTATACTTAATAATAGAAAAAAAATTGTTCATTGAATAAATATTCGATAATTTTAGTAACAAAATAGAATTTTAGAGAAATTATAAGTCTAGACAAATTAACATTGAAATGAAATAATAATTTTGATTTAACTTTATTATTATGTATTTTCATTTACATAATTAACTGTTGAAGTGGGTCTGAGAAATTTTATAAACATAAGAATTAATTACCTGGAAGCTTAAATCTTCGTTTTATGGGAATATTCAAAAGTTCACTGCGAAAGTCCAATTCAGTCTTCATTTTTTAAAGTACTACAAATGGAACTTGTATCAGGATTCCACTTGTCTTTCCATCTACTCGCATTTATCCATAAATTCCTTATTTGTTTATTTTTAGGAAATCGGTGATACTATATCGCTTTATCCTTCGTCAAGCTGCGTCGATTTTCAACTATTTACGAGAAACTCGTTTGTTTTTAAAAACACAAACACCCTATTTAGGTAAGATTATTAAGAGAAATAAGCGGGCTGGAGATTCCTACCTTCACTGACGTCATGTTGCGAGTAGTGCCGACTCTACACGACGAATGCTACAACCGTTAGATATATTAACAGTGTGACAAACCCACACCACTAATAATTTTTAAGGGAAGGGGCCATAGAAAATACTGGCTTCCTAAAAACTACGTATGCTGCACTGCCAATTGAAACAAATGGTTTTGAAAATTATTTTTAAAATCGAATAACCTAAACCGCACTTTCTTATTAATATATACATGATGATCATTCTACCCATATAAGTATCCGACTATTAAAAAAAAACTTGACGTGAAGCTAATGTTAAAATTTTAATACTATCGTAGCATACTAGCCAACTGCTTCAACCCTTAGATATAAGCGTCCATAATCATCTTTAATCATTTCAGTTCTATATGGTGATCAGCCAAATTTTGCATGATTCAAACCCGAAAGTAATTATTTATGGTTTCAAGAAAGCACATATATATCCTTTTCAAAGAATGTTTCCCGACACTATGTTTAATGCTATCACCTTAGAACAATGGAAAAATATAAATAACGAAGGTCCTTCTAAAACGGACCAAATACTATCCGAAAATATTTTCGTAAAATCTACAACAATTGAGTCTTAAGATTTTACAAAAATATTTTCGTGTTTTTTCTAATTATTAGTGACATAAAGGACTTATATATTTTTATTATTAAAATACTGTATTGATTCCTTGCATTCTGATGAGGAAACCTTGTCATTAATTAAACAAAAATGATACCAAAATTTTAACCAAACGGTTCTTATTTTTTTTGTTTATAATAGTCCGTACAGCATCTGTCACATTTAAATATCTACCATTGGAAACAGTAAAAATAAACTATAATCCATATATTTAAAGGAATATTGCTAAAGGATCTTAGGTTAATCTGCAGAAGAAGGTAAAGCTGATTCATACCATAAAACGACTTAAAGAAAATTCCATAAATTTACCAAACACCAAAATGCATGATAACACATGTACAATCTGTAGATGTGATTTTCAATAGTGTAAGGATCAATTTGTGACTTGTACGGAATAGGTGTGAGAAATACATAATAAGGGTTCAAGAAAAGGCAATATGAATGTGAATGATGTTTTGATAGTGTAAACAACGTTAAATGTTTTTTTTACTTCACCAAATTTGTATCATTTATTATTAATATTAAGCTAGTTTAAGGTTCTCCTATTTTAATAAACTTCTTTTATACACAAGTTAAAACCATTCTACTCATAAAAGAAGCAATCTTTTTTAAATTCAAAAAAGTATTTTCTAAATGGCTTATAAGTAATTCCGATTCCCCACTACATACTAAGGTAGATTTCAATGCATTTTAAATACAAATTAAACACAATAATTACTTTGTTTTGTATAACAGTTATTTATTTAAACGGTGACCAATGGTTTCAAAATGATACGTGAATGTATTGAAACCATTGGTCACCGTTTAAATAAATAACTGTTATACAAAACAAAGTAATTATTGTGTTTAATTTGTGATTAAAATGTATAACGAAGTAGAAGCCTCCATCGTCAATGCATTTTAAATAGCTGTTTGCGAACTTGTCCTGTAGATGGGACAAGTTTGGAGTATTTACAGCTATTCTATAAAAATTAAAATTGCTAACATAATTGTGCTTTCAATTCAGATTATATGGTATTAAATTCCACTCCATATTAAAATCAATGAATTTTAAATAATTTCAAATGAAATTAAAAAATAAACAGTTACAAAAACCGATCCGGACTTAACCCACTCCACCCTAAAATAATGTAATAATCTGAACTACAAATTCAAAAATAAACTACTAATTTTAAGAATATAAAATGTAATGTTTCAAATCATTCTTAATCCTATATATACACATTACATATTTTAAAGAGTTTGATTTAATTAGTAAATAATTTCCAGACCTTTCCTTATCTATTTATTATATGCTCTTGATTTAAATAGTAGGAACATGTACACAAAATAAAACCAACATACATAAATATGTTTATTAAAATCTCTTATTCAATAACCATTCCCTCTCCTTTCACAGTCCGCTCATTTTCAGCCTTCATATTCGGATATAATTTTACCTTTAGCGAGTCTTTGCTGCTACCACAAAATTCCAGGCTGGCCTTGGGTTTCTCTTGCGAAGTAAATATATCAAACAACGACCTTGAACTTACATAAACTCCCCCTGAGTTATTTGTACCCCTAGTCACTGGCTGAGCTATACTAGCTAAAGGCGGCGGAGACATCGGGGAATCAGTTGTTGCCCTTATCACTGATGCCCGATGATGTTCCGGTTCTAAAATTTAAGAAAAGTAGAAACTGTTATGAATAACAACTTATTAATATTAACATACCTATTTGATCCAATTCTCGCAGTGCTTGGTCAAGTTCCACCTTTTCATGATTGAATTTATGGCACTCTAAATAACAACTGTATATCGACTTATGGTTTTCAGTGTGTAAATTATTTTTGATTAATGTTTCCAGTTCATTCCACATGATTTTATATTGCTCTTCTCGTTTCTGGCCCCTTACACGAGATCCAACATTTGGTAAATGCATAGGTTCATTTTTCAGTTCAAGGCCTATGAGGTTATATATAACCTGTTTACACTGAAGTACTTCTTCATCCGTTATTTTATCCTTTGTAATTAATTCAAGTAAAGGATACATAGACTAAAAATGCATATTTTAGGTATAGGTAATTACATTCATAGTGTATCAAATGTTTTTAAAAAAATGATCATTTAAACTTAAGATATAATATGATTAAATAATGTCTCAATTAATCTGTAGTGATTTATTTTTGTATTAACTTAACTTTATTAAAATACTTAAGAAAGACCAATTGTCGAAACTAGTTGGAAAAAAATAAAATGCAGTGATACAAAAACTAAGTGTTTTAATTCACCACCACAAGTACATTAGTTCTATAATACCCTCAAAATATAATGTGCCTGACATTTTAAAAGAGTGGTTTCGAAGGTGAAGAATCATATTATAAACCCTACTTTATTTACCTTAGATTTCCTTTTTTTAAATTAAGAAATACCCTTATCTATAATAATTTATTTATTTTGAAACCAGTGGTCGTAAGTAAGAATAATTTTGTTTCATTAAAGTTGACATATTATTTAAAAAAAAAATAGTTTTTTTAATAGTAAAAAGGAAAATATTAACATCAACGAATTCTGCTTACCCCTTTTAGATTATATATCAATGTTGAGCTAATAGTCATAGGCCAATATTTTGTGTGTCTTGCAATTCGTTGCTTCATCTTCAAGAAGTTTGGTTCTTTGCAATAACTGGCTTTTAATGGAAATAAGCGGTTCTGCTTAATTAGCAAACCAAAATCTGTAATTCTGTAATCGGTAACTCTGCCTCCACAACCCTCTGATATAGAGGGTGGATCTTCTAATACTGATCTGTAATTAACAACAAAAAACACATTATTAAATTTTTTGAGTAAAATATCTTTCTAAAACTAATTACGAAATATTAGTTATATGTTGATATATTAAAACATAAAGGATCATAATTAAAACATATGAATAACTAACCTCGCTGTACACAAAGTGTGTATAAATATCTCCCCTCCATGTGCGGCTAACAAATGACTTGTAATCTTTCCACCAGCTTTGCGCGCCATCTCTAACATTACTGAGCGTCCGTTTAACAAAAAGTTTATTAAACATAGCGAAGGCCTGGAATTAACATCTACAGGAGTTATTCTATGCATGCTTGTGCAATTCTGCATTTCTGAAGCGCTGCAACTCCTCGGCGTGCACCATTTCAGCGTTACAGTTTCGTATTCTAATCCTTCTTTAATAGTCCTGATTGCTGCCGCGTCTGCCGAGTTTCCTTTTAAGATGGCGGTGTGCGCTGTACTCGCATGGTAAATTTCAACATCGTAATTCGCAGAGGAACTCGCATTTTGCTCCTCTTTCATCGGTATTCCTGTTACTGTGGTGCTGGCCAGATCATAATGTTCGAGGATCAGTGATGAAAGTTTGTTTGAAATTAAAGGAGCTTTTATGGAGTGAACTTCTGTCGTTAAAATTGAAGATAACTAAAATGTAAATAAAATTTACTTGAGTTAATCAAGTAATCTACCATACTAAAATTTAGTTATTAATATTTTTTTTAAACTTACATTTTTAGGTGGATGATTACTAACTTGAGACTCAATGTTAACAGGAAAAGTGTTTATAATAACTAAATGGCAATGATCGATTACTAAATTCCTGCAATACAATACATATTACTGATAATATTTAAAAATATTCTATAAAAATAATTGAGTAATAAAATTATTACGTTACTGTTGCAAAAAAAATTCTTGAGTTTTATTGCTGTTTACTTGATGGTACATTTTTAAATAAAGATTTATTAAAAACTTAGTTTTAACAACGTAAAATTAAACTAATTGTATAGAAAATTAATTTTAATTTTTAATTTTTTTTAGAATTGGAGCACTAAAAAATAAGGGATAGTTTACTAATTCACTCTTAATTCTAATAGGAGTTTAATTGTGTTCTGCTCATATGACATTTTTGGCTTAATGTAGATAACATATATGTTGAGATCTGTACATATAATACAATGATTAAAATAATAATTTGAAAATTATACTAATATATGATTGGGCATATTTACCTGTCGCTGGAAGCCGCAATTTTATTCTGTTGATGTAGTACACTGTGAAAAATCTCCTCTAGACGCTTCATACTCTCATCATCGCGGGCGGAAGTAATGCATATAACCCTGCACCGATTGACAAACTTAAATGGACTGTCTGCCAAAGCTAGCGCCGAGCGCTTTTCAAGTTGCACGTCTGTGCACTCACTTAAAACATCAATGGCAGTTCGTAAACCATGGATTACTGTGTATTCGGGGGTTTTGACTGCCCTCGCTGGTGGAGGAGCCGGTGGTATTCCAATTAAGGACATTCCATTCATAATCTAAAACAAGTAAATTTTATCCATTTACATTATCTATTACTATATTAACTAATGGTGATTTTAAAACATAGCTTAAAACAAACATAAGTAGAATAGCCGTAAAGGGTAATAATAGTAAAAAATACTATTATCTGCCACACAAATTACATTTAATTATTGTTTCCCTGTTGAGAATAGCTACATTAACACATTACTGGCCACTGACGTAGTAATACGTCTTTTTTTATTTGATCTACAGTTGCCGCTAATGTAGTAGTATGTATACTGACGTAGTCCAAAAGCCGTCGTCTATATACGACATCGTACATTGGCGGCATTAAAAGGATCGCTATGTAAACAAGGCCTGGCTTAACGCCATATGGAGTAGGGATTTTTTAGCGGCCAGTAATATGTTCAAAACTTTCTATTTAATGTCAATATTTAAGTAATAAACTTACATGGTTTAAATTCTGTTGATTAGGTGACCATCCATTCAATATATGGGCAACCATATCACTAGCTATAAATCGAATCTGTAAATGATAAAAAAGATATGATAATTTAAACAGGGGGTGGTCATTTAAAGTAACAATTTAATTTACACATAAAACAGGACAGAAAAGCCACGTGGTTGATAGCCAAACACTACTACTAAGAATAATACTGAAATAGGTTTAAGTCATACAAATAAAAATAAAAACAAAACAAAATCAAAAACCTTCAAGAATTTCTAATGGGCAATTTGCATTAATCCTAAATGTATACTTTAATATTTCCCTTGTTCAGATATTTCCATGTGATACTTGCATGCACATCATAGTTTTGAAACTTTATTACCTTACCCATTGAAAAAAAACTATATCAATATTATAATATTTAACTTAAAAATTACTTACTAATTTTCCTTGTGGAAATAAATCCCACACAATCCGACAATACTCTATAGCGGATTCAACACTGCATGTCCACAGAGACTTAGTAATCGGATTGACCTGCACAAAAGCTGGTGTTCTGGTTTTTATGAAATCAAACTCAATCAGAGCTTCTGATGATATTCCAAAGTAGGGTGTATGGTCCAGAACAAATATAGTCTTATGGTTAGCCGGGAACATATTAGAAGTACCCATGTTATCTACAAAATTAAAATGTTTAGGTTCAATCACAACTAACACAACTGTAAATTAATAAAAGGATTAATTAAGCACTTGGTTATGTTTCACTATTTTTATATTTCGTGTAATAAAGGTCGTTTTATTATTATTATTATTTAAATCTGCGAGTGGGTCTAGAGATCAATAAAGCAATAAAATGCGGAAAAAACACACTAAATAACATAGAAGAAATCTGGAACTCGCCCATTGTCACAGCCCTTATTACCTAGAATAAAAACGTCACAATTTTTGTATATAAATCTGTAAACTCCTTGAAAATGACTAACGGTCGAAACTAGAATTGGAGAAATATAAAAATAATGAAACATAACCAAGTGCTTAATTAATCCTTTTATTAACATAAAAATGTTTACTATTTAGATAACAAAACTGTTAGATTTTCAAATTGGTTTTATTGTAAACACTACATATGTTTCGCCACACTGTGGCTTCTTCAGGTGAAGAACCAATTTGAAAATCTAACAGTTTTGTTATCTAAATAGTGAATATGGGTTTTCAACACTTAAGTGCCTCAACAATCAATCAATAAAAATGTTTCACCACGGGTTAAGTGAAAAATTAATTAATCGGAACTGTAAATTAAATATTAAATTGTCATTTTTTCGGCTATTCAAATAATTACCTTATAACTATACACTAATATTAACTTTAATTAATATGAATTGGGATTCAAACGTTATGTATACATAGTAAATTTTTGAAGGTTATCAAAGAAATGTAGCTGACTTCATGTATGTTTACTATAAATTCCATTGACGTAGTAATAATAAACAATTACACGCCGATTGCAGCAACGTTCGTTTCGTTCAGTAGTTGGATGGGTGACCGGTACCATTCACCATTGGGACACAATTAATGGTGCTTTAAAGTGACGGGTGAGATCCTTTAAAGTAACAAGCTCATTTACACACACACTAATACACAAATGATCGATAGCCAAACACTACTACTACTACTAATAAACAATTTCCATTTTGTAAACAAATACTTATTACTGCAGCACGTTTTATTAAAAATTAGAATATAGTAAAATCTTTTTCAATGTTTTCTAATTGTTCCTTTTTTAAACTAGTTTCTTAGAAAGTAACTAAGGCTATTAATTGCGCATTAAGAAAACTAATCTTATAACAGAATGCAAAATATGTTACTTAATATTTAAGTTTTTTACCATTAGACTAAAATAATATATGACCCAAACACAAAAAAAAATCTTGTTACGCCACTGCTAATAAACATGGAAGAGTAGGTTATATTCATTGAATTTTTTGGACGAAGCAAACTGTAAACACACGTGCTCCTTACCATAACCTCGAATTTCAAACAGTTGTGTTTAAACTACAATTTTACTGTAATTAATCGAATAAAATGGCAAAATCCAAACGCATGGTGTCCACGGACGAAGGAAACGAAGAACCGCCGAATAAAAAAGCGCATAAATCTGAGAGCCCCAAGAAAATCAAAGAAGTGGCAACAACAGAACATGTTAAAGTTAAAAAATCAAAAAAGAAATCAATTACTAAAAATGAAGAAGTCAATTTTGTTCCCGATGAAAACATGGACGTTACAAATGGGGAGGAGAATAAAACACTTGTAATTAATTCCGTTGAAAGTGAGGACGCTTCAAGCACAGGAATAACAAATGAAGACTTGGCCAATGTAGAAATGCAGGAAGGAGTAAATAATCAGGTTGAAAGGGTGATTAAATTTAATGTTAAAGAATTCCGACAACAACTACAAACTCCACAATGTACAAAAGGTTAGTTATAATTAATCAAATAATATTATTAACCCCTTTTGCACAACTATTTTTGAAAGTATGTGCTCGGACCCGAGATAACTAGGGCCCATGCGGCAAGTGGTTAAGTAGCATGTAATCAATTTATATTGATTTTCTAATTTATTATTTTCTTTTTAATGTTACAAATGATTTTGTAAGTAATATTCACAACTGTTCAGAGCAGAGCAAGTAGAAAATGTAAATAAGAATTGAATTAAATTTAAATTTATTTTAGGAGTAATATATATTTGTTGTAAATATACTTTCTGTATTATTAATTTTATTATTTTAAGTTATTTATGCTTAAGAAGTTTAAACAATTATAATTTTGTTGATTTATTTGTTCTTAACCACTTGCGCTACGATTTAGCTTTCGATAGTCGTGCCGCGCTCTACAATATAACATGCGGTAACATTGACGTGTGTGGCACGTCTTTATAGCGCAAGTGGTTAAGGAGAAGAAGATCAATAAATTTGTAAATATTTATAATTTTAAGATTAATACTTAATTTAATTGCTTATTACAGCATTAGAAGACTTTACAACATTATGTGAACAAAAAAATGCTAAATCTGACACTGCAAAAGATTACTTAGAAAGTGGTGGAAGTTGCTCGGAACTCATGCAGTTGTTAGAATCAGATTTGAATGTTCCAAAAGACCTAATTCTAGAAGCAACCAATTGTGTCTTATTAAAAATCATTTCGAGTTGCAAAGCACAAAGCACAAAAGCATATGACACTTGCAAACATCTACTGACCTCTAATATAGTGTTGATAAGCAAAATGCTTGGAGAAAATTCATCTCCAAAAGAACGTGTTGCAATTTTAAAGCTATTAACCACCTTTGTGATGTTTTCGGATAATCTAGCCAAGGAAGTTCTGACACATATAAATTTTAGTGCTGCAATGTTGGAGTCACTGAGTAAACAAATGCCTAATGGAAGTAATTTGGTTGTAAGGAACACATTTACCCATTTTTTAATCGCATTTTTGGTAAATGGACATTACCCTATCGTAGCAAAGTTGTTGGAAAAGCGTGGATTGTTAACGAGTATAATTCGAGGACTTCAATACGACTCGGCTGATAATGTTTGTTTGGTGTTGAGCACCATTAAGAAAAATATTTTGGAAAACCCATTAGTTTCAAAAACTATCAAAATGAAAACATTTAACACCACTGTGGTAAGAGACATAGTGAATTTATACAACTGGAAAGGACCGAACGCATCTAAAGAAAAAGAAGTTAATGAATATGATAAATCGAGAGTCAATGAAGAAGTGCACAATTTTCTGCTTATATTATGTACCTCGATTAAATTTGGATTAATATTTAGGGATCACAGTCTTGGGTTTGGGCAAAAAAACCATAATGCCTTAATGTATACAGTTTTGGTTAGTTTGGATAAGCCTTGGAATCATTCCTATGCTTCAGACCTTGCTAGCAAGATATGTGGTGCTTGTCCAGATTTAGTTAAAACCATGTGGTTAAATTTGAAGCCTTTCTTAGAGCCTAGGGAAACAGTTCAGTGGAAAAAGGCCATTGAATTTACAAAGAGCTTATTGGATCACCTTCAGCCAAACTGCATTCAATTCTGTGCTAAAGGCTTAACTGTTAATGAGGTATGTAAATAGAAGTCTACCTTACTCAACTGAATCTTATACAGGGTGACTGACGAAAAACCTTTGGTGCTGTATCTTAATTGGATCAAAAACAAGCAAGATACAGCACCAAAGGTTTTTCGTCAGTCACCCTGTATTAACATATTTATCTAATTTAAGAAAAAAATTTAATATTGACTACATCTTATATGATAAGATAATATTTTTTAAATATCATTTATTAATCTTTATTTTTTTAAATTTCAGTATGCTCAAAGTATTCAGATGTTAGTGGCCCCAACACAAATTCTAAAAACCTTAAGAGTCAAAACCTGTAACTATAAAACAAAGTTTGAAAAGCATGAGATTATCATGTTAATAGAAAAAATGTTACAATCTATAAGTGCTTATATAGAAGCTGCTAAAGCATGGTATAATGACGAATTTAATGATGGTCTACTAAAATTAATAAAAGGTCACATCAGCAGAAATTTTCCAGAGGCGAAAATTATTTTCCAGCAGTGGAATAATACAGATGGAAAGGAGGAACATAATGTTATTGATCATTTAAAATTAATACTGAACGTGTTGGAACTGTACAATGAATTATCCATAGATTTATTAGATTCACTCTGGGAGAATATACAGTTTTCTGAAGTTATGTCACAAATTGAGTCTCTTGAGGGGGATTATAGGGATGTACAGGTTAGGGCTATTAAATTATTAACAACTTTAGATCCAGAATTGTTATTTGCTACTAGTGATGTGTTTTCTACAATAGTACCAAAAATTTTAGAAAATTATCATGCTACAGAAAATGCAATTGCCAAACATTCACTTCAACATGTTTTTAGAAATACGGGAATATTTGAAGGTTGTGAGAATGAGATAAATTTATGGATAAATGCACTAAATAATGTTAAAAGTTTTAATGACACTCTTGCAGAATTCATTGTATCAGTATTAAAAAAAGCAGCAGATGATCCGTTTAAATACATTAATGAAATAACTCAATTACAAAGTGATGTTGGTGATGTAGCAAATTTAGAAGAGATAATTGCAGATTTAATTGAAGATCAAGACAGATTGAATGATCAGAAAATAACAATTAAACCAGTACATTTCTCACCCTTAATTCTAGCAGCGTTTGAGTGTTTACGAGAAAGTGAGGGTAAAAATGTCAAATATTACATGAATTATGTGGTTGTAAATATGTTTCATCACCAAAGCAATCGTGCTTTATTTAATTCTTTAATAAAAAATAATGATGATGTTGTACCCTCCAATGTAACCAAGTACATATTTAGTTGGGATGATGAGGTGCAACCTTTACAGAAATTCAAGGGTAAAATTGATGCCTTTGAACTTGTAAGTGCTGCAATTTTACAAGGTGATATGAGCT
Source organism: Ontholestes murinus (assembly GCA_963969525.1). Classification (NCBI taxonomy): domain Eukaryota; kingdom Metazoa; phylum Arthropoda; class Insecta; order Coleoptera; family Staphylinidae; genus Ontholestes; species Ontholestes murinus. The sequence goes on along the minus strand of OZ018395.1, from coordinate 26,508,120 downwards.
TGGTCAATCTTGAAAATTACAGCAACCATGCTGATTTACTACAAATGGTAATTTTTTACCTTACAAATTTAAAGAGTGTTGATGATAACATTTACACAACTTGTGTAAAGATTACACAATCACTTGTTAACAAAGATAATGTTGGAATGTTACTAACCCAACCATTACTATTGCAACAGTTGTCGCCCCTAACAAGTAAACAAAGTCAACAGAATTACAGCACAAAATTCGTTCTAGAAATGGTTCCATTTTTAGCTGAATCATATGACGTGGGCAATCATTTAAAACCGTATTTTGCAAAGTTGCATAAGCAAGTATTGAAATTAATAAAGAAAAAGAAAATTAAAAACGTGGAAAAAGTTATGGGAATTATTAAATTAATTCAGTTTAACTACACACAGTGTAAGGAAATTCTTTCAGAAATTTCTAAACTTGATAGCTGCTCACTTGTTGAAGATAATACATTGACTGTGGTTTATTATATTTGCAATTATAGCTTGCAGACATATACAGATATCTGTATTCAAACTTATAATGAGCCATTAGATTCGGAGATTGTTACTATGCTGGGAAATCACTTAAGTTACATGAATGAAGTTGGTGTAGATTCAAGCATTTTAGCCAGTAACATTTTGAAATATTTACAAAAGTTTCCACACAACTATAAAGATATAAGGAATAATGTATTCCACAGCATACTAGTTCGTGGAGAAAATTGTAAAGAAAATTCAGAACTAGCAGTTCATTTGCTTAAAAATCAAAAGGAATTTATTACAGATTTACAAGAAAACATCGAATCTGTTGTTAGTAAAAAAGGATTAATCCTTCCTTTGTTAGATTTATTACAAAACTTAGAAACACCTGAAAGCTTGAAACATGAAATTTATTCAACATTTGAAGGTAGTATATTAAAAGCATTACAAAAGCCACAAAAAGCTGGACAACATTTTGAACACCACTACACTGGGCTTTGTTCGATAATTAAAGATTGCATGCCTGAAAAATCTGCACAGACTTTCATTAACAAAATTCATAAATTCGATACAACTGAAAATTTTCATGTAAACTTATTGAAAACGATTTTTGAAAAGTTTGCAACCACCGAAAAGATGATCAACAATTCAATTCTTACGTGTATACACCTGCTGATCAATTTGTTTAAACGTGCAATTAAAACAGAAGTTTCCGCAACGATAACACCAATAGTAGAAGCCTTCCATGGATTATTGAAACATTTCAAAACCATTTGCGAAATTAGTTATAACCAGGTTGAAACAAATGAATCTTATAAATTATTCTGCAAATTCTGTTTAAAGTTCGGCATAGGGGATAACTTTGCTGTCCTAGAGTTACTTATTACAACAATCGATTTGATTGGATTTCAAAGTGAAGATGGGCAGGTATTTATGGAAATGATTATCGCCCACTCAGCATTTTTAAATACATTTTTGAGCGATGAGACTCCACAGAAGATTGTCTTAGTGAAATTATTCCTTTTGATGTGCCAGAAATATGAAGGAGTGATGAACAAAATGCATATGCCAGTGTTACTAGGTGGTTACATGGCAACTTTACGAGAGAGTGATCAGGTCATTTTACAGATTCTGAAATTGTAAGTATTTTTAATAATCTTTTAAATAAATTTTGTAGAAATTGTAAATCAAGTTCACTATCATTTTTTTAAATTTAAGTTTAATAATAATTAGAACACTTGTTATTTAGAGGCTTAGTTTATTGGTTTTATGATATGATGGCCCTAAACTTATTAAGGAGGTCAAATGGTAAAAGGCCATAAATACCTTATATACAACTATACTAGAATTTAATTGTAATATCTTTATGTTCTTAACTCTCATTATATTTTCAGGTATGAATCAGTTCCAGTACAAACCAGTTTCTATGACTTTAAACCCTTCCTGTGGGGTACAGCCGCCAGTAATCACTACACCGTGCGCCCTGACGTTCAGCGAGCCATTTTCAGGCAACCACGTGTCGGTGATGTTTTGGAAATCTTGCAAGAACAGTGGGTCTTAAACACCATCAAACACCATCCTCTGGACGCAAGTTTTTCATCGACGACAGTTACAACACCACCTGTGCCGGTTTACGATCTCCGCTTCCTTCTTCCATTGTTTAGCCAACTATTAGCTCCAGAAAACAACGTTCCAGTTTATTTATTCACCAAGTCTGGAGCATTAAGTTTGTCGCTACTCGCTCTAAGTAATGAGGTAAAGGAGGTTAGATTAGTCGCTTGTCATATCCTATCGCGTTTTTACCATCATCTAGAAGGCCGCCAAAATCATAGGGATAATAAACTGTGGATTAGTTTCGTGGAAGCGGTTTGTAGAGGAACAGCTCTTTTTGAGGAATTCCACCTCAACAACTTCGTCTCTATATTCTTGGCGCATATGGCTTTAATCCTCACCAACCCACCTGATATAATGTACCTCCCACTTAGTCAATATTTAGGGGCTAAATCGACACCTAATTTATCTTCAATTCCGGAATTATACACATTCCTCCATTCATCAGATGTTCAATTTAAAGATCATAGAACCTTCATCTTTAATATCCTTAGAGATGGATTGAGAACGAAGAAAGATTTTAAAGTATTTTCAAAAGCTATGGCACATAAGTTATGCATGGAAACATTTACAAGTGTCGTTTCAGATTTAGAAACCAAAATGCTGATCCTTGATGTCATTAAAGCTGCTACCAACCTAAAATCTGGAACTAGTTTCTTTTGCAATAATTATGGATTACTATCATGGTTGCTAGATATCGTTCGTTCACATAAAGATACCCGAGTGTTAAAAATGGTATTATTTGTAGTATTTAATGTAATTAATTCAAATCTAGAGGATTTAGACATTGTCCGCCTAATCTTGAAGAATATTGTAAGTGAACGATTAAGCAACGATGTTATTTTAATTTTGTTAAAGTGCATTTCCAAGTTAATTGAGTTTGATGCTGATTTTCTCGATTTGGATTTGTTGAACGTTTTGGTCACCTTTGTGGGTTGTAAGGATTCTGAATACATGCTCAAATTTAAACAGATTTTACCTATGTGTGATAGTGAGGAAAGTTCAGAATTTTATGTGAAGAGTTTGACGCAAAAATGGTTGATGAAATCAATGTAGATATTATTTTAAATTGTAACATATTTTTATAAATGTTGGAAACAATAAAATGTTTTTTTTTTTTATAACCTCTCATTTTATATTTCTTTGTATGCTTATTAATATATAGACGTTTAACATAAAATAAGTAATATATAATTTATTCAATTTATACATTATATATATATATAGGTATATATAATTATTACAAAAAATTAGCTTATAGGATTTGAGGGTGAAGACCTTTTTTATATGAAGAAATAATAAAACGACTTCGAAAAAAAAATGAAAATGATTCATCTTTTAGAGATCCATTTAAAAGAAGAGCAGTTGCACATGACTTGTCAAGACTAGAGGTAATCAATCAGAACCTGGTGCAGATTTGATTTCTGATATGCATTCAGTAATGTCTGAATCGCAAGGACATTAGAATGGTTGAAGTATGAACTCTACTACTGATCTACATAGTCACCTCGCAAATTTAAGCATTTGTCGTAACATGTTCAGAGTTTTGCTTCATATACCTCTACAGCCAGTGCATTAAAATACATCCTAATTTTTTTTTCCTGTCAATCTGAACGAGCTAAATCTGGACTATAGGGGGGATGGTTGAAGGTTCGTATTAATTGACGACGAGGAGTCTTAGTGGCTAATATTACGACTAAATTAAATTATACAAAAAATAATATAAAAGAGCTAAGTCGTCTGTAATAACTGATTGCTGTCCCGAAAGAGAGGTCTAGAACTTGCGGTACTAAATAAGGTAATATATTTACAAGTTATTTGCAATCAATTCTTGTATTAACCAATTTGTAAATTAAACACAAGTCACTAAAAGTTCTGTTCTCCAACGACTCTAAATAAAAAAAACGTTAATAATGCGGTGTGGCTGAACTGATTTCTAGCATTTCTTAGATTTAGTGAAGTTAGAAGCAAGAGCTTACCCTACAATATTTCTAGTTCTAGATCTAACTAAAGAGTCATACAACAATCGAAGCGAAAGCACACTAAAGCCTTTAGCAAAGCGACTAATCTGAAAATTGTTAAGGCTTTGCTGTATACAGCTCTGATGTAAATATTAAAATTTCGTTACTCCCTAATCTATAAAGTCAGTCACACAGTGAAGAATTCAGTTTATTATGGTATTCTATACACCAATTTCTGACAGCAATGCTAATAAACAATAAAAACAAAGTTGGACTACAGCATGCGCCTTGATGAAACAAATTTAATATCAATCTATGACTACTCATTTCCAATTTGAACTCTTTATGATCTACTAGCGTGAAAACTAAACGCGCTTAAATTAAACGATCGTTGAGTGAGCTAGAGAAAGCGAAGTTGCCAGAGTGTAATCAAATAACGGGCATCAAGGCAAAACAACGAGAAGTACAAACAAACAAGGAAACAGAAAAAACTATAAATGAATAAAGAAAGGAAAAGAGGTAGGGAGAAGAAAGACAAAGGGAGGAACAAGACATATTTACAAGCAATAAAAAGATCCTACGGTCACCAAAACAGAGGAAAAAACAAGAAGAAAGACACGCTAAAAGAGATGGTGGCAGAGATGAAAGAAATAAAGAGGAATTCACGGAAGAAATACAAATGACAATAAGGGAAATTTATTTATTTATTTATTCAGAGCTTCGATCTTCTTTCATTAAAAGATTACAAACAAATTAATTACAAAAAAATACTTATAGTTTTGGACGAAAGAAATACGGGCGGTGTTCACAATGACAAATGAAGAGAAAAAAGGAAACATGGGAACAAAAAAGGAAAAAAAAGGGAAATGAAAAAGAGGTACAAAAAAACAGAGAACAGAATAGAAATTATGGAGAAATATAAAAGAAGAAACAACATTGTGATAAAAGGACACAAACTAAGAGAAGAGAACGTAAAGTCTGAAGAGAGAAGTTCTGCAAGGAAACACTACAAGTGGAAGCCAAAGCAGTCAGGGCCCAAAAAATGGAAAAAGTAAAAGGAGAAGAGATAATAATAGCGTAAATTGAAACAAGAGAGAAAAAAGAGGAAATTATGAAAGCCAAGAGCAACAAAACTGAAGAACACTCAAATATATATTAACAACTACATGACCACAAGTGAGAGAGAAGTGCAAAGAGAAATTAGAATCATAGTCAGGGAGGAAAGAAACAAAGGGAACAAAATAGGGGTAGGCTATATGAAATAGGGGAGGAAAAAAAGAATTGAGAATGAGAAAATGGAACGTAAACAGCCTTAAAGGAAAAGATATAGAACTAGTTGTTGTGTCTGGAGCGCGCGGGAAGAGTGTGAATGTTAGGTAACGTTAAATGATGTGTACACCTTGACTGCCGGAGAGAGAAGTGCGTTTTTTTGTAGCATGGTCACGTACATTGGTGCGTGTATAAAGGGTTGCATATATGTTTACATGTTATTATGACATCTACATATCACTAGTAGAAGAAATGATAGAACACAAAGTCGAAATAATGGGAATAACCGAAACTAAAAAGAAAGGAAAAGGTATACAGAGAATACATAAAGGATACTGGATAATCTGGTCAGGAGTGAAGGAAAAAGAGAGCTAAAGGAGGAGTAGGTTTAATAGTAGCACCAAATAGGTTGAAAGACATTATAAAGGAAAGACAGGTGAATGAAAGAATAATGTCAGTAGACATAATGCAAAAAAGGAGATAAGTGGTCTATAATAACAGCATATGAAGGAAATGAAGATGCAGGAAAAAAAGACAAAGATAAGTTCTATGAGGACCTACAAAAAGAAATAGTCCATGGAACGAAGAACACTATAATCATAGAAGACCTAAACGGAAGAGTAAGCAAATAAAACGAAGGAATAGAAGAATATATGGGGAAAGAAGGTGAAGTAACAAGGAACAATAATGGAGACAGAATAATACAACTTTGCATAGAAAATAACTTAATAATCACAAACACAAAATTTAAACACAATGATATACACAAATATACGAGAACGCAAGCAGCGAGGAACGAAAACTCCCTAATCAATTACTGCCTAATAAGTCAAAATAAATGGAAAATGGCGAAAAAAGTAACAAGAATAGCCGATCACTTATTACTCAAAATAGACATAGCAAAAAAATAACAAGAACAAACTGACAAGAGAAGAAGAGAAATAATTAAGGAGAAAATAAAGACGCACAAACTTAAAGAAGAACAATACCAAAAGACATACCAAGAGACAATAAATAGAGAGTTCGCCAAAGAAAAAAATAATACAGACATTGAAGAAAAATGAACAATATTAAAAAAATGTTTGACAGAAGCAGCATTGTGAAACAAAAAAGATAGATAACAAGTATAGAAAGAAAACAGTGTGGTGGTCCGAGAAAATAAAAGTAAAATCGTAAATAAGAAAGAAAGCTGGAAAAAATATCTGACTAAGAACAAAAACGAAGATTATAAAGAATACAAAGAGAGAAGAAAAGAACTAAAAGTACAGGTACAGAAGTCCAAACAAGATTCATGGAAAGGATTTGATATGAAGATGAGTGAAAAATATCGGGATAATCAGAAATTATTCTACGGAGCATTAAAACAATTAAAACGAAAGAAAGAACACAGTCTGATGAACATAAAAGATAAGTACTGAAATATAGTGACAAATGAGGATAAAATAACTCAAAGATGGAGCTGATAGGCACAGAATCGTTACCAGAAAAAGGTTGACTGGGCAATGAGGAGTTTCTCACCATACAAATCCTCAGGGTTGGACGGGATTTATCCGACTCTTATACAGTGGAGCAAGGATGTTACATGCATACCGACCAATAAGCCTCACATCTTTTCTATTAAAGATACTTGAAAGGCTCTGCGATCGATAGATTAGAGAAATAGTCTTAGTGATGTAAATGGTGTTTACCCTTTACATCCCAATCAACCCGCATACTGTGAAGGCAAGTCGACGGACTCGGCCCTGCACACCGTGGTGAGCAGAATTGGTCGATCCTTCGTGCAAAAAACCTTCACTCTGGCGACTTTTATGGACATTGAAGGAGCCTTTGATAAGACCTCCTTCCCAAAGATAACAGCGGCATTTCGACGCAGGAGAGTTCCGGTGGCTTTAAGCCACGGGATCTCCAACATGTTGCAATGGAGGACAGCCAAGATTTTAATAGGCGATACGAAACTTGTATTCCGGGTCGCAAAAGGTTGCCCACAGGGAGGAGTGCTGTCTCCCCTACTATGGAACCTAGTTGTAGACGAGCTACTGGAAGCACTGGATAAACAGGACTTCTACACGGTAGGATACACCGACGATATAACATCCTACTTTCCGGCTCTTGACACAGTAAACAAATGGTGCACATACCAGGGTTAATCCGTAAATCCGACTAAAACGGAACTGGTACTGTTCACAAGGAGAAGGAAGATTAAAGATTTCAAACCACCAAGCTTTCGGGGCGAAGAACTCACCCTGAAAGATGAAGTCAAATACTTGGGCATTATTCTAGACAAAAAACTAAACTGGAATGCCCACCTGACGGAGAGATCTAAAAAAGCATGCATAGCCCTCTGGACGAGGGCTATGCATGCGAGACGAGCAATGCAGACGAGCTGTGGGGAAAACATGGGGATTATCTCCAAAGGTAACCCTATGGATCTACACAGCCATAGTGCGGCCAATTTTAGCATATGCATCATTAATATGGTGGCCAAAAACGACCACGAAATCAGCCGCAAGGCTCCTAGACCACGTTCAACGCAGCGCCCTTTTGAGCGCGACAAGAGCCATGAGAACAACACCAACAGCGACTTTGGAAGCCCTGCTGCACCTGTCACCCTTGGACATATTTATCAGAGAACAGGCAGCAGCAGCGGCAATAAGGCTTCGAGCAACAAAGACATGGCTTGTAAGCAACGGAGGAGGTGAACACCACATAATCTTAGAGGATCTAAGGAAAAGTAATCCCGAGATTATGATGCCGGTGGACAACACCCCTCGAAAATACATTTTTAACAGGAAGCTTCAAATAGATCTGAGATTCGAAAACTCAGGAATAGGAAGCAAGCACAAAGCCATTCACATATACACTGATGGGTCGTCAACGAAAACAGGGGCTGGTATAGGAATTTTCTGCAAAAACCTATCCCTAAAAAACAGTACTGCTAAGGTAAGATAATGAGCACACCAACAATGGCGGAACTCGTGGGTATACTATATGCAGCAAAAGCAATCTCTGACAAGAAGATTAAGGGTAAAAATATACACATTATAACGGATAGCAGAGCGGCAATCTTGTCCATTGCCAACTGCAAAATAACCTCAGCATTAACGTTGGAATGCTGCGAAGCCCTGGAAGAAGTGGCTTGTGACAACGAGGTAACTCTATGCTGGGTAAAAGGACACAACAATAGCAGAGGGAACAGAATAGCAGATGGTTTGGCGAGGAAGGCATCCGGACAAACGGTAAGCGGACCGAACCCCTCCCTGCTAGATCTGAGTACCCTACGGAAAACTGCATCAATCAGATGCCATAAGGAGCGATGGGACAACATACCTGGCTGTAGAGTCTCAAAAAATTTCATCGCAATGAACACCAAAACGGCCAGATACTGTATGCAACTGTCCAGAGAAAACCTACGGAAGGTGGTAGGGCTTCTTACAGGACACTGCAATTTACGATCACACCTGTACAAACTGGGACTACAATCTAGTCCTATCTGCAGAGGGTGGGAAGCAGAAGAGGAAACCGCGGAGCATGTACTTCTAGACTGCCCCGAGTCCCTCTTGCTGCAGTCCTGGCATTTGCCAATGCCTTGGGTTGGCTTGACCGTGGCAAGGAATGAGGACTCAGATGGGAGGACGCACAAAGGGCCCATTGGGGTCTACGTGCGGCGGAACTCTCTGCCCTCTTATCGATTTAAACCAGAACCAGGCACACAGGAACAGAAACAGGAAGAACAGGACAACCAAATGGACAGCGATATGGACGAAGCTGAAGAAATTACGGAAGAAGAGACAAAAGAAGCTATCAAAAAAATTAAGAATGGAAAAGCATCAGGCAAAGATGAAATAACATCAGAAATGATTAAAAACATGGGCGAAGTGGGAGTTAGAAAACTGACAGAATGAATTAATTAAATATTAAAAAAGGGAAAGATACCTACAGAATGGAATGTAGAAATAATTCTACCTACATACAAGAAAGGAGACAAGAGGTAAGGTAAGGCAGTAATTATAGAGGAATCACATTAACAAGCATATCAAGTAAAGTAATGGCAAGAATACTTGAAAAAAGAATCAGAGACAATGTAGAAAATACAATATAAGAAGGTCAATGCGGATTTAGAAGAGGACGAAGCACCCAAGATGTAATTTTCATACTGAAACAAGCAAGCGAAAAAAATAATAAAGAAGAACAGAGAGGCACATGTATGTTTTGTGGACAGAAAAAGCATTCGACAGAATAAAGAGAGAGGACATATTGAAAACGTTAGAAGATAGGGACTAGGAAAGAAAATAATTAGAACAATCCAAGACATGTATGAAAATAATAATAACATCGTAAGAACCAATAACGAGGACTCAACAAAGTCCATAACAAGAATGGGAGTTAAGCAAGGATGTGCCCTAAGCCACCTCTTATTCACACTAGTGTTAGATTCTGCAATAAAAGATGCAAAATAGGAGATTAAGACACTGAAATTAGGATTTTTTTAAATTTTTACATATAATTACTGAGATATTTTATTAGAAAGGAGTACAAAGATATAAAATAAAATAAAATTAGACGGGCGGAAATAGAAGAACTAGAACTACTATTCGCAGATGATATGATCATATATATAGCAGAAACCGAAAAAGTCTTACAACAAAATATGCAACAGGGAAATTACAAACATAAATATGAAGATAAACCTACAAAAGGCAAAATCAATGGTAATAACAAAGGAGCGTAAAACACAAAATGTTACGATAGGAGGAACAGTAATAGAACAAGTAGAAAGCTATAAATAACGGGGGACAATAATCGAAAGCAATGGCAAGCAAGACAAATAAATAGAGGGCAAAGTAGGAAAAACTGGGAAACTATACAACATGATGAAACGTACGTTCTTTGGTAAGAAGGAAATACCAAAGGAAATAATAACAGAAACATATAGCAGTGAAACCTGGACAACCTGGACCTGGACGGAGCAACAAGATTGAGATGAGATTTCTTAGGAAGATAGAAAACAATACAAAACTAGACAAGGTAAAAAATGAGAAAATTAGACAGAACCTAAACATCGAGCATATCAATGAAAGAATAGTAGAGGGACAGATGTGATGAAAAAAACTGAAAAAAACTCAAAGAAACACAAAAATGATATTTGAAACAAGAGTACAAGGGAGGAACCAGAGAAGACCGAGAGAAACATGGAATAATGGAATCAGATATGCAATAGAGAGAAGGGGAATGAATTGCGAAGAAGCAAAATAGCTAAAATAAGACAGAAAGAGATGGAAAGAGACCTACAGATTAAATAAAATGATCTACTAGTGAAATAGTTATTTAGCCATTTAATTATACTAACGACAAATCCAATGGATTTAATTTGGACAATAAAAAAATATGATCTTGGAAAAGTCTGTATTAACAGCATTCACTTAATATTCATTTCACAAGGACTCCGACAGATATGAATAAAAAGATATCAGATTGGTGTAGTTGTAGAGTTTCCTTAAAAAAAGCTCACCGGCGATGAAAATTTTACAATTCCACATAAGCTGACCTGACACCAACAGATCTACAGTTTCAGAAGTGTAGATTGTACTGTTACACCTCGATAATGTTCATTTTCCTTTTTGGTTATTTTTAAATATTGGTGTAATAATACTATTTTTTTAGCAAACTGGGAGTCGACAGTGATTAATTAAACAAATGAGTAATTGGTTTAGCTAGAGAAATTTGCTATTGAAAATAGCAGAAATGTCAGGATCCATACTATAAGACTCCTTCAACTTAGATAAATAATTTAAAATGTTAGTAAGAGTAACATTTACTTTATTTAACTTGACGGACCGCTGAAATTGAAATTGAGACACGTTAATAATATTAAATGGTGATGAATTAATTCAACATCAACAGGTAAAGTATCGGCAGATTTCTCATCCAAGTTTTGCGACATTGATTTACGTACTTACAGAAATAATTTGCGTTACCTCATAATTCTTGTAGATGAATTACTAGTTAAGTAAAGACTTATTAAGACACACAAACATTTCACTGCTAATTAATAAGAAAATTGTACACCAAATATCAATCAAATTATTGTTTCCCTGTCTATAAGTGCTACTAACTGGTTTCGACCAATTCAAGCCTCATTAGCAGCACATCACAGTTAATGAGATCCGACTAAGATAGAGAAACAATAGTTTAATGTTTATATTATAGTTGATTGTCGCTATTGATAGTAAGCTAATTGTCGGTGGTTTATTCACTCAATTAGGGAAATTGTGCAACGTTCAGACAATAGATGTCACCTCAATGGTGACTCTATCCTAAATTCTGCGTATATTTTAAATAAACTGCTATCAATAAATAATAATTTCTGTATTATAATCGTGAGTAAAACAAGGATCGAAAGGAGCGGCTGCAATATCAAAGATTGAATTGGAATGTTGGTCTTGTTTTATTACTGATGGAATATTACGAATATTAGTACATTGTACTAATATACAAAACAAACAAAGCAAGTACAAGAAAACAACTCGAACTCGGGAAATAAAATGAAAATTATATTTATTCAAATAACTATAGTCTGCCCGTTGGATCTTCCGCCGTACGTCACAAACTATCGCTTCAAAAAACGACGAAAGTTTTACAGTGCGTTCTTTTTCTAACGCATTTGGTTTACTTTATCAGACTGAATGTTTTTGCGTCGTTTCTCGAAGCGATAATTTGTGACGTAGGACGGAAGATCCAACGGATGGACTATATATTACTTAATGAATGTTAGAGATATTCGGCGCGTATATCTAGTATCATATTGTATCTTCAAATGTATAACTGTTTTTAAACTGTTAATGCCGTAGGATTCAATTCTCAGCCCTATAAAACATGCTAAAAATAAAACTAGTGAACCTAAACTCTAAACTATTTTTGGAAACAAAGACATTACAGATTTTCGCATATATATTTTTTTTATTTTCACGCCTCGGAAACGAAATATCGAAATTACTAGGTACCTAATAGTTTTGCAAGTATAATAAACCAATACGATTGAATCGTCAGAAAACACCCAGATGCGAAACGCATAACAATAATGGTCGTACACAAATCTCATCTAAGATACACACAATAGCATCTGTTGTGACAAGACCGGTCATGAAATGGAAACAAGACTCAATCTATCAAGTCCGTACTTTCCATATATCAAAAGATCTTATTATTCAACACCCACATCACCTGTCAGGCCGAACACAAAAAGGGCGTGACAAATATTCTCTATTGAAATTACAAGTGATTTCATTGCGTCCAATAAAGGTAACTCGATGCCAAATTTAAGTGTTAAAAAAAATATGCGAAGGCGTTACGGAATAATTTCAAAATCGCTTTCTCACTATTTATAACTAATTAAATAATGCATGGATTTGTAGAATTGCCTTGGTGAAGTTTCACAAAACAATTACGCCTATAATATAAGTGAGAATTTAATTCATCGTAATTCCGCCTATGTTTTCAAGACATATAAAATATAATATAAACTTATATAATCTTTACCTTTTGTAAAATTTTAATATTTAAGATATTCATATCCAATTTAAACTTCATTAAGCTATTAACAAATTAGAGTTTATCAACTATCGGAAATTCTATTATCATAAAAAATGGTACTTTTTATTAGTTTATAATATTATTTATCGTGCAATTGCAATAAAATTTATAACGAATTAATATCGTAATAATACTTACAATTGAAAAAATTATAATAAACGAAAATATCCGTAGTGAGTTTGTTAAAATATTTTTTGAGAAAAATGTATCCTAAAAACCACAAATTTATTTCTTAGAAAAATGGATAATTTTACATTTATTTAAATAAAAAATAATGATACTAAAAAACAGAACAATTATTAAAACAAAATTTTCATAAACTTCTAAATAAAAAAAACGAATTCTTATATATTTTTTATATTATATACAAAACCAAAGCCAATAAAATTATGGAAGAAATATTTGCAGGGAATAATAAAATGAGTAACTTAAAAAACTCTATAATTTTGTAGTGGTATAGTATTTTTCAAACTCAAGAACTTTTTAAATAAAATTTTAGATCTAAGTTTTTCCTGAATTTCTGTATAACTTTAATTATTTTTTTTAAATCTTTTTAATAATAGTGAAAATTGCTTCATCGAAGCATCATTTCAAAAATCTTTCCGAAACTAAAGAATTTACTTCCAATCGCTCCAAAATTCTTCTTTTTCATTTCATTAAGACATTTAAGATGCAGTCAATTATCTGTTTCTTCTGATTTTCCTCTAAAATCCAGTACTTTCTAACAGGTATTTGTTGTACTTCGATTTTGTGCTGTTATAGTGTTTAGACAGTTCTGTACATAGTTTGCAAGATACAACATCTGCAAACATATAGCAGAAAGAAAACCAATATTAGAAGAAATTGCAAAATATTCTTTAGAATTGCAAATTTAATGAAATGTATTAAATATTAGTGGTAGATTATCGACCCTAAGATCGGATGCGATTTATAGTGGATCATTTATAAGTCCTTGAATAAACTATGAGAGAAATCATACTAAATAAGAAAATCTAGGTATCAGTAAAGTATAAGCAATCTATTTGAACGCCTGGTAGTTACAAGTACACCAAAAAGCATCAAAAATCGCTGAAGTATTCCCTAAAATCGTTTGTACTCTTGAATGAAAGAAAGCATTTTGAATCTACTCTATATCAAGAGATGTGGAGAAATCTTAATATCCACAATCCGATGATATGGTGGAATTAATAAAAAGTGTCAACAATCGTTGTTTGTCTCTGATCACAAAACTGAAACCGAAGAAATCCTCAAATTGGGTAAATTAAAGCACTCGTTATGTTTCATAATTAATTTAATTGGGTAAATTAAAGCACTCGTTATGTTTCATAATTAATTTAATTATGGAACACAACAAGTGCTTTAATTTACCCAATTTCAAAGTTTTCATAATGTGATTTGATTATTAAATCTTCATCAACGCCAAGGCGAATGTTCAAAGTTGGGATCATGGGATGCTTTATACTAAATTATAAAAAGAATAAGCGACGTAGGATACCAGATCAAGAACCAATCTGGGGTAAACCAAGTGTCGTTAATTTCAATTGGGTTAGATAATTGAAATTAACGACACTTGGTTTACCCCAGATTGGTTCTTGATCTGGTATCCTACGTCGCTTATTCTATGACTATAATGGATGAAAATGATGCTGCATGTCATGTTGGGTTGGAGCAGAATGATGAGGAAATTATGGATACAAGTGTATATATAATATAACTCGAAAAAGCAAAGGGACTGTTTTAATTTTTTTCCGGTTATTTTCTGGTACATTGTTTAACAGAAGGTTTGTAAATGTCTGGAAGAATTATTGCTCCCTCTAGAAGGAAGTTCAAGAAGTTAGATTAATTATTTATCCAAGTTATATAAAGTGTAGATTTTCTGGAAATTGATAATCACTAACTATTATTGATCTCATTAACCTACAAAACCTACGCTTATTAAAAGCGTTCAAAAATTCGCTTCTAGAGCCAAGGAAATTAGTTATTCCAAAGCCATTCTGCGTTTTGAGAAACTGGACTGCAGAATAACCAGGATTACAACGAAAGTAATTTTCGTTAACATTGAGATTGCAGTTAAATTCCAATCCACTCATGCTGAGACCATAGATATTCAGTCCTTTTAAAACGTCACGATGTACAAAGGGGTTCAACAAATTCTCCTGAATTCTTTTCGTGAGTTAGGAAAAGAATTCAGGAGAATTTGTGTAATTAATTATGAGTTTTAATACTATGGTATACATAAATTTTTAAATTTACGGCGATAGTGTAATACATACCAATTATAATTAATTGATATGAAAGATACCTTTTATATTTCGGAAATAGAGAACAAAAAAGAGAATGCATGGATTTACTGTTTTTCAAAACATTCTTCATAAAGATCAATAATCTTTTGCATGCGCTTGGACCAATTATCAAAGCATTTTTTCCATTCCGATTGAAGTAATTCCAAAACATGCATTCTGAACCGCTAAACTGCTACTTCAGGCGTTGAAAAACACTTACCTCGTATATTTTTTAATTTGCAAAAATAAAATAAAAGTCACTGGGTGCCTGGGTGTAGTTCGTACAAAGTAACTTCTTTGAGCCGATGTGTACGAGCTTGCATTGTCTTGGTAGAGAATAATACGTCTTCGGCGGTTACTAGCTGTTTTGAACGATTGTTAAATCCAACGAAAACAATTTTTTGACAGACAAATTTTCATGCAAAATTGAATGTATGTTAGTCCGACTAATGACCAAGGACACCTCAATCTTACGATAAATCATTTGACGTTCTTAGAATATCAGTTCACGCACCGCATCAATATTTTTAGGAATAATTGATTTTGGACAACCTTCACGAAATTTATCACAACAAGAACAACACAACGACCACGATTGAATTCCGTATACTATATAGTTTTTTTTTTTTTTTTTTTGATGGTGCTTAATCGCCAAAATTAAATTTATGCATTGCTTTGAGATAAACTACGCCGAAAGTTGTAAATAATAATCGCACCAAAATATTCAAGGCTTAATTTCACTACTTAGCCGTCGTTTTCATATCACTGTAAACAACATAAATGGCGCATGGACATCAAATCAAGTTCTGAGTACCTCAATGTCAAAATTTACTTTAGGGACGCCGGTTGTCAAATGGCAACTCCTGAATTGTCCATTCCCGAAATATAAAAGGCAACTTCTCGTAAGAATTGTTGCACTTTCTATATTAATGATTTTAAAACATATTCTGATAAAAACTCAATGTAATGCAAATTACCTTAATTACATTATCTGCTGATATTAGTTTATAAAGCTTCTACTTTATTACATAGGAGGTGTGTTGCGGGGTGTGTCACGGTGTAAAACCTGTTGGGTAGAGCTTTCCCTCCACATGGCTAGATGCGTCATTGCTCGAGTTAGCAGCTCCACCCTGGGGTCTATATTTTCACCCACAACCCTGGCACACTGCACCAATTTGTGGTGTACCGTCCCATTTGTGTCTGGGGACTGTGTAAGACGAATTTTAAATATAACTTTTATGGAATCAAAAAATCACTGTAAGATCTCTAGCGGTCGTGTCTTTGGACACATCGCAAATAACCCACGAAGCTGGAGGGCAACTTTTACCTTTGAAGAGGGCTGACAGCTATGTTAACCATCTTGTTTCAGGTACTTCTTTCACATATGGCAGCCCCTGGGAGGCCTTGCTGAGAGCGATCACCTCCGCGAGAGCTAGATGTTCAGGAAAAAATAAGAAGAGGAACTGATCGGACGACACTGCTACCATGAACCCAGCTACAGGGAGGCTGCTAGCCAGCACCTCCAAGTAGCAATAATTGAGCAAAACCTCCTGGGGAAACTCACAGAGGACCAGGTTTTGATCTTGGATGGCCCTCTCACCTCCGAATTGGTCAAAGCCATATCGGGCGTTGTCAGCCCCATTATCGAAAAACTAACGATGATCCAAATTGAACTGAGATGAAGCTACCCAGGATCTTCAACATCAAACTAACTCGGTAACTCACAGGTAAAGTATCTGAGGCTTATTCAAGATCATAAACTGAACTGGAGTAATCATCTTCAAACCAAGGTACAGAAGCCAAACATAGCGTTCTGGCAGTGTCGGAGAGTCGTTTTGGGAGATCTCACAGAATCATCATGTGGCCGTAAGAACGGTCCTAACATATGCAGCAGTTTTATGGTGGTCTAGGGTTAAACTCAAAACTGCAACAAGTAAGCTACAGCACATTCAGCGTCTAGCATGTATGGAAATTACTGGGGTCATGCGCACCACACCAACATCAGCAATGGAGACGTCATTGTCTCTTCCTCCCTTGGATTTTCACATACAGAAGGGTGCCTTAAGTACAGCGCTAAGACTAAGAGACAGCCACTTGTAGTCCAAGGTCATACCAGACTAGGCATGGGGCAATCTTGGAAGAGCGACTCAGAGGAACTTTCTTCGAGGAAGTGTCAAGACCGTGCTACTCTGACCTACCTTTTCGAAAGACACCACACGCCATAAAACTCTGAGGCTCCTGTAGATATTATATGTAGATATATTTACGGATGGAGCAAAAAACAAGAACGGAAAAGGTGCAAGTATGACTAAATTTGGAACTAAAAATACTATTGGCGGAACTCACATTGATAATTATTAGTGTTCAAAAAACTAATTGAAAAAAGGCAATGACTTGCAGGATATTAACTCTAGCAGTACACAATACGAACACCCAACGCTAAAGTTGCCCAATATTGTCTTAGGTCAAACCTAAAATCACTGAACACTGTCAGTTAAGCAAAATACCTCTATGTATTAAGTGTCGCTGAAGATCCCAACTGCAGAGAGTTTAATGAGAAAGCGGAGTCGGCGGAAGATATCCAGAGCTATTGTCCCGCTCTGGCAACATTAAGGAAGATCTTGCTGGGGACATCATGGCCAAAACTGGCCGACCTGCAAAATCCTCAAAGGGGTAGGATGACTGGAGAGCTAGTTCTCCCCTCACTAGAGGCGTATAATGGGCCCATCAGGGGCGTTCATACTTAGACTTCGTCGCCCTCCTTTTATCTGTAACCGCATATACACTTAGCACTCTTAATAACATATACACAAATTATCAATTTTAAATAATTATGCTATACAGGGTTAGTATAATTGTCGCAATTGTCTAATATATCTAATACCTAAAAAATTTTAGTGTGATTTAATTTTTTTTTTTGTAAATAAAATACTTTTTTCAAAATTCAGAACTGATATTGTGATTAATCTTGCCACAAATGTTTTTAAAACTGAGTTTATTTTTATTTACCTCATACATTATAGCATTTCGATAAATAAGATAAGTAATAGCCTTGTAGATTTGACGTGTTTTTTTTAAATTGGTTTTTAGGTGCTTATTTAACGCATGTTTTATATGTTAAAAAGAATTTAAAAAAAAACAACGATATATTTCATCAATAGGTGATCTAGCACTCTTGTAATATCCGTTGCTGCTGCAATCTCATTTATTGTAACATATAAACATGGATGTTAGTTTGATGATTCACGCCAACATTCAGATAAGAGTTCAGAGCAGCAGTTAAGAGGTCAAGCCGATTAAAAATTACATTTATCACTTCAGTGGCGATAATTGCGATTCTTAGAAATATATCTTGTTGAATGGATGTGGACTATGTAACTGCAACACGTTTGATTTTCAAATAGAAAGTCCAGAAATAAAATTTTGGTTATTATTATTAGTGTAGTGTATTTGTCATTTTATAATGAAATAACATTATTAATATTAATACCAAACGTAATGAGATATGGAATTTGACAAAATTAACCAAGAGGTTGCTATTTTTTACGCAATAGTAGATTGGAGTATTTTTTGCAAAATAATTGAGTACCGTAAAGGATTTTTGAAATACACGATTATTACTTGTATCGAAGATAAAAATAATAAAATTATTCCAAAATGTATTCTTTTTAGTTTTTAGGATTTTCTTAAATAAATTTGATATTTTCTATTTTATATTTATTGTATTGCTCTAACCAAAATCAGAAATTAGAAAATAATAAGCATTTAAATAAAGTATATGAAAAAGGTTTTTAATTATAAATATGTGTGTTATACTCTCTACGGGGAGGATATGCAAACAACATATCAAGAACTATGAAGAATCAAAACATGGGCAGCTATTTTGTGCTCTGACATTTCCCTGCCGATTGACAAAAAAGTGACACCAAAACTGAACAAAGGTAAACACAAAAGGCATGGGATCATTTTAAAGAGAACCAATGTATTCTTATTTTATTTAATTAATATAAACTTATAGACTTAGTTGAGTTTAGACACTTATTTAGCTATCGTTTTCTAAAGGGTTTAGTGATGAGTTGCGATGCATGATATTTTTGAAGAAAACTGCATATGTCCAAATTCAAAAAGTCCAATCTTCAGTCTGATTAGGAGGAATTCAAAAATATTCGTGCCCAGTGTAAGTCCATGATAAATCACTGTCATTATCAGCAGTCGATAGAAGGTGGAATTCCATTGGATACTCGCTTATTATGGAAGTGCGTTAAGTTAAAACGTGCACTAGATGAGATTCCAAATTTCTTTGTATGCAATTCTAAGATCACCAATAACGAGGGTGACATTGTGAACCTATTTGCTGCGTTTTTTGGCTCAGTGTACAAAGACTCTAGATCTTTTGCAAACATGGTCGAGGTTGAGTATTCTCATCTTAACCTGCATTCTGCGCCTGACATACCTATCGATTGTCCTGGAGGAGCTGTCTAATATCAAGCTGAGCAAGTCTATCGGGTCAGACGGGGTACTAGCATTACTTCTAAAGCAGTGTTACCTATGAATTATAATCTTTCATTAAAATGTGGGGTATTTCCATTTTTTTGGAAAAATGCACTTATTACTCCAATTCAAAGTGGTGCTAAAAATAGGGTCGAAAACTATAGACTCATTGTAATTGAAACTAGTTAACAGATATATAAAATATAAGTGGTACAAAAAGTTAAGTGTTTTCTTTATTTAAAAATTGATGGGATGTCAGGTGAGTAGCCTATCAAAGGCGACTAATCTAATTACATATGGTAACTTCAACAAAAGCGTTAGAGAACAGTTACCATGTAGATTCAGTTTATACGGACATCGCTAAAGTATTCGACACCTTGATCATGGTCTCTTGCTATCCAAAGTTTGCAAATTTGGCATTCATGAATCCCTGCTCATGTGGTTAGAATATTATATTGGTAGTAGAACTCAACAGGTACGTCTTGGTGGTTATACGTCTTCTTTAATATCCGTTACATCAGGCGCTCCGCAGGGATCCCATCTAGGTCCACTTCTTTTTAATATCTTGGTTACATCTTTTAAACATTCAAAATGCCTATTATTCGCTGATGTTCATGAAAATATTTACTAAACTCTCTAACATCATTTCCTGTCAACTGGTTCAGTAAGACCTTGATAAGTTTAGTAACTGGTGTAAGTCAAACAATATACTGCTTAATGAAAACTAGGTTCCCTGCTCTTAATCACTACATTATTAATAATAAACTCTTAACATCGGTTAATCTAATAAAAGACCTAGGCGTAACATTTACCAGTACTTGGAGTTTCTTTTTTTTCCAAAATTACCTTCAAAGAATCCCAAATGCTTTGATTTACGAAAAGAAATTCTAGCGAATTTCAAAATGCCAGCACTGTTATTAAACTATATGTCGCATTAGTTCGCCTCCATCTGGAATACTGCTCCATTATCTGGCGTCCTTTATAGCTCGTTATATAGGTTCTTTTCAGTGTTCAGAGAAAAACTTTATAAATAGTTTATGTCCTTTAAGTTTTAGACCCGATACTTCTAGGTATATTCAATTTGCAAATATTTGAATAGAGACGTTAAATGGATTCATACATTTAGCAGATTTAATGAACAAGATTGATATACATGTTCCATCCAGGCCGCTTAGAACTAACCGGCTGTTCTCTGAGACAAGAAAGAGAACCGATTATGCAAACCAATTTGGTATACCGCGCTTACTCAGAAATTGCAATGCGATTTATATTGATTTATTTTATGTTTTCTCAATTACGCGCCCACCTTCTAAAATTGTAATTTCAAAATATATTTTATTGTGTTTAAATTTTTTTATTTTATCAAAATGACGTTTTGAAATGTCGACCAATGTATTTAAATGTAAATTCTTGTATTACCTACTTATGTTTTACTGATTATGGATGTATTCTCTTCTTGTTAGTTACTATGTGCATTTACAAGTTGTATTATACGTACAATTTATACGTATGTATTTATATTCATTTTATACCTGACTCCTTTTTGTGCTTGTGAATTTAGATTTTATTGTATATTTTTATTGTAAAATTAATTGTCATGCTTAATTTATAATATATAATCTATGTACTTGACTTTGTATTTCCTTGTAAATGACATAATAGTAAGAGCTTTGGCACAAAATCATAATTTACGAAGCAATCATCATTATTAAACGGAATCACAAACTTTCTTCAGTTTTAAATACCAAACAAATTCTATCTATACTTCACTTTCAATTGTCAGAAATATAAATAAACTGAGGACACACTAATGGGCTCACCATTTTCTCCAATTATAACTATATAAGAGAGATTTAAAGAAACGAACATTAAAAATCCACACCTCAAAACCAAAAGTGTGCCTCAAATATGCTGACGGTGCATTTATAATACGATGACATAAGTATGATGGGTTAGATCAATATCCACCTATTAATCCAGTTTATCACAGAAATTAAAGGTAGACGATCCTTTTTTTGAGGTTTTAATAACGAAACAACAATCTATACAAAAGCAACCCACGCAAATCAATATTTAAATACCTAATTGCCATGTATATGCCAGTAACTAAATATAACCTTAGTACAAACATCCATTTGATTGAGAGATAATGTACATAAAAAGCAAAAATTAAAGACATCCTAAAAAGACCTTATCTACAAAACATGATATTATTTTTTAAATTATTAATAATGACCACGTACTCAAGACTAAGACAGAAGATAAAAAGTTCTCATCACATTACCCTAAACCAAAGGAACTACAGAAAAAATCGGTCACATCTTCAAAAAGTTTAGCGAACCTGAAATAAACATATTAAACTACCAAAGGGCTGTATATTATTGGAAAGCTAACGGGTATACTAAATAACATGGACGAATTGCAATGAGAAGTGGTTAGGACAAACTAGTTTTCGATTCACTTGACGTGAAAAAACAAACATATTAGCGATAAAAAAATCCTTTTTCCACATATCTCAATCACTGACCATATGATAGATATTGATATCACAAAATATAATCACTACTTTAAACAATTACAAGAAATCATAATAAGAAAGCAATAGAAATCGAAAGAATCCGCTTAATTAGAAATAATCAAGATGATGGAACCTGTATACTTGGGAGACCACAATTAAAATTAATACCCCTCAAACCCTTAACCCCCAAAGAGGACTAGCTGTCGATCAACAAATTACAACGAGGTCGAATTCCATGGATTTCCGATATAAAAATACGTACTAACCTATAATGCTTACTAAATCCTGAATAAGTTTGTCGGTACACATTTCCACTCTGAATAATTTCCACTTATGAGGCTCTTTCGATACTAACCAGGAATCAGGTAACGGACCTTTGAAGATTTGGTTGCTACTGCGACTTCAAAGCCTAGGTGTTATAACAAAAATTGAAATAGTAGCTGATTTTATTTATTTATACAGTTCTAGTTTGTGGAATCCATGATTCGATAGTCTTGATCCATATGTATACCGGCGCTGTTGTCGGTTATATTGTCACTTAATCATGTTTATTTATTTGAATACACATAATTTATATAATCAAAACAATCTTTAACATCCGTTTTATTTATTAAAATTAAAATTGGAATAAAAGATCCAAAAAGATACTTATCACTTTTGAAAGATTTTTCCTGAGGACTTCTTGGCTCACTTAAAAATCACTGATTTGTTTGAGAGCTCTAAATATTCCTCTGTAGGTTTAAAGAAGATAACTTCATGATAAATGCGATTCTAAGTTGCTTTGAGATAACCTTTAGAAATTGTCTGCTTCGGCAATCATACTCAAAATAAAATTATATTGTTTTTGATTGAATTAAATGATTACTTATTCGTTTAAAACGTTTAGTTAAATTTTGATTTAAACAGTTTATTTTAAATGTTGAAGATATTTAAATGGTTCCAAAAATAACTGTAAAATGTCGAAAAATTACACAAGTTTAGAAATCCGGGATAATTTTGGTCTCGAGTAGATGAGAATGATTCGTAACGTTATTTAATAATAATAATAATAATAAATTGTCTTTATTTTCCAAAAAAAAAATTACATACAATAGTGCTTAAAAAACAGGCGAAGTTCATCTAAGTTGCACTAACTGATGCTGCTCCTCCACTTAACCTGCGTTTCAACAAATGCATGTTACAAAAGAGTGCATATAAGTACAGTGATAGTTATATACGGCGAAAGAGAAAATATATTAAAACAAAAACAAAAATGTATACTGTACGAAATTAAACATGGTACTCATGATTTAATAATAAATGAGTCATGGCTTTCTTCAATTTTGAAACTGTGAGGCTTTTAAAGCTGGAGGGAATGGAGTTATATATTTTGTAAATGTTATAAGTAAACGATTTTTTGAAGAAAGAAATTTTAAACCTTGGGGGTGAGATTGTTTCCCTAAACCTCACATTTATATTATGGACATCAGACCAGAATATTATTACAAGTCCCAGATTGCGTATAGAGTTACAAAGGGTAGTGTATCGTTGCCTATCCTGATTTTATACTTAGATTTTGCTAAATCTATTACATTTTGTGGGCCAAAAAGCATTGCATATGACTTTGTGGGATTAGTAATTAATGGGTGGGAATGAGATATATTGACTAACTCTAATAAATCGGAGTTTATATTATAGCAGGTAGTATTGATATTATCAAATCTAAATGAGCAAAGCAGTTGAGTGTCATCGGCATATGTATTGACAGTACAGTGTTTAAGATTATCTGTTAAAAAAGACGTATACATATAAAACAAAACTGGTCCTAGAATTGATCCCTGGGGACCCAGAGCTTGAAATTAAGTCATCTATGCGTACTAATTGGGTACGACCATGCAAAAAACTTGCAATTAAAGATGTAGTATCCTCTGAGAAGCCTAGATAGTTTAATTTGGCTAGTAGGATGTCATGGTTAATGGTATCAAATGCTTTACTATAATCCAGTAATATAAGGGAGGTTAGTAAACCTCTGCCTGTGGCTACAATTATATCATCAATGACATTAAGTAAAGAAGTGACACAGCTGTAATTATGTCGAAATCCAGATTGATTAGTAGGGAGTAAGTGGTTATTCTCAAGAAATTTCATTATTTGATCTTTGATGATACGTTCTAAGATTTTTGAGAGGGCCGAGAGGATGCAAATCGGTCGAAGATCTTTAAAACTTTTAGGAAAATCAATTTTCGGAAGTGGTGATATTGTCCCTTGCTTCCATATATTAGGTGTGATGTAATGAATTAAACATAGTTTAATCATGATGCCCTGAACTCTTCAATCCATGTGTCATGATTGGTTCTAGTTTTCGAGTTCGTGCTTGGTGGTAGCACTGCGCTCTTAAACTACGATCCATTAAATTTATTTTTATGCAGTGATTTTGCTTCAAAACGTGTTAAAATGCAGAAACAAGATTGTAAAGTCGATTCAAAGCGTTTTTGTTACTTTTGTGGATGTTATATGCTCAGAAAACGTGGACAAATCATGACAAATGCGTTCAAACATGCGTATTTGCAGTACCTTGGTTTTGCTGTAGTAAACACTGACAAGCCATGGGTACCGAAATTGTTTTGTAACGCGTGCAGAACCAAGCTATACAAGTGGCCACTTAGTGACAATATATACTTTTCATTTTCTGTGCCAACGTTGTATATAGAACAGAAAAATCACGGAGATGATTGCTACTTTTTCTCGATGAATCTCGTGGGTATAAATGCAAAAAAAACTAGCACAGTATAAATATCCTGACGTATCATCAGTATCAAAGCCAGTCCCATGTACGGACAGTAATCCATTGTCAATTCGTCCAGGTATAAGTGCAAAAAATGCCCTAAGAACTTCGTTTTCATCACTGGCGAGCAATGAAAGCGATTTCGTTATGGAAGAAAAGCATTTAATATCATCACAAAGTGAACGTGAACTGACTGATTTGATTCGCGATTTGAATTTATCGAAACAAAAAGCAGATCTGCTTACATCACGGTTGCAGGAATGGAAACATCTTGACCTTAAAATACAAGCCATTATATACAGAAATAGAAATCACGTGATTTCACCGTTCTTCAAAAAAGAAAATGACATGTGTCAATGATATCAAAGGTTTATTTGATGTGGTGAATACACTATATGATCGAAATGAATGACGTTTGTTCATAAATGGTTCCAAATACAGTTTGAAGGCAACTCTACTCCACATTGAAAATAAAAAAAACATCCATTCCGATTGCTCACGCAGTACAAACTAAGGACTACTACGACACAATGCGTTCAATTTTGGTCAAGATCAAATACAATGATCATCAAGAGAAAATTTGTGACGATTTAAATTTCGAGATATATATTAATTGATTTACATATTTATTACAGGTTATTGGTCTATTGGTTGGGATGAAATCTGAATTCACGAAATGTTGCTGTTTTTTGTGTGTCTGTGGGACAGCGGTGCAGTTGATCATCATTATGTGAGAAAGGTGTGGCTTAGTCATACCCATTATGAGTCAGGACAATAAAACGTGTCCTCTGTACCACTTGTCAACCCACAGGAAGTTTTATTGCCAGCTCTTAATATTAAACTTGGCCTTATTAAGAACTTTGTCAAAGCACTCAATCGCGAAGAGCCCGGTTTTCCAGTACTTAATCAAGTTGTTTCCAAAACTGCCATACGCAAAAAAAGAAGGAATATTTGTGGGATCTGATTTTCGAAAACTAATGGTTGATGCAAAGTTTACAAAATATTTAACGACTGATGGGCATCATTTCAAAGTATTGTTCACCACAAATCAGCGGATTACAAGCAAGTACTCAACAATTTTTTTGCAAAATTGACACAATATTGGTGCTCGAATGTCTCTCAAGATACATTATCTGCGTTCATATCTTGTTTTTTTCCTACAAAACTTGGGGGATATGAGCGACGAACATGAAGAGCACACCACACACAGCAAGATATAGTGAAAATCGAAAAGTGATATCAAGGATTTCGGAACGAAGACATGATGAGCGACTACTGCTGGACCCAATGCATGAAACAGATCCCAAGCAGTATAAAAGACTCAATTCAACCTCTGATTTATACTTTTTAATGGTCAAAATTTGTTAAACAATGAATTTATTGATTATTTCGAGAACCAGAACCAATTTTAAAAACGGGCTGCTGATTTGGATTCAGCTTCCCAATTAACTTAAAAACAGTTTTTGGTTGCTCAGGTCCAAAACCGTGTATACTTGTGTTATTAGACTTGATGCACAAATAACATATACTTATAAACTAACGGGTGTCCAACAATTATTGCAGTCCCGGGTGGCGTTGGAATCAAATGCGTACGTCGATTCTTGCATGTGCCAAATAAATTGAACTGACATTTTAATTGTCAAACATAATTTAAATGTGAATTTAAAGTGTTGTTAACATTAATAAATAATTAGAATGTGTTTACTCAAAAACAGATGTATGTTTGACAATTAAAATATCAGTTCTATTTATTTGGCACATGTAAGAATCGACCTACGTATCTGATTCCAGCGCCACCCGGGACTGCAATAATTGTTGGACACCCGTTATTAGGTGAAATAAGCAATTCTGAACGTTTTGTACTAGGTGTTGTTAACGAGCAATATCTCATGATTTATAGATTGCATCAGGCCATTATATGCGGCGATTTATAGGTGACATCATGCTTGAAAAAAGTAAAAGTAAGTAATGAAAGTAAAAAAGAAAAAAAATCGAAACATTATGTGAAAATGCGGAGAAGGAAGCCAAAAATACTTATGTTTTTTATAAACCTCTGGAATACAACAGTAAATCGGAAGTTGTGTCCCATTAAGAACCATAAGCTCCGATAGTTTGGATGAGAGGTTCTATCGCACCCGCTGTATAGTCTAGAAATCGGTACATACCGATTTAGCTCCTTCAGATTACCATTCGAGGACAAAAACTCGTCACATGGAACGACAAATGCTTAAATTTGCGACTATGTAGAGAAATTAGAGAATAAAAAGTTAATATTTGTTAATATAAACTAGTTTCTTTTTATATTCCCAAACGGGTAGTACTTTCCGGATGGCCCTCATATAATCTATACTTGTATACTTAATGATAAAAACTTGTATAATATATTTATCAATTCGATTCACACCGACAGATTAATATTTCCATAATTTGAAACAGGATTATGTCTATCATTTTTATCAGCTATAACGGATTTACGACGCTGTAATTAACTGTCAATTAAAACCACGCATGAATTAAAATCCGCAATACATTTACTTTTAATTATCGGGGCAATCAATTAAGCTGCCTCGTTTATGTCGAGAAATTAAAAGAAACCCGCTGGCAGAGAGCTTTATTAAAACATCAGAGCGCGTGGACGCTGAAAAAAACTACGTCCCGCATTTTCTGCTCGCTTGTCACGTCAAAAGTTTATTTTTTCTAATTTTTTTTTTCCTCTAAAACAACTTGTTATTCTGTCAACTGTCGATGGTGAGATGAGGGTGAACGAGCCAGATGTAAATCTTTAATTAATATTAATTTAATTGTTGACGGTATGACGATAAGGGCGTTAATGGCGCAGCATTAGACTGCTGTCCGATATAATTTGTGTTTGCATTGTTTGCGACGATATAGTTTTATTCGATTTGAATATCTGGTTAAATAGCCGGGAGTGAATACTTAAAGAAGATAAGTAAATACGGTAACGCCTACCACTTAACTTGCTCCAAGAAGGTCGTCGAGAAGGTGGGTTCACAAGAGGCGCCTACTAAAATAAGATTATAAGTTGTTATAAGTACGTTTTATTTTCACTTCAATTTAAATCTATTTAAATCTATGCTATTTCGTATGAATAACTTAATATTGACGTACTTAAATAGTCATATGGTGACTTTTTATTGTAAATATAGAAATTTTCTCTTCGCCTTTATAAAATTTGGAAAATTATAGTGATCGTTCATGAAGGTTGATTTTGAACATTTCTGAAATTGTGATATGTGTGTTACATATATATGCCTGTTAATATACAGAGTATTACCGAAACCTAAAACCCAAAGAGTTTGGACTACATCTTCCATCGGAGGTGGGTTTGTAGGGCTTATCCGCTTTTGTCCTTATCAGTACGAAATATTTTCAAAATTAATATTTTTCAAATAAAAATAATTAATTAAACTTTTATTGCGTTGACAAGAAAGGTGGGGATATTGTCCAGATCCTCATTTACATCTATAATTATTATTAAAGTATAATTTTACAAATGTTTTGAATATTTTTAATTGAATAAAATTTAAATAAGAAATAATTTTAAAGGATAATAAAATTGAAGGTACTAGTCAAAAATGATGTAGACACAGTTTATGAATTCTCGTCAACTCAACAGTGTGTTTTTGTGTATCTTTTTTTTTAAACGGTTTAAAACGGTGAAATATCAAATCTATAAAATCTTAAGCATTTTAAATACATACATTTATTAATTAACACAAAAGAAGAAGAAATCTTAAAAGTTTAAGATTTAAAAGTTGAAGGCTCTAGTTATGAAAATACGAAATTAAGAGGTGATATTTAACACAACCCACGAATTTCCTATACAGTTATTAATTATTCTTTTTTATGCAATCCTAGATTTGAGTAAGAATAGGTAGGCCGTCTGGTTGATCGATCGGAATCATGGGGTCAAAGAAAGTCGTGATTGATTGTTTCAACAAACATTTGAGACCTAAATAAATGTGTAATAGTCTAAGAACTATATTACATCACGGAGGTTCTTTAGATTTAGAAGGTACTATATTCCTGTTAGTACTATATAATTATTAGCTTTTATTTTCCGATCTTTCGAACCAAACAGGGGAATAATAAATTCAAATATTATATTAATTCATGTTAATCTTCCGGTTAAAATACCAGAAACATAGCTTTGCATTGTTTTTATATAATTAAAAAATATCTTGCATTAAAAACCTAAAAATTATTAAGCTGTGAAAAAGTTCATTTAATTACTGAATATGCCAAATTCAATTAATGTCTAGTAAAATAGAATTCAATTGCAAATATTTTTTTAAATGGCAAACATTGTATTGTCCAATACAAAATATTAGAATGGTTCTAAATTGGTTGCTTGAGTTACGTGAAGATCAAATTAATTTGACAAATAAAGCACTAATAACCTTTCTTCACAATTTTATTTGAATTACCAAATGTACATTTCGGACACAAAGTGACCATTATCAATGGATTAGCACTGAAGTGCTGATAATGGTCACTTTGTGTCCGAAATGTACATTTGGTTATTCAAATAAAATTGTGAAGAAAGGTTAATAGTTATCAATGGATTAGCACTGAAGTGCTGATAATAGTAGTTGTTTCAAATTAATTTGTTTTGTAGTCTTAGTAAGACTCATTGTTGTAGATTCACGAAATGTTTTCGTATTTTTAAATTTATTATTTAATTTTCTACAATGAACTAAAGGATTTTAATACATTTTAGAATGTTAATACTATAAACAACAAACAAATGTGGTTATTTTGAATAATGCTAAGCTCAAAAACTGTGAGGAGAAAATATAAGAAAGCAAAAAATGCTAAAACATTAATATCACCACAAATTGAAACATTTATCCATGATGCACTTGACAGTAAATTCTTGTTTACGAAAGTAATTTTATTATTCTATTTGATTTTATTATGTGAACATAAATTTTATTTATTTTATGTAGCATTAATCATCTTCCCCATTCACAAACTATTCACATGATATTGCTACTTGTGACAATTCCTATTCAGGAATCAATACATTTGGAAAAATTCCAAATATATTTTTTTTAATTTGGCTGATACTCAGTTGTATACGGGAAGATAGAATAAGATCTTCTACCACTGTTTTTGCCAATACTGGAGATAATATTACGAAAAATAACAACATGGTAGTTAGTAGTTGTGGTGGCAGAGCAGTATATTGAAGATTCAATAAATAATAAAATAAAAATAGGATACAATATATTCCAACCTTTAGAAAATACTAATGGTACTACAAATTTGGTTGAAAGTTTAAGTAATAGTAATACATTTCACCACACGATCACTCTATCAATTTTACCCGTAGGTAACAACCTCGAGGTCTGAAAACTTATTACCTTCAACAATTAATTTCTTTTTAATTTAAATAAAGCTTTTGGATATTTTTCAATAGTGACAGTTCCAAGTATCAGTATAGACCCTTATCAAGGTAATAGGTCCCCTTCATTTATGGTGTGCATTTATCTGGAAAACGAATTGATATTTTAAAATTAATCATAAAATTTAGCCATTGTTGAGATTTAAGTGACTTATAATTAATGCTGTTTCTTAGACAAGTTTAGTAGACAAATTGCATTACTTGGTAAAATGGATTGGTGGCTTGTTCTCCTACAGAAAATAATTGGTTAAAGTTTTAATTATAGCTTTAAAAGTATTACCTATTTTATTCTCACTGTGGTGTTATTTCTGTTATTTATCAATCACCTAAAGTTATACGTTAGCCATTGTAAGTGTTTACTGTTTGCAGATAATCTGAAAATATTTAGTACAAGTACCTTATCTAATGTTGCGCTTCTGCAGGAAGATCCAGATAATTTAATAGATGCTGTTCTGTTACATCGTTTGGTGGGGTTATTATTATTATTAAAAATTGTTTAAAAAATAATAAGTATACACTATCAACAGTAAAATTAGTTAAAAGCCTAGATGTTCAATCATACTCTCTCTTTCTCTAAACATATTGATATTATTTGTTCCAAAGCTTTACAGATCTTGGAATTCTTACTTCTTAAATATAATCACAACTAAAGAAAGCATTTTGTATTTAGTCGCCATATTACTACCATACAATAAATCAAATTTAACTAGTCAAAATAAATTTCTTTTGGCCATTTATTATAGATATGTTAATAATTAAGTATAGCCACAGTAATATGCTTTTCTTGGTGAAAAATCCGTCATTAGGTGATAGCGGATTTATATAAGATTGTAAATGGTTTAAATAATTGTTGCGAATTGCTTTGTTACTTACATTATAGTATTTAAATGAATAAACTTAAAATTTTTCAGAAAATTTTTCGACATATTTAAAATAAAACTAGAAAAAACCTTAAAGTATGATATGAATATGAAGTTCGAGAAAATAGTCTTCAATACATCTGGGGAATATACGAGTTTTAAGGTTTCTGTGCTTATTCAACAACTAGAGTTCTTAAGGGAACCCTACAATAGGTCAAAAGGTGTTGTTCAACGTCTATTAACACGAAACAGACCAAAATAATAAAAAATATAATCTATCCAAAATCACTATCTATATATATCTAAATATACGATCTATATACAAAAATATTCTGAAACCAAATGAAATGTTAAGGGATTAAACATAAAGAATTACACAAATACACACGAAATGAGAAATGAGAAATCAATTACTTATTATTAGTTAGTAAGCAGAAATAACTGGAGAAAAATAAGAAATGTAAGAGTCACGAGGAAAGCGGAAGTGACCACAAACTGTTAAAAATTGACATGATATGGAATGGAAAGGAAAAAACCGATAAAAGAAGAAACAAAATAAAAAAAAACAAAGCAGGCAGACTCAAAGAGGAGCCCATACAAGGGTAATTCCAGAAAAAATCACAACAAATACATGGAAGAAGAAAAACATGCGAATATGAAGAAAAAATGGGAAACATTTAAAAGAATAATCTTGGAAGCAGCAAAAGAAAGTTGCGGAACAACAAAAATAGGACACAAAAATATATAAAAAAAAATGGTGTGATGAGAAAATTAAAAAAGCGACAAAAAAAAGAAAATGGAAGAGATACATACAGACGAAAAAAAAAACAGACGAGTACATGTTATAAAAAGAAAAGAGAGATGAAATAAAGAGTATAGTAAAAGAAGAAAAACGAAAATTATGGAAAACAGTTTTGAAGAAAATATGAACGAAAACACACAACCAGGAAATATTATATGGAACCTTAAAACAATTAAGGAAAAAGAAAGAGTACAATATGATATAATTAAGAGATAAAAATGGAACGATATTAACAAACGAAGAGAACATAGTGAAAAGATTTGAATAGAATTGAATGTCAGAGAACAAAGGAATAAAAAGAAAGAAAATATAAAGACAGATAAGAAATAAAGGAAGAGCAAATTATAGAAGCAATAAAAAAACTAAGAATCGGAAAAATGCTAGGATATGATAAAATAACGACAGAAATGATGAAAAACATGAGAAAAAAAGGAATTACAAAAATACAAGAAAATTTAAATTATTAAAAAAAAGTAAAACATCGAAGGGTGCTGGAGGGAAGAATGAGAGCAAAAATATAATCAACATTAGAAGAAAGTTAATAAACATGAAAATAAACTATAAAAGAACATAGACGAGTGATAATATCAAAGTAGAAACAAGATCATAAAATAAAAATACAAGGAAAGAAAACCGACCGAGTAGAGAGCTATAAATTCCTACGAACAATAAGTCAGGAAAATGGAAAAACATGGACAAAAAATCGAAGATAAAATGGGAAAACAGCCAAAATTTTTAATATGTTAAAAAAACTCATTCATTAACAAAAACAACAAAAATAGAAATTTTGAAAATAAGTAATAAGACCAACACTAATATATAGCAGCGAAACATGGACGATGACAGAAAGAAAACACGAAGAAAGAATAAATGCAATGGAGAAGAGACTACTTCATAGAAAATAAAACCAGAAAGGATAAAATAAGGAACGAGACATATAGCAGAGAGCTACAAATCAGACCAATATAAGAGAAAATAAAGGAAAGCCAAATGAGATGGTTCGGATATGTAACAAGAATGAGAAAAGACAGAATCACAAGAAAAATATACGAGACGTGGGTAAAAGGAAAGCAAAAAAAGGGAGATCTAGAAAAGAATGGAACAACCAAATAAAGGAGCAAGCATCCAGAAATGGTACTACATGGGAAGATTTGAAAGAGATAGCTAAAGACAGGAAGATATGACAGAAATACTACATGAAAAATTAGCTTTTATAATAAGTACTAAAAATGTAACGCCTTACACCGAAATGTAAAAAGGCAAATGAATAAATATATAAATAAATTATAAAGGCAGCAGTGTACGAATTATCAGTCCCCTTAACTAATTTAGTAAATCAAATACTCGAAAATGGCCCATTTCCGGAGAAATCAAACCAATTCATAAACAAGGGGACATTGAAGATGTGGGGAACTTCAGGCTAATCACATTATTACCCGCAAGTGTATTGTCAAAAGTTGTTGAACTAATAATAAAAAAGGTTAATCGGCTTTCTCGCACATATAAAGCCAAAAATCACTACACGGTTAAAAAAAATCTCAACGCAGAACTTGCACAGTACAGTCTATAACTATATAGATCATGTTGTCAGTGCTTTGAGAGAGTTTCCAATAGGGGTAATTTTTAACTTCTCCAAAGCTTTTGATCTGTGAATCACGAAATGTTTCTAGAAAAATTGAACCATTACGGAGTAATGGGAGTAAGGGAGTTAGTAATAATTTACTTAGAGTATATTTAACTAATAGAACCCAAGTAGTAAGGATATATTACTCACGTTCTAATATAGAATATATGAATAGGGGTGCACCACAGGGTAGTACTTTGGGTCCGCTCCTCTTTGTAATATAAATAAACGACATCTATATTATCATTGAAGCCAGTGGAGGTAAAGTTACGGCATTTGCAAATGATGTAAATATAATGATACCTAGCACATCGATATAAAATCTTATTACTGACGTTAAACACATTTTGCAAGAACATATACATGGGTATCACAAAATAACCTCATTTTCAACGAAAAGAAAACTAAAAGCAATTTTTCTTGTTGGAATGTCAACACTATATTACGGTAAAAGAACTTTTAATTTCTTGACTGCTTAAAATAATTATTAAATAAAATAGATATTTGAATTTTTATATGTTACCTATTAGTGTTATAAAAGAATATATTTGTAAATGGTCTGTGTGCAATAAATAATGTTATTACTATATTATTATAATGCCAATTATTAAGATGTTTGGAATCATTAAAATAGTAATATTCCACACTTATACTCATACTTAAATGTTTTGAAAAATATTAATAGTATTATAGAGAAGAACGTGCTTATACTTGAAGTAAATTAACATTGTTGTAATTTATATTTTGTCAACTGTTATTCAAAAATTTAAAATAATTAACATGTTAAAATATTGCAACAAGCTAACCTATTTCACGTACGCATTGGAGATTCATGTAGATGCAGTGAACTCTGAGGCATTCAGTAGTATTTGTAGGTGGGTGGGAATGGTCAGCCCGTATCCCACCGCTTACTGAATCCCAGAGTCCCAATATATTGGATGAATCCTTCTCGTCGCAAGAAGCGCTCACGCGGCGCTTCGGCTCTGCACTTGTTCAGCGCTCAGTCTTGTTTGCGGCGCGGTGATGAGCACTTCTGCAGCGCTCGCATGAGCACCTCGAAACACGTGAGCCGCGATGTCTGAGCACGCGAGTGCGCGATTTTCCGCTATCGGCGTAACCATCATATTTTCCTTTCTCTCGTTTGCACTCATTACCGGAACACTTTCACAAGGTCAGACACTGAACATTATCAATTGCAATTTGTATTGTGTTTTTTTACTGACTAATCGTGTTATCGCAAAATTTGACATTAGTTACGATTCAAATTTAACGCGTAATATTATTCTAGGAATTAGTGCAGAAATTACGATAAAGTCGGTAATTAAAGAGAGAGGCTTTATATTTATTTATAAAAAAAAACTGTGCCAAAATTGTTATCTGATCAGCAAGTAGACTAAATTATTGGCGTGCTAAAAAACTTAAGTTTGTATCATCATTAAACAAATTTTATTAAAAGTTTAAATATCAGTTTTAGTAAACAATATAATAGAATTAAAATTGAACTGTACCATTTATAAACTACTTATCCATCACCTGGTGAAACTATTTAACAATATGGTAAATTAGTAATTAAATCACTTACCTTATTATATTATTTAAAGAGCAATACCTATTTTTAATAATAGGTAGTTGATTAACATAATGTTTCACCAAGTAATTAATGAGAGACAAATACAATACAATACCTATTTTTGTTAAAATTTTAGTATATCTTATTTCTTAATTATATAAATTTGCAATATATAAACTACAATAATTCATAGAAGACAACAAGCTACAGTTTTTTTAATCTACTCTGTAAGGGTCTTTAGTGTCAGTTTGTTTAATTAATCTGTTTATTTAAATAAGAACGAGATGACACTTATAAAAGATAAACATTTCAATGTACGTACGAACATTTAATATTAATATTAATTTAATTCAATTTTTCAATATGATGTGAGCAAAATGTTTTATTCTTATTTTTTTCTTATACCATATTATCAATCAAAACTTTCTTAGGTTTTTGGAAGTTAAGTTAATGGTTTATTTGCTACTACTTTCATCTAATGTACACTTTTTCAATATATGCTATTACCAGAAAGAATAAATATTATATTGTCAAAATTACATTAAAATTAGTTTCTTCGGCACATTTTAATAGGTACGACTTGCTTAAAATATTTTATAACTAAAAATCGAATTCTAGAGCTTCATAACATCTTGCCAGAAGTCACGCTGCTTTTATCTAAGGTTAGAGATTAGTTGTTGCATTAAAAAGTGTGTCAATAGTACTTAATATAACGTGTCAAAATGAATTAATTTCATATTATATCTAAATACGTATCTAACGTAAATAATGTGAATTAATTTGCTAGCAATAAATTTCCATATTTACGATTTCCTTTACATATATTTGTATTTGTATTTTTAATACTTTGATCGTCTTACAATAAATAAATATATTATAAATTAGATAGATAAACATATATACTTAAAATTTTGACGTAAGAGATCCGGGGAGAGTTCACTCAGCAGAATGTTCTTCCACTTCAAATCAACATTGCAGATTACTAATTGCCATTTTGGCGTTAACGAAATGTTTTCGTGTTTTTTTTTTCATTTATTAGTTCAGTTAATTTTGTACAACGTAAAGGATTTTAATACATTTTTTTTTTGCTTTAGTAGTAGTAGTAGTGTTAGGCTATCGACCACGTGGTCCTTCCGCCATGTGTGATTTGTGTATTTGTGTGTGTGTAAATGAGCTTGTTACTTTAAAGGATCGCCCCCGTCACTCTAAAGCACCATTAATTGTATCCCAATGGTGAATGGTACCGGTCACCCATCCGACTACTGACCCGAACCAACGTTGCTGCACGTCAGCTCGGGGCCGTAACCGATGCGCCACCACCGGCGTGTATTTTTTTTGCTTTATTTTCCTTCAAAAAGCATTATTTATTCGCACATTATATTTTCACTCTGATGTCAAACTGACATTACAAATTAAATTTTCATCCTGTTTTGAAGATTTCCTTTTGATTTTCCTCGTGCTTTATTTTCTTTAACATTTTCTTCAGCAAATCTTTCCGCCCTAGTTGAATTTTTACTGTTTTGATATTTTTTGATGAATTGATTCGATGCTCAATAAAAATAAAACACATTAAAATGCTAAATGAAATATGACACTTACAATGTGTAAAATTATTTTTTTATTTTAAAAGCAAAAGAAGTTAGAAGATTTTATCTCACTACTAAATAATAAAAAAAAATCGATGTATCTATCAGCATTAAATTTTCTGCGATAAAGATGATCAATATGATTCTTATTTATAGTAGGTAAATGTTATTGCTATAAATACTCAATTCAATCTGTTAAGCGATTTTCACACATATAAAAATATAAAATTCACAAAGAAATGATATAATATAATTTTGTACTAATAAATAATCAATACATTTTCTATCTTGAATTATTTGAACCTCAATAAATTGAAAACAAACAAGAACACTAAGGGAAATTTGAGGACAGTGTGGCGATGTGTGCGATATTAATTTTAAATAAAGTCGATACGTAATGTCATTAATACAACAAATAAAAAGTACAGGGCCAAGATTTGAGTCCGCTAGAAGCAATACATCTCTGCGACTGGACATATTGAATACGATTGGACAAATATGAGCTGAACAAGTTAATAAGATTTGTGTGACATCCAAAAGTTTCAAGTTTACTTAAAATAATTTTATAGACTTATAGAAACAGCCCTGCTGTTTTGTGGTTATTAAATTATAAATAAAATAATTTAGCTGCTTTGTAATGAATATCTCTAATATTTTAGCAAAATTATTTAGGATAGATGTAGGCCTGTAAGTCCCTTTTCTCCTGATTTGAAAATTGGCGTTACGCGAGCAATTTTCCACAGATCGGGAAAGTTGCCAGTACTGATTATAAGATTAAACAGATATTTTAATGGTTTGATATACATGATATACAGTCCCTAACGATAAAAGCTGGTACTTTATCGGGTCCAGCTGTATACTTATTTTTGATGGTCTTTCTTGCGTTTATAATATCTTCACCAGATATAATATTTAAATTAAAAGAATTACATGATGTGTTGTAACCTGTAAAACAGTTTAATTGTGTAAATCGCGAAAAACTGAGGAAAAATATTTAGCGAAGCCACCAACAATATCCCTAGGATTATTCAACAAGATATCATCATACAATAATGTACAAAGGACCAATTTTTTTTTAGCTTATCTCTAATTTATTTTTCGACTTTACATAATATAATTTTTAGCAATTACACGGCGTATTTCTTTTCGAACATTGGTAAATTTTACCTTATAGAAGTTGTTTTTATTTATATGGAAAAGTTTGCGATAATGATTTTTTAAATTTAATTAACCTAATGACAAATTTGGTGAACCAAACGGGGTAACGTTTAACAAGATTAGCGTGTTTATTTTTACGAACACATTTATCAAACATGAAGTATATTTTATTATAGAATAAAGAACATGCTTCATTTGAGTTGTTACACGATAAAACATCTGTCCAATCACATTCAGCAAACAATGCGTAAAGTTTAGGAAAATCTGTCCTCTTAAAATTAAAAATCTCTAACCGTAGATTAAAGCCGAGGTGGATGATGTAAATCTTGTTTAACAATACCAACCTCACTATGTACTTCACTACATTGAATACTTTTACTGACAAATACTAAATCTAATATGCGCGAATTACTATTCAATATACCATTATGTTGAATAAGATAAAAAAATCACAGGTCTTTGGTCAAAGTCCACGCACATTTTGAAAAAATACTTCACAGTTCGTATTAATCTGTTAAGAATTTAATAGTTTACCGACACGATCGTTGGCGTATTGTTTATATACTTTATTTTAATGTTATTCTTTATTCTCTCCATTATTTTTTCTGCATAGGAATTCACACCTAATTTGCTTATCATATTCAAGTTGACTCAGGGTACGATCACTCTTGATCCAGAAATTTTTTAATCTTTCCGACCTAACTAACTTTTATGAATTCTGGACAATTTTTATTGCGTTATTTGCATCTCGTAGAATCACTTTAAGGCCGTGGTCTATTCGATTGTGTACCCAAACGAAACGATTTCTCAACAATTACATCCCCTACATTAAAATAGTTACTTATTTCATTAACAGTATTTATGCCTGTGTCAGGATTACTTTCGGGTTAGAAACTTATATAAATAATCAATATAATGTCTTATATTTGTTTCTCACTAATCACTTGGTGAAACATTCCATATAATCATCAAATGACAAACTACAACTGAATAATATTATAATCAATAAATGAAATAATTTAATTACAATTTTCAATGAGAAAAGTCATTGCTAATAAAAACAAACAACAAGTTCCGGCAATGAGATACTTGTGGCAGCCCATACGTAACCAAAATAACATACGATATATAATTATTTTAAACACATTAACTATGATCATTCAAGATAATTTTAATCCATTTAAAAACAGGAATAGTAAAAACTCAAACCTATTATTTACCATATCATAAAAAACACAAATTAAATTTTTTAAATAAAATTACTATATAAACTTTCAATTTAATAACTTTTAAGTTGTTATAAATTTAAATTGTTCATACAAGAAATTATTATTTTTGGGAATCAATATTGATTCTTAATTTTACTAACTATAAAATATCAAATAAACATCATATCAAAATATGATCTTCCACTCTTCCTACTGACACTGCTGCAACATAGGCTTCTTTGGTGGAGGTTGTTCCACCATTTTTTTGCCAAGTTTGGCTTATATTCCTCTGAAGAAAGTTGTTATTTATGTTGAGGTGTAAATTATTATTATTTACAATTTAAGTCTAATTCTAATTCTTTAAAATAAACTTTTAGCTGCTTCCATATTTTTTTTTCTGCACTTCCAACGATTTATATTTATTACAGTTCTTTTTCAAAAATTAAACTAAAAAACTCTTAATGCATTTTAAATTGATTAGTAGAAAGTTTTAAATTGTTTTTTTTGTAATAATAATCTCTTAACCCGCGGTGAAACATTTTTATATTATTTGGTTGTTAATTAAAACGCTTAGTTTTCATAAACAATCTAATTATGTTTCAAGAGGAATTAGAAATGTTAATGGAAAAAATTAGTATTCGGAACGTTACTGTCATTACTTACGTAATAATGTGATAATAAGTGTTTGATTTTAAAATTTGTATTTAACTCGCTACAATTATTTCGCCACAGTGTGGCGAATTTGAAAATGAAACTTGAAGAATACCCTAGCGTAGAATATAATGAAAGATAATAGAATTTTGATAATTTCTGGAAATTAAAAGATTTTGAAATCTAGAATCTATACATGTGCTATAGTTCATCGAAGATTAATAAAACAAAGGCGTGCCAGAATTTTTAATAGACTTATGAAAACATGCAGCTACAAATATTTTCTACCAGAACATAATAATACAGAATTGTCGGTTTACAGAATGTCTCTCTAGATACATTTAAACTTTAAGATAAAATTAAGGTAAAGGCTGCGCGAGAACATATTTTAAGTTTCACATCATATACCAGAGCTCAACATACTCCTGACCGGAAATATATATGTTTCTTTTAACCGTGTTTTAATTTGACAATTACAGAGTTAACTTATAAGTCATTTATACAAATAAATAATATTACAAATCTTCTCTGCAGTGGCCTATGGTTTCCATCCTCGATCGCGGGCCATCGGTATTGAAGGATACCTAGTTGTATTTCTTGGATTAGTTTCCTTATTTGATTTTTGTTGTTTATCAGGTTGTTTTTTATTTTGAGTTTAAACGGAAATAATTTCAGTGTTTTTATATGTGCGGATAAGTTGTTGTATTTGTGTATTATGTCTGTTGTCAGGTGTTGCGTGTATTTTCTGGTGTTATATTTATTAATTCTGAGGTCTTATTTTCGTCTAGTTTTGTAATTGTGTACTTGTTTGTTTAGAATTTAATTCGTGTTTTGATTAAGTTGTGTTGTATTTTGTATGCTGGTAATATGTTGTTATATACTATTATTTTTTCTATATCTAGTTCTTGTGTGTGTGTGTTCGTATAGATAATAATAATAGATTAATAATAATAGATTTATTTACGGAATTCTCCTTTTTACAAAAATACAACATATTATATAAAGTATAAGTTTAAACAATATTACCTTAAAAATAAATGATTAAAAATTAGATCAACTTAAAATTAACTTAATAACCATGAAATAATGAGCGCGAGTTAACAAAATACTATCAAAAACAAAACAAAAGTATAAAAACTATGAAAATAACAATTAATTACACTATAAAGGGGTACCATAACATTGATACCTATTGCGCCAGCTTATTCTTAAGATTAAATTTGAATTGATTGTATCCAGAATCGAAAATATTGAACCATGTGTGTTTATTATATTGATTTGCTAGTTCCATCATTCTATTTGCTGGACTCGAATGAGAAGCATAGTTAGTTCTAAATGTGGACAATCTAAATAAGGGGGTAAATCTAGTATAGCGATTCAATTGTGCCAGATGGAAATTAAGAGCCACAGTCGAGACTTCCATTAACTAGTCGGTGCAATACACATATGTCAATAATATCCATTCTGGTTTTCAGAGTATGCATATTTAACATATTCGAAATAATTGAGTATTCACCTTGACTATGGACCATTCCCATCTTGAACTCCATACAACGAAAAAACTTATTTTGCACACGTTCGAGCATTACTAAATCCCCAACCTTGTGTGGCCGCCAAACAGGAGAAGCATACTCCAACTGACTACGTACAAGGGCACAGAATAAGATTTTTAGGCAGTTACTGTTTAAGTCTTTGCCAATGTGCCAGACTAGACCCCATTTCCTCAATGCATTATTACAAATACCTAACATATGCGGGTAAAATGTTTGACCAGAATCAAATATTACACCCAGATCTTTAGCTTCACTTTTGCACTGTAAATTAATCGATTGAAGTTTGTATGTATGATGTATTAAACGAGCATTTCTATAGAAAGATATATAAAAACATTTTTCAGTATTAAGATACAATTCGTTTAAATTACACCAAGTTAGCAATCTATTTAAATCTTCCTGTAAACTGACACTAACCGACTTAATTGTTTTAAATATTTTAATATCATCCGCATATAACAGTAACTGAGCATTTCTTACCACATTACATATGTCGTTAATAAATAGTGTGAAAAGGATTGGCCCACAGTGGGAACCCTGTGGGACCCCAGAGGTAACTGGAAAAGGATCAGCCTTAAAATTATTAACTCGAATTATTTAGTGCTTGTCTTTTTGTCGAGTATGTATAGTATTTTTAATATTTTATTTTGTTGCCTTTGCAGTTTTCCTTTATTTTGCTTGGTAGTGTTTCCCCATATAGCAGATTTGAGTCCTGATTTAGATTTTCGTAAAATCACTTTTAATGGGTGTTAATGGGTGTTACACTTATCTCACCCTGTCTAACTTAAATAATGTATTTTGGATCTTTTAAGTTTGTCACTATATCATTTGTGAGCAAGTATACATATCTATATGAAAGTATTTTACACTTAATTTAAGTTATTAAATTTCCACATTCCTCCTCGCAAGGCACATGCCAAAAAGCGATTTCCTGAAGGAAAACATCGAACTATGCAGTAATGAGGAAGAAAAGTTACATCTTAGACAAAGTCATGATGTACTATTGCAAAATGCCGAACGAGTTAGGAACTGTCTTGTAGAACACCAGAAAAAAGTAAAAGAAAATCCCAGGGAATATTATAAATTTCACTTTGCGACACGAGAAACTTTGATTCACACATGTAAAATAGTTTGGCAAGTTGAAATCATCAGACAATTAAATCATAAGTTCCAAAATGCCCCGAAAGATGCTCAAATAATGTCACATAATCATCATTACAGGTATTTGGAGGAATGTAAAGACATAATAATATACGTTTTAGCTTGAAGGGTAATTGATGCCGCGACAATGTCAATAGTATTTACTGATGAAAAAATAGAAAGCTGTTCTACTTGAATTCCATTCTTAATTGCTATCAAAGCTCCTCCACCTTTGCAATGTTGTCTATCTGAACGAAAAACATTGAAAGAGTCCGGAAAGAGTTCACTATTAAGCACGCTATCTGTTAGCCACGTCTCCGTAAGAAGTACCAAGTCATAACTACACATTCCCACATTATTATAGAAAGATAAAGTTTTTGATTTGAGGCTTCGGACATTTTGATAATAAAGTGTAAGTCTTTTAAGAACGAGTTAGTTTTTTTCTTTCGACGTTGAGTTTAACAATTTTCGGCACTCCATGAAAACATTTTATATAAATGTTATAGTTAAATTTTGTTCACCTACGACAATTCGTTGAGCCATATTGTCTTTCAGTTCTTTTAGATACGTTTGTTGCTGCGGTGTGCGATCAGACTGGATATTTGTTTTACCCATACGCCTTCTCTTCGATAAAATTTGTTTAGCACAATTAATGTCCGGCAAAACAACTTTCAGAGGACGACATCTATTGGATTTCTTTCCCAATCTGAATACCTTGGACGGATCAACAGTTTCGTTAACAGAATTCACAATCTCTTTTGCAGCAGTTTTGTCATGAGAAATTCTTTTATTTACATCAATATCATCAGATTCCGGAATAATAAATATTACGATATTCTCAGCCCTAAGTTTTTGATCATTCAACTCATTAATAATATCGAAAGTTAGCCTACTTGTGTGTTGCGCATTAAATCTTGAGGGTTCAGAAGATTTACTCATTTGATTTTTAAGAGTATTCAGTTCTTCGCAGAGAGCGATTATCTTTCTCAACTGCCGCAACTTGAGTATTAATATTGTTCATTTCTGACCGAATGCTAAGTAAGATATCATTTTTTAAACAGTTTAAAGGTTAAACATGATCGAGTATGACAGCAACACGTGTCAGGAAACAGTTTAACCTTTGAAAATGATCGAATATGATCGAAACACGTGTCAGGAAACTGAAAATAAAAGTTACAATATGGAAAGAAAAACACTTGTTATGTGTTTTTCTTCACCAAAATTACATATCTATATCCATCAAGAAGGTAGCTCAATAAGTATATTTTCAATTTTGTGCATGATACAATAATACCCTTTAAGATTTAACAAGCAAAAAAATAAACACTTACGCTGACTACCCTCAACCCTGTATTTATGCTGTTGATTTTTTGGAAACCGAATTAAGGAAGCATATTTAAACTTATAACGCACATATGTTTTGTATAACGTAATTAAGATATTATAAATTTTTAAAACTTCAAATAAAAAACCTACATTAAGTTGACAGTTAAAAGTTAATTTCGAGTTAAATTAACACCAAAATCTTTAAAAGTTAAAACATTTTCAATTACAGTGCCATTAATTGAATAAATAAACCTCACAGGATTTGCTTTTCTAGTAACTTGCACTTGTTAGTATTCAACTCCAGGCCATTTACCACACACTAAGTAGTAATTGCTACTGATTTACAAAAAGCAATCATGTATTCAAA
Organism: Ontholestes murinus; assembly: GCA_963969525.1. NCBI lineage: Eukaryota > Metazoa > Arthropoda > Insecta > Coleoptera > Staphylinidae > Ontholestes > Ontholestes murinus. The sequence continues at coordinate 26,463,888 of OZ018395.1, read as the reverse complement.
ATTTTCTGTTTCGTTTGCTTATACAGTGTGGAAACTTGAACTAAAATCAAATTCATAAATTCGATATAGGCGATTTTTGCAAAAAATCCCGAAACACGTTAAGTATTTTTTTCTTATCTTCATTTCTATGTATATACTGTTTCTTTACCTGTTCCCGGAAGTGCCCAGCCACCTCCGGCTTTTTTTTTCAAATGGAAAGGTATGTCAATTGACACCTCATTAGAAAGATCTCTTCGCAAGAAATACAACATACTATTTATTTCTTGAATATTTTTAAAGCTCACGTGATGAAATCATAAAATTAATTTTACGTTGAACACGTTTCGGCATAAAGTTGTATGCTTTTGACAGGTGTTTTGATGCTTTGGAACCACGTTGTTAAGTTACTAGTGATAATAATAGTGACCAGAGTAGTCACATACGCTCGTCAAGTTGTCAAAGTAGTTTCTAAAATGCTGTATTTAACCGAAAATCTCGGTATCGAGATTCTGATGATGATCGGTTATGGTAACGGAAGACAAAGTCAGCATTCGGATATACCACTTATTAGCCAAGACACCATAATCAAAATTGAGACACAATACAATAATTTCGGTCATGTCAGGGTTGTGCCCAGATAGCGAAATCCCACTGTTGAAGCAGATAACATGCTAAAAGTATTATTCACTCTTCAAGAAAATCCGGTGTCTCCAGGCAACTGGCTCGTGAGATTAGTCATACTAATGTCCTGAAAACTCTTAGATCATCCAAGCTGTATCCTCACGAGATGTAAGCACCCCAAGAATTAATGGAGGATAATCCGGACCGCCGAATCGAATTTTACCATCAAATAATAAACATGATCGACAATAACCAGATTTCAATAGCATCAATTCTTTTTTCCGACGAAAGTACTTTTTCCTTAGATGGTGACGTTCATTGTCAAAATTGTCGTTATCCGGCTGACTATAACTCTCATTGGATGCGAGAAACTCATACTCAGTTCCCCAAAAAGTCAATGTATGGGCTGTAATAGTAGGTGATTAGATTGTAGGACCTGTATTATTCGATAGTAATATTGACGAAGCAACATATCTCAAGACGACCTCATGCCAGCGTTAGCCATTTTATTTTCAAATCCGTTAGATCTGAATTTACCTGACGAACGAATATGATATCAATAGACCGGACCCCATTATGCTGTGAGCGTTAGTAGATATTTAGATGAAGTTTTTCCCCATACATGGATTGGAAGTAGAAGTCACATTGAATGGACTCCGAGATCTGCGTATCTCAGTCCCCTTGACTTTTTTGCGGGGAAAAATTACTTATACAACCCTGAGCATTATCATGAAGTGAAAGAAAAGTGGAGAAGAAGAAATACATTTTCGGTAAAACGAATGCCGAAGCTAGATTTTATTTCAACGAAACCAAAAGAAGAGCCAACAACAAGAATAAAAAATATCACGAACGAATTTGTCTCTTAGATGCAAATTCAAGGGATGAGATTCTTGAAAAATTAACCTTATAAGATGTTCTATAAAACTTTTTTGGATGATTCTAAATTCCACGTTTTAGATCTTTCACCTAAAAGAGGAAGACCAAAAATATATGGAAATATTTAATTACTTCAATGGAAGTATGTATAATGATACATCACCACTAAACCAATAACGGAAGGAAAACATAAAGATATTTATATATGTGTTTACGCCCACACATCCCTCTAGTCTTTCAGGAACATTTTAAGAATTTTAGAAACTTATAATTATAAAAGTTTAAAATGATAAAAATTAATTTACAAATTACAAATAATTATTGTTTATGAATTATTTCATTAAAATTGTCGTTTCCAAGAAAACTTGTAGTTTTTTGTTGCTGTAAGTAATTTATAAGACATTTAGTTAATTTTGAAAATGGTCTAAGTCATTTGTTGAATTTGATTCTCGTTTATCACGTGGTGAAACATTTTTAATATTAAGGGTGCCTTTCTACAAACAACCCTTAATGGTCTAAGTCAATTCAAACAACATTTTTGTATGAAACTCACATAATATATCTATCAATGAGGATTAATATAATTCTAAATTAAAATGTTGCATAATGTAAAAATATTTTTTAATTTACTGTAATGCAGATTATTATTAAATATCTTGAATTAAGAAATATACGACTTAGACCACTTTCATAATTATGGCTACATATAAAAAATCTACGTTTTTGGGATGCAGACTTGTTTATTATGTTGCCTTGCTGGTTGTTATTTAATTTGAAATATACATGTAGCACATATAGAAATCATCTTTAATATGCAAGGATAAACTTAATGATAAAATGTTGCATTTTCTTTCGACATTTTTCCTGTCGTTAAAAAGCAACAACGTCTCTCATAAAACACTCAAGAAACAATATATACAAATAATGAACACAGGAACTATATATTACGCCTAGTAATAAGACATAGTTATCGCTTATACGTGATACATAATTATTACTTGCAGACAATAATGTGTATAATTATCTTCAAAGTAAATGTAAACAACTGTCAAGTGACCTTTATGTTCTGAAAGCGTTTAATTTAAGCAATTCAATAACTGTCACAATAAAATACATAGAAGTAATAACAACTACTGTTATAAAGTAATAAAATTCGAACACAGGTCATATTTCTTTCGATAATTATACTATTTACGTAAATTTATTATAAGAATGTCCAGGATACAGGTTTTTTATATTGTTGTTATTTTAAACATTTTCAGTTTCTTTCGTTACACACTTCCTTATACAATATGATATTTTGTTTATTGTATTTGTGGCTTGAATACAAGCCTGAATATGATTTTATATCTACTTGTAGAAAGCGTAACGACTATTATATGTAAATTTTTATTACAAGTTTCTCACTTATAAAAATATGTCATATGTGATGCGCAATACGCTGAATAAAAATTAAATGATATAACTAAAAATTGATATGACATTTTATTTTTAAATGACTCGAGTTTCGATCATTGACCGGTGATTTTCAAACTTCAAAAGTAAATTAAGCTACGATGAAATCTTTTTATACAGAATGAAATAAAGAGGATTTTTTCAAGAAGTAAATGCCTCAATTATTAATCAATTAAATAATATAAAATATAATTTTTATTCAGTGATTAGGGTTAAGTGATGACTAAAGTGCACTCGCTCCTTTTTATTATACATTTGAGAGAGAGAGAGAAACATCTTTATTTATTATTATTTGCTACAGAGGGATTTACAATATTAATTGTAATTGATTTTACGGCTATCGACCCAAGTTCTTTCTGCCTTTACATTTGAAATTGCTTTATTCTATATTTATATACCCTTATATTCTTCTGCTCTATAATAATAGGTAATTAATAAATCATTTTTAATTATTAAGATCGATTTTTCAATTTAAAAAAATTACTGATCAGATTCTTTTCTGCAAGGAGATTACAGTTCGCAGCCTTATGCAACAAAGAAGCTGCGTGAAAAGATCTAAACTAAATCCAGCCGACTACCGTATCTTTTCAATTTTATCTGCCAGCATTTCATTTTATGTCCATTTTTAGTGTTGGCCGTTATCTCGACCTGTTTATCTCGGCGTTCCGGGTTTTATGTCTTCATTTTCGACACCACCGATGCGGAGGAACGGGTCCGGCTTAACGACAACGGGCTCACCCCGGTGCCACCAGAAGAACCACAAAATGACAATAACATAAACATAAACATAACAACAGCTCGGCCTGGTTGCGTTTTTCCCATTTGCATATTCTAAATTTTTACATACGCGACAGACGGGTTGAGTCATTTACGAAAATAGTGAACGCTATTGCGAATTACACGGTTGTTCCGAATGTCATAATTTATGTATGAAGAGCAATGTTTGAAGAAAATACGCTAACAGGTTCTTTATTCTTAGAAATTAAGTCATAAGTATCCTTACATTGTTATCACTGCCATTTATCTCACACCAAAATTCATACTTTATTGTACGATATGAATTTTGTTTGGCCTAGCAAAAACTGTTTTTTGGTTTTATGATTATAATTGAAGTTCTAAAATTTATTATTATTCTCAACTGAAGTTTGCAGTTTTATAAGCAAGATTTTAAAGTTAAAAAAAATATGCCTAAACAGTTTTCTACAGCACCAACTCTTCACTTCAAAGCACTAATTAATGGTCTATAGACTATTGAACAAGTAATTATATAAAGTTACTGTAATCGCATTTTGAAGACTTTTTTCAGTTAAAAAATATGCCTAAACATTTTTCTACAGTATCAACTCTTCACTTCAAGGTCTATAAAATTCTGCATAATATTCGTTATGGCTATTTCTTAAAACCAACTGGTTTGTAAAGTTAATAAAAATGTACTAACGTCAATTTTAAAAGTCTCTTCATATGTTTTGTAACTTTTCTTAAAGTTATCCAACAGTTCTACACCTGTGTTCATTAATTTTTGAAGCAGTTAATAAATATCTGGAATTATTAAAAAAATTAACAATTTAAAATGGAAAAATAATACAAAATATAACGTGAAAACTAAACCTGCGTTAATTTGCGACTTTTCTAAACTTATTTTAAAACTGTTTCAACTATTTTAATTTTAGTATAAAATTAAACAAAATACAAAGTTTTATATTACCTTTCAAATGTTGAATATAAATGTTTTGAGATGAATAATTTTGTTAAGTAAAGCGTAGATAAAAGAAAAAATATGTTTTCAGTGATTGTAACTGTATGATTGTATAAGTTCCATTATAATAATTAATATTCACTAGTGTATTAAAAATGAAGGAGGCGCCAAAAATACATGTTAGTATTCTTCCTCTTCCTATTTAAATGTAATCTATTATGATGCCATAATGAGATAGTTTTGAATTGGTTTAACTTGTAATTATTGTTAAATAAATTATATCACTTTTCTGATTAAAAACTATATTTATACATCAATTCAATTGATGTGGTTAAATAAATCTCAAAATAATTAAACATTTATTTTTTAAACAGTTGTCTTTGTATTTCCTGTTTCAAAAAAGGGATCCAAAAACTACATTTGACTCACTTCAGTAACTGTTGAACGACTATGAAAAAACTTTATATTTTATAAAATTCTGAAATAATCACCCAACGGAAAACATTGTGGAGTGGATTCTTAGAGAGGTTTGAATTGGTTTAAAAGTATTATGTATCATTCCAAGTAATTGATAGTTGATTTACAAAACTTCAATCAATCAATTCAGTTTTATCAAGGTATTTTTTCAGTTTATATTTTCTGAATAGGTGTTCATAAAACTATTTAACAGATCCACACATATTGCATTCGATAATAGTATAAGGACAATAAACTCCTATGATAATTTCACCTTCAGTTCCAATTAAGAAAATTGTTTTTTTCCGGCATGTGAAAATACTATAGTCACATATTTGCCGTCTTTCATTATAACAAATGAAATAATGATAAAATATAGTTCTCTTAAAGATGATTCTGTGGCTTTTTTACAATTATCTTGTTTTATTATATAGTACACAATGAAATAATTTCTTTCTTCTCTAAATGTACCTATGTAAGATTTTTAGTTTATTTAAGCAATAATAATAAACTAAAATTCGCACATCTGTACATTTAGGAAAGGAGGAAATTATTGTATTGTGTTAATAAATAAAATAATTGTGATTTTATTAAAAATTTGTAATGCAAATACTTTTATAATCCCTTTTAATTTAAGTATCTTGCAGATTAGTGATCATTCAGCTCTTTTCAATAGAACTAAACTTAGGCATTTTTAATAATAACAATATACCTCTTTACGAAAACCCCGAAAAAATCCCTTTTAAAAACAACGTGTACACTTGTACTACAAAATTACTCTAATCAAGACATCCTAAAATATTGTTTATCTGGCAGGCTTTTACACACTCAAACATCGTTCTACCACAATCTTCCAATTTATAAAACTTCTTTATAATTCACCTTTATTTTCACTCCAAAGCACCAATTAATGATTTATAGACTTTAGAACATACTGTAAATACATTTTGAAGAATTTATTCAGGATGATTCGGTCAAAATGAATGTTATTCCTAGGTGAAGTATAATTTCGTTCTTGGCAAGCAAAAATTCTAATTTGATGGACAAATAATGAATTGCATGAAATAACAATTAATTTAAATCTTTAATTTTTGGCTTTAATTTCGTTAAATTGTTCTATTATATTTCACGAAATTGATTTGAAGTTTATACTGAGGTTTTACTTCAATGCAACTACCAAAAATATTTCTTCCAAATTGAAACATTGCATAATTGTTTGTATACTCAAATAAAAATGATACCATACTTGTTTCCAGTTTCCATTTCATTACACTCTTCGAATCCCGAAGGGTGTCTCAAATTGATCTGACATTTTAAGGAACGCGCCATTTTTTTGTGGCGAACATAGAGTATTAATCTTTGACAACTGGCATCAGGAAGTATTGAGGTTAAGCCATGAATAATTACACGATCGAGCAACGCCTAGAAATGGTGAAAATTTTGCAGAGACAGTTCGAAAAGTCCGCACGTCTTTTGGTTGTCATAACGCACCATCTCGCAACATGTTATTAATTCATTAAAAAAAAATGAGGTTAGAGGTTCAATTCTAACCTCGAAAAGCAGTGGCCGTTTTCGTACCAGTTGGTCGATTGTAAACATAGCCGCAGTGAGTGCGAGTATTGAGGAATGTCTTTCCACCTCGATTTGCCATCGTGCTTAGCAATTGGACGTTTCAAGAAGCTCTGTGCAGTGAATTTTGACTAAAGATCTGCATTTGCATGCCTACAAGATCCAATTGACACAAAACCTGCAACCATCAGACCGTGCGCAGTGCCGTACATTCGCCAATTTGAAAGAGGAGCATCAACAAATTGATGGTGATTTTTCGAAGAAATAATCTTCATTGATGAGGCGCATTTTCAACTTACTGGCTACGCGAATAAACAAAACTGTCGAATTTAAGGGACCGGAAATCCTCAAGTCATCCAACAGCTTCCCATGCATCCACCACGAGTCACTGTTTGTTGCGGATTTTGGGTTGGAAGAGTGATGGGCCGTACTTTTTCGAGAATGCTGAGGGAAATGCGGTTACTGTCAACGGTGTTCGTTATAGTGACATGATAACCAATTTTTTATCGAATAAATTAAACGGCATAGACTTGGAAGATTCATTCTTTCAACAAGATGGTGCAACCTACTATACTGCGAATGAAACAATGCAGTTATTGCAGACAAATTTCCATGGTCGCGTAATTTCGCGCCGCGGCGATGTGAATTGGCCACCAAGATCGTGCGATCTGACGCCATTAGACTTTTTTCTTTGGGGTTTTCTGAAAGGAAAAGTGTATGCCAGAGCATTGCGGTGCTCAAGGAAGACATTAGACGCACCATTAATGAAATTAGTCCGCAATTATGCCAAAATATAATTGGAATGACCATTTGCAAACAAAGTTGAGGCGCCCATTTATCGGATATTTTATTCTACACATAACCTCTATGTTTGTACCTTATATTAAAATAAAAACATTCGTACTTTTCCAATAATATAATATGTTTTATTAATAAATTAAAATGTCAGTTCATTTTGAGACACACATTAGATCTTGCCAAGTAAAAATTAAATGAACTGTATTTTTCGATTATTTCTTAATTTCACAAGGCTTCTCCCAAGATTTTCTATTTACCGACTCACCCTAAAAATCGATCATAAACTCCTTCGAACCTCATTTGACTCCATTCAGGGCAGGTGCTCCAAATGGAGAATTAAAATAAATCATTATAAATCCCAACTACTCATCTCTCTCCATTAAATCATATCAGAGTTCTTTAGGATAACAATCAACAAAACATTATTATATATTCTAGTTGCACATGCAAATACCTAGACATAATATTCCATTAAAATTTTTTCTTTAAATCCCATGCTCTAGCAATAAAATACCAAAATAATACCAGGACCAGTTTTAGATCATTTACATATAAACAACAAAATATCTCAACAAAAACTGCTAAAAAATATATAAATTGATATGCCGGCCCTTGTTTATCACCCAAAATCAGAACAACTATTCTTTGCCACTTCCAATTTGCCAAAAAATCTGTTTTAAAAATCTCCAACTCCTTGTCAGTTCAAAACTCTTCAAATTAACTTTTATAAGAAACCACACAAATATCACCCATATCCCAAGGTATATTAATTATTAGGCAACCCGGCAAACATGAACGCCCTCGATTGCGTTACGTACGTTCCGATTCCAAGAGAAAATTTTGCCGCCAAGCTCAAATTGCTCAAAATTTGGAATATCCTATTGGAACTGTATCATATGCTATTATCATTCATCTACGCAATACCCTGATGCTTCTCATGGTGTCGTAGCCAACGGATCAGGTGAAGTCAGTGTACTGTCCGGAATTAAAGACGATGCTTTGTACAAGGATGTATTTTTGAAAAACGTGCAAAAGCGTGGTTCGGCTGTTATTGCAGCTAGAAAAATGTCATTATCTATGTCGGCTGCTAAAGCTGCAGCTGATCACATGAGGAACTGGTTCATGGGAACAAAGATTTGAAAATTCGTCTCAATGAGTGATGGAAGCTATTGCACTCCTAAATTGAGTTTCAATGTAGATTTGTCTATTTCTACTCGATTTGATGTGAGAACGCTTCGATTTGAATACATTGTAAAAAAATTCTAAATACCTTTTACCTTTTAAGGTCGGCTTTTAAATTAAATTAAATTTGTCATTACATGTATATTTATAAGATTATATTTGTTACTTTTCTTTTAATTATTGTGTTAGTTTTTCATTATTCTTTCAATTCTTTTTTATTTCTGGTTAGTGTTTTTATCTCATCCCATCGAACCCCTCGTATTTCGGCAGCTTTTCTTACTTCTTCTCTCCAAGATTTTCTGGGTCTCTCTCTTTCTCTCGTTCCTTGTTCTCTCGCTTAATAGACTTTCTTTACTATTCTTTGTTATCCCATCCTTGTTACATGTCCTAACCATCTTAACTGGCTCTGCTGTATAATTGTCTCTACCGGTTCTATGTTGTTCTTATCTATATGTGCCATTTCTTATCCTGTCCTGTTTTATTTTATACTTTTCTCAGGAATATCATCTCCATATCTGTTATTCTTCTCATTTGAGCCTTCATTGTTGTCCATTCCGTATGTCAATATAGTTTTCATTGTCCTCTTAATTACATCTACTTTAGTCATCTCCGTTATTTCTTGTTTTCCTTGTATATCATGCTTTATTGTATTAAATAGCCAACCTGTTTTTTTATTCGTTCATTTATTTTGTCTTCCTTCGCTGTTTATTATGGTTCCTAGGTTCTTATATCCCATTTATTTTGTCGTATTTTTCTCCGTTTACTCCTCCTATTATCATTGTTTTTGTTTTCTGTATGTTTATGTTCATATTTACTTTTTCTAATTGTTCGTCTATTGTTGCTACGTTGTGTTGTAAATCCTCTTCGGTTTCCGCGAGTATTATCATATCGTCCGCATATGTTTCATATCCCTACTTTATAGTACTTAATTTTCTTCTTGCCTCGCTTAACTGCCTCGTCTAGTACACCATTAAATAGTTTAGCACTTAGTATGCATCCTTGTTTCAGTCCTGCATTATATTTGATTTTTTCTGATTGTTAGTTGTTTGTACATATGTAGCACTCCGTGTCGCAATACAGGCTTTTTATGCTTGCTATCATTTCTTTCTGTACCCCTTTTTTTTCTAGCATGTGCCATACATCTTTCCATTTTATCCCATCGAAGGCTTTTTCCATGTCTATGTAACATAAGTGTAATTTTCTTCTAGTTCCTAATGCTTTTTCTCATATTTGTTTTATGGTAAATATATGGTCAACTGTATCTCTATTTTTTCTAAAACCACTTTGAGTATCCTTCGGGAAATTTGGAAACTTTATTTGTGCTGTGAGACACATTAATTGGATGTATGAATATATCATATATATCCAACTGTGCTTATAATGGTTATGCCTATATAGTTTTTGCAATCTTTGCTGTGTCCCGCTTTATGTATAGGTATAATAATCTCTATTCTCTAATCCCTAGGTGTCTAATTTTTTCTCATTATGTAATTCATGAGCTCTGGTAGTTCCTGTCTTCTTTTTTTTGTCTAGGTATTTTATCATTTCTTCGGCTATCCCGTCATGTCCGCAAGCTTCCTTAAGTTCCTCCTTTGTTATATCTTTTACGTTCGATTCTCTTATTACGGTCTTCTGCTACTTTCCTTTCTCTTCCTCCTTCTTGTTTCCTTGTAACATCTCTTCAAAATGTTCTCTTCATCTGCTCATTATGTTCTCTTCTTTTTATCTTTTATATTCTTCAATGATTTTGCTTTAGGATTTCTCATTTGTTTTATTGCTGCAAAGAATAGTTTTTGGTTGCCTTTATGTGCCTTTGCTATATTGTGCCCTAATTTTTCCCATTTCCTGCTTTTGCTTTCTTTTTCCCGTCGTTTCACTTTTTGTTTTTCTTCCTTGTATTCTTCATAGGATTTTGTGTCTCTTATTTAAGAATTTCGTCCATTTTTTTTTTTCTTATTCTTGACTGCTATTTGTATTTCTTGGTTCCACCATGCTGCCAATTTTCTTTCATAGTTCCAAATTTTCTTTATTCCGCAGGCTACTTTTACTGCTTGCTTTTTTGTACCCTGTTTTTTTGAAACTATCCTATCTTATTTCTATGTCTTCCTCCTTGTCTCTTGTTTTACGGGTTTCGTCCATTTTTTCGTGGTATATTGTTCTTATGTATTCTTGAAGTCGTCCATTATTATTATATTATTATGTCTTATTTTGTCAATTTCCTTTTGTAATATCATGTAGAAATCATCCTTCTTTTGTACTTTTGCATTATCACATGGGGCATATATTGTTATAATTGCATATTCTTCTTCATTTATTTTTATTTTAATTACTAGTATTCTATCGTTTACATATTTTATATCTACTATGTTGTTTGCTTGTTCCTTGTTTACTATCATCCCCACTACAAATTGTGCGATTTGAATACATGTAGTTGCTAATACAAATCGAAAAATTCGCCACTTGCACAGTTGGTAGATACATAACAGTGGCAAATCCGGCCATGGAAAAAATAATCATAAAGCACAAAGTTTTCCTTATGATGAAAGGTTTCTTTATGTTCTCTATGAGTAGCAGATTAATTTTTCGAGTTGATGAGTGGCATTTCGAAGATCATCGGTAATCACCAAACTTAGGTAGATGGTTTACGTCTGAGGGATTGTATTAATTAATTATAGATTTGATATCTACCAGTGGTACAGGATTCCTGAAATTGGATGTATAATTCGCTCCAAAGAATATAACAGTGAAAGAGGTGTAACATTTGCAGCAATGTTCTACTTTCAAGATTTCGGATACTTGAATTTCTTGGTTACCTTCATCTGTTACTGCTTCACTGACTGCACATAAAGTCATGTGTTTGAAATCAGTGTATGCTATATAAACTTTTCTGGTTTTAACAGTAGTTTGGAATACTTTGAGGATTCTGCACAGTGTGTTTTTCCAGATCTAGATTGCATCAATGGCGAAAGACATATGTAAGATTCTTTGTTCAGGAATTTGCATGTGTCTAAAGATTTAAATTGCCCCATTGGGTTTTGAAATGGGCAAAATTAAAAATGGATAAGATAAGAAATTGATATTGATTCAGCTGTATGAAAAGCACAATTGGATTTGAGTAAAATAACATTTTAGATAAATGATTAATCGAAATTAATTGTACCTGTTTCAAATGTAATTGTTGCGTTTAAAAAAAAAAAACTTAAAACTGAATGATAAATAAACCTATTCAAAGACACTTGTCGATAGGAAGCAAGTTATCTTTTGTTTCCATTTAGGGCCTATGAATAATTGAATTTAATATCCTTGGATTAAATGTTTCTATTCTTTCAGAAAGAGAAGCACAGATTCTGTTCTGCTGTGACATCTAAATGTCATAAAGTTCTCCTATTGGAATTATATAAGCCATATTATGTCAATACAATGCTGGAATATCATTAAATAGACTTTCAGTGGCGGCGGTGTCATCGAAGCTATGTTAAACACGAGTGGAGGATAACTTAAGTAAAGAGTCTCAGTTTGACAAATATTTTTAAATTTTCCTATTTTATTTTAATAAATAAAAATGTTGGAAATCTTACTCGTGTACGCTTTAAATTTTAATATAAAATGTATTCCCTTAAATCGACTCGGTATATTTTGTAAGTACATTGAATGAAACAAAGTATGAAACTAACTAAACTAACTAAACTAACTTATTATTTAGTTCTTCCATTTATTGTATAAAGCGTTTTTTATCTTAAAACAAATAAGCGAAATTTCTTTTAATACTATCCACGTTGAATAGATTTTACCCGAAATCTAAGATCTGATATACGAGGGCGCCCTGAAATATTTTTGGAATCGACAAGAAAAATACGGTATTGATGTGGTTTTTTATTTTTATTTTTCGATGTAGTCTCCTCGAAGATCAATACACTTTTTCAAACGGTGCTTCAGTCTCTTCAAGCCGTCGGAATAGTAGGATGTTTCGAGGTCTGCAAAATAACCATCTGTAGCGGCGATGACCTCCTCATTAAAGGACAATCTCTCTCCTGGCAGCGATTTTTTCAGGTTTGGGAATAGGAAAAAGTCACCGAGGGCTAGGTCTGGTGAATTTGGAGGATGAGAGACTAATTCGTAGGGCAACTAATTCAATTTTAATTTGACGATTCTGGTTGAATGAGCTGGTGCATTATCTTGGTGATAAAGCACCTTTTTCCCCTGCAAACTAGGCCGTTTCTCCTTACATATTACCTCGAATGGGGTCAATAAATCGCTGTAGCATTGCCCCGTGATCGTTCTTCCCTTCTACAAATAAAGATGGAACGGTCTTTGCTTTCTTCGGAGTTACTTCGTCCCGAAAAGTCCACTGCTTCGACTGTTACTTGGTCTCCGGTATGTAGTGGTGGATCCAAATCTTATCTACGGTTAGGAAACGCATGAAGACATCCCTTGGATTGCGTTAAATCCTGGCCAGACACTCCTCCGAAACGGTCACCCGTTTTTGTTTTTGCTCCGGCGTGAACAAACGCGGTAACCTTTTTTGTAGGATATTGCCAACGCGTTCTTCTGAGATGCCTGTTGTCTCTGCTATATCTTTTAGCTTTAATAGGCGATTGGCTAACACATCATGAATATTGTCGACCATATCATCGTTGGTAGCGGATTTTGGGCGTCCACTGCGTGGTTCGTCACTTGTGCTTGTGGTGCCACGTTTGAACTCGCTCACTCAGAAGCTGATGATGTTCAATGATGGAGTTGATCCTTCATGAACCTCTAGAAAAATATTTCGAATTTCTGTGGCCGTTTTCCCAGAGTACAGAAGTGTTGTATCACTGCGCAGACATCGATTTTATCCATTTTTGCTGTACAAAACACACTCTTAAACAACAACTATTGACAGTAGACGTCTGAAATTTTGAAAGTTCCTAAAAAAGGGTTGCTTTTGCCGACCAAAGAATCCATTTCAACCATAGTGCGCCATCTCTTGCCGATGCCGGCAACATTTCAGGACACCCTCGTAATCGGTTAAACGTAAAATAATAAAACCAAATAAAGGACTTTTTATTCATTAGAGGCAAGTGAATTTGTTAGAACTAATTTTATTAACTTCTGATTCCACACTGACGCATTTTTATGTTAGAAATGTCATTGATTAGATAATGGTGTTATCGTGCAATGCAATGAATGACGTTGGAACACATTAATTATGTACTAAAACGAAAACCCATTTTAATATCCTTGTCGAAACCACAGATAACAATATTTCTTATCGTCAGCGTAAATTTGTTATGACGCGTAAGCTGTTTTATGTATAAATTAAACTTTATTTACCTATTAGAAATTGATATAAATGTAAGTCACAAAATTTAAATTACGAATCGCTCAAGCTTATCATGGTCATAATTCTAGTTTTAATGACTGGAATGTTTTATATCAAAAAAATATCATTTTTATTCTAAAACTAATTTAATTTCATATGTATAAAACTGTTGCTTTTATAATTGATTCGATATTATTTACAACAGAAGATTTTCTACTGAAGAATTTTAATCAAATTCATCATGTAAATAAATATTAGAAAGGCATTAGTATGTGCATAATGATCACACCTTAATAGCCCAATCCATTTCTTCTGGTGCCAAAACACTTGTCAAAGGAATTAATGAATACAAAAAGTTCCACGAAGAGGCGTCGAAGCATTAACTCCTACTCGCTGCCTTCTCTTATTTTTATTGATGTCGTGATTGATACCAATGGGCAGTAAATCGTTCCCAGGCGACGTGAAATATTCGAGGCATTCAGAAAGAGACATCCGAACTTGTCAAGTTGCTCGAGCGTGTGTGTGTTGCCATACAATAATAATAAACAGCAAACTGGTTTTATATCGTCCGTTTTGTTTATACTGTGCACACTTCCATGGATGAGAGACATGCCTTCGTGGTCCTCGTCGGTTCGTCCCGTGCACCCGGAGTGCCACCGTTATTTATTGCGCGGAGTTTATTTATTGCGGATTTTAATTGGCCCCGGAGGGCGCATCCTGCAACTTGAACCCCTGACCACCCACTCGGGCATACTTTGTGTGTTAGGACGTGTCGAAGGAATTAAACACACGATTAATTGTGCTATAATTGCTACCCTTCAGATGCTATAGCAGTGGCAATTGATTTCTAAAGCCTTTATTGTTTATATTTATTTATGTTTTATAACATGTACTATAAAAACTTTCGTAATGATGATGAAAATATAGTACAACGTATTCAAGTTTTAATATTATGAGCCTAATGATAATAATTATTTATTACTTATACACGAAACTAAATTCAAATTGGAAAGGAGAAATAATGCCTTTTTCAAGATACTATGTTATTACATGAATATCAAAATTTATAGGTAAATACATTTTTGTAGTAGGAAGGTTCAGATACAAACAAAGTGTATTATTTTATTTCAATAGTATTTGTAGTGTGTTGATTTGGTGCACTTTCAAAGTTAAACAGATACAAACTATTTTTATGTTTTACATAATGTTAAGTAAATAATTAATTAAGGCTACCCCAAAAATTTTATTTACTTTATTACAATATATGTTAATATTTATTTCTTACCGGTAAGGAGCAGAAAATTTATTCAGAAGTCTGTGATGATTATATAACATACAATTATGGTGTATTATATAAATAGTCCAATAAATTTTAAAAAACATATTAATCCAAAACCACTTCTCAAGCTATCAGTGAAAATAAAATTATTTTCAATAATATATTAGAAAAGATACTATTGATGGCATCATAGAACTAATAGTACTACTTAAACTTTGACGTTAAAATTGATGACTGTAGTAGTACAAAGCAAAAATTGAGTAGCTTATCAAAAATTATGTGAAATTGTAACGATTGTGTAGATGATTGTGCATGCATGATCATCACTTTTTTATTAATGAAAATTCCTTTTCCAATCGAACTTGCAAAAATCTGTGATGAATAAATAACATTCAATTATATTGTATTAAATAAATATTAAAATAGCAAAAAATGTTTATCGAAGCTTAAGTACATTACAAAAGTTGCCAATGATGGAAATATACATACACATATTACATATCTGAGTAAGTTATTTATATTTCATTATATTTATTATCATATTTCATTATATTTATTTTAGTAAGTGTTTTTATTTGTATTTAAAATCAATTTTATAATAAAGCTGTACTGAAGAGAGCGAAAGTTCGAAACACGTGTCTGCAGATGATTATAAACTTGAATGCTAGATTTTTTAATTGCTTTTGCTAATTTAATTTAATGAAATCAGTTTAAAATTCATTTTTCATAATTTTTCATGTTATAGTTACATTTAAACAATCTAAAGTACATTTTATCATATATTAGTTTATTCAACAGAAATAATTTCATTCAAATTAGTGTTGCTTTAATAGTTGTACTATTTGTAACACGCAAATTCATTTGTATTATTCAATGTCTGTCGAAGTATTAGCTAGAGAAGTAGTTGTTTCAAATTAATTTGTTTTGTAGTCTTAGTAAGACTCATTGTTGTAGATTCACGAAATGTTTTCGTATTTTTAAATTTATTATAATGTATTATATTTTCTACATTGTTTATTTTAATATTAACTCTAATCCTTTAATTAATATAGTTTTCCTCTTTCCTACTTTATGCACATATTCCACCTTTTCATTCAAATAGTCTCTTTCTTTTTTCATTTGTTCATTTTCCTTTTATTATGGAATCCTAATTTATGTTTTGTTCATTTCTCATCTTTTTCGTTTTCTTTTACTCGTCGTGAATTTATATTCATTAATCATGTTAATCGTTAGTTTTTCTGTCTTGTTCGTCCTCTTTTCTACTTTCAATTGGTGTTCTTTGCTCTATCGTTTTCTATTTCGCTTATATCTATCTCATGTCTGCTTTGCATGCATGTATGTATGTACCTAGTAATAAAACTATTTAAGCAGAAATTTGTTGTTATATAGAATAAAATGAAACGCCCAACAATGTAAAGATGATTATACCACCTATAGTCTGCTCATGTAAACAGTTTAAGGTACCGGTTATTTTCCGAAATGTGTAAAATTGTCTTTATAAATGGTTTTTAAAACAGATGAATAACCATATTGCTATTAGCACTGTTTCCTGAAAAGAGTATAGGGGAAATATGTAGAAAGGATTTTAGGCGAACTTTTCAGTTAGATATCGAAGATAATCTTCGATGGGAATAATCAAGGTAGCATTATTTAGATGTTGGTTAAAATAATTATGGATTAACAGGATGACAAAGTTTTGTTAAGGAACGAAGGGATGCTTTCTCGCTAACTTGAATGTTGCGGGTGATTAAATGTTTGGAATTAGGATATAGGCCACAACCATACTTAAGAAATGAGCGGTAAATCATTCTGTATATTCTACCCGCAGTTCTAGTAGAAACATCATTTTTATGCCCTTTTAAAACTTTACCTTTTAAGTTATTATAGTTTTGATTTCAGCGGTGTGTTTTATGAAATTAACATTTTTACATATAATAATAATCCCCATAGTGAATATGACGAGGAGAGGTATTTTGGAAGGGATACTTGTATAATTAGTCTTGATGCCAGACAGTGTCAAACGCCTTTTGGACAACCAGAAATAATGTTGCAGAAGATCAACTTTAAGATGAGTAGTCAGCATATTTGAGATTATTGTTGATTGTCGGAAATGAAAACTAAATTGACATTTTGAGATGTGATTAAAAATTAGGGGCGAGGGAAAGTGGTACAGACCTATCAGCCTATCTTCATTCTTACTAAAAACAAAAAGAAGATTGATAGATAGGCACATAAGGAACGAGATACTGGGTAAAGATCCCCTCAACAACAGACAATATGCATACCAGCCGGGTAAGTCAACGGACTCGGCGCTGGACGACCTAAACAGACTCATCACAAAGTCGATGGAAGACAAAGATATAGCCATGGCCACATTTTTAGATATAGAAGGGGCGTTTAACAACGTCACAACAATCTCTTTCGTAGAGGCACAAGCAAGGAAAAAAAGTCCCGCCAAGGTTTTGTAAATGGATCAAGGCCAGCCTAGAGAAAAGGACAATCATATCCACCTTGGGGGTCCATACCATTAAGGCTAAGGCAAGGGAGGCTGCCCACAAGGAGGTGTGATGTCTCCACTGCTATGGACAACACTAGTAGATGACCTTCTAGGAAAACTGTCCAAAGAGGATATCTACTGCCTAGGGTACGCGGATGACCTAGCCATTGTCAATCAATTCCCAAAAAACACAAATTGTCATCTTCACAAAAAGGTGAGCACTGCAAGGCCTAAAGCAAAGGGGGAGGCTAAGTACCTGGGAGTAACCTTCTACGCCGAAATGATGTGGAGGCGATACATCACAAAAGCCACCAAAAAAGCAACAATAGCATTGGGCAGGAAAAAAATTAGAACTAAACCTTAAAATGACTATATGGCTTTACACTAGGGTGAAAAGACCCATGATAGCCTATGGAGCAGTGGTGTGGTGAACTAGGACAAAGCAAAAGGGGGCGATAGGACTCCTGAGCAGTACACAAAGACTAGCATGTCTCAGTACAACAGGAGCCCTAATCGCCACCCCCAACAGCACCCTAGAAGCTATCTTGAACATACCACCATTACACATTTTAATTCAAGGAGAGGCCTGGTCTGCATCATATAGACTGATGCAAGGATAGACGCCCATAATCACACGGAAAGCACACCAACGGCTAGAAAACGAGCTGAAGGCTAACGCGATCACAGCGATGCTAAGTCATACCATGTTAAAAAAAATGCAATTTCGAAAGGAATTACAAGGTTCTGAGCCCACAAAGAGAAGACTATGCTGAAGGCCAACCCATCAAAGCAGAATCATTTCATCAATTCATTTACGAAAATTTACCAAAGTGATTAGAATCAAAAAAGGTTAAATGAAAATAATTTTTAAGTTTTTATACCACTATTTATTGTATAATATACACAAACAAAGTTTACAATATATTATCAATTTTGACACAACTATAGTTTCGACCTTTGCAGGTCATTATCAAGTGTTGAATAATAATAATAATGACCTGCAAAGGTCGAAACTATAGTTGTGTCAAAATTGATAATATATTGTAAACTTTGTTTGTGTATATTATACAATAAATAGTGGTATAAAAACTTAAAAATTATTTTCATTTAACCTTTTTTAAAATGAACTACCACATAACATAACGGTCGCTACCATCATTTTGATTAGAATCAAATTGGTTCACGACCGACAAAGGGATATGAGCAGGTATATACGGTACAAAAGCCGAAACAAAGATTTCTGCCAGTCTCATCAAGGACACCACGGTGTTTCAAGCAGAGGCAATAGCTCTTCACCACTGCACAAGAGAAATAGCAAGACAAGACACCAAATGTAGGTCAATTGCTATATTCTCCGACAGCCAGGTGCTACTAAGAGCACTAAGCTCCACACAGGTCGAATCTAAGCTAGTGCGAGACTGTATATATGTGCTCTGAATGAACTTGGCAGTCCCAAAAAAGTAACAATCACATGGGTCCCAGGATACGGGGACATCCGGGGAATGAAAAAGCAGGCGAACTGGCCAAACAAGGATCGTCAAAAGCAGTACTTGGCCCGGAACCCTACTTTGGAATCTCCAAAACCGCAATCAAATGATCCATATAAAATTGGTGGAGACACAGGCCCCAACCTGGTGGGCAAACTCACCAGGACAAAGACAGGCGAAACAGTTCCTAAAGAAATTCCCGAGAGAATTTCTAAACCAAGACAGTACATGGTCAAAATAATAGTAGGTCTGATGACAGGACACTGCAAGTTCCCTATAGTTTTATTTGTTTTATTACATGAATGCAAATATGTTAATAACTATTTGTTATTTCTAGGGAAAAGAAAATTTAAGATGAATATAAACGTCTTTTGTATTAAGCATATATTTTTAATAAAATGTGATATCATACGGAAGGTTATGAAAATTAGTCTTAGCTTATCTCACTTTTTCGAATTTATTTCATATACATACCTCTTCATTTATAAAAATATATTACGATTACCATTATGGTTAGAAGCTAACGTTTTCGAAAATTTCTTTTCATGTACATTTTTATTAAGATAATATGATGATCACATTATATATATATATATATATATATATATATATATATATATATATACACTGGAGCTCAAAAGTAATGCAACACCCAGAATGAAAAATGTTTTAAATGTTTTCGTATTAAATTTATGTTCAGTTTTTGTATCAGCACAAACGATTACAATATGGTGCAGGTTGAACAAAAATTCAATAATGTGTTGGCTCGCCGCGGTTGTTGCATCACTTTTTAACTCGGCGAGGCATAGACCGATTGCAACAGGTTGTAGAACTTCAGAGATGTACCGTTAGGCTGTTAGACTACCCCTAATGAACACCAGGGGCGACCTACTTCCAAGACATATAGCGCCCAAGACCATGATGCTAGAGGTATTGGCTGTGTGGCGTTCTAAGGCAACTCTTCATTTTGCCTTTACCGCAAAATCGACGGACACGTCTACGTCCATCATGGGACACATGCCCATAAGCAGAATCTAGACTCATCACTAAAGCATATGCAGTTCCACTCTACATCCCAGTTGAATCTGGCTTGACACCATTCCAAGCGACGAGCTTTGTGTAGCGTAGTCATCGGTAGCACCCAAAACGGACGGAACGCATAAATGCTCATGGCAAAAAATTTTTGATTAAATGTTTGCCTAGAAACCACACGTCTTGTTGCTGCAACAAAGGCATCTCGAACTTGCCGCAAAGTGTCGTAACGATTACGTATCGCAAGCAGTCTTAGGTACCGTTCTCGACCACCCTGTATAATCTTAGGCCTACCAGAACGTCTCTGTAACTGATAGTCATTTTCTTCAGACCGTCTTCTTCATATTCGCATTACAGTTAAGGGTGTAATTTCGAGTCTTCGGGCTATTTCACTCAAACTGAAGCCCGCCTCTTTCATACCAACAATGCGACCTTTTTAAAAATCACTTAACTGATGAAATCAACGGGGTGCACGAATTGTATTCACTCATTCTAATCGTTCACAAAAAAAGATAAAGCAGTAAACACGTTATTAGTTTTTTTTTTCTAAGGTGAATACAACGTGCATATTTGTTGCTATATACTGGAGCTCAAAAGTAACGCAACCCGTTTAAAATCTAAGGGGTGTTGCATTACTTTTGAGCTCCAGCATATTTAAGTCATTACACATTTTAGAGGGCATAGGTATATATAAAGGATTGTGTAGTATGCTTACTAATTTTTTTTATTATTTTATGACATAATTTTCTGTCTGTAGTCTGTGATGATTAAATAATAACACATAATTATTGTAATGCATTTTAGAAACATACAATTTCAAAATCACTACACAAGCTATTAATGAATGAAAATAAAATTATTTAAATAGTACATGAAGAAAGAAGCCATTAATGGCATCATAGAATTATTAGTAGTACTTAAACTTCAACCTTAAATTCGGTAAATATAGTGAATTGTTTCAAAAATCATGTGAAATCTAGAACTAATTTCTAAGTGCTATTTCTAACAACAAAACAAGTAAACTAATAGATAATCCTGCAATGCACAAGAAAAAAATTCCTTTCACATGAAACATCGCAATTGCCGTAAAACGCTGTATCTCTTTACCATTGTATTCTTCATTTGAATTATAATCTGAAATGATATTTTTGATAAACCTGTTCACGTAATTGGTTATATCTACATCGGAAATCGACATATATAGGGCATCAAAAGCTGGAATAAGAGACTCTTCTACGATATAAAATGGTATATACTTATTTTGACGATTCATATCATCAAAGAGTGCCAAAACGTGACTATGTAGTAAAGCGTAACCAACAGATATATTTCTGTTAACGATGCCACTTATAATTTCTTCATTATTAGTGAATATCAACTTATTATGGGCTGTAGTAACGAATGGTATCAATTCAATATTTATGAGGATTTTAACATCTAGTGAATCCAATTCTTCTAAAAGTGAAATTGTATCGTACGATTGTGAAGAGAGTACTGAATTTAAAATGTAGACGTTATAGAATAGTACGAAAAACATATTTAAACACATCCATGAAGTTAATACAATCACTGTTGGTGCATTAAGCCTATTTCTATAAATACTACAGTCGCTAATTAGGAAACGAAGTAAATATATCCAAGAATTTCTGTAATTAAAATTTTCATGGCGAAATAAAATGACGATCAAAATAGCTAAAATGATAAAATATAGAAGCAAAAGTTTATAATCCAAAATATTCATCAATTTAACTAAAAGAGGCTTAATTGGTGGTTTACTTAAAATGACTACAACATCATTTCTTTTGATCGGTTTTGAATATTTAACGTCTTTATATATCCTTGGAAATGAACTTATGGCACAAACGTCGATTTCTTTAGATAACAGTTTTTCGTGCAATTCTTCAATATTATTATATATAACCTTTTTTCCCTCTCTTGCAGCAGCCAGTGTAAAAAAATAGTTTATTATATTTTTATGATATTCATCAGTGGGGTAATTCAAGGTTCCAACTATCGTTTCTGGTTTAAGCTTAATGCCACCTTTTGTTACTTCGCCAGTCATTTTTGGATCTAAATTTAATTGTTCAAAATATGGAGGCTTTTTCGACAAGAGCAATACTTCTGCAGTTGTAAAATACTTAATATAGTTCAAATGAGCTTTTAAAATTTGTGTCCATTTACTTTTAGTATAAAATTCTTCAACATTTTGTACCAACAATATTTGAATTGATGGACTTCTGTCCGTGTTAGAAATTTTTTTCAAATATTCGAGCATTCCAGTAATGCCATCAACACAAATTACCCACAATACAGGTACCGGTGGATCAGTTGGATTTTGGTTGAAATCATACGTGTAATAGGGTATTATCTTTTTCTTTTCTTTTAGCAAATCCAAAGCAACATTTAGTGTTACGCTGCAGTTTGTATGGAAATGTAAACATATATTTTGGTAGTAAATAATATGACCTGTAGCAGGATCTGCATGTGAATACGTAAAAAAATTTCGGATCCTCGTTGGTGTTTTGAGATCTTGTGAATGAAGAAGAATATGTTCACCGGTCAGAACCACAATGGGCAATATTAAAGTCCATGTAAGAATTAACCCAAACATATTGAGCACTTTTTAACAAATAATGATAAGTGGAATGAAATATATAAAACGTCGTTTTTAAATTATATGCAATGCAGAATAGATATATCAAATCAATACAGTATAATAAAATTTGATTAACAATGAATTGAATAATAATATAATTTCATTATTCATAATATATTACATGTAGTTTGTAAAATAATATGTAAACTGATATCTAGTCATAAATTATATTCAATATATAATAGCTTTAATTTGGTTTCATTCCGTTATTATTAATATTGTGATTACATTCCGTATAAAAAATAGTTTATTTCATATTAAATGTTATTTAATAATTTTTAATTTTTTGGTATTTAGATCACTCGTATCGCTAAAGTAGTCGGTACAATTTTTATATAGAAAATAGCAATAATTAAAGTCATGATACTTCTTTTCCTGTTTTTATTATTGTTTCTTTAAATTCTTGCTACATCTCTTATAGTTTTATCACCTTTGATATTGATTTCATTGCAACCTTTAATATGGCTTCACATTCTTCATTTTTAACTTATAAGTTTTGATTCGTTCATGTTTATATTTTTCTGAAATGTTAATAATTCTGCTCCTTGGAAAGGTTCTCTTATTTTGCTACCTCAATGTAACGATCACTATCTATTTTACTACGGTCAAGTTTAGTTTTATGATGTGCTATACGAATTTGGTTTAGAACTTCGAGATGAATTGACATATGGAATAATATACAGGGTGTTCCTGCAAGTAAGTTTGTTTCGTCCTGACTTTTTGACTGATCCTGTATACTTAATTTGTCTTTATTGTAACAGTTTAGAAAAACCCTAAAACTTTTGTATCTTAACATTTTCGCTAGCTATATCAGTTTAGAAGATATTTGACCGTTTCTATATAGCCTGTATATAATATATAATATGTTTCTTCTTCTTCGATGGCATTTCAACCCAAATCCTTCGGCCTCCTGCATGCTTTGCCTCCAACGTTCAACTGAGCTTTTTAAATTCCTTAATTTTAGTAATTTTTGGGTGTCTTTGGATACATTTTCCGCTCATCTTGCTCTTGGTCTATCAGCTGTTAGTTTATGGTTATAAACTTCTCACGTTCCATATTTCAAATCTTAGTGCCTTATTCCATTTGCTGGGGTGGTCAACGTTATTTCCGAGGGTTAGCCTGAGGCTTCGTAACAGTATGTTTTTTAGAGGTGACGTTGTTAGCATCACGCCCAACCCCCTTATAGGAGGGCCATTTCACCCGTTCTCTTTAGCCCTGATTTCACCTGCTCTTTATATGGGTTGGTTACCACATTTCGAGCGGTTTCAACCAGGTTACCAGGGTTCACCAGTCGCGGAGGTGAGAATCGGATTTGGGTAGGAGAGGCTATGCGGCAATCTCTTCTTGGGCGATTTTCGTGCGGTACGCTTGCACTACCCCATTTGAACCCCAAGATATTCCTTTACTGGCAAATCAATTGTTGGTTTGATATATTCATCTAGAATAGAATGTGATGCTACCTATGGATGGTCTTATAATAATTTCTTTTGAAGAAACACGCTGGGACAATTCGCATGACTGTATCCTAATCTGTTTCTCACCCTGCTCCTCACTTGATCGTTTATTATGTCAAATTCCAATGTTTCCTTAGTTTTCGTCGCTGCTTAAAATTGCAATTTTTTTTGACTTGTACATAATTTGGTGATTTAATTTTACACACTGATGGTTCATCTATATATTTTGTAATGCTTGTGTGTGTCGTTAATACACAACAAAAATGCATGTGAGAATTAAATTTGCGCGAATTATAATTTGCCAGAGGTTCGTGATCGTAATGGACTGTCAGTCAAATAGCAAAAAGTAATCGACATTTTTTATATTTAAATGAGAGTACATATGAAAAATGCCTGCGGCTTCTTAGGATTCTTGTTTGCTCCTTATTGCAAGTGCATGAATTGTAATTTTACGGTTTATACTCTCGTGTGTATCTTTGACTAGGTTTAATAACTACTTAATTTTAAAATTTATAATTATTATACAATATCAAATGTCTTCAATAAAATATATGCAATAAAAATGCATAATAGAAATATTAATAATAAATTATATTATATGAATCCAGTTTAATAAAATTTGATGGATAATAATCAAGAAGTTATTGGATAGCTATTTAATTTTCTTACGCATAAAATAATACTCGTACATAATATTTTCAATTTGCATTTAGTAATAAATTATAGTAAATATTTAATGTCTGTAATTTTATTTCATTCGACTAATATAATTATAACATTCCGCATAGTTTGCTATATCATGATATAAAAAATATTTAATTGTTTTGCACTTAAGTCATTTGTTATGCCACACAAGTCTAGTAACGTATTTCTATAGAAAAATAGCAATAATTATACTGTATGTCATGACAATTATAAATGTTAATTGTTTTCAAATATATTAAAATGAAGTAATTTTAGCTATAGACATACAATAAAATATGTATAACTGAATCTTTATTGATTTTAAGATAATCATAAATGGTAGTATAATTCTCATCCTTAAATTCCTAATATATTTGAACTCTACAGTAAATGTATGAGTGGCTGCTTATAAAATATATTTATCAAATACTAACAGTAATAAAAGATGCCAAAGCATTAAATAATTATTACGCATAATATTTACGCTTCCTGTAGAACTTTCTTAATTTTACAAAGTATAAATATCATAATACGCAAACAATAGAATATAATTAAGATTTTACAGAAATGAATTATTTTAATAGATATGAATAAATAATTTTGAAAAAAAACCTTTAACATTTCAATTTCAGTTCAAGCACTTATAATTAATTAAATTGGCAATATCCTCGTAATATGCCGTTACAATAATATATTTATTGACAAACGCCATTCAGATAAATAATTTTTAATTGAAACGCGATCCTCGTCTATAATAGGAGAAAGCCAATCGTGGCCAAAGCGCTGATTTATGAAAGCCCCGACTTTATAGCCGGCCCATTAATTATCGGACACGAATAACTGTCCCGCGGACAACGAAATTGCATAAATCCCTCATCTTATCACCGATGCGAGCACTAAAGTGGGAAAATTTACGATCCACGCATCGGGATTGTTTATGTGCCCGTCGATGTAATTAAAAGCACAGAGAGTGTAACCAACATGACCGTGGAGAAAACTGCCTCCAGTAATTAACTGGAATCTACCTATTAAAGATAGCCAAACCGAAAGGTGCGTGGGTTGTTGATAGACTTTGTTCTTTGTTGCAGAGTTGATGTGCTGTTCGCATGCAACGGGAAGCTGCAGGAGTATCTGTGAGGAGGTAAGTGAATAGCATATAAGAAATGTAGATACATTTTTTCTACAATAACAATTGTGTATTAGTCGATTAATTATTTTTTTTCTTTTCTTTAATTTCTATTTGTGAACAGTTAAGAATACGAGATATTTGTAATTCTGTGAGTGATACTTAGATAGATACGTCTTATATACAATTTAAAATAAATTAATTTTTTTCAAAGTTTATTTTTAGAGAAATTTAATAATAATTTACGAGATTTCTTTGGATTTTCTTTTAAATGAAATATATTCTTTTTTAATCTCTATTTAACTTTTCTACCATTTCTGGTGTACGGGTTATAAATTATTTATTGATTGCTATATAATTTTCTTCATTCTATTCTTTAAATTCTCTCCCATGTAATGACTTAATTTTTTGCTCCTTCTCTGACTTATTCTATTCAAATATTCCTTGATCTTCTTTTATTTTTTTTCTTGTTGCTCGTCTTTGAATACTTTCGTGATTCTCTTATCCTTCATATGAAAAACATGCCTGAACTATTAGCTATATTCTCATTTACATCTTCTATTTGTTTTGTCTATATATTTCATTTCTTATTTTGTCTTTTCTTGTCTTGTTATCTATTTTTCTAAAATAACTCATTTTGATTCCATCCTATTTTGGTGTTTCTTGGTTATTGTCCATATTTCACTGCTGTGCATGATTGCAGGTCTTATTGCCTTTATCACGATCTCTGTCTGTATAACTTTTGGAATATTCTTATTGCCAAAAAATATGTTTTAGTTATGCTTTACCCACATTGTATTTACATATATCTATTTGTTCAATTAGCTCTTCCTATATTTTATATTATGTTTCTTTTTTATCTTGATAAATTCATATTTTTGTTTTATCCGTATTTATTATCATATTTATCTCTTCTAATTCTTTTGTTAATGTTTAGACGTTATGTTGTAGATCTTGATCTATTTCAGCCAATATGACTATTTTGTCTGCAGATGCCAATTCTCCTGTCTCAACACGATTCATTCTATTTATATCGGTTTAATATTGTTTGCCTTTCAAATTGCTTCATCTATTAATAGTAAGGAAATAATGCACTGTATATGTATGTGATTTTGTGTATAACTTGCTCAATTATTCAGTTTATTGTTTTTACTACGTTTCTATTGTGTACGTGTACGTGACTGTTACTATATTCAATAAACTATAATTACTCATATTACAAATTATAGATTTTGTGATATTCCCAATATTTGTAATTATATTAATAGTATTAACTGCATTGACACACTCTTTAGAATCAGATCTAGATGTTTTCTACAGAATTTTAAACGAGGCTATTGATAAATTTGTTCCTAAACGTAAGAAGATACAATCTAATTTTCCTGCCTGGTTTTCGTTAAACCTAATTAGGTTAATTAAACAAAACAGCTATAGAAATGACTACATTACTTTCTCAAATTTAAGAAGTGTTTGTAAAGAACTGGTTGTTAGTGATCATTTGAATTATATTAAGGAAGTTGAGATTAATATACCCAATAATATTAATACATTTTGGAAATACTGTCCAAAGTTCAAATCTGGTAGTGGTGGTGGCCTTCCTTGTAACATGTCAAATGGGTCCATTGTTGCTAATTTAAAATTGGACATTGCTATCTATTTTCAAGGTTCATACTCTAATAATTCTAATATAGGTCCCGAAATTAAAATTTTAGTTTTTTACAATTCACGGAAAAAGACATTATTGAATGATTATTGGAAATTAATGTCAATGCTGCATCAGGTCCGGATGGAATACCTCCATCTTTGGTAAAAGCATGTGCATCTTTCCCTACCTATTACCATACTTTTTAACCGGCCTTTCAAGGATGTTTTTTTTTTCTATTTCCATCTCTTTGGAAGCCTTGTTTAATTGTTCCAGTCTTTAAATCTGGCATTAATAAACTCGCGCCTAATTACCGAGCGGTTACCATCTAATCATGTATTCCTAAAATATTGGATAAATTATTGCCAAGTACATGATGCTTAGTTTTAAATCTTAAATTGTCGAGCAACATCATGCAAGGTCAACGGAATTTAACTTGTTTTTGTATACTAACTTTATTTATGATCCATTTGAGGAAGGTGTAATGATATCATCTATTTATACAGACTTTAGTGGAGTTAGTCACTGCAGACTTCTGTATAAATTGCAAATGTATGGAGTGAATGGATTAGATCCTTTATAAGTGGTCGACATCACATTGTGAAGGTTTATCATATAGTTTCCAGGACTGCAGTACATGCGACCTAGCGGGTGCCTCAAGGTTCACACCTGGGTCCATTACTATTCATTCTTTTTATCAATGATATTGACTCTAACATCAAGTCCATTTTTTTACTTATTCTGATGGCATGAAACTATATCGCAAAATTGCTACTTTTGAGGATTGTTGTACCCTGCAGGAAGACTTAGACCATCATATGATCTGGTGCTGTCACAATGAACTTTACTTAAATCCTTCAAACTGTGAACATATACGTTTCTCAAGAAAACTGGGCAATTTTTTGCCCTAAATATATTCTTTGGACAACCATACGTTGGAAAAAGTTGATACTATCAAGGATTTGGGTGTGGTTTTTGACACCACACTAAATTTTAGGGAACATACAGCAAAATCACTAAAAATGATTGGCTTTATACGAAAGATTACCTTAAAATTTAAATGTGTTGGTACATACATAACCCTATATAGTGATTTAGTAAGGTCAATTATTGATTATTGCTGTATGATTTGGTCTTTATACTACAGATACTATATTGATAGAATTGAAGATGTACATCGTAGGATGGTCAACAGGATTTATTTTCGAACAAATGTTTTTTATGATTCTAACAACTATGTTTTACTTCTGTCTTATCTTGATTTGCTCCCGCTTTGCAAACGTAGAATTTATTTTTATTTGTGAAAATGGATTAATTGATTGTTCTTCAATTGTGTCGTATATATCTCTAGGGGTTACGAAACGCACGACGAGATGCCTAAAACTTCTTCATAGTGAATTTTATCAGACCTGATATGGCATAAATTGCCCGCGTAATAATATGATCATAAATATTAATTCTTATTGGGGTCTATTGAAGTTTTTGACATGTCATTGGACACATTTAAAAAAAATGTGCGATAAAGTGATAAGGACAAGACAACTTAATTGTAGTTAATATATTTATTAATTTTATACATATTAAATCGTTTACTTATTATAATTGTATATTTATCTTTGAATTGTTATTTTATTGGCCATCCGTAATAAATGGCTGTGACTACAAATTTTTGGACTAACTTTTGGATCATCCAACAGTGGATGGAGTTTGAAAATTTAAAAGCGAAATAGTCACTAATTCGCCAGCAACTTTAGATGTAAAAATTTTAATAACCTCTATAAAGATATTTACTAATTTCTTTGGTCTTTGCTTCTCACGAAAGCAGAAATGTTGAAATCGCCAGTGATACATGTTATAAAACTGTACTGCAGTGTACCACAGCTGTGATAAATGAGTTCCTAAAGTTTGCCTCAATAATTATCCCAAATGTCCAAAAAGGTTTCAAAGAAATTAATTATTATTATTATTATCAAATCCAATATAAATAGATTGTGCAGGTGTTATATCGTTAAAGTCAAACATAACTTGCAAAAAGAGCCGAAATACTATTGTTCTTCATAAATAGCAACAATAATATAAGTAAGATTCCAGGTAGAAATATATTTCTTGAGTTAAGTGATGATTACTACAATAAAATTGCATTGAAACAATTTCTTGACAAATTGATTTTTATTAACTGTCAATAGTTTAATAACTAGATTTCTTTTTATGTTAAGTTATGTAGAAGTTCTGTAAATTAAAATAAAACAACACAGGGTTTCACATTTATTGTTGAACACTGCAACATATTTCGCCTCACTGCGTTCAAAAATAAATGTGAAACCCTCTCAACAGTGTTCTTTTATTTTATTGTGTTATGAAGTTTCATCATGTATCCGCCTCATCAATTCAATGTTCTGTAAATTGTTTTATTTCTTCTTCGCCCATATATTTAATCATTTCTAGTGTGGCACAATTCATTCCTGCTGTTTTTGTGCAACTTAGTGTGTTAATGGCTTCTATGACTCCTACTCTTATTTAGTCCATTTCTTGTATCTCTTTAATATCTGTTAATTCTTCTTTTGCTGTTAACTCCTCAAAGAATTGTCTCCATATTGTTTCTTTTAGATGTCCGTTCTTGTCTTCTATTTGATTTCTCTCTTTATTTTAGTTAAAGTGATTCATAAAACAATTTTTGATCTTCTCTGTAGTTATCCTTAATTTTTATTCCAAATTGATCGACGATTTCTGCTTTGACTTCTTCCCTTTTTATTTACCCTTACCATTTTCGTTGTATTTTTCGTAATTCAT
The DNA here is from genome assembly GCA_963969525.1 of Ontholestes murinus. NCBI lineage: Eukaryota > Metazoa > Arthropoda > Insecta > Coleoptera > Staphylinidae > Ontholestes > Ontholestes murinus. The sequence goes on along the minus strand of OZ018395.1, from coordinate 26,433,307 downwards.
TTTTCTTTTGCTGTTTATTTCCTTTTAAAAATTTTTTTTCATTTAATTTATTTATCTGATCTTTTCGTATATTTAATCTAAATATGAACAAAACATGTATTGGAGTCTTCTTGGACCTAGCCAAGGCTTTTGACTCTGTTAGTCACAACACTCTCGTTAACATACTAGAAAGTATTGGTGTCCGGGGCAGTGTCCCGAGTCTATTTAAAAGCTACTTAGCTAATCGCGAACAAAGAGTTAAAGTCAACAATACCATAATACATTCATGTTGGAATAGGGGTTCGGCAAGGAACAGTCCTAGGCCCAATACTTTTTGTGATATAACCTACATTAACTCCCTATTAGACACATCTGCCACAATTGTCATATGCTGATGACACAGTAGTTCTCTTTGATGGCAAAACATGGGCGAGACAAAAACAGAGAAATGAGAAAAATAAAATATTGGCTAGATACTCATCAACTATTACTAAATATAGATAAAACTCAATGTGTAGCAAAGGCAAACAGACCCAATTTCAGATCTATAAAAGTTGACAGTATGTGTGTAGAGATTAGGGAGAGCGAACGAAGCGGTTAAATTCTTAGGCATCATAATTGGTCTACATTTGAAATGAAAAAACCAAATCGACTATGTAACAAATAAAATTAGGAAACTAATCTATAAATTTTATCACTTACGAGAATACCTATCAAGAAAATTACTTATTATAGTTTGCACATCTCTTGTTTAATTATTAATCCGTTATGGTATACTCTTATAGGGAGGAACATACAGGAATTACCTGCAAAAACATTCAAAAATATACCCTCCAGATTATTTTTAAACAAAAAAGACGTTACCCAACCCATCTATTATTTTCTGTAAATATATCCAATATTAGATTCCTATGCTTCTACAATCTGTGTATACGGGGTGGGCCAGATACAAGTTTCTTTTTAAAAATGCAATAAAATGCACAAATTTTAATTTTTTCCATGTATTATGGCTTTATTAGTAAGAGCAAATATTCCCATTAATTATGAAACACAACTTTGTTTAAGTGGCTGCCTCGTCTAGTTTCGTAGTAGCGCATTCTGTTATTCCAATTTTCCAAGACCTTGTTGATGATTTCGGGCTATAACTCACGCATTACTTAAATGATATTAGCATGAAGTTTCTGAATTGTTGGCATAACATCGGTTCTTCACGGTTCCCCACAAAAATAAATCCAAAGGGATCAATTCGTAGCTCAGACGCGGCCCATTGACAACACCAAGACGGCTGATAACACGATTTGGAAATTTGGTGCACAAAAGATCGATTGTGGCAAGGGCTGTATGGAATAGCGCGCCATCCTGCATGAACCAGGGGTCATCCAAATTCATGTCTTTTATTTCAGTAAAAAAAATCGGATAACATGGCTCCGTAACGCTCACCATTGTCGAAACGTTGTTCCCAGCCTCATTTTCGAAGAAAAATGGTCCAATGATGCCATCACTGCACAAGTCGCACCAAACTCTCAATCTCTGTGGTTGCATTGGCTTCTCGACAATAACGTGCGGGTTTTCCGTCCCCAAATGTGTCAATTTTGTTTGTTAACGTACCCGCCAAGATGAAAATGTACCACGTCAGAAATTTCATACCGCCGAAGTATAATACTGACTTACAGTCAAGATTTCGAACGGAAAAAAGCTGTCAGTATCAAAATAATCCATGATATTAAAAGAAACCACTAGTTGGCCCACCCTGTATATGCCTTTATTCACCGCAATTCTTTAAACTAAATATCATCAAACCACTACACTAGTTGTAAATTTAGACTCCATATTCCTAAATGTAATAAAGCTCTTAGACAATACCCAAAACCTTTAATCGCCTTCCCGAACATATAAAACAATTGTATAATAAAAAAAGTTCTCATTACTCTCAAAATGCTATGTTTTTGTAAACTATCATCAATTCTCGAATATATTAGAATAAAATATCTCATGTGTCTATTTTTAACATTACTAAACCACTTAAACATATTCAGCCATATAGCACAAAATGCTACTGAGACTCTTTCTTGTAGCACGCCACAAATGTTCACTCAAAGCACCTAAGAACTATTATTGTTACACTTATTTTAGATATTCTTGAATTGTATTCTCCAACAATTCTTGAAATATCTTTTGATATATTTCTTTGAAGCCCATTTCGTTTAGTTTAAGTGATCAGATATTTTCTTTACATTTTTTCTTCTTTTATCTGCCCCCTCCATTCTTATTTTCTGCATTTGGAATTACAGTAAATAGTAATTATTTGCTATTTTCACTTGTCTTATGACTTTTGCATGTTTAACCTATTGCTATTTATTTATTCTTATTAGGAAATAATAAACTACTAATGGCTTTTCATTTGTTGTTGGTTCATTCCCTGTATATTTGAAGATTTCTTTGTAATTTAATTTTTTATTACTAAATTGTTTTTCCTTTCAATGAATCTTTCTCCAGGAATGAACGATAAAGAAAGAGAACAGGTCAAAACAGAACGTCTGCTCTTTCTTTTTTATGATGTCTTTTATTTCTGTATTTATTTTACCCACTTGTCAATTTAGATTACCCAATATTACTAAATTTTGTTATCCTTAGCTTTCTTTTCTTGCGTTATCTTTCTCTTCATATACGACTATGACGCTCTAAGATAAACAAAAGATCTAATAACCTGGAAACAAATGCGAATCGGGGGTTTCCGTTTACACGAAAAAAAAATGTCTTAAAAAAGTGTCAGAATAATGTAAAGGTTTAATAGTGACCTCGTTAAACGTTAACGAATTATTGAGGAAAATTAAAATTGGCAAAATATCTTAAAATTAAAAAAAGTTAAGGTGAATTTGAAATGGGATTTGTTATGAGCACTGATTTCTGCAAAACATATCCCAATTAACCGTTGCTCTATCTCTTCTAATAACAGAGATACCAATGGTGAGCATCAAAATTGGAACACACTGTATAATTACATGGCTGAAAGGACCCAATAAATAACCGGAGCTTAAGATTACAACTCCGCATTCTATAGTAACAAAAGTGAGTTATAAGCGGGATTTACTTCATCGTGATTTAATTTTAGTAGTAGAGACACAACATAGATAATTATCTCTAGCTTTCGACGTAACAAACGCACATTTTAGAAATATATTTGCTTCCTCTTTACGATCCCTGATTACTATTCAACTTGTACACTTCCTGCGGACTTGAGTGTCTCCGCCACTTCTTTACGACCCGTACAATTTCCTTTCCGCAACTTCCATCCCCATTTTAAATTGGGTGCTTGTCCAACTAAATTATTCATGATGTGATCCTCGGTCTGCATTCAACACGCGACGGCCTGAAGAGGGACGGCCACCCGTCGTCGGTAAATGCCGGGATTACACCAAAATACACTTGCATATTCATTACGTTTATTTGCATTTCTAGAAATCGACAGCGATGACTGGGAAAAATTGAATTACCCTGAAATAATTATAAAGCGATTATGAAGAGTTGTTTGCGTTGGAATAACAATATTTTTTTTTAATAATTGCACGTCGATTATGCCCAGCTGGGTATTAATTTAGAAAGTAGAAGTTCTGCTGAGTAATTGATAGTATATAATAATTTCCTAGTAAGGGATTATTTTACATTATCCGTAGTTATATTTTGACTTCCCTAATAATTTTGTGATTATATACCTTACTTATGGTATTACGTTTGTATTCATTGTGTTGCATCCAGTATTTTAATAATTATTGACCTTAATATCTATATATTTTTGAAAATGTATTTACTTTCACTAAAATTATAAATATCTGCTGTATTTATCGCTCTAAATGTGAAATATAAAATGATAGATAAATCAGATAAATATCGCTCAAGTCTTTTCATATTTAAAAAATATAGGTATCTATATTTGTCTTTAACAAATGACCGCACCTGTCAAAGTGATCTATAATAAAAAACTTAAATTATATTTATATTAGAGAAATTTAAATATTTTTAGAGTACTTTAGAAATATCCCAAGTCTGTTCTTGAAAATTATGTTCATCTTTTCTTTAATTACGTATCTCTCATAATGTGTTCTAACTTCTGGAAAATAGTCTCATCTATAATATGGAATAATAAACGTCATCAAAGAAACAGTTGGATAATAATTTCTACTATAAGTGTTATAAGAAATTAAGTGACAAAACAGTGATTTAAATGATTAATTCGGTATTATAGTATAGGTTTTCTGAATATGGAATACTGCTTTTAATAAATTCAATACTTGTTTTGCTACATTCTTGATGGAACCAAATTTTCATATTGGGAGAAGTAATACACTTGTTATGTTCCATTTGTTTATTATCAGGTAACTGACACGTGTTTCGGTCCTTACGGATTATTCTCAGTAATACTTCTCCCAATATGGAATACTGCAATTTATTATTTTTTATCCCAATTAATGAATTGGATTTGCTGATGATGGCTGTTGAGTTCTTGCAGAAATATACAAAAATCGTCGTCTGTATATCTCTACCAGAATAAGACGTCTGCCTAATAGCTATTCCTTGAACGTCTTCATAAATATTTTTGCAAAGAGTATTGATGCTGGAGATCACATTTGGACGTAAAGTGTGTAATTAAATTCAAAATTTTTTAGGGATAATAAGCAGACATTTATTAATATGTGAAATTCAAATCAAAGACTCTCTTCACTGATATTAGTGTTGTAATACTAACAGTTTTGAACGCTAGAAATTTCGAAAGTAGTATTCTGCCGCAATGAAAAGAAAATAGGTGCTGTTATTTTCTTTTCATTTTAGAAAACTCTCTCGCATCCGAATAATTATCACAACTAGATGCTGAGATAATAAAAAAGACAATAATATAAAATATATCAAAATCAGTTCATTTTATAGAATTAAAGAAACTATTTCAAAAGTATGCAAAATGACCACATACTTCAAAATATAACTCTCTTTTATGCATTCAATAGTATCTAAAACAATGTCTCTTAAATTATGCTAGAAACAAATCTAAAAGAGTTTAATGTATAGTTCTTCGAAACTATTTGATCTAATTTTGATATCTAACTATAAAAGGTGAAAAGTTTGTCATTAAGAAATCTGTTACAATTTTGGCATAGTTGAGTTTCATCTTGTTAAAAGATAACTCTTTCTTTCACTCTTTATTCAAAATTTATATAATACAATCTCTGACAATAAACTTCGGTGAATAGTCCTGTAACATTACCGTTAATGAAATATTAAGTTACCTGACTGTCCTTTGAAATAGTTACCTCATATTACTATTCACCGCTGAGATCTGCTATCCATGTCCTGAAAACGTTTAAAGAAGGCTTTTTTGGCATGGTATTCAAAAACCTCGTCACATTTCGTTAGATGTCATGAATATCGTCAATGAATGAATAAAATACATGGTCCATAATACATATAAATTAACCCTTTGCTGCACCTGGTACTTAAAAGTACTTTTTAATATTTAAAATTTCTAAATATCATAAAACTAATGCCCTGATTTAGAAGTAGAGCGCTAAAAGTAAGTAGCGATGGGGTTCCGGTCACTGCGCGTGAGGTCTTCAAAGACTCTCTAGTATGGCTGATTTTTCTAGTACATAATGTACTAATTAACATTTCTGTACAGTTCTGTAGTCCTATATAGAAGATAGAAGATTTTTTAAGCAATTTTTCAACTTAGGGTCCTGGAAGACCCCATGAGCGGTTATGTTACAACATTAAAGTGGTGGAGCTACGAGTTAATAGACTATAGTGTTGGGAAATTGTGATTTTAAATAATGACAAATATATTTATTTTCTTTACTATTCTTATGAAAGTGGGATTCATCCGACCACAAAATATAAGGAACATATCAAGCTGGCATCCTAATGTAGGAGTTCTATTAGTTCTTAAAAGAATTCTTAATTTATTTTGACGCATCTAGAAGTACTATTAACTTTTAAAAAGGGTTTTATTAAATTGAGCCATCTAGATTTTTTTTTTGAAACAATGAATTTATTTTGAAAATGTCCTTAAAACTATCGTTTCTTTGTCGTTCAGATTTTGAAATTTCATTTATTTAAAATCATTTTTAATAGTTCTGGGTAGTTCTAATATGACTTCTGTTCTTATAATTCTACAGATTTAAAAGAAATGTATGGCTACTTAATGAAAAATTGTGTTTACCCAGAAAATATACTCAAAACTTTTGTCTTTCGTATTTTTAAAATTTTTAAAATTTATTCAAAATAATTTTTATAGCTCTGGATAATTGTAATATGAGTTTTGTGTACTTAACAAGCTCTACAGAAAATTCATGCATGAATTACTATTTATTGCTGCGAAAGTATATTTTCGAATTTTAATAGTTTATTTTGAATTAACTTCTTCAAAATAATACTATATATAGAGATTTTATTGAATTTGAATGAATTACTAGTCACATTAATTAGATTTAGAAATTGTATTCGGAACTCATAGTACTCGGACTCAACAACAAATATTGTTGGTAGTTTTGGATAGGACTAACTAGTTCATGCTACAGTTTTTGTTATGATAATTGTTATGAAATATTTGAATTAAATGCACATAAAATTTGAATGAACGAGTTATGTTATATGAATGGTTAGCTCCATTTCTGTTTCTTTTTTTAAAATTTAAACGAATGCCTTAATTTCTTATTCTTGGGGAATATTTCCATGCCTGTTTGGATACCTATTAATGTAGAAATGTCTTGAAGCTTCCTTTTATCGCACTTCAATCCAGCATAAATCCAGTTAAAATCATGTCTAATTTTTCTCGATACAAAATTTATATATTTGGAGATTTCCGGGTAAGCAGTACATAGAAAAGAATAGGGTTTTAGAAAATTTAAACTTGGGTATAAAAGACATTGATAGGAATTATTTTTAGTGTGTAGTCTATGTAAATTGTTGTAAGTTATAAGTTTAACCTTCTGATCTTGTGACAAGTTCATTTCTTTCGGAGGTAATTTTCTTGGCTACTCGGTGTTCCCTATAACCCTATTAACAGGTGTAGAGTATTTTATGAGGTGAAAAATTAATGCGGTTGGCTTCTTCTATATAAGCAATAATTTCTGCGCAATGAGCTTAATGCCAATATTGTATTCTTGGTTTTTCGATTAATAGGCCACTATCTTTAAACTGTAACATTACACCTAGTTTGGGGTGCTTTCATTCAGGATAATATTATAAGATTTACATATGTTGATAGACACTACTATGACAAATATTATGATGATAATTCTTCTTTCCAACCTCGTAGATCCTTTCTTTCTTACGTTTTTTAAATTATAAATAAACTCACCTAGAGAGATAGACTACTGTATTGAATTGACGAGGCGGATACATGATGAAACTCCATAACAAATTGAAATAAAACAACACAGTTGGGAGGGTTTCACATTTATTGTTGAACACTGCAACATGTTTCACATTATTCATCTGCCTGATGAAGCCACTGTGTGGCGAAACATGTTGCAGTGTTCAACAATAAATGTGAAACCCTCCCAACTGTGTTGTTTTATTTCAATTCGAGATAGACTACGTTTATGTATACCCTATCTCTCTTAATAGTTTTATTGCTAAACTTATACATCTGGTAATGACGAAATGGATTTTGAATAGATGTTCTTTCTTTTTAGTTTTTTTTTTCTATATTAAAAACAATTAACTGTTTGTTTCCTCTTGTTCCATTATTTCTTTATTATGTTTTATGTCATTACACTACCCCAGGAAAGTATTGCTTATGATCTCCAGTATTTAGAAGTATTTATCTATCGATACTTGTTCTGCTACTCTGTATCGATATAAATTGTATATACATTAAATCATTGGCCTAATTATTTCATAATCTACACATTTAATTATATATACAATAATCTTTATTTGGACAAAATAAATATACATAATAACATTTAACATGAATATAAATAAATGGTGTTAGTCCGTCTGGGCTATGGACCTGCGGTCTTTCTGCCCTGTCTTATATTTAATGATGTAAGAAAAAAGTATCTTTGCTAGCTAGCTTAATTGTCCTGGTGATTCGCACAAATGAATTGATGAATTGTGAGGGGAGGATGATGATATCTAGAAGGGATATTCGGGTTTCGAGGGATACAGAATTTGGTTAATAGGGGTTGGTTGTGGGGATTATTAGCAAATTTAATGCTTAGGGCTAATATACGTTGGGAGATGGGTGGGATTTGGGTGGTTTCGTATAAAAGCTCATTTGAGGGGTTGTGGAGTGAATTGGTTGGGTGTCGGAGTTTGGTTAAAGTTCTAAGGGCGGATCTTTCAGCAACTTGGAAGTGGTGGAGGATAGATGGACGGATTTGGGTAAAAAGGATTGCACCATAATCTAACAAGGGCCGGCATATTGATTTATATATATGTGTTGCAGTTTTTACAGATATACCTTGCTGTTTATATATTTAATTATTAACTTCTTAAATTGTAAATATTCTTTAAATTAGGATTTTGGCTAGTGGTTGAAATCAGAGTCATTTCATAGTTCGTTACAATGTGAGGACTTTAGTGACAGTGAGGATGAATAAAGTTTTCTCGATGAAATTGAGGACTTGAATATGTCTTCTAATGTTCAAGATGATATAGTTAGTTAAATTGGAGGGAAATTGACGCATCATTCGAAAAAAAATCATTCGAACAGCCCTGAATCGGAAGATATCCGAATACCTATGGCCAACATCGGTTTTGGGATTTTTTTCAATTATTTTTCACAGACTGATAACGGAAATCGTTAACAAAACAAGTAGACACGCAGCAGAAAAAATAAAATTGCTACAAAAATTCGTATGGAATATTTGGCGGGAAGTGACAGTTCACTCACAGACAGATGATTCGAGCAGGTTTTTTACGGATGTTATGATAAGAACGAGATTTTTCAAAATATTTTAGAGTTTACATATTAATCCGCTGGCTGAGAGAAATGCTACAAGAACTAGAGGTCATAAAACTCAAAATCTCCTGCAATATTTGAATTTAAAATGCAGAGATATATTTTCACCATCCCGAGAAATTGTGGTTGACGAATCCACTGTTAGATTTGAAGTTTATAATCCGCAAAAGTCGGCAGAAAAATTGGACCGAAGTGATTTACCATTTACGTCCAGATTTGGTGTCCACCTTGTGAATAAACTATTTATTTCCACTGGCACAAACGTTTTTTTACTAATTATAATAGTGTCTAACTAGCTCAAAAGTTGCAAAAGCTAAGGCTTATTTGACAGGAACTGTAATACCTAGTCGAAAGAACTAAAAAAGTATTCCGAACTTTAAAACTCACCAAGTCAAAGCATATACAACTCAAAACCTAACTGCTTTAGCATGGAAAGGTAAGAGAATTGCCCACATATTGTCTTCTTTCCATAATGCGGATGTGGAAACTGAAGATAGATATAAAACTGGTGTATCAGAAGCAACAGGAAACATTTCAAAACCGGTAGCAATCATTTACTAAACTGCTAAAATGGGAGCTATGGATAGAGCTAGACCAGTTATCCTTTTCAAATAAAGACTCTCAAGTTGTGGAGAAAACTTTTTTTGTTGTTAGAAATTAATGTTATCAACAGTTTTATAATTTACAACCAACACCCTAAATAAAATAATAAACCCAAAGTGAAACACCAGAAGTTAAAAAAACAGATAAGTTTAGAATTATTAGGAGATACTATAGACGGAAGGCTATCAAGGAAAAGAGGAAGACCCAGTTTCCTAAATAAAGAAGAAAGGTTTGATGAGAAACCACATTTTTCAAGGTTCTGCGAAAGATAATGCAGTTTGCAGCAATAGAACAAATCCAGTAGGTAGACGTGAAACCATATGGGTTCGCGAAGCATGTTCCAGAAAACCCTTCCTTCGCCCAAGATTATGTTTGAGAGATTTTGATGCCGCTTAGAGGCGAAAGCCGCTTTATAAATTTATAAAAGAGATATTTTTCAATAAAGTTATGATTAAAAAAAAATATATATTAATATTTAGCTAATATATAATTGTTATCAATGTATGTTTTAAATGAATTCCAAAAAATCATTCCTTATTGGTGTAACGCTTCTAATTTCATTGAGTATATAATTATTACTGTACTAAAATGCATATATGATTAATATTTGAGTTATTGTTTAAAATGCATCAATCATTAAAACGAACTAGGTACTGCTGGAGAAGTTGCGAAGAGTGCTTACTTTCAATTACGGAGAACATTTTCATATCGTTCGCAAAAAAAGATGTACTGTGAATGTTGAAACCAGAAAGTGATGTTATTGATGTAAATATTAAAAAGAAGTGGACCTATGAGGAAACCTTGGGGTATACCTGATGATGTTGCTATCGAAATAGACGCGTAGGAACCAACCCGTACAATCTGAGTTTAGCTTCTTAAATCAGACGCTATCTAATCAAAGAAAGTGAACCTAGTATGACCAATTTATACAATTTCGACAGTAATATCCTGTGCTCGAGTGTGTCAAATGCCTTGAAAATGTTGGTTTTGACGGAAACAACCTGTTTGTTTTTCTCCAATGAATTCACTATAAAGTCGTCATATATTAATAGATTGGTAGCTGTCGATAAACCACGTCTAAATCCAAGCTGCTGCACTGTCAACAATGCATTACGAAATATACAAAGCGATAGGATGGAAATAGGTCTATAATTTGCGACGACATTTTTAGCACCGTTCTTATGAATTGGCGTAATTTGTATCTTACCAATAAGATAAAAATTTGCTTCATTTTAAAGAGGTGCTAAAAATAAGACAAAGAGGACGACATAAAGAAATTAAGCATTTTTTAGAAATAAAGCGGACAAACTGTCTGGCCACATTGAGTTGGTTGGTTTTAGTTTCGTTAATTCCTTTAAAATCGAAGATATACCTACAATGGGTATATAATTGAGGTTCAGGTGAGAGTTATGTGACTCGCAACCAGTTAAGTTGCTTGAAAGTTTATAGACAGTAAATTATAATGATTACATTGTATTCGAAATGTACATCTAGCAAATAGAGATCAATTTGCGAAGAAAGTGTTAGTGTTTCAATACAATATTATTGGACACAACCAAAATTAAAGAAAATAAATTAAAGATTTCGCTTGCGCTATTTAAAGTTAAACCCTTATGATTGAAGGCATTGGGAATGAAACTAGATGTTTGTTTCGACCTGATGTGTTTTCAGAATACGCTAGAATTATTAGAGATAGCGTTTTCAAGCGATTGTAAATACTCGTCATACTAGTTAATATTTTGCAATCGTCCCGTACTTTCTGAAAGCTTTCATAGTCCTAAAGTAGATTAAATTTGGCATGTAATGTTTTTTTTTAACAACATACTTTTTAAATCCTTACTGAATCACTTAGGGAATCGATAACCTTGTAGACTATTTACATCCACAACAGGAACAAATTTATTAATCGCCTCATAAAGAATATTGTAAAGAACACCCACTTGATCATTACCATTTAAATCCTTTAGAGCGTTATCTCAATTGAAATTAACAAAATTATTATTTAAACTTGCAAAATCTGCTTTAAGAAATTAAAACCTCAAATTGGAGTTCTAAAGAGATTCAGTGGGATTAGATATAAAGTTAAATCCCACTTCTAATGCTGGATGATGCACATCACATGATACAAGGGAGTTTTCAGCGAAGGAGACAGAAAACTTATTAGCAAAGGTTGTTTGTAAAAATGTGAGGTCCAATACCACGGAATTAGCGTTAGCAGTATTACTTAACTGTATTTTCAATTAAGTGATATTAACCTTCACTTACTCAAGTAACTACATTAAGTTAACAGTATTGTTTACTTGGAATAAATTAATAAATTATTAAAACGTTGCGATAACATCTTGTTTCTTTTTTCAAACAAATGAAATAGTTAAAAACATTATACATGAGCATTATACAACACAACAGAAGATTTGTTACAAAATTTCAGCACAGGGTCATCTCATTATGAATGTATTTAATTGTCATTTACACACTTATTTAGTTATAATCTTATACCGCTTTGAAAATGAATAGAAAATCGAAACATATGTCAGGAAAAAACTGTTGATAAAAACATGGAATACAAGTATATTAATACAAACAACTTTCTAAGGATTCAAAAATTGAACAAATACCAAACAATTATGTAGTTTTTTTTAATGACACCACCAAAATGGGATGTGACTGGCCAGTCAATTGTTATCGAAGAGTAATTTCACATATAATACCACTTTTTGAAGCATTAAGCTCGCCCATATAATGCGCATTATTTACTGGCAAAAATACAATTCTGGTGGTTAACGTGCCAAAATAGAAGTAGATTCATAAAACACATGTTCGTTGCAATCCTATGTTATACTGTTCATTATAATTCTTTCATGTCTCAATATTTTGATTTGATCTTTTACTAATAAGTGTTTATTTTGGATTTAATATAAAGTATGGAGTATTATACGTATTTGTCAAATGTAACACTGTCTAATCATCCAGATTTTAACGATCGAATGAAACTAAACGGTGGTTTACATTAAATCTCTGCAGCATCATAAAAATTGTTGATTTCTTAATTGCTGCCTGCCTTATTTAGCATGAATGTCATTGAAGAAGAGAAAACTCAGCTTATCTTCCTGTCAATACAACTAATTTTTACTTACATGGATAAATTAACATTAATCATTATCCAGAGATTGTGTTAATAATAAGAATAAATTAATCGCGTGATGGATTGATTTTTCTTGTTAATTTTATTATTTTTTATTAATATAAACTTCTTATTGTTAAATAACTTATGTTTATTTCCTTAGTCTACTATGCGCCATTTCATTTATTGTTCATCACGGCTGTTCTAAATATTGTTTTATAAGGGGATTCTTCGCCTTAAATACTAACCTATATTCTCTTTGCATTGTTTTGTGTTTCTACTTTACACTCATGTAACTACGTTTACTAATCCATAGCGTTTATTTAATTAATAATTTCTTTAAAATCTTATAATGGCATATCAGATATTCTGTAAGTAAAGTAAAATAACGAGCGTATAAAAGGCGATTAGCATTAACATCATATCTGTAAAATTAATTTTAATCGCTGTGATCATTACTATTCAGCATAATTACAATTAGTCTGGTTCTTCCGCCCACTATATATATTCAAATTAAGGCACTTGGGTCAACTGTGGACACTCCGAGGAATTGTCCAATTAAGCCATCAATTCATTTAATTACGTGTGTAAAGAGGGGAAATGAACAATAACGGCCTCTAAAATTCCTCGAGTGCTGGCGGTTTATTAAAACGTGACGACGCGAAGTAAATCGCACCCCGAGAATTCGGGCAACCCCTCAACGGCGATATTTATTGCCTTTACTCGAATGCAATTAACAGAATCTATTTTTATATATAGTAAGCTGTAAAGGGAGGCGATTATTTACACTTATGCTTAATTAGGGATGACAACAGGGTTCCTCTCTATTACGGAATGTTTGTAGAATTAAATTATTACATCCTAATTTAGTTTCATTATCGGCTGCAGGTCTCAATAGTTCGTCATTATTTTAAATTTAAACGAGAAACTCACCCTTCACATATTCTTGTACTTGAATAACTCTTTTAATTGTTTGTTACTGGAGTGTATTTCGTGATACATTTTTAAATTATAAATGAAAACACGTTTCCTAGTTAATATCGAATAAATTTCGATCAAAACCTAATCAAACTGTAGACATTAAATTTTTAATAGTTAGAAAAAACACGAAAACATTTCGTAAATCTACAATAGACTTAGATTGTTGTAGTTTTACGAAATGTTTTCGTGTTTTTTCTAATTATTAGTTAATGTTCTACAACGTAAAGAACTTTAATACATTATTATTACTAAACTTTTAGTTTGTTGATGATAATTGTTTAATCAAAACTATAGTCATTTAAAATAAATCGTTGTGATATTAATAAAGAAGTAGAGTATTTTTTCCTTTACTCCTTTAAATACGTTTGTTATAGTGGAGTTGAGTTTTAAATAAATTTAAATATGCAATAAGGAATTTTTATACATAATAAAATATATGTTTATTAAAATGTTTACCGAAAGAAATGATAATCATATATTCAAACAAATTATTATTTTAAAATCATTTTTTGAGTCGTTACTGATAAAATATTATTATACCTGCTGTTTATAAATTGCTTCATTTCATGTTTACGCAATAACTGTGATACCTATCAATTAAATAGGAAGAACAAGTTTTAGTAACCGATTTAATTTAATAGTCAAGATCATTAGCTATCACTAGCTAACTATCAATTAAGTGTCAGGCTTGTATTCATTATTTCCTATGACTCAACTTATTTCGATGTTTATTATTGATTTATCATAATTTTAGAGTTCCTCCAAAGTGAAAAATCGGAGCGGCGACTTCAAAGCGGTGAAATTTATTGCTATTGCCCCATTTGCCCGTTCCAAAATTAATTCGCATCCGCCTCGCTTTTAATAGGCTGCTGGGAAAATAGCATCACCAATGGAATGATAGAGTGCGGTAAAATGTTTCGTGTCGATGTTAATTCACAACAATTTTGCTCGCTTAAATGAAGCACGTATTAAGAAAAATAAAGCAGCAGTTATGTCATAATTTAACAAAAAGAGACGGATTTTTGAAAAGGTATTTTTAAATTAAATAGGATAATTTTGAAGTTATACTAAAATTAAAATGAGGTACAATAGCTTCTTAATACTTAATCTCTAATTACCTTCGATTTATAACTTGGAAATCGAAGCTTAGTATACATATCTGTACTCTGGTAAAATTTTTGCCCCAATCATAAATAAATTCACCGATTAATTCTAAACTTTCAATAAAAATGAAAATTCGAGGATGTCTTTTTTATGAAAAATTTAGACAGTTTTCTTTGTCTTATTTTTCTACAAAATAAACTCTCTTGCAACATTCATACGTTAGTTTTAGAAATATTTAATTACTATTATATTTCCAGGAATATTTCGACTTTAATGCGGAATATTATAATCTCCATTCCCAAACCTGCAACTGAAGCTACACTTTTATTAGTATGTTACTTTATGACATTCCTTCCAGTTACATGTATTGTTTTTTATTCCTCATCAATTTTAAACTCTTTCTATCATTCAATAACATCTTCAGCAACATTAATTTGGCTTCCTTTGTCAAAAATCTACTAACATAATATTTTGAAGGTAATCAGATATCAAATTTATATGCAGAAAGTATATTATTATTTATCATTGCATAAATGATTCTTCTGAATATTCAACTTCATGTTATAATTCTCTTCAATAGAACATGTTAATTAGAATTCGAAAAACTTTCCTATCCATCTCAAATTTAAAAACAACTCTCAAAGAAATCTCTGTTTTCACTCTTTGTCAAAATACCATTTATTTTTACCGACGACCCTGACTAAAACAAAAATAGATAGACACACCCTCTTAATGCTGCAGAATTATCTTTTGAATTGTCGTTCGATTCAGTCTTGGTACTCCAAGTAGCTAATGAAGATAAATTATTCATTTAATTATTTCCAATAAAATTGACAAAACCATTGTTTACAATACCTTTATAAAATCCTAGGAATTTATTCTTCGCTTGAATTGGCAAATGGAGATCTATAAAATCAAAATGATTATTTTCCCATAATAAAATCATACTACAGTCTCAAACTATTAAAATTAACAAAACCATTACTTCCTTTACCTTTATCACAACCTAGACACTATATTTGACTACAGAATCTCTTGTATAGCTTCTTAATAATTAGAGATAGATAATGTCAATTAATAACATAAAAATCGAAGCTTTTTAACCAATACTAATAATTAATATATGTATATTAATAATTATTTCTTTTGTTGTCAGTCTCTTCATCCTTAACTTCTTCTTTAACGTTTTTGAAGTCAGTCCTACGAAATCTTTCCAACGAGCTTCTTTATAAAAATCACCCATCAGCTCTACATTCCAAACCATATATAGCCTCATTACAACATTTGCCCTCAACAGCTTTAACCCAACATTTTATGCATTTTTCAAAAACCGTTTCCCGCAGAAGTAAAACAACAAGGCATAATTATATGCATATAACAATAAATAAATAAGTAAATTGTTTATTATATAAAATTAAATAATAAAAGTCATTGTGTTCTATTCCGAATACAAAAAAAATATAAAGTGAATACTTTATTTATATTCTATGAATCCAAACTTGTGGCGTTTCTAAAGGCATTATATCAATTTCATCATGTTCTGTGTTGCTCCTACAACTAGCACTCTCCGTCCAACCATAACCAGTTTATGATGGTTCACTATGGTAATATGTGTGGCTTGTAATTCGGTGTTCTGTTTTTTGGATAACCACTTCCTTGGCTTGGAGTGCAACCTCAAGACGACAGTCACTTAATTTCAATGGCTTTTTAGTTCCAATTCGGGCTCTGGTCTCCCTTACTTTATTCCTCAATTCTGTACGGTCCATCTCCTCTCATCTACTCCGTACTTATAGGACTTTTTTGGCGTCTTCTTCGACAGCATCCTCTCAACGCTTTATTGGCGTTTCAATTGGCCTTTCGCCTTCCATCTTGCATTTGTACACTCTTAGTCGTCTATGAGATTGTTCCATGCGTCAAAAGAAAATTCCGTGTTCTTGCGCTGTTGGCTAGTTTTGAGGTTATGATTATTCCTGTTCCGATGCTTGATATTGGTTTTCGTAGTACGGGTATTTTTACAGGATTACTGGCCCAATGCCCAACCCTCTTCTTTTATCTGGGCTTGGGTTCAAGCAGCCGATCTTACGACGGGTTATGCAATACCCCGCCTTCCGCCACAGACAGAGTTCTGCTTAATTTCATTCCTCAAAATTATGCAGCTAATCTTTTGGAAGTTAACTATTGCAAGCCAATTTAAGATTATGATGATAATTTTCACCAAATCCTCTCTAACATTAATTAATTAATGATATTATGAAACAAGACGTATGACCTATTACACTGCTTCCAGTCCAGGGAAACATTTTTGTAACGATAAAAATAAGGTCCTAAACCACATTTTTTTTACTATCCCTTCTTACAAGTTCGGTTCTTTACGAAACAGATTGCCTCCAACAGTCAATCCTCGAAATCCAAAAAGCATTTGAAACAGTATGGTAAGAGGTTTGCTGTTTAAGTTAATCTCCTCATTCATCACAGAACATCTCATGTTCATTGATCATTTTCTGAATAATAGATTGCTCAGCTTTAGAGTAGGTAATCTCTTATCCCGTTAATCCACACCACAGGAAGGTGAACTGCAAGGTTCTTCATGCTCCTTAAGCCGTCTTCGTTCATAAAAATCTAAATCCCAAGTACTTAAATCGCGTCGCGTGTTGTGTCTTATTTGTAAATAATACTGAACTTGGTACTCAATTTTCAAAAGCAATACACTACTAAAAGCACTAAGTACACTACAAGAGTTAAACAACACTCATCAATATTGGTTTGCCAAATATTAAAAATTCCCAATAATCTCTTTGTACATCTATATTCGGTATTGCTAGAAATAAATCATTAATTTTACCATCCGCAATCTCTGTAAATACTTGGGACTTACCTTTGAACCTAAACTTTCCTTTCCAGAAATCTTAATTCTAAATATTTAATTTGCAATAATGAAATGTATACACAACAGTAAACATTTACAAATTGATTTTTCGATTCCTATTAATTATAGTTTAATCCTGTCCTTCCACTTTGATAAACCTACAGGTCAATGAAGAATTAACTTTTCGTATTTTAACCAAATTCAGGCATCCTTTAATCCCCTTAAAAATCTACCTAGTTATCAACTCTATCAAAAAACGAGTAATTGAAAAATGGTACAAAATTTGCCCCTACTGCTGACATACAAGATATTCTAAAGTATTTATATTATTCCGAAATCCTTTACACTCCTAAAATCAAACATCCTACTATCACAATCCTTCCAATTGGCCAACATCTCTTCATAAATTACTTTTACCTTCATCTTCACCATCAAATAACTGACGAGTAACTACTAAATGCGGACAGAAAGACCGCGAGTCTATAGTCCAATTAATAATCAACTTTTCGTATTTTTACCAAATTCAGACATCCTTATAATCCCCTTTAAAATCTATTCAGTATTATACTCTACCAAAGAAAAACAAGTAAGTAATTGAAAAACCAAAGTCCCGGTTTAACACATATATGTAGTACTAGCCTTCAAACAGTGCGTTTCATGGGATTCTGACCGTTAGTTTAGAGATAAAGGTTACAGTAGTTTAAGTTACCCCGGTTTTGTAATTTTCAAGACCATGAATAGAAATTAATTTCGTATGTTGATTGTACACTGTTTTTTAATTAGGATAAAAACTGTTAGAGCCAAACGGTGGCTTGATAAGCATTATAAGGACTTTGCACCACGGAAATCCAACTATTATTGGTTGGTATGCTGAATTTAAACGCGGTCGTAAACTCACCGATGGTGGTGACTGCTCTGGTCGCTCAAAATGGGCAGTTGTTCCGAAAAATATAAAAAATGTCCATAAAAGAGTTTTAAAAGACCATTGAATTAAGTTGTGTGAAATAGTTGATACTTTGAAGATATCATAAGGTAGTGTCTACAATTTTACATGAAAATTTTGGCATACGCAAGTTGCTTTCGAAGTGGGTGCCGCGTTTTCTCTCACCGGACCAGAAAAAAACAACGACGATTCAGAGCGTTGTTTGAAGCTAGCTGTTCAAGGGAAATAATAAGGACTTCTTGTGTTGGTATGTGATAATTTATGAAACATGGATCTACCACTATACGCCTTTTTTGTGTGTGGCAGGTAGGTGGAAAATCTTTTATAGTCGGAGTGTGCCAGAACAGGCATATCTATTAAAAATCATGTGTGATGTGAATCAAAAATATCGTCAGCCGGTGAAGGTGGTCCAAGTAAGCAAGATTATGGCATCCGTATTTTGGGATACGGATGTAATTTTGTCCATTGACTATCTTGAGAAAGGCAAAACTATCAATTTTGAATAATACACGACATTATTGGATTATTTGAGTGCATAAATCAATCATGCAATAGAAGAAAGTGATGATCTACCAAGACAATGTCCCGTGTCACAAGCCAATGCAATTTAATTGGATCAATTACGCTTTGAACTGCTTCCCCACCCACCCTGCTCTTTAAATTTGGCTCCCAGTGGCCACTGGCTTTTTGCAGACATGAAAAAGATATGCTCCAGGGAAAGAAATATGGCTCAAATGGAGAAGTGATTGCCGAAAATGAGGCTTATTTTGAGAGCAAAGACCAATCGTTTTACAAAGGGCATCGAAAAGTCAAAGTCCTTACACGATCAATATTTACATCAATATATGGCACAATAATTATCATTGTACAATAATATTGAGCGTCTATAGAGCACATTAAAAGATTGCGCAATATATTGAGTCAATCAAAAGCAGTTTGATTTTTATGGTGCAATCTAGTAAATATTGCCTCGTCTGTTGACAATATTGCGCAATACTTGTTCAGTTCTGTGTAAAAAGTGTTGGAATGAACATCTACAATGGCTACTAAGGGAAAAGATGATGAAAGAAAGTTAATTTCACCTGTGAACAAATTTATTGAGCAATAATCTGTACACTGCACTGTATAGGTTAGTCAAGTAATTCTATTGTGCAATATATTGACGTAAATATTGGTCATCTAGGGGCCGCTTTAGTTGTACAAATGATTAATCCACTTTATTTCGACTACATTCAAAGTTTAAGAAAGCTAATTAAATTGTTCAAAGTATTTTCGGTTGCGTTCTAACACTTTTGGGATTCATCAAATTCCCATCTCGGAAAAATGTTACCTCTTTAGACATGATAATGTACTTGCCATTTTTGGATTTTATCCACTGATTGAAAATGTATATCGGACTAAGCGTATCGATGGACCGGAATAAGTGGTAATCGGATGGGGCAATATATCTGGTGCTGCAAAATGTCTTAGCCAAGGCTCATTGTTATGTTTTTTTTTATTTGAAGCAATTTGAAAAGAAAGACATTTGATGCTGTTTATTGAGTTGAGAAAGACACGCTGTCACTCGTTGATTTTTGTTGGTTTCAGTGAGGTTATACAGAATTCAATCCAGTTTCCTTCTTGCTGAATTTTTGCCATCTCTTTCTGCGTTTGTGTAGAATTTTCAGTGAGTATTTTGCAATAGTAGCGTTTTCTTCGGTCTTGGTGTCATCACCATTTTTAAAAATAATGCGTATATATAGTACATATATACAGAATTATTTGCATTATAAGCGGAATATTACATTATTATGTTTTTTTCTTAATTTAGAATCAATGAAATAGGTGAAGAAAATCGATCAATCCAACGTTTTCAAGGAAGTAATTAATTATTTCAACTGAATTTGTTTGAATTTGTTTATAGAATGAATAAAGCAAAGAGGCTAAGGAATAAGAATTTAATTTTTTTTGGACAATGTATCTAAAAAATAGGATAAACAACTTTAGACTTTGAATACGAATTGTATTTCTCAGTATTAATATAGCGTGACTGACGAAAAACCTTTGGTGCTGTATCTCGCTTATTTTTTATCCGATTTTAATAATTTTAATATGGTATCTGAACTAATGAACCATATGCAATCAATAGGCGATATTTAGATATTTTAAATGCGTCGATTGGGAAATAACAAGAAGGACTAAAACCGAACTAACATTTCTGATTTTGGTTTTAATCAAATGAGGTATTTTTTTTCTAACTGCAAAAATTAGTTATATATTTTGTACATACTTTAGCAGTTTAGCAGTGCCATACATTGTAATTAATTTTCAACTTGTACACGTTTTACAACCGACGTTTCACACGATAGGCATTACATCAATTCGTGCGCTTTTAAATAGATGAAACGATTTTCCGCACACTTTGAAGTATTTACATTCGAATCGAGGTGTTTACAGTTTACAGCTGCCGGCCGACAAGACGGCTACTCTTCGTTTAAGTGACGGCGCGAATCATACACGCGTATTAGTTTCAAGACAAACAAGGGCCTTCTTCGGATGCAAGAACATATGCACTGAGGGGCAGAGGGGGCGATCATTAATGCCGTATCGTATTTCTTTTCAGCGAACACTTGAAACGGCATCGTATAATTGCTGGTGAAACATTGTGGGAACTAGACTGAGAAATTTGTCCTTTGTTTTTTGCCATTCCCTTTGTTAAGAATTATTATTATTATTATTAGGCAACAATCAAGTTTTTCTTATTTTATATACATAGTAGATATTTTTAAATTTGAAAGAAGTTTCCAGTAAATATTTGAATTGTAAGTTAATAAATCAGTAACGCTTTCTTTGCCCCATTCCAATTCCGGGATCAAAGCGAATTCCATTTCACCTCCACGATCGAAATAGTTGTTGGGTAAATCAAAGGAGCTGGCAATCATAAATCTGATCCAGCTTTTGCTCGCTTTGTTGGCCGGTGGCTTTCGCTGTTGGCAATAAATAAATTCGGCCAAAACTTTTGATGTGTCGCGTCGGGGACGCCGCCGCCGTTCCCCTTTCACGATTTATAGTTAGAAACGCTATTTGGAGACCGTCCAGCGTCTCGACGAATTCCTCCTTCGCCACGTTACGCTTTAAACTATCGATTATCAGACGGCGCGGGGAGCAGAATCTAAATATTTCATCCATTGTTCTAGGGACCCTCATTAATATTAAATGCGGCGTCGATTCTAGAAATTCCGTTTCGTCAGCGGATTTTATTATGGGACGCGTGTGGCCGTGCAACTCTGCCTCCCGCCACCTCGGCCCATTGAGAATTTTAAACGCGAATCATCCGTGTCCTGCTTGCTGATTACCAGGAAATAATCATCGTTTTAAATAATTTATGGATGTCGTATTAGCAACCCACTTGGAACCTTTTTCTGCATCTATTATACAATCAAATTTCATTTATATTCCTATATTTTAAATGCAATTGTTATTTATATAAAGTTATATTCTTAATTTTTACCCGATAAAATAATTTCATTTTATAAGAGGTAGATTAATAGCATTAATATCATTTTCTTTTAAGTTCGAAGACTAATTAAGGCTTAACTGTAAACTTTTTTATTTATTTATTTACAGTAAAATGGAGACCAAATACATGTCGCGTACTTTGAGATCTTACTAAAGAAATATATAAATGTTTCTGGGTATCTATAGCAAAGTTCTTGGCGAAGCGATTAATTCAAGGGTTGCCTTGCAAAATATTGTGTCAAAATGTCACACCTAGATCTCTTTCTACTAAAGCCAGTTTGATTCCATTGATGTAATAATTATTTTGAATAGTACGACCTCTCCCAAACGATACTATCAAGCATTTGCCAATATTAAAAAATAATCTATTCTCCTAGCACTATTTATAAATATTATCTAAGTCATTAGCTGCTCTGCAATAAATAATTTTATCAAACTTCTTGGGGATGAACGATTGGATTGAGATATCTCAATAGTTCTTAATATCATCTACTAAAGGGAATTCACATGCTTTCAAAGAAGTATTAAATAACTTGTTTAATAGCACACAAAGAGAATATACATATACATTTTTTTAAAGGCTGGTATCTAATACGGGCCAGGTCCACAAGAATCTGGTAACATACTAATGGCATCGAAAATATTGATGATGTCAACGTTAAAATGGGATAAATTAATTGAATTAGCAGAAGTTTCGATAGGTTGTGATGTGTGGTCATTAAGATAATTTATATATACATATTATAAATAGTCCGCAAATAAGTTTATACAGTCTTCCCCGGAACTACATGATTTTTGATTAAGAACATGTACTTAGAATACCTTCTATTATACTACATTTATTTACATAACTCCAAAAATATTTAGAATTGTTCAAAATATTTGATTGAACTTTGTTAATATAACTAAGATATAATAAAATTCCTCACTTAATCTCTTGCATTGCGAACCAAGATGTTTAAACTGTTCATAATCAGCGTAACTGCCACTTTCTTTTATATAATGCCTCAACAATCAATCATTTCTTTTATATCAAACATGAGCTTTCTGTTTTATTCTAATCAATTTGAAAAAGTAAAGGAAAGATGATTATTTAATGCATTTAACTGGAACATACATTTGAATCGCATATATACAAACAGAATAAAATTTATTCAGAATAACATTAACATCAACATGATTTAGATATTAATTCCATGAGATGCTTAATAAAAACTTTAATTTATTTTGTAAAATTGAAAAAATATTATAATTTTTAGGTTTTCAATGTATTTTTAATTCTCTTACTGTATTAATATATACTCAAATTTTTAAAGCTTAATTTTTACTAATTGTTTCTTATTTATGAATTTTTCCAGTGCTGAATTGATTTTTATCAATTCAACTATTGTTATTGCTGTTTAAAGTCCTCAGCTGTATTTATAGCAGTTTTAATTGCTTCTTGTTACACTTTTGATTCTTTTGTAACTGGTTTATCTTATCATTCAATTTTTTTAGAAATTTCCCTCTGTTTTTAAAAAATATACAAGTCTTCTGTCTTGGCAATAAATTTTTTTGTTTGTAAAATTCAATCAATATTTTTCTGAAAATAAAATAAATTTCTTAGTTGTAATCGGTATTATTAATTCACTGTTCCTTTTTACAAAATTTCAAGAAAAAACTTTATATTTTCTAGGTTTCAATAAGTTTTTAATTCTTTTTTATTAACTATTTTACTTATTACTTAACTTTTTGAAACTAAAAACTATATTAAAGCAAATTCAATGTTTAAAGTATTTTTAAACTTAAATAATTTTCAATTATTTTTTTTAAACTAATTATGTTTTCTTTAAGAAAATTTCCAGTTCTTTATGGAAAAATTTTGAATTATATATACAGTAACTTTTATTTGAACAAAGTAATACATAGTAACAATAACAATCAATATGAAAACAAATAAATGGTGTTAGTCCGTCTGGGCTATAGACCGCGGTCTTACTGCCTTGTCTTAAATTTAAGGTGAGAAAAAAAAGTATATTTGCTAGCTAGCTGAACTGTCCTGATGATTAGCACAAATGAATTAATGAATTGTGAGGGGAGGATGTTGATATTCAGAAGAGATATGTGGATTGCGAGGGATACAGAATTTGGTTAACAGGAGTTGGTTGCGGGGATTATTAGCAAATTTAATGCTTAGGCTAAGTATATGTTGGGAAATGGGTGGGTTTTGAATTATTTGTATTGCTTTTACAAATCTTGAGCTAGATTCTTAGCCAATTCAAATGTTATTTCATAAAAAAATTTAAAGAAATGTAAAAGTTACAAATGTTTTTTTCATTTCAAAAATAAGTTGTATTTAGTAAAATTGTATGAGTTTTTATTTTAAGTAAATTTTAATTTTAAACTGTTTTTTTAAGGGGTTACTACTACGTTTATGACAGTTTTTCATTGGTTTTTTTAATGGTGAAATAATAAAAAACTATTATTAGACAAATTTTAAAATGATATTGCGACTGTTTTGAAACAGTTTAAATATTTTGAATATTTGTTTTATATTTTGAATATCAATTTTTATTTATTTGAAAAAAATAGTATTTTTTTTAAATTTCAATTGTTCTTTTTTAGAATTTCCAATCGATTTTTAATTAATTTTAATTAAGTTGAAGCTATATTTAAGCAAGTATTGTTTTAACTTAAATAAAGGATAAACTCCTTTCTTTATTTTTTTCTTTGGTTAATTTGTTTTATGGTTCTTTTAAAAAATATTATTAAATTCGAACCATTTTTATTGTGTTTGCTGTTATAAATTTTCAGCTGTATTCTAAGCAATTTCAATTGTTTATTTAAGTTTTCAATTATAGGTCAATCTTCTTTGGGAAATTTTAAATGGTTCTTATATATATATACAACATCTTTATTAACAGACAAAAATAAAATACAGATAAGACAAATATAATACATTTATGATGATATGAGTGATGGGAGGTTAGTCTGTTAATTGGCTATCGACTGGCGGTCTTTCAGCCCTGATTTGTCCTTGTCGATGTGTCACGTTAGTCTGTCTTTGATGATGATGATGATGATGATGATGGGTAATGTGATGCGATGAATTCGAAAATAGTAAATGGATGGGTTTTGAATTTTGGAATTAGGTTAGGATTTCTGCGTAAGCAGTAGAGGGTAAGGATTTGATGGTTGAAGGGATTTTTGGAAAATTTTTCACTTAGGTATAGAAGGCGTTCCTTGATGGGAATAACAGAGGTAGAGTCATATAGGAGTTGGTTAGAGGGATTGTGTAGAGGATTACTGGGGTGGCGGATTTTGGTTAAAGTTCTTAGGGAGGATCGCTCGCTAACTTGGATATTGTGGATGGTAGGATTGCAGGAGTTGGAGAAAAGGACATTACCATAGTCGAGTAGAGGACGGCATATCATTTTATATATTTTAACCGCTGTTTTTATAGATATACCGTTCTTTTTGTAAGTTAGGTTTCTGAACATTTTGGCTCTAGCTATGATTTTTTTTTTGTTTGAGGCTGTATGGTGTTTGAAATTGACTTTTCGATCTATGGTAATGCCTAGGTATTTTATGGATGTAGAAGGGGAAACAGTTATGTTGGAGATATG
Organism: Ontholestes murinus; assembly: GCA_963969525.1. NCBI lineage: Eukaryota > Metazoa > Arthropoda > Insecta > Coleoptera > Staphylinidae > Ontholestes > Ontholestes murinus. Next base: position 26,407,645 of record OZ018395.1, on the reverse strand, counting down.
AATATCGTGTGCAGGATTATTGTTACGGTGATAGGGAATTAGGAGCTGGGATTTGTGGGGATTGATTTTAATTCGCCATTTAGCAAACCAGTGTTGCAGGGAGTCAATTTGCTGCTGGAGGGATTGAAGAGCTTTAGGAACGGTGGGTGCGTGGGAAATTACGGCTGTGTCATCTGCAAATTGGAGGAGATATTTAGAAGGATTGAAGTAAAGAGGATCAGAATTGTAGATGTCGAAACAGAAGATGTTATATAGTAGCGGAGATAGAGGGGAACCTTGGGGTAGGCCTTGTACAGGAGAAAAAGGAGGGGAGTAAGAGTTGTTGATTTTAACTTTAAGGGATCTGTTTGAGAGGAATTGATTGATAAATGGTTCTTATTTTGTGAAATTTACAGAAATTCTCATAGCAAAAATAAATTGTATTTAGTAGAATTCAAACAATTTTTAAGTAAATAATAATCTATCTTTTATGAGATTTCTGTCACACTTTGATAATTTATTTTTTGATAAAATGACAAGTTTTATAAAGTAAACTTTAAAATAATGTTGCATCTGTTTTTATTAATAAAAATAACAATAATCTTTATTCTTACAATTACATAATTACATTTATATATACATAAGCAAAAACAAATAGTGTGGTGTTAGTCCGTCTGGCCTAAAGACCTGCGGTCTTTCTACCCATGTTTTATATTATTTATATGTTTTTATAGATAAATTGCTTTTTCCACGTTTCAATTACTTCTTTTATTTAGTAAAAATTCAATTTCACAGTATTTCTTTAATGGAAGCTTTTAATTGCTTTTAGAAATATCGAATTCTTTCTAATTGTTTTTTTTTATTTCCCTTCCTCGAAATGGTTCCACTGATTTAAAAAAATGTTAAATCTGTTTTTATCAGAATTACAATTATTTCTTTTTTTAATTTCAATAGTTGTGTTTTGCAAATCAATTTGTTTTAGTTTTTAAAAAATCAATGACTACTATTTTTATGAAAAAACTAATTTTCTCTAATTTTAATTGCTTTTTTTTACAAACTTCACTGTTTTTTGATAAATATTTAAGAAATTATTTATAATTTTTAGAAAGTTTTCAATGTGGAAAGCAAATTCAAATTTTTATTTTATATTTTTAAACTTTGTAATTTTTCACTGCTTGTTTTGAATTGGTTTTTATTATTACAATTTCAATTGTTTATATTTAATTGTTTTGTAAAAATAATTTATTTCCAACTGGTCCTTTTTATCAATCAATAAGTATTTTTGAAAAAATTTTCACTGGTTTTTGAAAAAAATCAATTGTTTTTTATAGAATTGGCATTATAGAAAATATATTTTTTATATTCAATATTTTTTGAATATTTGTATAATTTTAAATGTTTTTATAATTTTAGAAAAATAATTATTTTTTTCTTAAATATCAATTAAATTTTAACAATTTGTCAGGAGATAAATTGATTTTTCTAATTGTAATTGCTATTAATTAATTCTCAAAGACAAGTTCATAATTTTTAGAACTTTATTTATTTTTGTTCGTTTTCAATAAATTAAGACTAAAATATATTTTAAACAAAGTTTTTAATTAATTGTTTTCCCTTTAAGAAAATTTCTTTTCAGTAAAATTTTTAAAAGGTTTTTTTAAGTCCAACTATTTTTATTGCTGTTATAAGTCTATAACTGTTATATCATTTTCAGTTATTCCAACTTGTTTTTAATACCATTTTTTGAGAAAGGTTCCACAAATTTCTAATTGTTTTTTTTTTAAATAAAACTTACCCACTTTAATGAAACCCTACCTTCGTCCATTATCAAATATCCAAGCAATTTTATAAATATCCCCTTTCAAAATACATCCTTCGACTTATTAACTTTAAATGACAATTATACAGAAACATACAACTGATAAACACAACTGAACTTAGACAAAAAATTAACAAACTTAACAAAGACATTAAAAGACTTATAATTGAATTCAAGACGGACATTTGCATAAACACTTGCAGAAAAATCAACGGTAACATATTTTGGTCTAGGATAAACAGGAAATACAAGAAGACAGACAATTTACAATACATCTTTGACCCGTTAACTAACGGGATTATCATAGACTCTGACATAATTGATTTATACAGATGACACAAGATCCAAACTTTGACCACACGAATTTTCAAAGAATAAATGACTGGTACGTTAAATATTTTGAAAAAAATGACTGTTCAGAACCGACGGACATTTTTACATATGACGAATGTGTTGATATTTTTAAAAAATGAAAAAATACAGAAATACATATCCAGTAAATGACAATATACAGAGACATATCCTAAAATCCTGTCCATTCCTTATACATGACAACATTCTCAATAATATTAACTTCCTATACAAAAATAACTTCCAGAAGTGTGGAAAATAGGAATTGTTATTTGCATCTCCAAATGCGACCAACCCCTAATTTACTAACCAGCTATTATTCTATCACACTCTTACCTGTTATTGGATAATTGTATGAATCCCTCCTTAAAACCAAAATCTTTTCTCTAATTTCTAATCACATCCCCAAATACCAATTTGGATTCCTTCCCCATCGATCAATTTCTCTTCCTTTAACCATCCTAACCTCCAATATCCATACTACCCACCTTGCAGGTAGAGCGTCTGCTGCATTATTTTTGGATGTTCAGAAAGCATTTGATTCTGTCTGGCACCAAGTCCTATTATATAAATGTCACCTCCTAAATATCCCTCATATTATTTTTATCATTAAACAATTCCTCTGTAATAGATCCCTTAAAGTAAAAATTCACAACTCCTTCTCTTCCTCTTTTACTCCCGAAGGAGTTCTTGCCTTCAAGGTGCCCATTACTGGACTATGATTGTGCCCTCTATCCCAATCCCAGCAATCCAACCTCCCGCAATATTGAAGTTAGCGAGCGAACATCCCTCCGTACATTAACAAAACTCCGTCAGCTTTTCTATGATACCACTTTAGTTATCCCCATCCTAGAACGCCTTCGATTCCTATCAGAAAAATTCTCCAAAAATCGTTTCAACTATCACATACTATACTTATATTGTCTTCCTAGAAATCCTATTTTACACCCTAAATTAAATTCCTAATTCAACCATATTCGATTTCATTTCATCGTATCATCAAACTACGCATTAACGACTGACGCCATATGACTGGACAAAACAAGGCAGAAAGTCCTCTGGTCGATAGCCTTTTGACGAACTAACTCTCTAACACATCATTCATTATTTATTATTTAAATGTAAATATGTATATAGTTTGTCAATAAAAATGTGTATTATTATCATTATACCATTTTTGAGAAAGGTTCCACAGATTTCTAATTGTTTCTTTTTTAATTAAAGTTACAACTGATTTTTCATAGTATAAATAAATTGGATTTATTAAAATTCAATCAATTTTTGAAAATTCTTTTTTTTATTTGTGCTATATTTTTGACAATTTTCAATTGTTTTCTATTGTGTAATTTGAAAAATTGCTAACTAATTAGCTAAATATAATGACCAAAATAGGCAGCTGCTTTCTTCCACTGTTCAAGAATATAGTACCTGAATTATTTTGCAAATCCAATTATTCCTGCTGGGAATTCTCAACGGTGGTGTATAAACCGTAAATATCAAATGTATGAATATAATTGTTTGTTTTGAAAGGCACGTCTTTCAACAAGTGTGACAGGCCGCGGGGGTGCATTGTGGCGGGATTAAGTGTTGAATTACGGGGCACAATTGGCGCACAGCTGGGGTCGCTGGTCTTTAAGGATAGCGGCGGAAGCACGAAGAATTACGATTTTTACAGCTGGTCTCGGTTTTCGGTACTGAGCTTTCGGATTTCTGTATTGTCACGGCGATAATTAAGGAAATCGCTCGCTTCTAAATCCACTTAAACCAACCAGGTATTTATTATGAAAAATAAATCCTATTCCCAAATGCAATAATAGAAGAAATATAAATAGTAAATATTATGTTATACGAAAAAGCGATTTGTCAATAATTGCTAACGAAACGAGTTTTAAAAAATACATTCAATTTATTTAAACAATTATTAATAATTACCTTATTTAAACAATTATTAATAACAAACAGGTTCAACTACTGAACATCTAAGCATTTATCATTTTTAAATGTAATTTAGAGGTAGTGACATTATTTACTACCCTAAATTGAGGCATTTTCTTGGTATGAATCGTTCGTCGGCGATTTTGTTCCGTTTCTCATGGAACCTTTCGCGATAACAACCGATAAGTGCAGAAAACTGCAATCATTAATTCATTATTATGCATATTATTATAATCCAATAATTTCTTGATGATCCTTCGTCGTACTTCAATTCAGTTTCTTCTTCTTTAGGTTACGTTGGATTTCATGTATTCAATGGAGATCGACGTCTTCAATGTTCATCTTTAGAATTCGTACGATGAATAATCTGTGGTGTAGACCTATTTCTGGTAAAAGCAGGGGTTGTTTTCTGGTTTATTAGGTGATATCATTGTGTCTTGAGCTTCCATTTAACAGGCAAATGAATTAATCAGTTTCCTAAAGTGTTCCGCTAATTTCATTTGGTATGATACGGATAAAAGGGAGGACAAAAAGTTACAGAATGTAATAAAGGGATAACTAGCTCCCCACCCTACCCCTTGATACAGATGAAGAATTTTCTGGGAAATTTTGAATTATTGCACAATGCTCGTTTAATAATGATTGAAGAATTGTGGATACAGTGGTTTATAAAAATATTTTGTTTGTAATTTGTTTGCAGTAATTTCTGGATTTATTATTGATTTGTTAAAACTATTAATTAATAATTTATAAATCGGGCTTAAAAACTGAATGTGAATTCTTTTTTGTTAGTAAATAGTTTTTAATACCCATTATAGTTTTCGCTGAGATCTGAGTCTTAGAAGGATTTAGGATTTTATCTTTGTTATCAAACTCTAAAATTACCTCTTTTTCAGAATTCAGTTTGATAGTTAGATTTTCTTCAAAATTTTCTAGTTCATCAGTTTGATCGTATATTAAAAAGTTATTTTGAAAATAGTTATTTACTTGTCAATTTGTTGGCTTTCATGGTTATTGTCTACTATTTTGTTGTATATAATGGAACTGCTCGAAAATCTATTCAAGTTGTATGAATTTGATTTGTATTAATATTGGAGAAACTATTGATTCATTTGTGGTGGTTGATTATTATTATTTTAATTGGTATTTTGAAAACATTGCTCAATTGATTTGATTTTTAATATTTTCTTCTTAGTTATAAATGATAAATCTGATGGTTTTCCAAGTCTTTCCAAAAATAGTTTTAAAGCTTATTTTGTAGAAACGTTGATTTGAATTGGTTGTTCTGACACTGGGCAATGTGAACCAATATGATTCCAGATTATATTAAGTAGATGGATAATTTTTTCGTGAAACTGATATAGTGCTTCATTTGGTTTCTGTTTTATGTTAACTAAAACCCGGTTTTCCTGGTTTATACTCTTGATTACCGAAATGTTACAAAAGGGTATGTCATTCCCATTTTTTGGAACGGTTACCTGCAATAACTTTATCCACTCTACTTCTATTTTTTTAAATAATAACATATTTTGGAAATTGCTAAATTTTCAACATGGAAATAGTGATTAAGCAGCGATTCCCATCGATATAGAAGAAGAATTCAACACTTGATAAAAACCTGTAAAGATCAAAACTATAATTGTGTCAAAATTGATTATAAATATTGTAAACTTCATTTGTGTGTAATAAATATTAAATAGTGGTACAAAACTTCGATAGTATTTTATTCACTCTCTAACATTGTAATAAAGAATGCTAGAATAATAAAATAAATATGAAGTGCAATACTTAACTGCTAGTCATTTAATCCAATGAAAAAAAAATTGATTAACTAAGAATAATGGTTTTTCTTGATATTATTCTAATGTAAAACATTTTTTGCAAATTAGTATTATTATTATAGCTTTTGAAGTCTGCATGAAAATATGTAAGAACATTCCAGAAATACAGGTTGTTGTACTAATTGGAAATAAGATTACAAAATAAATATATTGACAGTTTTTATTATTCAAAAACAGTTAACACTTAAATACACTCCTGTGAAGTAATTGAGGAGATTACTGAAGTTACGAGTTTTTAACAAACGTTAATTTTACAGCCCTTCATCGCACGGTCGTAAAATTAGCATTTTAATCAGAACCTGTACCACGTCTTCAAGCAGACAGATTATATTTCATTCGCATTACGTACTTTACTTTTTTTAAATATATAACCTTCGATAAATTGGCAAATAATATTACGCCTTTATTTTCTTAAATGATAAATTTTTGCTATTGGTAAGTGTAGACAATGCTTAATTATGTTTGTAATATTGTAATATAAATTGGAATAATTAATAAAAATAGTAATTCTATCTGAATTCTATGCATATATGCATTCAAATATATACAGGGTTATTCACGCTATACGGCACAGAATATTGTGGCCAAAATACGTGACTTTCAAAAAGTTTCACTTTGGGGATATATGGGGGTCTATTAGGGCTACTTTTTAAAATTACTGTCATAATATACAGGGTGTCCCAAAAACCCTAAAAGTATCAAAGTTGTGTTTTTTTTAATGAAACACCCTGTATTTTATTGCATTTTTGGATCCTTCGATCAAAATAAGTGTGTGTTTTAATAAGGTTTTTATTACTTAAACCTTAAGGATTTTGAAATAATTTGAATTTTGTGAAAATTTAACCTAATTTTCATGTTTCAAATACTTAAAAAGTAATTAAGTTATGCATACCAAATTTACACTGAAATGTAACAATAGATCATATTTTATTTTCCAAGTATAATAAATTTGACATCTTATACCGGGTGTAAAAAAATTGGAATTAAACAAATGAGAACTTTAAATGGCAATAACTTCATTTATTTAAATCGAACGCTATATTTATTAATTTATCAGCAAATTCACGTTTTAATTACCTATCGAATGGTATTTATATCTTAAATGTTAAGTCTTCTCGTTTTTACAGAAAACGCCAAAATATTATTTATTGCACCGTTTTAGTACTTTTTAAGTAAAAATTTGAATGTATCTAGTTTTCTATAGTATTTAAAAACGTCAGAAAATTAATTTAGTATGCCACTTTAGTTTAAAAAGTCTGTCTTTTGTTATAGTTGTCTTATTTTGCATTTTTGTGTTAGATCGTTAGTAATCGTTATTGTTTGAACATCGCTGTTGTATTTTTTGGTAAAAAATGAAGATTTACTCAGAAGAAGGGGGTATTGGCATTATCTTTATGCTTGGAGAATGTCATCAAAATTGTTTATTGATTTGTCGAGTTTATACTTAAAGGGTTCCCGAAAGAAATCACCCTAAGCCAGCCATTTTTGAGAGACTATTAAACCAATTTAAAATAAGTGTCAGTTATAAAAAACCCAGTATAAGAAAATCTGTGTAAATTTTCAATTTTTACTATTAAATACAACAACGATGTTCAAACAATAACGATTACTAACGATCTAACACAAAAACGCAAAATAACACAACTATAACAAAAGACAGGCTTTTTAAACTAAAGTAACAGACTAAATTAATTATCTTACGTTTTTAAATACGATGGAAAACTAGATACAATAAATAATATTTTTTGCGTTTTCTGTAAAAACGAGAAGACTTAACATTTAAGATATAAATACCATTCGATAGGTAATTAAAACGTGCATTTGCTGATAAATTAATAAATATAGCGTTCCATTTAAATAAATGAAGTTATAGCCATTTAAAGTTCTCATTTGTTTAATTCCAATTTTTTTACACCCGGTATAAGATGTCAAATGTATTATACTTGGAAAATAAAATATGATCTATTGTTACATTTCAGTGTAAATTTGGTATGCATAACTGAATTACTTTTTAAGTATTTGAAACATGAAAATTGGGTTAAATTTTTACAAAATTCAAATTATTTCAAAAACCTTAAGGTTTAAGTAATAAAAACCTTATTAAAACACACACTTATTTTGATCGAAGGATCCAAAAATGCAATAAAATACAGGGTGTTTCATTAAAAAAAACACAACTTTGATACTTTTAGGGTTTTTGGGACACCCTGTATATTATGAAAGTAATTTTAAAAAGTAGCCCTAATAGACCCCCATATATCCCCAAAGTGAAAATTTTTGAAAGTCACGTATTTTGGCCACAATATTCCGTGCCGTATAGCGTGAATAACCCTGTATATATGATAGTTTAGTAACTTACTTTAACTTTTAGTTAAATTAAATTTGTACCTTATTTCTTTTTAAATTGCTTTATTTCAGGCTAAATTATTTGATGACTTTTAAAAATTATGTTAAAATTAACAATGATTTTTTTCCAGTTGATCGCAAAAACAGGTTATGTTAAGGCCACATTTTTATTTTATAAATTATTTTCATAATTTCACGCAATACAGGTTGTCCTAAAAGAACCTTTATATCTGTCTAGCTTTCTGCTTGAATGCAACTAATCCGAGGGGCGTGGTTGTCATGCCATTTAATCAACTGTTAACTATCATCTGTCATTTGTCACCCTTCTTTTGTCATCTTCATATAAACTGTCAACATAAAGAATTTCATTTTCCAAAAAATATTTAAAAAATCTAATATCTTTTCTGCTGTCATCTGCAATTTATCATGTGTCACTGTCATCTTTTCTGCTGTTATCTTCAATTTATCATATGTCAGTGTAATATATTGTCTGTCATCACTGCCTGACAATTTAGCCACTATGAAGCGTTTATTGGGAAAGGGCCGCGGGATGTGTGTGCGAGTATTTTACAAAAATTTGTTATTCGGCGACTGCAACTCACATTCGAAAATGAATGAAGAAGTTTGAAGAGATTGAAAACAACATTGAAAAACCAAGAACGGGTCGACTAAGATCATCAAAAATGCATACGTTTTAATTGTGCCTAAATCGTCATTACAACTTATTATGTAGACAGTTAGGTCTATGCTGCATCCCTATAAAACTCAATTGGCATAAAAAAATCAAAGCTCTAGGTTTCCAGAAAATTGATCTCTATGAGGGGTGACATAAATTGCCCCCCAAACAGTCCTGATTAATAGGACTTTAAGGTATTTTCCTGTGGGATTATCTCAAATCTAAAGTTTACGCCAATAGATCAACTTCGTTGTCGCATTTGAAAGAATATATCCATCACGAAATAAAAGCCATCACAGAGTCAGCCACGAAGGTTTACATTTGGACATATTATTATTAAGAAATCAATTCACCAATTGAGTAATTTAATAAATAATAAAAACGTTTTTGATAGATGGTCTACTATTTTTTCAGTTGGACCACCAAATACGAACTTATTTTGGAACACCCTGTACTACTCCCTCCTAAATTCATTTACCACTAGCAGGTCTGGTCTATAACATCGAAAGGGTAGAGAAACATTCTGAACGGAGAATCAAGCAATTTGATAAAATTGTTAGAGGCAAGGGTCGCGATGGATTTCACGGATTGAAGACTTACAAAATTGCATCCAATGTTATAGTTTATAGATGACTGATGGTGTAGTGATTGCTAGTTCAAATTGAATTGCCATAGCCCACTGTTCTTATTCATTCTGAATGTACTTAAAGGGTAAGTCTTTCCATAGATTGAAATAAATCAAACTCATCAGCTACTTAGCAATCTTTGGGAGTGCATAATTCATTTCGTAAGCTCATTTCTTCATTTGAATTTACGATTGTAGGAAGGCAGTTATATATGTATCTTACTGCATATATATTGTGATCCTCTTTCAAAGAAACACAAATTGTTTTTTTTTTGATAACTGTATTCAATGCCGTGTCTTGTATTATGGATAGTATTTAAGCTGGAGAGAGCTGGAACATGGACCAATTCTTTACTTGGCAATGTGTTGGTTTTATTATTCTTTTTAATTTTTTAAGTGCTTTCGTATTTATTGTTATGTTCTGTTATATGAGAATAAAATTGCATTTTGGCGTTATTTTTGAATTCTTCTGCAACACGAAATCTTTTACTTTTTTTTCGTGTTTTGTCACTTCCTTCCTTTATTATTTTTCCATATTGTTACTGATTACCTCTTGAATGCTTGCAATATATCAATCAGTTAATTTCACTCAGAGATATAATTATTGACGTCATCATCAGCTAGGATTTCTTGATTCATACCGAAAAGTAAAATACTCGGAGAAAAATCTGTACTTCTTCGAACAGTATTATTTAATACAAACTAGAAGTTCAGCAAATATAGTGTCTCTATGAGCTTGGCCAACATAATTATCATCGCACGATTAATATTCTCAACTTCTCTACTGACATAAGAGTTGCCGTGAGAACATGCCTCATATTTTACTAGAGATGAAGATTATATTTAATATCACCCGATTTGGTCGTCTATAGTATAAAAACATATCATTAGGTGACTAAGATATTTTGGTTTGAGTTACGATTAATTGTTTCATTAAGTGATTAATCGCTTTCCTTCATAAAAGTAAAAGTCGCAAAACTTTGTAACTTTCAATTATTAGGAAAATGTACTTTTTACTTTTCAGTGATTTCTCTCAGGGTTTTGTCAAGGTGTATTGTAAGAAACGATACATTCTTGTTTAAAAACATGTATAGGAATTCTTCGGTGTCATCTTTAACTAGAGAAAATTTACCTTGCATTATGCGTTAAGAAACCAACAGGTTGCGAACATATTCTGTACTGTCTTAATAACACCAAATTGGCTCATCACATTTTGTCCAAATCTAAAAACATTCGTTCCAATCCGTCAGAAATATCATTTTGGTGAACTAATTCATTTAAAAATTGAAGTTTTGTATACAAATCACCGATATAGCAATGTGAGGGTATAATCTGAGTGATGTTTAATAAAACAATCGATCTGAAATTCCATTAAAAATCGGAATCGTTTTAATGGGCACATGACTGCTAAACAATTAAGTTCGTATCTGAAGCACATGATCTCTGTCGGGATGTTTTTTTTCCGAAGAAGAATCAGGAAATCATAACATGTTTTGTTTATTTCTTCATAGTGATCAACATAATCAAATTTTAATTATTTTTTTGCACTCAACTTTTATTTCTTTAAATTGTTTTGTTGGTCAATTTTTCAAATGCCTTATTTATTTTCTACTATTTTTAAACAAATTTTATTTCATCTTTGATTAAATTTTTAACTATATTTAAGTTATCGATTGTTTCTTTGTAACTATTTTTTCTTTTAAGAAATTTTCAAGTGCTCAAAAATATCTTTAGATTTATTAATTTTTAATTGTACTTGGTATTTTTCGTAAATTATGAGCTCTAATAAATGATATTAAAGTTTTTATTTGTTTTTAAGTTAAATATATTTGAATTTTCAGTATTTAAAAAAAAAAATTATTTGCTTTTTGCAATAATATAATATAAATATATAAAAATATTCTTCTATTAGTCAATTTTCCATTATATTTGTTTTTTTTTAATATAAAATATTAGCTATGTTAGGGAAATTAAAACAATTAATTTTCTTAAAGGTTTTCATTTGTTTTTAGCGTAAATATTTTAGTTATTAAAAATTCTTAATTGTTTTTTTACACTTCCAACTGTTTTTATAATAGCAAGTTTATTCTCTTTATTACTGAAAATAGATTCAATTGTTTAAAACAATTTTTTATTGTTTTCAATTTTCGTAACAAATCTAAATTTTTTTGTACTCAACTTTTTTTCTTTGAAATAATTTCAATTGTTTTAAAATATTTTTTTTTGTTAAATTGTCTTATTAGTCGATTTTCTAAGGATTATTTCTTAACAGATTTTCAATTGTTTTCAATTTTTTTGGCAAATTAAATCTGTTTCTTATTGCACTTTTAGCCATCATTTTTTTTAAATTCGACTGTTCTTTTAGCAGATTTAATAATAATTTTCATTTTTTTAAAGTTTTTTTTTTCAATTTTAACAGTTTTGTTTTTAACAATTTTCTGCCATCTGTTCTGGATATAGTTGTTTTAGTGAATTTTCAATTGCTTTTTACAATTGTTTCTTATTGAGAAAATTTTGATTGATCTTTCTTACTGTTCTGCTTCACTTCAATTTAAGAAAATGTCTTTTTAATAAATGTTTTTTCTCACCTAACTTGCATCAAGAGTGTAGCGCAACAAGTATCAATAATTGATTAAAAAAAATTAAATGTACATTATTTTTCAGCAAATGTATTGTTTAGTTACTAGATTTACTATATAGAACAAACATTAATCAGGTTACAGAATTAAGAATTTTAGACCCTCTGTTGTACTATAGTTCTGTCTCCAAGATTGAAGAGTAATCTAGTCTAATAGAAAGAAGTACTTTTTTGCTTTGCTATGCTTTTTACTTTGGTAAAAGTCAATAGTAGTTCAAACTTATGATGTACTAAAACCAAAGAAACTACAAATATTGTATTGTAGTTTTTATGGCTTTCAAGAAATTAAATGCTTTAAGCGCTTTAGGTTTAACAGAAGTAAAGAACTACTTTTAGTTTTGTTGTTTACTGTTTAATAACAAGAGGAACACTGACTATTTACAAAAATTTACAAATAAGGAAAAGAGCATTACTCCCATAAACCGGGGGTGTGGTCTAGTTCTGAAATATATTTCCACCATTAGAAAGGGTGGAATCTATTAAATAAAGATGTTCTGGTAACACTTTTGCTCATGAAAATGTGGCATGGCATTTTATTCCTCCAAGGGCCCCGCACTTTGGTGGTTTATGGGAAGCGACGATGAAATTAGTAAAAACTCATATCACAAAGGTAATTGGCGAAACAAAACTTAACTTTGAAGAATATAGCACTCTGCTAACGCAAACAGAAGCAATTGCTAATTCTCGTCCTTTATTTCCTCATTTCCTCAATCGAACGACCCTAATGATTTCACCTTTTTGCCCCCCCCCCTGGTCATTTCCTTATTGGCACCTCATTAATTGATTAACGGAACAAATCTTTTTAAGGATTTAGTGTTCACGTTGCGCTTTAGTAATACAAATAGCCTCACAACATCACAGAGTGTCACTTTGATGATTACAAATCTAGTTGATATGATCTTCAAAATTATTTTTTTTATATGGAAGTCACATGTGGAAAATTCCTATTTGTTGTTTATTAATTGTTTCTTCTGAGTAAAAGAAATAATTAAACACTCATTAAAGATAAGTCTATTGTTATCACACCATTCCATTAGACCATTAAAATCATATTGAACTTTTCTAACGTCATTCGTGTTCTTTATCACCCTATATAGATTAAAATCATCAACGAACAGTAAGAAGTTGGAGAATCTTATGTGTCTTGATATGTCATTGATAAATAATAGAAATAATATTGGCCCGCAATAGGAACAATGTGGAAAACTCGATACTATTTGATAAAAAATACTTGCATATATTAAACTTTATTACTAAAAAATGAAGAAAAACATCGAATAACGTTATTATTGAAACCTAGTCGACGCAATTTAGAAATTAAAATTCTATAATTCACTCGAACCAAAGCTTTCTAGAAATCACTACAAATTTGATGATAATTCTCGTTTATGATAAGAATTTTTTTATGGGATAAATTGATTTTCAATAGTGTGATACAAAATCTGATCAAAGTGGCTGAGAAAACGAACGAAAAAATGTTTTGGCCAACGATCAAACACATTTTTCTAAAAGTGTATTATCTGTTTGTACAGAATATGATCTTCTTTGGGCTCCTTAGAGCTATAAATTGTATCTTTAAACGGACGAAAATATTGCACAAACATGTCTACTATTTTCTCTCCTGAATCACTTTTCTGTTGACAACTCGTTACACTGGGATTGTTTTGTTTGTTGTTTTTTTATCACGTATTTTCAGAAGATTTTAAAGTTATTCCTAATAAAGTTCTAAGTTCGGTTAAATTTTTGCATAAACGTTATATCTATTACCTACTCAGATATGTTATATTATAATTCAAGCAGTCAAGAGGTAGTTAAATTTGAATTACTCCATTATATCTATGTATTAGGATAGTTTTACATCAAAACTATTTTTAGTCATTTATATTTTTGATAAAGAAAAGGATACATTGCAAAATAAATGGTGTTCAATATGAATGTATTTTCGTAGTATGTTTTACCTGAATTTACATTCAAGAGCGTTTTAATGTAGTAGATTCAAACAACATCAATAATTGAGATGTTTTTAATATTGATTATTAAGGTTATTTGTATATAAATAAAACACATGTTTATTGGCTTAAGAGACTCCATAAACTTCTGCCAATTATCTGATATAATAATTTAACTAAATCCTTTTTCTTTCTAGCGTTTAATTTAATAGTAACTCCTGTCGCGTTTTATTTCTCCTCTTAAAATAAATAAATACGTTAAAAAAAGGTATAAATTTGTACATGAATTACTTTATTATGCTCAGGAACAAAGATCGTTGCCTCCAGATAAATGTATAACCGCGGCCAGTTTCAATAACAACCCTACGAGCAGATTGAAGTCGTCGCTTGTAACAGTGACACTGACAAATATCTACCGGCGGTCAGGGGTGACACCCCGTGGCTTATCTTCACATTTACATCCTCCCAAAAACCCACCGCAGGCATCACGCCGGGCATATGATGTATTGCACCGTCAAAATTTTATAAACGATCACAAAACTCAAAACAAACAAATAAAGCGTTTATACCATTAGGCATTAATATTAAATTTGTGATTGCAGGTAAAAACTATTATTTTGCACTCAAAGTTTTGTTTGAAATTAATAGCATGTTATCAAGTAATGGAATTTTTGTTCAATATGGTTGGTTACTTAATCAACAACTATGTAAATATTAATCCCGTCATTGCTGTAGCATAAATTATCATCTATAACAGAAAGAAAAAAGTTTTCTTTTATTAATTCAATTATTTACATCCACATAATTGTTTCTCGGCATCACACATAAGTTCGATATTGTTTTGCAGATTAATTGGTCATCTAAATTGCTTATAAGAGAAAATATCTTTAAGTCATCTGCGTGCCCTTAAACGTTACAACTAATAAGATCGTGAATGAAGATAATAGGGGCCTGAGATTAGAGCCTTGAGGCACCACAAACGTTGAAATGTATTCATAAAACTTATGGCCATTATTATATTAATATATAATGACAAACTGGAAATGCAAAAATACTTCATTATAGATTATAAATATGTTTATCATTTACTGTATGTACTGTTTCCGTCAATGGAATGAAATGAAATAATTACCTAATTCGAAGAGTGGCGTGGGACACGCCCGTATGCAAAACTCTTTCGTACGTATGTACATATTTATATTCCACCGTTTTATCCTTCGTTTTCTCCAGCTGCGTCGGTCCGTAAGTTATGGGGGTTCATTTTTTAGCGGTGGCCCTCCACCTGGGGGACATCCGCGCGGCCACTTGTCGCTCCGCGGGACACGCATACCTCTTCTCTTCGTGGAAATTTTTCTGCTGGGAAGGAGGGCCACTTATTGAATGGTCGACCCCATGCCGAGCGGCCCATTGTCCCCGTCCGAGGGGGACACACGCGCTCTTATCAATTTACGGCTTTTGTAAGTGTTCGCGTGAAAAATTCACGAGACGTAAATAATCGAAACCGGCCCCACAGCAATGCTGAGGAGAAATTAGTCAAGTGTGCCACTGGGACGACGTCGCGTAATCTCAGATTACGAACAAAGAAAGTTACTGCTTATTGTGGGATTTACTACCGATTTCAAAACAAACGGTGTTCGCAAAAATAGTGTTTACTAATTTGTTAATTTTTTTAACAAATTATGTATAATGGTGTAATGGTTTGAGAAATTTTGCACATAATAGGCCTTGTGCAATAATTTAATACTTTTGAGTTGTAAGTATAATTTTAAATATTTTCCTACAAAAAGGAAGTTTACATGGTATCCCACAGGGTTTCAAATGATTAACAATAATATATTAGTGCATTAAATGTATCCCACATGGTTCCAAATAGTACATGCGACACTAACCTAATCAACTAAGAACATGGCATGGGATGTATTTTCAGTAGTGAAATGTAGCAGGTTATAATAGAGGAAATGAGGCACATATTTCAATCAACGTCGCCTGAAATAAACGCACCATCTGTTCTGCTCTTCTCCACTTCACGAAACTAGGAGTTATCTCGCTCCCGTCCATTACACAAATTAACCATCGATTTCAAGGAGCGAAAACAAAACGAAGAAACGGCCGCTATTTTTAAGAGTCTTGTTTAAAAACTCACTTAGGGATGATTAATTGGACGCCTTGTGTATACACCAATTACTCCATTGTGTATAAATAGCACGCAGAAAAATTACGTCCGCGTTTTTTTAAGGCGAGAGGAAATGGGTAAATCAAAAATTTTGTTTCTGTAAAGAAAACATCCCCTATTTAATCGGTCGTTATTGGGGAGGATCAAAGGGGCGGTGACTTTGATCTTTGTTTACATTGCCGGCATATTTGTTAACGATGCCGTTTAGTAATTAAGAGGAACTTTAGTAGAAACGAAACTTTTCAGCAGATTCAGACCTGGAGGTGCTATTTCTGTGCATGTCCGCTAGGTTTATAGTCTACCAACTATTTCCTGTACTCTTCTTGGTAATTGTGTGCTCGTTGGTACTGGTGTGAGCGACTGTGTGGTCCGCGTACCCGAGACGCGCCGTTTCCTCGTGTTCACGCCTCGTTGACAAATTCTATAGGCCAAAACTGACAGAACACGTCTATTTTAAACCGATTATCTATTTGTAATGCACTCTGTTGGGTTCATCGTCTGTTTAACCCCATTACTTTTTACGAACGATATTCAATCAACGGAATGATGGACATGTTCCAAGAATAAACAATCGAACACGACGGTTGATTATTCGTGTTCAATTGTTTTTTTATTTGTATAGATGGCTTGGAGCAAAATTTGAAATAGTTGATGGCATGATCAGCGTCCAATCATGTCAATATTCTTTTTTTATCAACTGGCTTATTTATATAGACAACATATTTTACAAAATATAAATAATGTGTATAATAATTATGAGATATGTAGTATACCTGGTGTATTATTACAAGACTCTGAGAGCTCGAATTTATAATTTTACTTATTATGGTCATTTCAATGAAAAGTTTTTATTAATGTGAATACTTGTAAATCATTTGTGTTATTTAGTTTTGATAGACTGTAGATGCCAAAACAATTAATTATTATATACTATAATATAATATTCATTAGATGCATTATATTAATTATAGATATTTATTTTCAGATATCTTTGGTGGAGATTGCAGCTGATGGAAAGCTTCGAAACAAAACCTTACAAGATGTACAGAAATTTTGCTCAACACAACTGGTAAGTTTCCAATACGAAACTCATAAACACCCCATAGTTCATTTTCAATCAATTATAAAAATATTGTTATGGATTATGTTTAATGTTTAGTATTTGCATAGTTTTTGCATCTTTATATAATTCGAAATTGTTTAGCTTCTTTTAGTTCGCATAACATTTAACATTGTACTATATACTACAGTTACTAATGTTAATTACAGTATAAGTTTATATGACAATATAATCTATTTTAATATTTTGCAACAATGTGTTACGAGTAGCAAAACAACTTTGTAAACATATTAATCGAATGTGGAGGATGTCAGATTTACTAGTCTCTAGGCGCGTGCCACACAAGAAGCGCTCGTAAAGTTGGCTATCCTCACTGCCTCATAAATCTCCAGATTAATTTTCTTTTCAATTGGAAAGCGCTCAGCGGATGGCCAATTAACTTTAGGAAATTACACTGGGAGTTTATTTCTGGAGTTTTAAATTAGCTGCGTTTTGTTTGAATTTCTGCAGATCTTTACGAAATCTCTTATTTACGGTCACTAATTCATTGAATATATACATATTATTTTCTTTAAATTTTGTATGATATCAATACCCGTTATCATGAAAATATGTTTTCATGTTTCTATGTAATTTCCCTGGCGCCTGTGTGCTGTTATTATGTTTTCGGGAACTTAAATATTAATTATTATCATTTTACATTACATTAATTGGCCTAATCTAACCTAGATAGTGAACACAATGCTATATAAGTAACTTATTTATCTTTGCCTAGAGCAAAACAAAACTTCACAATGTAGAGTGCCATGGGAAGAAGTGTATGTGATAATGATGAAGATGGTTCCAGAAGGGATTTAGCAATGCCTAAAAGAAAGAAGGTGAAAAAGGAGGAAGAAGTCGATGAGGATATACTTGCTAGCCTTAGATCAGAAAAGCCACTACAGTGCTCCCTAATTTTGACAGAGCTAAAGAGAAAAATACAGATTGTTACATGAAAGCCACCAGAATAATGATTTCGGTTAAGATGTCAAATAAGTTGTACAGAGTAGGAAACAGAACGTAAATAAATATGCAATAAGTAAATTAAATTATAAATAATTTATTGTCACTAGAAAAATAAATTCCTTTTCAAGATGTGTAAAACGATATTATATACTTTTATACTTTACAGTATTATAAATATCTAAAAAATACATGAAAGGTGAATGCATAGTTTATATATCTTAATTTTGTTTAGGTGTTCTGTACTGAAAAGCGACCGTACCCCAATAAGCATTTAAAATATACAAAAACTTTTAAATTTAGAAAGTATAAAATTAAACCATATGTTATTCAATATTATTACTTATACCGAAGAAGAAATGTTAATAGTCGACAAAATGAAGGCACTTCATACTACACGAATACAAGGTCCATTATAAAAGTAATGCGCATTTTCTGGTAATAATATATTTTTTGGCCGTATCGATACAAATTCTAAAAATTCTTCAAAATCATCTCCTTCAGCATTAACACACTTACCAAAACGTGTCTGCCATGTATGAAAGACACCCTGAAACTCCTCCTAATGTCTCTTTATCTCTAATGTTCTAACATGCTTTGGAATGTTTGCCAATGACTTCCTTTGCTTCTATTTCAGCTCTCTTTTCAGTCAGGAAAACAAAAAAGGAATGTAAGGAGGTTCAGAGAGAGCGGTGCGTTACTTTCGGCAAGGAAATTGGTAACGATGAAGGCCGTGTGGCTGGAAACATTTTCATACTAGGGCCTGACCTTGGCATTGATATCAGCCCTCACACGCTCGACCCGACGTTTAAATCTCTTTAGCACCTGCAGGTGAAAGGCTGAGTTGATGGTTTTCCCGGTTCAAGATGCAAAACTTGCTCATTTGCGCTTCCTTAATAATGAGATTATATACCACTCGCTGCTTTGCCTTTTCGAATCCGGGTCCTACTCGAACATCCCATCCAGGTTTCGTCTCTGGTTACGATAGAGTTAAGAAAGACCGACTCATTTTAAATCAAACCTAACAATTTTTGACAGAGCAAAACTCGAAGTTCTTTCCCATGTACCGTAAATGTGGACGTGTTTAGGGTGTAAGCGATTTGCTAGACGTTCAATTGTAAAAATTTCGCGTTTTCGTAGGTTCTGATCGTTGTTGGGCGTTATGAACGAGATTCGTTCGTTCGAGGGCGGCCTTGAACGCCTTATGCCATCTTCCGGACTATAACCTTGAAATATAGTTATTCCTGAAGGAATATTTAAGCACCTGGAATGTGCTGTTGCATTCTTTCCAAACCGCACACAAAACCTGATTTTAAATCGCTGTTCTAGCGAACGTTGAATTCACATTGAGGCACGTTTTCCACTCAGACTGCTCGGAGCAAACTGGCGACCGATTGCATCGAAAGTGCAGTTTCTTCACCACATTTACCGACCTGTTTTACCTCGCTGCGATGGATAGTCGCGCCACAATAAAATCATGCCCATTACTTTTATAATAGACCTTGTTTACAAGAAATACTAATTATCCAAAATCAAAACTGCTATGATATTCAGCCATAATTTAATTATTTTGTTACTATGTGCTAATAAAAAAATGTATACTTAAAAATAACTTAAATAATATCCATAAAAAATTTAGACTGCACGAGAATTTCACTAGATGAACTTTCAAACGCACCCCAAAGTAGTTACATACACCCATACCGAACAGGAACGCTCTAGAAATAAATTATAAATTTTTAGGTTTACATAGAGAATTACAAAAATTTTGGCCATATAAGGGTCTGAGTTCAGAAATGTTAATTATTTCAATGAAAGCTACCTCAAAAGAATATGAACCCTATTGAAAAATTTGAGACATTAACAGAATGCTGATAAATATGTAACGGATAGCGTGTTTTTTCAATTTTGTTGATTGGGTTTGGAGACAGAAGCCGGACGCATGAAGAAGTTCGTGTTTTGTTCAGTGAAATGCACCCGGACCGTCCACCAATATCGCAATCTACAGTAAGTCGAATCGAAAATAAATTTCGCGATCTCGGACATGTACGGGATAAGTCTAAGGCAGGATGTCCATTGGCCTTAAATGAAAACCGACAATTGGATGTTATTTTAACGGTGCAAGAAAATCCACATTCAACATGTGCAGAGGTCGCTTCATAAGCTGGTGCGTCAAAAATTCCAAATTATTTGGGAAACACAAATTTCACCCGTATAAAGTGCACTTGGTACAAGAATTGTCCGATGATGACTTTGATCGACGAGTGCAATTTTGTGAGACAATGATGGAACTCTCTAATGTAAATCTTTGCTTAATTAGAAACATCGTATTTTCTGATGAGGCAATGGATCAATAAACAAAATTGCCATTACTGCGTCCTTCTAAATCCGCATTTGATGATGGAAACGGACACACAATATACTCAAAAGCTTAATATGTTGGCTGGTGTGGTGGTTTCTAGAATTATTGGACCAACACTGAATAATGAACGTTACATGAACTTTCTCCGAAATGTAGTACTTTAGCAGTATTGTTTCCCAACACAGAAGATCCTGATAGACTCGATGAATGGTTACAGCAAGTCGGTGCGCCTCCACTTTATGCCCGACCAGTTCGAGAATACCTCGATCAAGTATTTCTTAATCGGTGGATTGGTAGACGAGGATATATTGAATAGCCAGCGAGATCAACACATTTAAGCCCACTAGATTATTTTCTTTAGGGCTATTTAAAAAGTAAAGTTTATTTGTATAGACCTGCAAATATTGTTAAAGGAAAGAATTCGTGCCGAAATTCACTGAATTAGTCCAGAAATGTTAGACAATGTTCAACAAGCTTTTGTGAATAGATTAGATTGTCTCGTCGTTAACGGGGGCAGCACTTTGAACATATAATTAAGGATTAATTAATTAAATTTTGTTATTTCTTCAATTTTATAAATAATTTTTTTGTAAATATCGATGTTATTTATCGACCGATTTTGATAATTTTTTTTTTGTATTCAGAATTTAAAAAAATTTGTCAATTGAGGTACCACAAGGGGTACTTTGCTATTTGAATTTTTAAAGTTGGGGTTACCACCCCTTAACGGCAAAGGGGTGGGGGGTTGAAAAGTGTATGTTAGGATAGTAATTTAAAACCAAAAATCGACGTGTCAAAGCATTTTTCTGAAATATTGTTTTTTACGATTTTATAGAATTTATTCGTTACTCGTTCAATAAAAAAAAACTCTTTAGATCTTACACATGAATTAATGCAACTCAAACTAGAACATAATATAAAAATCCCTCGAATGTATATAATTAAATGCCTAAAAATATTTATAAATTTAGTAGGTATCTTTTTAAACACAATTATTTTACATGATAAATATTATGAAGAGAAGGAAGGTTTAGTCATGGGCTCGCCTTTAAGCCCATTGTTAGCAGAAATATTCATGAAATTTTTTTTTAATGGCCTCGGAAACTAGTCCATATGGCCAGCTCAAAGATCCATGGCAAATTTAACTTACATTATTCTAAACTCGGAAATGGGTTAAAAACACATACGTTTTTGAATTAGGTATGTAGACGACATTTTAGCCCATTTCACCAGGACAGGCAGACAATTAAATAATTTCTTAAACCTCATATAAATCATTAATTAATTAATTTAATCATTCAATTCATTCAATAGTAGAGACAGAACAAAACAAAAATATTAAATTCATTGATCTTTGAATTACAATTATATACAACCAATTTAATTTTGAAGTATATAGAAAACCAGCGTTCTTTGATTCTTTAATACCATCGAATTCACCTTAAACACTCACGTTACCCTTATCAGAAATTGGTTATATGAACGAAATTAAAATGATTCGCACATTAACAAATAATAATGGCTATACTAACAAAACAATAGATAATTTAATAATAGAATAACAAAGCAATACCATTAATACAATTTTCTATGCGTGTCTGAAAGTTGAAAATAAAAAATTAAAGTCATTAACATTCTCTGATGAAGTTAGCCTAAAAATAAGCAATATATTAAAATAACATGATATTTAACATATATACCATTTAAGCCAACTAATAAAATTTTGTACTTCATTTTTAATTCCAAATTTTTGATAGATAAATTAGACAGGCATTTATAAGTTAACGTGAAAAAATTGTAAAAGAATTTACGTAGGTCAAACTAGTCGTGTATCTTCAAAATCAGAACATATAAGATCTTTTTGATAATCACCTAATCGAAAACCGAAACCATTTCGCCGTAAAAGGGTTCAAAATGTCTTTAGAAATTCACAGAGCAAAGAGTAAACAGGAAATTCCAATAATTAACGACCAATTAGACCTAGTATTCTCCTTATTATTTCACTCTGTATAAATATGGGTTTCATTGTATTTTCATTAAGTTTGAAAATGATCAGTTTATGATCAAAACTCGAGTCACTTAAAAATGAAGTGTGTTATCAACAATGGAAGTGTTTTGTTTAAACTTCCCCAAGTTGTATCGCGAAGGTAATGCCTCACGCCTCAACTATCAATCAATTAATTACTAAAATAATTTAAACTTGAATAACGCTATGTAAGTATAATATTATTCTTAGTTTATAGAAGTGACTTTTGGAAGCAATTATTTTCTCTTTATCCATGTTAAGGTTATTATCATCTCCAATTTTATACCTATTTAAATAACGGTTTAAATCCTACAATTTGTATTATTTCTTTCAACAGCTTATTATTGACTCCCTGAAACACTGGATTGCAAAATAGCGAATTAAAAATCAATCCTCACAAATTTCTCAGCGGCGTAACAATAATTCTTAACACAATATTTTCATTCCTCAAATAACTGTTCCTCCTATTTTCATAAAATACTTGGGCACAAAAATCACAACTAGGGCTAAATTAATCAGACATACAAAAAAGACGGAATCTCCATTTAAACAGCGGTAAAAATCTAGAAAAAGATTTACTTGACTATGGCAATGTCCTTTCTCCATCTCCTGCAATTCTACTATCCATAATATCAAAGATTGCCAAGATCTTCCCTTAGTTGTACATGTATTCTTTAGTATTTAAGACCAAAAACAGGGGTGTAGTCATCTGTCAATCGAAGTTATACGTCAAGATTTCCGGAAAAACGAAAATTTTGATAAAAGTTATCATCTAAAAATGCACGCCGCTCTTTAAATACCGCCAATATAAATCAATCAAAACCTTTTCTATATAATGTTTTTGAATGGGAAAGGTTAATGATGGGTTTTGGAAATGACACAGATTTTTATCCGCCAAAAAACAGATTTTCAGGTTTTTATTCATACTTTTGATTTGAGTGACCTCTAAACTTAAATCAAAAGGCCTGCTATTTGGCATCAGCACTTCTCAACGATCACCAGAAGAACCAATTCTAAAAAAAATATTTTTCTGGTCACCCTACATATGATTTTGAAACTTTGTTCTTTCAAGGTCATTTGAAAGCCAACTTTGTTTTTTTTTTAAATGGAAACATTTATTTTTTTGTTCTATTTCTACGCATAAAAAGAAAATTAAATTATCTAAATAATTTTTCTCTAAGACGTACCATTTCTAGTTTAAATTGCGATTGATATTGATAAAGCTTGTCATAGCTGCTATGGCATAAATTATGCAAAATATCTAGTAAATGGTGATTATAAATAATAATTGACATCTTAGATGACGTCTTTCATAAAGTTTAAATTATCATGGAAGTGTTATCTCTACAAGAGAAAATTGAAATAGTTCTTATTTATGGAGAAGCAGAAAGAAATGTATTACGGGCTATTCGCTTGTATGCGGAGAAACATCCAGAATCCATAAAACAATTTGAAATAGTTGGAAATGTTGAAACTAGGAAGCGAAAAAATCAGTATCTAACGAAGCTAATGATGTAAATATTTTAGCTGCAATACATTACAATCCATACGCTAGTACCCGTAAATTAGAAAAGGATTCAGGAGTTTCACGGAGAAGTGTTTTAAGGTGTTTAAAGAAAAACAAATTTGATCCCTATAATTTATCATTGCATCGAGTTAAATGATAATGATTTCATTTATCGGTTGGAATTTTGTTTGTGGGTAAATAATCAAATTATGATGAATAATAACTTTTTTCTTAAAGTTTTATTTTCTGATGAATGTTCATTTACCAATTATGGTGAAGTAAATGGTCACAACATGCACTACTGGTCAACAGAAAATCCGCATTGGATTAGAGAAATTGAAAACGAGAGATGGTATGGAATTATGGGATGCAAGGTAATTGGACCATTTTTAATCGAAGGCTTATTTACAGGGCAAAAATACGCCGATTTTTTGAGAACTGTTCTACCAATTCTACTGGATGATGTAGTTCTAGACCAAAGGCTAATGATGTGGTATCAGCATGATGGTTGTCCTGTACATTATTCCCAAGTTGCTAGAAATGTATTGGACTTAAATGTTCAAGGGCGATGGATAGGCAGCGGGGGACCAGTACACTGTCATGCGAGATCTCCGGATTTGACATCACCATAATTTTTCCTATGGGGCTATATTAAAAACAAAGTTTATCAGGACTGACCCACAACCACTAAAAGCATTCAAGAACGCACACGTAGACGAGGGGCGTTTGAAAAGTCCGTGCGAAAATAAAAACTAATAACGTGTTTGGAATAAACCTTTTTTTATTTTTCGACATAGTCTCCTTTTAGGCTTATACACTTCGTAAAACGATGTTCTAATTTGTTGATAATAGAATTTGTTCATGTCTGCAAAATATCCATTAGTGTCCGCAATTTCCCCTTGGTAACCCATTGTTTACATTGTTGTTTGGTCTCAGGAGTATAGTAATGTATCCATGTTTCATCCACAGTGACGAAACGGCCCATTAAGTTCTCCGGATTCTTATGGAACAGCTTTAAACCATCCTTGCAACACTTCACACGATTCCGTTTTTGGTCTAGCGTGAGCAATCGCGACACCCATCTTGCGGATAATTTTCTTATAACCAAATGTTTATGCAAAATATGCTCACAGCACTAGCAATCTCACGCACCTCACATGGATATATCATGGATTTGATCAATGATTTCTGGAGTCGTAACCTCCACAGGCCGCCCAGAACGTTAAGCGTCACTTGTGCCCATATGGCCAGTCTGAAAATTTTGAAACCACTTATAAACTGTTCTAAACGAAGGTGCAGTCACCATAATGTTTATCAAGCTTCTCTTTGATCTCCTGGGGCGTTTTGCTTTTCATAAAGTAATGTTTAATCACCACACGAAATTCTTTTTTGTCCATTTCTTGAAAATCAATCGACTTCCTTGATTCAATCGAATGCCAAACACAAAGAAGGAGACCAATATGGCTGAAACTTGGTGTGCGTTCACTCAAGAGATGCTACTAACTAGACATGACCTCGATACGCGCCGGTGGTGCCATCTGTCGGACTTTGCACGGACTATTCAATTCACCCTCGTATATGCCAATCCATTTCAGTAGATACCCTTATGCGTACACAAAGTTGCGAAACCATGCGCAGTGACATTAAATTTGTCCCCTCATATCAAAAAACATTTATTTGACACATTTTTTCACATTTCGCTCTGTTTCGGAAATATTCCACTTTGCCAAGATAAATGCCCCACCCTGTATTGTATTTATTTTGCTTGTATTTCTTGTTTGTTAATAAAAGTGTTATATATTCAATATAGTCACAATCTCTGAATTGAAATGTTGCCAATGGAGAGTTGCACTCATACATGATCTGCGCATCGTAAATAACCGCAAGGTTGTGGAAATGCCGGAATTAATAGAGTATAAAATATACAACATTCCTAACGATAGCGAGTAATCAGATGTCGGTGCGGAAAGTATTGCTTTACGTGCATGGAATAATTTTGGATTCAATGTGCACCGACAAATAAGGTTCTCCGCGCCCACAAATAATGCATTCACGTGCATGATTTACTCGATACTTTCTGCATCTTTCGTATTGTAATGCTTTAAGCACACTATTTATTAATATCTTGATAATGATGAAAATAACTAACTCAATTATGACTATTTATTGTAATTTAAAATCACCATCTTTGTAACAAAGAAATGTGTTTAGTTGATGAAAGAATATTTGCAATGGAGAATTATTAATAATTTAGTAATATGAATAATTTGGTAAATCTGCAAAAATTAATCTTATTAACTACAAATCACTTAATATATTAATTTTATCATTTGTTGAAGATTTAATGTTAATTAAAGTTTATTTTCTGCAATCATATAAAGAAGTATAATATATTTTATGAGATGATTATTTATTGAAATACTCCAAAATTAACTGGAGGTGGTTCATTTTTTGAAAACAATATGTTTATTTCGATAATTTCCTGCACAATTAATCGCTTAAGTTTAATAAGCAGTAGCATAAAATTTCCCCCATAGTTTAATTAATTATACTGTTTTATTGCTAATATATTAATTAATAAAATCATTTCCACTTCAACTTGATCTTGTTTATGTGGCCGAGCTTAGTGGGATGAGAATGTAAATTTCGAAAAGCTGCCAGCAATTAACGGCGACAAATTAGGGCCAATTTAAAGCATGCCGCTGTTAATCACGATTTATTAGCGTAAACGCCGACCCACATAACTCCGAATTAGTGCGCTTAATGGATAAAACAGTGCATCTACATCTACAGACTTGAACAGTGAAAACAACGCTTATTGATAAGTATAATCTCATTTAGTAAAAATAATAAATATCAAATAAACAATTGTTTCCTCTTCAGACATGGAGTGGTTTCGATCTATTCTAGTCACGCCAAAACAGTTGAAAACAGGAAAACGGAATGTTACTATCAAGTTGTAAAAGTTATAAAATTTAAAAACATGATTTGAAGCATTGCTGTTGAATGTTTACATATTGAATGATATAAATATTATAGCCTATAGTAAATAATGAATTGATTTTTTGCAAATTGCAGTTGGAAACGCAATTATCTATTAACAGAATATGTCTTTTTGATGTGTTTTTCTAAAAAATTAATATTGAAAGTATTAAAAAATATTTATCGGTTACTTATGGTATATTATCAAAAATATTTTATGAATGTGTCGTATTAATTATCACCTTCCGTAATTCAATCGTCACCTAAAATAAATTTTTAAACGCCGACGCTTTCCCATGGATAAGGGGACGAAAACCAGCAGGCTGGCACCATGTTATACATAAATAATAAACGACTGGAGTGGAAAAGAGATAAAGTGCCCGATGATGCAGACAAGAGCCATAACGCCCGGTATCCGGATAATGTCATCCTCGGCCCGAAATATCAAGTGACAGCTCATGTACAAAATACGAGGTATATATCAGTAGACTCGAGTCTTATTTCAATCCGGTAATTACTGCCACCGAAATAGTTGTTTAATTGAACATACACTCAATGTCAGGATTTACAAGTGCGACTTTGTATTGTCTGAATTTATTTAAAACCGCGGAATGACTAACACGACGCTCTTTTGTTTCTTATCTGGTATTTTTTCTCGAGGACACCTTGTATATCCAGTGATTTACGAGTGTCTTGCAAGCATCCGAAAAATGCATGGCGTC
The DNA here is from genome assembly GCA_963969525.1 of Ontholestes murinus. Taxonomy (NCBI): domain Eukaryota; kingdom Metazoa; phylum Arthropoda; class Insecta; order Coleoptera; family Staphylinidae; genus Ontholestes; species Ontholestes murinus. The sequence continues at coordinate 26,379,652 of OZ018395.1, read as the reverse complement.
GGATGCATGACGTCCCGGCGAGATTTATGGTATAAACAGCCCGCGGGGTGAAATATTGAAGGTGGAAGACGGTTTCGGTTTCATCTTCCATGTCTAAAAATATTAGGCCCATTTGAATTCCACGGATGAAATTGTACACGAAAAACGTGATTGTCTTTACAAAACTACAACAAATAAATAATATCCGTTAGCTCTCCTCATCTTAATAGGTAACTGTAAACTTATTTACTATCACAAACTGTTATAATTGTAATATAAATTTGCAATTTTTAATTTTGAGTAAATTTTTAAATGTAATATTCCATTATTGCTAAGTAATAAAAATAGTTATTACGTAATCTACATTAAAATTAACAATTGCTTCATTGATTATTTTTCCCACGGACCAGTTTCAGTCTATTTTGGATCTCATCAGCGTTGCGCAGTGAAAGACAGGTATTCGAGTTTTACTTTTTTTAACTCTCGAGTTAAATTGCCATTCAACATATTGCGCAATTGTTGTCAGTTCTCATGATTGGTCGGTGGTTATCCACTCAGTCAGAAATCTAGTACTTTTATCGTAATATCCCAATTGCATCATTTCTAAGTCAGCAGTTGAAAATTGTTTTCTATCTGCTTTATATACCGAAATACGTTAGTTTAACAACTGACTAATCCACTTGACCAAAAAATCAATTATTAGTGCAGAGTCGTTAAATTAAAAGAATCGATGGATAATCGAAATTATTATGAAGATAACTGTCCTAAGTTAATTTGCAGATTATTAAGGCAGGCCCGGATAACGCTAGGTTAATATACTTTGTATTATGGTAGCTTGGGACTATGCTAAGTCCATGAATTATTTATAAAAAGAGATTGAAAAAAGCAACTTAGATTACAAAATGTAATTGTATTAAATTTACTAGAATCGATTGGCTCCATTGAAGAAAGAAAATAGTAAAAAGCAAGCAAGCGTTAAAATCAGTTTCATCCTGTAATAAAACTAAGTCTTTGCAAAGCTATTTGTAAAATAGACTAAGGCCCGGTGAGATTTTAGATTTTATAATGATAAAAGTATGTAAAAATGAAAAGAGGAGAAGTTGCAAGGGGTAAAAGCAACGGAGAATGCATTTCGATTAAATACTCACATTGATTTTTATCAATTGAACATTGCCAAGGAGTGCAAAAACTAAACTAAATTAGTTTCAATTTACGTGAACATGATGTTATAGTAAACTTGACATGACGAGTCGTTTAAAGATTGTAAACTAGGTCTATTAGATTATTATATATTTAGAAAAGATAGACCACGAGTCATAAACAGCTTGTTTGTGGTGTTATGAATAGTATTAAATCAAATATTAACTCTTCTAAAGTTAAAGATAAACATAGGCTTGAATTAAGGCATTTGCTAATAGTAAGGATTGTTTTTTTTCTGTTAGAGAATTAAGAGTTTAAATAGAATTACAGATTTCTACTTTCCGAAATATATGTATTTGTTATGATTTTCTTGTATGTGAATTTCTTTTTGAAGACACGACCAGAGAAAACTATTACCATAACCCATAACATAGAAGAATTATACAATTCAACGTGCCAAATGTTGAATATAATATTTATGAAAAATGCTAAAATTGTAGCGATTGTATTGATAATTTCTCGTCGCTATAGCGGAAGATACTATTTACTATTTTTATTACTAATCTATAATTTTCTCATCCTGTACTAAATTTTAAAGCTACTGTTCAATTTACTTAATAACTATTTTTCAAATATTAATTAGGACTCGTATTTGCTTGAATGCGATGAATATATTAGTTAAATAATTATGATGTCTCTAGACATGGAAGTAAACTGCAAATTAAGCAAGAAATTCTGAACAAATAAATAAACAGCCTCCATATGGAGGGTGGAGGAGCGAACTGTGGGTAGGGCACATTTTTGCCCTTGGGCTGAGAAATTAATCCAGAAGATGTTGGAATCAACGGAGTAAGGATGCAAAGAGGAAACTACTGCAACTAAGTAAAGAGGAAACTACTGTATTGAAGGCCCTCAAGGGTATCTCTAGTAAATCTACCATAATTGGACAAGGCCATGCAAAATATTTGTGAAAGGAATGGCAAGAGAGATTATCACAAAAAACTGCAGAGCCGCAAAATCCCTGCAATATAACATCTTTATATTTCCAAATCAATCAACAACAAAAAGCTGAATCGTATCTAACTGTTAACGGTGGAGGCTTCTACTTCGTTATACATAATTCTTCAAAAATAAAAAACTTTTTAACTTTGTTTGTATAACACGGACTTTATTTAGTGACTATAGTTTCGACAATTTTAGCTTGTCATTATCAAACTAGAAGTAATTAAACTAACAATTTACAGGTATATATATGCTTAAAAATTAAGGTTTTACAACAGCGTTAAAAAGGGGGGTATATATCAGGTCAACCTGGTCGTTAATTACGGGGGTTTCCGGATTAGCGCGCGCTTTGTAAATTTCTAGAGACTCCAGGAGGTCCATCTTACGGCCTTTTTTGGCAAAATGTATAATTGACAGTACATCCTTACCAAAAGTATGATTGTTTTCAATCATATGTCTGGCAAAAGATGACTTATCAATTAAATTAAGCCGAAAAGAACGAAGATGTTCCTTTAGTCTTGTATTGAAATTACGACCAGATTGCCCTATATATATTCCCTTACAATTTTCACAAGTAAGTTTGTATATCCCTGATCTGTGAGTATTCTCTATTGATGTTTTCGGATTAAAAATTATGTTGCGTATTTTCTTAAAAGGTTTTAGAGCTACTATTACATTATGTTTTGACAAAATATGTTTAATTTTTAATGAAATGTCACCAAAGAAGGTAAGGGGCTTATAAATTAAATGTTTTTGTGGTACCTGGCCTGCATATATGTATTTACGAAGGTTTTTCATTTTGTATTTATTAATTAATTTATCAATGATTGATGAAGAATACCCATTTGAAGAAGCTATTGTTTTTATGATGTTAATTTCTGAATTAAATTATTGTTTTGACAGTGGAATATTAAAATCATAGAATTAAACGCAGACAATTTATGTTTTAGTGGATGGTTAGAACTGTTAGGGATGACTCGATCAGTATACGTAGGTTTACGGTAAATTTCAAATGTTAATGATTGATTAGTTTTTGTTATTGAAAGGTCTAGAAATTTAATATTATTGTTAATTTCGGATTCGACTGTGAATGTTATATTTGGGTGGAGGTTATTAATAAATTCTAAAAATTGTTTTAGTTGTCTATCTGTTCCTACAAATGAAGCTAATATATCATCGACGTATCTAAACCACATTTTGATATGTTTTTTACCTAATGGAGAATCTAATATAATATTTGTTAAATTGCACATGAAAATTTCGGCTAGCAATGGGCTCAGAGGTGAACCCATTGCAAGTCCTTCTGTCTGTTTATAATATTTATTTTCAAATGAAAAATAGTTGTTATTTAAAATGATTTCAAGGATATTTAAAAAATCTGTTTTAATTGAAATATTAATATTGAGTGTATCAAATGATGTTTTTATTAAATTTAAACAATCTGTGGGTGGAATTTTAGCGAACATGTTAGATACGTCGAATGATACTAGTTTGTGGTTAGGAGGGAATTGGTAATTTGTTAATTTGTTACATAAGTCTTTTGAGTTTTTAATTAGGGACCCTAGATCAATTAATCTACACAAAATAGTTTTAAAATGAAGTTTTGTGAAACAGCTGACACCTTGAAGATATCAGAAGGTAGTAAAATTTGATGCTTTCACTTTGTGTTACTTGAAAGGTAACTGTTTGTAACGACTGGAATCTTGTGTTGTTGTCGAATAAAATATTAACTTTTTCTAACTTGAATATTGATAATAAAACCTAACGCTTACAGAGCTAAATTCTTACTGACTAGAAAATTGTGAAACATATTTACAGGAAAACAATAAAATGGTGGCGCTTCCAACCTTAGTATCCAGTTACCGCCCCATTACTCTCCTCCCAGTAATAGGTAAACTATATGAATCCCTTATTAAACAAAAACTCCTCCAATCCTCTAACAACCACATACCTCAATACCAATTTGGTTTCCTGCCCAAAAAATCAACCACCCATTCTCTTTCCATTCTAACCTCCAATATCCAAACCAATCACATTGAAGAACAAAAAACAACAATTCTTTTTCTAGACATTCAAAAGGCATTTGATTCGGTTTGGCATATTGGCCTCATTTATAAGTGTTTCCTGCTGAACATTCCACGCCATTTAATCATCCTTATCCATAACTTCCTCTCTAATAGAACCTGTAAAGTTAGATTCAATCAAACCTATTCCGACCCGTTTCCTATCCATCAAGGTGTACCACAAGGATCTCCCCTCTCACCCCTTTTATATAACATCTTTTGCCATGACATATACAACCCCAATCCAACATACTTTCATCCCTCTAAATACGCCCTCCTATTTGCTGACGACACCGCACTAGTTACCCACGCCCCGACCCTCCAAGCTGCCCAACTATCCCTCCAATCATCATTCGATGAAATCCAATCCTGGTGTTCCAAATGGCGTATGAAAGTAAACCCTTACAAATCCAAACTGTTTATTCCCCATCACAAAATCACACCACATTCCCCATCCATTATTATTAATAACACCTATATCCACCCCTCCAACACCTGTAAATACCTAGGCGTCCTTTTCGATTCCAAACTATCCTTCAAAGCCCACGCACAATCAATAAAATCGAAGATTAAAATAAGAGCTCGACATTTCCGTGCACTGACGTATAAAAACCAAGGCATTTCCACCAAAACAGCCACACACATATACAAAACGATTTGTCGACCTCTTATTGATTACAGTGCGATCCTATTCAACCACATCCGTCCTTCCACCCTCCAGCACTTCAACGTCGCCGAAAGGTCAGCCCTACGCACCCTTACCAAACTAAGACATCCTATCAACCCCCTTCACAATCCTTCTAATGCTCTCCTTTACGAAACCACACAAGTCATCCCAATATCCCAACGTATAAATAGCCTTAGTGTAAAAATCCCTTTAATGTAACCCTCCTTAATAAATTCTGTACCCCCCGAAACCCCAATATCCCCCCTAAACATAAACACCCACCAATCACGATACATCAATTCATTAATTCGAATCATCCAGACGGTTAAGCTAGCTAGCAAAGATATTTATTTTTAAACATAACTTAGAGTCAAGACAGGGCAGAAAGACCGATGGTCGATAGCCCAAACGGACAGACTAACCATTATATTCCATTTGTCAATGTTTTTCATTGTATATATAGTTGACTGAATAAAGATGTTATTCTCTCTCTCTGGTGGCGCTTCAAAAGAGGGGTAATTTCTATATATCCCTACGGAGGATGCAGATGGCATCTTCGGCAGCGTCAGGTACTGGCATCGGATGTAGTCCCTTTAGCCTCAAACAAATCGTCCCTTTTTCTTAGTAATTCAGGCAAAGGCAACGTGCAGGCGCATAAATTAAGAAATATAAGCACAGTCCGTACTTGACCATTGGGGGTGTTTGGCAATCCTTCATTCGGTCTGGAGACAGGAATATTTATGGGGAAAAAATTCCGTGTCTAAGCCGAACACAATTGCATGAAAATTTGGGCATGCGCAAGTTGCTTTCGAAGTGCCGGATTTGCTCACACTGGACCAGAAACAACAACGCGTCGACGATTCAGAGCGCTATTTGGAGCTATTCAAGCAAAATAAAAAGGATTTCTTGCATCGATATGTGACAATGGATGAAACATGGATCTACCAATACACGCCTGAATCAAAAAGAGCTTCGAGCTTCAGCTGAGTGAAGAGCAGCCGGTGAAAGTCGCCCAAAGCGACCAAAAACTCAAAAGTCGGCTGGCAAGATTATGGCATCCGTATTCTGGGATATGTATGGAATTTTGTTCATTTTGAGAAAGGCAAAACTATCAATAGTGAATATTACATGGCATTATTGGATCGATTGGATGCAGATATGGGTCAAGAATAAACGGCCCCACATTCAAACGAAAAAAGTATTGTTTCACCAGGTTAATGTCCCGTGTCACAAGTCGATGAAAACAATGGTTAAATTGGATTAATTATGCTTTTTATTGATTCCCTAATCACCATACTCTCCAGATTTGACCCCCAGCGACTACCGTTTTTTTTGCAAATATGAAAAAGATGCTCCAAGGAAAGAAATTTGGCTCAAACGAAGACATGATTGCCGAAACTGAGGCTTATTTTGAGAGCAAAGACAAATCTTTTTACATAAAGGGCATCGAAAAGTTTGCGTTGTAATGAATGTATCAGTCTTGAAGGAGAGTACGTTAATGAATAAAGTGAAATTTCTAAAAAAAATGTTTTCCTTTTTAGACCGGAGACTTATTGAGTCATATGACAACATAAAAGAACCAACAGTGCTTCTTAATAGATGTAGAAAAGAAATAGCTTTTAACAGACTGACGAGTTAATTAACAATGAAAGTAAAGTTCATGTTTTATATTCATTGAGAAGATTGAAGCTTATTCAAGAACTTTATTTACGTCAATCTCTCAACCGTATGTTTTATAAATATTCATCTGTTGGGTAATATTTAATTGACTTTTCTACAGTTTTAAAACTATAACAATTTGAAAATGCTTAGAAAAAACACGAAAACGAAATATTTTCGTGTTTTTTCTCTTCTAATAATTAGTTAATTTTCTACAGCGTAAAATTTGATTGTTTTCAAGTAAACGTTAAAAGCATGAAAGTTTAATTAAGGTATTAATAAATTATTTCACTTCTAAGAAAAAATAACACAAATTTTGTCTTGTTTGTACTGAAGGCTTCTGCTTCGTAATACATTATGCAAGAACTGTTTATAGTGAAACTCTATATAGGCAAAAACTCTTTATAGTGCAATTTTTTCAAGTCCTAGAATGTTTTAATGAAAATTCATATAGAAAGCCCTGCATATAGCGAATCTGTAAATAGGAACACTATATAATACAATTTTTACCGGAATTTCATGTATATATTTTTATGCATGTATTGAGATTTTAGCCACTTCGGTTTTCCCATTTTCACCTAACATTAGCACGAACGCCCAATGGCACGCAACATGTAAAGGTACAATAGATTTCTGCGAGAAACTCGAGGAAAGACCCATTTCATAGAATCCCGGGCAAAATCCATTTTATATGTAGTCGAGGCCTAGATTAATTCGCAAACTGCTTCAGTTTGTTAAGAATCAGTTAAGATATCCAAGCGAGTGTGTTTAAGTTTAGTTGAGAAAATTAAAGGTTTGGAGGAAGTTAATTAAGGCTGCAAAAAATGATGTTGCTGCAAAATTCGGTGTTTCTCCAAGTTGCGTCTCTCTGATAATAAAAGGTCGCGAAAGTATCATCAAGAAAACTAATTTTCAAAGCACTCGAAATCGAGTACGGGTGTGTTCTTACAAGGATGTAAATGAAGCAGATGGTTTCAAGTGGCCCGTACGCATTTGCTAAAGAATTTAACTGTGTTGTGTGCCTCGAAGACGTAAAAGTGTATTGAAAAAGTATGAGCTAAAAAACGTTTTCAATTGTGATGAAACCGGTTTGTTTTCTAATTGTTTGCCAAACAAAACTTTTGATTTTAAAATTGATGTGTTAAAACAAATAAAGACAGGGTGACACTGATGGTTGGAGCAAACATGGATGGCCCAGAAAAACTAAAATTACTGCTCATAGATAAAAGCAAAATTCCTCATTTAAAAAGAGTTAAATCTTTGAATTATGCCAGTAATAAAAAGGCATGTATGACATGAATGATATGAAGATGGATCAAATAACTGGACACGAAAATGAAAAGCTAAAAGCGAAGGATTGCGATGTTTATAAATAATTGTCCTGTACAGCCAGTTACTGTAAATAAACAATTAACTAATATTGAACTGATCGGTTTTCTACCAAACACGATCTCTAAATTGCAACCTATGGACCAGGATATTATAAAAAACATAAAACTCTTCATTACCGAAACAGAATTTTCCACAAAATGTTAACGCGATTGATAACAACGTCCCAGTCCAAAAATTAATTACCCTTAAAGAGTGAATAACCGAAGTCGCTAAAGTATAGAATGAAAATGCTTTTCAGAAAACAATCAAAAACTGCTTTTCAAATGGATCTCGCTACCTTAAAAAAACAATGGGGTATTCTACAAAAAAAACTGCTACCGTCGACGCAGATTTTTTATTTGAAATATTTTTAGAAATCGACAATGATGTTGGCACGACATATCTCCCAACTGACCAAGATATTATTGACGATATAAAAAGTATAGAAGATCATGAAGAAGAAACTGAAACCCGGGAATGTTCGGCCAAATTTAGTGAAAATAAAATAAGAAATGCATTTGATATTGTGCGAACTATTCACAGGGAAGAGGAAAGTGTACCTGATCAAATCTTTATGAAAAAATTGCGAAAATTTTGTTGAGCAACAATTATTTTTCAGAAGTAATATTCAAAAGTAAATAATGAATATTTTTCCTAGTACATAATATGTATGTCATTTAGCAATTTCTCAAGACTTCACAAATTTTAAATGTACATATGTATGTATGTATTAACAGATTTTGTATTATCTATCCTTTTTATTTCATATGTAGTATTTATTAGCCCTGTACATATATATGTAATGTGTACAGTATGTAAATTATGTACATGCTATTTATTTAAACTTTCAAATGTTTAATAAAATCTTTAGTAATGTGTAATTCAATTATGTAATTTTTTCTTCTTTATAAAAACTCTTTATAGTGAAATTTTGGTCAACATTTTAGTCTTTCACTATATAGAGTGTCGACTGTATATTAAAATATAAGTAGGAGGGCACTATCACATCCTCTAATTATTTTAAAATAAACAAGGATTCGCTTGAAACTAAAAATGATACATATGCACCATTAAATAATTATTGCTAATAGTTTAATTCTAAATGATCCCAAATGTTAAAATGTCATTTTAAAAGTTGCATGTAACTTTGTTACGACATAGCTGCACTGATGCACTGATGAGCTGCGATACAGTGAAACACGTGTCTACGGATGACTAAGAATCTCGATGAAAATCTTGGCCTTAACGTAGCTTTGGGAGGACGTTCACTAATTTCTAAGCCTGGTGTACGTTAATGATAAAGCGCTGGTGGCTCTGGGTCCAGTAAAGTAGTCGCCGTGTCCGTGTTCTAGGCATATGTACGATGGTGTCAAGGTTGTTTCAATGTGATCATGAAGCTAAGTACTTATCCTGGAGGTCAATGGGATTGTTCAGGTTCTGATGTGATGCCTCGTGAAGTCCAGGTCTTGGATCTAGTCGAAGATATCCAGGTGAAACCGTGTCCCCGATGATAAATTAACTTCTAACTCAAAAGGCTGCTGATTACATAAGAATAACAGTTTAACAAGACATTCCAGAACTCAAAATTCGACTGCGCCGATTGTAAAGTTGAATTTATTTATATTAACTATTATTTGTTGAAATACCTATTCTATTTATTGTTTTACGAATATAGATATATTTCTCTAATAACTTTTACAATAAGAATTCAGTTAAATCATTTTTACTATAATTATGCTAATTTAACGAATTACGTGTACCGATAGAAATCAGAATTACTTTTAATGATTTAACTTAATAGCTTGAATGTTACAACTGAACTGACTGAAAATTATTTCATTTGAAAAACGCTTCCTCGTTAAATAAACTATGTAGTGTAGTGGAAGAAGGCATAACGCTGGGGTAAACATTGCTATCTTCATATCAGGGAGAAAGCTAAAGGTTTTCACTAATTTAAAATTTGAATTACTGCTTTGAAGAGCAAAACCAATTATATATAGTAATGAATGTTTACTCGATTATAATAATTCGCATTATTTATAAAAGACAAGAAAAATCAAAATTTAAAAAATATCAAATTAACATGATAAAATTTATAATAGTAAGTATTTACAAACCAAAGCCAACACAGACAACAATTTATGAATATCAATTATAAAAGAATTTGAACCTATTTAAAATGTTCTACAAATAATAATTTGAATAAAGAATAACTAAACATTACACCTCTTATAATTATACTACTTGTGAAATCTATTTACGAAATACGCAATTATTTTTAATTGAATGATGATCTACACTCAGAAATAAAGCGAAACTCGCCAGGAACATGACACCGGTAATTACGCGTGCACGTTAACAGATGGAGCTCGGGTCCATTAATCGTTTATTTGCTCAGCGTCCGTTCCAATCAGCACTTAATTGCGTTTTCTTCGCGATTAACATAGAATTAATTCGCTGCGATTGGTACCGATGATAAGGTTTGCTTTGAACGCTCGGGGCGAAGAACTGACCTCGAGATCAGTTTGATAAGGCACGGCGTGTGTTCTATTTAAAAAAATCGTCGCTCATTGTTGTTCTTTTCTGTTTTGCAGATTTCGTTCTGGGAGTGCCTTAATGGAACATTTGATGGTAAGTACTATTTCAAATTCAATAGTACTTTAAGAGTAAAAAAATGAAATAACATGGGAAATCATGAAGATCATCAAAGATTGTAGAAAATATAAGTAATTACCGTACTAAAATATTGTTAAATAAGTATATATTTTATGCATCTCTTGTGCATAAGCAAAGGGAATTAATTAAATATACTTCATAAAATTCACATAATACGCCACATCATTATAATACACGAGATCTCATTATTAAATTCTAATCAAAGTGCTTCCCTTTAAGCGAGGATCTGTTTTGTATGATTTCCTTTGGATCACCTCGAGCTGCTTTATTAATATTTACCGATTTTCCTTGTATTGCATAATTAAATGCAGGAGTTGATAATAAACGGCCGATGAATACGATACTCGAGGCATCGGTTGATGTTGCACGTCGAAAAATCAATCAGGTATTTATGCATATTCGATATCAGCAGCAATAATTAAACGTTGATTGAATATTTCTGATCGAAAACGGGGGCCCCCGAGCGCCCCAATAAATCATCACCGATTTCGGCGAAAGGCGAATTAATCAGACACGTAATCGTCCATTGATCGAATATTCGACGTTCGTCCGTAATAAAGTCATTAGCATAAGTCCGTGTCACCGTTGGACGGGAGATTGTGTCGATGTCGCCCACGCTGGTACCTGATGGGTCCCACCTCGTTTCAGCTGTGACAAATCGTTGGGTAATTGGATGCATATCCACATATACAATAAGTGTTGTTATTTTGATATAAATGAAAATAATTCTGGATTTAGAATAGTATTTAAGAATAGATATAATAAGAGAATTGATTAACTAAGCACAATCTCTTATTGACAAGAGGCATTCTTTTGGCAAGGGTGTACTTTCGATAATGCATTACGCCTAAAATAGCCAAAAATGGATCTCTTTATTAACAAGAAGGTTTTGACAAGTTGAGATGCCAAAACTATAGTCAAAATTGTTTGTAATAACAGTTTATCCCAATTCAATTGTATATCTTACAATAACAAAACATCACTGTCGCCAATGATGGAGAAGTATATTCTAGTCCCAAGAGATACATTTTAATTAATCTCTCCATCGCCATTAGCGTTTCGCGATTTATTCCAGACGCAAGAATTTGGCGTGGTGCAGGAGTCGTGTAAAGGTACGATTTAAAGCTACCAGCGGCCATTATCTATTAACCGATCGTCCGGATCGTTGACCATGGGTGGACAACACGTTTACCGGTCACGAGGACGGTGAGGGAGCACCACGATCTCGAAACGGGGTAATAAATTCGAATGCGGGGACATCGCAAACACAAGGAGTAGCCGGACCCAGTACCGTATCGCACATCTCGACGGCAACAAAGAGGAGACGTCCAGAATAAATCCATGATTTACGGTACGCGCGCAAATAAAAACGAAAGTAACGTGGCAAAATTGAAAGTTACAATCCGGAGCCTTCTCTCCGTTATGGTAAGCCACTTGTGTGCATTATTCAATTTCCAGTTTCAGTAAACAAAGCAGGTCTTGAACAATGGGCCTGAATATTCTCAATTGTTTCTGGTGAATTTGTTAATGCACGTGCGTTTTCCGTGTGAGTTGAATGCTGGATACCAGCATGTGAAGCCGCATAAAGTCATTAGCTTTACATATATATTGTAGATATTTATTTCTAAATAGAAGGAGAAATAAAAGGAATGAACTGCATTAAATATTAAATGCAGGTACAAACGAAGGTTTGTTATTTTCTCATCTACCTATAAACCTATATAATTGTTTTTTACAAGCCAAAATTGAATGACAATAAATTTTATCAACGCAATAAGCAAATTATAAAGTGAAGAAGAAACTATAAACAATTGAAGAACCAATGGGATAAAAATTACACCAGTTTCATTAATTTGTTTATTTTGAAACCAACGCACTAGAATCATCAGCCCCTTTTAATAAATCCTCGTGGAACGTTATATTGAAGACACCTACGTTATTTAGTCACATAGCTTAGACAAATTCAACACATTTCTTGATCACTTCAACAATATTCACCAAAAAAGTTGTTTTAATGGAAATCGAACACAATAGCTAATTGTCTTTTCTCAACACAGTAAACGTTACACCTTCCAAAACAGCTTTTGGCCAAAAGGCGTTAGAAAAACATATATGATTTTTCATCGAAATCTTAGAAATTCTTGGACAAAACTAACTACTTTCAAGATAGCTCTTAATTATTGTAAATATATATAGTAACGTTAACAATAAGAAAATTAAAATTGAAATTCTGCCAAATAAAGTAACTTATAACTAATTAATCAGGCAAGAACATAAATTAATCTGTTAAACAAGAAAATCTTCAATTGACATTATTTTTCCATCAAAAAACATTTAACCTTTTAGAATGAAATTAATATTTTCGCTGCTACATTCTTGATAGAACATAATCACAGGGGTGGATTTGTAAACGAAAGACTTGTTTTATTCCACAAAAATCCACCCCTTCAGTAATCATAGTACACCTTTGTAAATGACAAGTAATTGTCGAAACATATATCAGGAAATTGATAAATTAATTATGGAACAAAACAAGTCTTCCATATACAAATCCACCTCATTTTACCTTTTGTTTGAAAATGAATAAAGATGAACTATCTTAAATTGATTGAGAAGACAATTATAAATATTGAGGCCATTACAACCGATTCATTTTTCAAATTGGGCGCTTTTTATGAACTGGTGGCTGAAGCCTTATAGGATAATTGTGTAATGAAAATGTATGTGCATAGCTACTTCATATATGGACCGTTTATTTTGAAAGTGGTGTAAGTCCATTTTTTCTTGATTCGAGAAAATTAAAGGTTAACATATCTGTTAATTAAAAAATATTTAGGCATATTATATGAAGTCTGGCAATGTTTCTACTGTTTTATCAATATGTAATTTGGTTATATAAATTTGATTTAGACGTATTTTATTAAACTGATGTATACTTACGGGCTGCAAATGGACTTACACCATTTTCAGAATTAGGCAATTGTAAAAATCGTTTAATTTAAATTTTGAATAATCAAATATCACTTAAAATATACTTCATAGTAATCTAATTTTATTTACAAATAATGATACGACATAAAATAGAAGTAGTATTTTTAATTTTAGATGCTAATTACATTGTTAGAATTACAAGATATTGATAGTATTTACTTATGCTCTGTATGTGGCAGTGTTTAGAAATATACATGATGCACCGGAGGTATATAAGGTAATCACTGCTTGATGTCTTTATATTTTTCATAACTAATGACCCTGACATCTTGGCACAAAGACGCCAGGGCGATTTTTTTAAATTTTAGCGGTCTTCCAGGACGTGTAGGTAATCAATTTATAGTTTTAAATTCTTTGTCCTTCATCGATGTTTTATATAAAATAGTGTATGGTGCACTTTTGAGAAACCTCATGCAACATATTTGCAACCAATTTACCTGTTCTCCATTAGTGTTTTTTAATCGCATTTTTTAAGATTTTTTATTGAATGGAAATTTTCTCGTTTCATTTCATGTAAAATAAATTTATTATGTTTTCTACATTGTGTTATTACATCATAATAAACCTGTGGTGTGTACAGAAAATTCTTTTTTCGTAATACCATTTCTATGATGCCAAAATCTGCATCGTTCGGAAGGTATGAATGCCCCGAGAGTAAAAATTTGTGATCAATTATGTCAATGTTATTTTCCAATGACTGAACAACCTTCAACCACATCAATGCCATTTGTAAATTTCGATTTTGTCCAGTACACATGTCACTGTAGGCAATAACATGGCATTGGGTGGTTACATTTTCTAAATGCCTCAAACAGCAAGAAGCTACTTCTTGCGATCCCCTGGAAGCAACAGTTTCGTCCCACACATACATATTAACTGTATTGTTGTGGAAATTGTGAAAACCCTCATTCAAAACATACATATTTCGCTTATAATATGCGATTGAGACAGATAATTTGCGGGTAAGGTAAGGCTTTTTGTAAGTCAAAAGAGAAGGCAAAGTATTTATCAGGATTTTTTGATGCCAGAATTTTATCTTCTTGTAATGCTTTTCTTGCTAATTCAGCATTTTGCAAGTGAACATTATGTCTTTGTACAAAAATCGTTTTTTTCTTCGTCACAGGTATCTTTGCAAATGGAAGTGTAACTTGAAATCTCGTTTAAAGATTTTCCTGTATGTCCATTTATTAACTGAACTCAAGTTATTTTCCTTGCATTTTTCTAAGTATAAATTATACATTTTTCTTATGTTTAATTCAGGATTTAAAAACATCCGTTCTGGATTTTGGGATCGAGTATAGTGATTTTCAAATGCCGGAAAGCTTTTTATGTGTTCTATCACTGTATTCGTCACTAGCTCACTAGTTCTACTGCAAGAGCCATTCATTTTTCCAGGCATTTCTTTTGGAATATTCTCATGCGCTTTTAGGCTACGATAAATTCGTCCAGTAGATATTTGGAATGTATTAATGAAAAACTTCTTACATACTAAAATGTTTGCACCAAAAGTGACCAGGTAAAATTTATAAGCATATGCCCTCATAGTGCCCGAATTATTTCTAGGCCCTCTTCTATTGATAGTTTTACGTTGAATATTACAATGGAGAAATACATTTTTCTTATTAAAATCACCTATATTCCAAAACTTTTAATAAATGTCTAAACGTTGCTTTTCATTAATACGTTCTATATATTTCTTCGAGCAATTACAATTTTTGGATTCAAATTTTTTTGCTGGAATGAATTTTCCTCTTTTTGTATAGTACTTTTGTCCAGTATTTCGTTTAATTTTATTTATGTGTTGCATATAGTTTCCTTTATTTTGTTCTGCAGAATCTAAGTTCTCAGTAACAATATCATCATCTGATGAAGATCCTACCTCTATTATTCTTCTTCTCTTTTTACGATTCGTTAATTTGTTGTTTATAGCGGAATTATCTTTATCCTCTGAATCTAAGATTATTCTTCTGTTTATATTCATGGGCTTTATTTCTGTGTGAATTTATTTAAGTCATAAAATAATATTGATTTACTATTTGTTCTTACCTGTATCACTATCTGATGTTAATATGAAGTTACCCATTTTAGGAAAAAAATAAAATTAATAACCTAAACTGGTAACTCTTGACACGTAATATGACACGCAATATAAAACAAATGTAAAATAACAGGCTACTGATCGGCAAGCATTTGCTAAGCCACCTACCTATGCCAATTGGACTTACACCACTTTCATAATCGATAATTATGCAATTTAATTTTCGACCACTTTTAAATTGTACAAAACATGGGATTTTTTAAACACGTACTAGTTATATATAAAAAAATTACATTAAATTAAGCATGATATACGTGTTATTTATTATTTAAAAAAATGGACTTACACCACTTTCAAAATTAACGGTCATATGTATAGATGGAGGCTAATCATTAAAACCTTGACGACAGGAGTTCCTAGAATTTATAGAGCATAGAGCTCGAATGATACGTTTTTGTATTATAAATAGACATTGAAAAGCTTTTTACAACAGCCGTAATGTATATTTGATTTAATGAAATTAAGCATAGTATGCGGCCAATGTTATGTGTTTAGAATACTTTTGATTGATAGACTTAAGTAAAAAGCATATTCTACTAAGTTTCAGTGCAAAAATTTCAATATGCTGTTTCCAGTTTAATTTAAAGTCAATTGACAATCCCAGTATTTTAATTATTGTTGAAATTTTTATGTTATAACCATTCAATAGAAAATTAGATGGTACATCCAAATTTGATCTAATATTTTTGAATAAAACACAGCATGTCAGAACTCAGAGTTGGTTTATTTTTTGGGACCAGGTCTTTTGATGTAAGTAAGTGTTTTGTTGTGTCACTATGATTTGATCAACTCGTTGGCCACTGATAATAGCCATGGTGTCATCAGCATATATAACAATATTATTTGACTGCTTACTTTGCATACTGTATACAATGTCATTTATAAATATATTAAATAAAGTTGGCCCTAAAATGAATCCTTGTGGAACATCCGTTTCAACAGGCAGTGGTGTTGAAATAATCGAGATTCCCTATAGTAGTATCCAATTTGAGCCACCATGTACTCTACTATTAAGATATGATTTTAGTAATTGCAGACATATACCCTTAACACCATATCGTACAAGTTTAATTAAAGTATACTATGGCTAACCATGTTAAATGCCCTAGATAAATCTATAGCCAGACTTATAGAGCATTCGCCCTCATATATCATTTTCTGATATTACTGATAGCAGCAATTAAAGGCGGGTTTTTATTTCTTGTTTTTGAAAATCATTATGCATTTTTGTAATTATATTATGTTTCCTAAAAAAACTCATTAAGACCTTGTTGTTGGTTTTTAAAATACTAACAAAATACAAATAGATTTGTAATTTGTTAATTTACTGGGTTCATCTTATTTAAACATCGGTTTAACTTTAGCTATTTTAAAATGCTTAATTAAGCATTTAGAATGCGGACTCCATATGATTGCTGCATATTCCATTAAAGGATGAACATGAGAAACGTATAAAGTTTTTAAAGTATCATCACAAAAATCTATTCCAAATTTAGAGATAAAACTTTACACCTTTAGATTTGAATTTGCTTTAGAATTTATGTGAGATTGAAAATTTAA
This sequence comes from Ontholestes murinus, assembly GCA_963969525.1. Taxonomy (NCBI): domain Eukaryota; kingdom Metazoa; phylum Arthropoda; class Insecta; order Coleoptera; family Staphylinidae; genus Ontholestes; species Ontholestes murinus. The sequence continues at coordinate 26,362,446 of OZ018395.1, read as the reverse complement.
TTTGCTATCAAAAAGAACGCAGAGATCCATGATTTCAAATACTTTAAAAATAATTTCATTTAAATTATATGAAGCACCATTAGTTCTAATTATTAAATGGGTAAAACCTCTAGATTTACATTTACTAATGTTTAAAGATAGCCAGTACACCATTTTAATACATTATTAATTCATAATAATTCATTCGAAATAGCACTAATTTTCAGAAATAACGTCCTCAGCATACAACAATACTATATCGTTAAGGAATATATTAAATAGGATCAGCCCCAAATGCGTTCCTTGTGGAACATCTGGCGTAACGCTTAGGGCTTCCGAAATGTTATCTTTAATCTTGACATACTGAATAAGGTGCAACAGAAAGCTAGATATTCATCTAATGCCCGCCTCATTTAACCCCAAACATTTAAATTTATCTAGTAAAATAAAATGCAAAACACGCCGGTGGTGGCGCATTCGGTTGCGACCGAACTAGCGTTTGCGAGAGTCAAGCAGCGTTAGTTCGGGTCAGCAGTTGGATGGGTGACCGGTACCATTCACCATTGGGATACAATTAATGGTGCTTTAGAGTGACGGGGGCGATCCTTTAAAGTAACAAGCTCATTTACACACACACAAATACACAAATCACACATGGCGGAAGGACCACGTGGTCGATAGCCTAACACTACTACTACTACTACTACTAAAATGCAAAATTGTCAAACGCCTTAGGAAAATCAGTATAAAAGGCATTTACTTTACAGTTTGTCTCCAAGGTGTTTAACAGAAATCTCTGTACAATCTCAGTACAAAATCCATTTAGTTATTTAATTAGTACACTTTTAAATGCCCATTTCAATTATTGAGATAAAAGGTAGTCTAATAATTTAGGAATTGGATTTATAACATTTTTCGATCTACTGACTTAAAAATTGGAGAAATATAATTGTGTTTCCATTTCTCAGGAACTATATATTCTTTTATTGATCGTTGAAAATAGTGTGGGTTAATGTACAAACACAATGAATAAGAAAAATGTTTGGAATATTATCTGACCACTACGAGTATCAGGTTTCAAAGCGTTGATTAACTGATTCAACATCTACATCAAAAACAAAAGATGAGTTACAAAATTGTCGTTGAACAATTGGACGAGAAAGCCGACGTGTTGGAACAATCCAAACACATTTGCAAAATAATCTGCAAAATAATTTACTGTTTCCTGCTAAGAATTAATTCGATTATTTTCATAAATTATATTCACTAGTACCTTCACAATTTCTAAAATCATCTACGAAAGACCAACATGATTTACTAAAAATATTAATCGTATATTTTGTTGGTGATTAATGAATTCCTTATACAAATTGTTGTGTAAACAAATACATTGAGATCTTAAATTACGAAATTCTAGGTAATCACTATAATTAAATTTCAACTTATAACTCAAATGAATAAGATGAAAAAGAGCAAATAAAAGATATACCTGAACTAGAGAGCATGCATGCCTTCTAAAAACTAGAGAAGACGACGGACTCACAAGTTCGTGGTGGTGCATAGAACTTGAGGCACTGAAAAACCAAGCAAGAAGACCTCACAACAGAGCCATGAATATGCAAAATGACTCCGAATGGAACAACCATAAAATAGTACAGCGCGACTATAAAAAACTGGTAATACAAAGAAAGAGAGAGGCCTGGAGGCTTTTTTGCTCCAAAGCAGAAAACGCCTCGGAAACCTCGCGGCTAAAACAGGCCTTCTCTAAAAAACCCCTACCAAAATTCACTAGCCCTGCAATCTAGTTGTCGACTGGAATCACCTAATAAGCAACACTTCTACACAGTAGGTTATACTAATAAACTTGACATTGTAAATTCAGCAAAAACGGAACTGGTACTATTCACAAAGAGGAGAAAAATCAAGGATTTCAAGCCACCTAGCTTTCGGAGTTAGGAAATGACTCCTAAAATAGAAGACAAATATTAGGGCATTCTTCTAGATAACAAACTGAATTGGGATGCTCATCTGACGGAGAGGTCCAAGAAAGCATACATAGACCTCTGGCAATGCAGACGAGCTGTGGGGAAAACATGGAGAACATCTTCAAAGGTAGCTCTATGGATCTATAAAGCGATCGTGCGGCCAATGTTAGCATAAACATCAGTAATTCTTGGCCACCATGAACTACCACGAAAACAGCATAGATCACGTCCAACGAAGCTCTCTTCTGAGCGCGATAGGCCCTCTTGCATCTGACACCCTTGGACATATATATTAGAGAACAGACAGCAGCGACGGCTCTAAGGCTACGAGAAACAAAAAATGGCTTGTAAGCAACGGTGGAGGTAAATACCACAAAATCTTAGAAAATTTCAGGAAAAAAATTCCGAGATTATGATGCCGGTGGACAACATCCCTCGAAAATATATATTCATTAGAAAGCTTCAAATAGACATGAGATACGAAGACTCAGGAGTAGGAAGCAAACACAAAGACGTCCATATATTTACTGATGAGTCGTTGACCAAAACAGGCGCTGGAATTCTGAAAAAAAGTACTGCACTAGGTAAGACAATGAGCACTCCAACAAAGGTGGACGTCGTTTTCTACGCAGAAAAGTTAGTCTCTGACAAGAAGATCAAGGAAAAAGTCTAGCTGTAAAATTTCCTCAGCATTAACGCTGGAATGTTGCGAAACGTTGGAAGAAGCGGAAGAAGGAGACAACAACAGCAGAGGTAATAGTATAGCAGATGGTTTGGCGAGGAAAGTATCCGGAACAACGATATAGCACGATTTAAATTAAAACGTTGAGTATTACAAATGTATTCCTTACTGAAAATAGTTTAACGAAATTACGTAGGCACTACGATGACGAGATATGAGGGTGGTTTGAAAAGTCCGTGCAAAGTTCGAGAGATGGCACCACTGGCGCGTATCGAAGTCATGTTTAGTTAGTAGCATCTCTTGAATGAATGCACACCAAGTTTCAGCCATATTGGTTTATTTCTTTGTGTTTGGCATTCGTGTCAATCAAGGAAGTCGAGTGATTTTCAAGAAATGGACGAAAAATAATTTCGTGTGGTGATTAAATATTACTTTATGAAAGTGAATCCTTCTCAGGAGACTAAAGAGAAGCTTGATAAACATTATGGTGACTTTGCACCTTCGATTAGAACAGATTATAAGTAGTTTCAAAATTTTCGGACTGGCCATATGGGCTGAACGTTCTGGACGGCCTGTGGAGGTTACCACTCCAGAAATCATTGATCAAATCGATGGTGATGGTTGACAGAAGAGTTAAGGTGCGTGAGATTGCTAGTGCTGTGAGCATCTCGACTGAACGGCGGTTACATAATATTTTGCATAAACATTTGGACATGAGAAAGTTATCCGCAAGATGGGTGCCACGATTGACCAAAAACGGAATCGTGTGAAGTGGTGCAAAGATGGTTTGCAGCTGTTCAAGAAGAATCCGGAGGACTTTAAGCGTCGTTTGGTCGCTGTGGATGAAACATGGATACATTACTATACTCCTGAGACCAAACAACAATCTAAATAATAATAGGTTACCAAGGGGGAATCTGCACCAAGAAAGGCGAAGACCGTTCCTTCGGCCGGAAAGTTTATGGAGACTGTCTTTTGGGATTCGCAAGGGATAATCCTCATCGACAATCTGGAAAAGGGTAAAACTATTACAGTTAAATATTATTTATCGTTATTGGACCGTTTGAAGACCGAGCTGCAAGAAAAACGCCCGCGATTGGACCACAAGAAAGTCATTTTACATCACGAAAACGCACCAGCACACACCTTAGTAGTTATGGTCGCAAATTAATGGAAATAGGATTCCAACTCGTTTTACAGTCCCCCTATTCTCCACTTGGCTCCCTCGGACTACTATTTGTTCCCTAATTTGAAGAAATGGCTGGCGGATTTTATTCAAACGAGGAGGTGATTGCAGACACTAATGGATATTGCAGACATGGATAAATCCTATTATTCGAAAGGGATCAACAAACTAGAACATTTTATATGAATAAAACTATAGAAGAAACCATTTCTTCGCCTGAAGAAGCCACAGTGTGGCGAAGCAATTCTACCGTCTTACAATATATTTTGAAAGTACTTATATAGTTTTATTCATATAAAGTGAAGATGAACTTTCAACATTTATCAGCCTCATCAATCTATTATTTCAAACTAGAATATTGTTGGACGAAGTGTATAAACCTAAAAGGAGACTAGGTCGAAAAATAAAAAAAGGTTTACCCCAAACACGTTAGTAGTGTTTATTTTTGCACGGACTTTTCAAAGCCCCTCGTATATCACATAAGTCACCTGCAATGTCAACAACACATTTTTAGCACTGATAAAAATAAGATCCAGAACTCCTTTTGGATTCGTAAACGTATTTACTTGTAAAAGCTCCAGAAATCCTAGAGAATTCGCCAGAAGCTGGCCTTTACTACTTAAAGAAGATATATAGGATATATTGCCATTATTCCATTTATCACTTGGCGAATTATAGTCAATACATATTATGTTACATTCAGATTTATGAAAATCTGACAAGGTTTTACAGTGTGATTCATATTTATCCATTCCGCGAGAAGGAGGAATATACACTACTCTAATTAAAAAAAAAAACTCCCACAAAGGAAGCTTTAACAAATAACTGATCAACTTAGGTCTATGGTATTCGAATTAAATTAGCACCAAAACACTTATGAACACCAATATGTACTCCACCATTATTTTTCTTACCAGTGTTAGATATTGATCAATCTGCCTAAAATTCAGAGCTGCTTAATCCATCCGAAAGACAAGTTTCTACAATAATGATAATGTTTAAGTTTTGAAATAAATATTCGGTTTATTAACTTTTTTGCCGAATTGTTAGAGCTGGACCTTTTTCTAGGTCGTTCACTTTTGGTATGTTTAGTTTGGGTACTCTATTAATATATTTCAAAACTGCACCCTATCTGGTATAGTCACAAATTTAACCAGATAAAACTTACACATATTCAACAAAGATATGACCAAAACATTTTCCTTTGTACAATCGAGATGCGGCAAATCTGGAGAATATTAAAAAGAAAGTTAGGACTTTGCGAGTACGACCATAACTCTACTTTCGGACATTATCAAAAAAATAAAATTAAGTTCATTACACTGTTTTGTTATATTCATATTTAATGTTAACTTTGCAGAAAAAATAGTAGTTAATAATAATTGCAGAGAAAATTGTTCTAGAAATAAAGGTTGTTTTAATTCACAATAGAAAATCCTAAACAATAAACTATCACTCACTCCTCAAATACGACCACAGAAATTAACAGTTCAGCAGCATTCATGTTTACTTGGCTCTTTAAAGCTTAATAATAAAAAAACCAAAGACAAAATAATCTCAGTTGCCCCAAAATGCTTCTGCAGTAGTTTTATAATATCAGAAGACATTTCTAAATAGATGTGAACGGGTATAATCTATAATTTTGGATGTTTTTTTCTTTATTAAATATATATTGCAATTACGTAAAATGTATTTTATAGATATTTTTTAAAATAGTAAAATTGTTTTCTTTTTCATATAAGTTGTTTGTAAGATTAGAATTGAAGTGACTCATCTACCTAATATCCTGAAAAATTAATGTTTTTTAATCATAAATTTTTTCGTAGAATATATAGAACCTTTATGAAACAATCGTATGGATAATTTACTTTGACTTTAAGCTTTTAAATGGATTTTTTAATATGTATAAGCTGACTAGAAAAACGAAAGGAATACTAAAGAAAACACGTTTTTTTCTATTAAGGCGGCAGATAATGTTAAGGTATCGTTCTGTTCATCATATATTAACTAAAGTGAAAATAAATAATAAATATGGTTGAAGTAATTTTGTTTCCTTTATATGAAAATAAAAGACATTATTTTTATAATGAATAAATATTTATTAAATTAGTTAGTCAAGTCCAATACTTTTCCATCTATTTAGCACTAGCCTAATTTCACGCTGATATTAATTTTGTTTTTGCTGGCACAAGTTTAACGCACGTGATTTTTATTTATAACCTCCTCTTTTTGGGTATAGGGTTTATAGTCAAAAAAATGCAGAGAAATAAATAATACTCGGACGGTGCCAAACCTCGAGAATTTGGTGGGATATACTGTCATCTCATGCAAGCTGTAAAAATATTGGCGAGTTAACAAACTTGTATGAGGTCTCGCATATCTTGGTGGACAACAAATGTGCTTCAAAAATGTATCATTTTCCTTACGTTTGAGAAGCAAATCACAGACACCAACGCGATAATCTCGAGCTTTAACTCAATGCAGGCCTTCCTTCTGTAGTAACCTGGCGAGACTCCTAATTTAGTTTATCTTTAATAATCTAAAATATATTATAAGAAAAAAGAAAAATTCAATTTACCCTCTATTTATCAAGTAAACTTTATGTAGAACAATCTTCAGTACATGGCTGACCAATTAGAATTAGAATTCATAGTGAGAATTTTTCTAAGTGTTTTATTTAATATTTATTATTGACATTCAACAGAATGTATTTTATTACATAGTCTAAGGAACAAAACAGCATTATTTAATTAAATTTTCCTTTGCAGAAATGTCGAATGGCGAATCATGGCCTGGACGGGTATGCTGTCCCCTTCCGCAAAGTGAAAATTGCAGAAGAGCATGTGTGACAGCGACGTCAATTTCCGACCTCAACCAAGGATGCAGGCAATCGGATGAGATTTCCTTCTTCAATTGTTTAGACAGACAATATATGGGTAAGGAGTGCTGCGGCCACGCGCACACTCCAGACTGTAAAGAGGCCTGTCTAGATATCTTCAAGAGTAGATTGACGCCAACGAAGCAGCAACGAACGACAGTCGTAGAACTGTGTGAATATGGAAGTCCAAAAGTATTAAACTGTGTGAGAAATTTTACCACTCTAACTCCAGCAACAAATTTACATAAACGTAAGATTTTTAAAAATAATTTAATACGAAATCAAAATTAAACTATTGACACATTTAAACTAGTGTTGTTTTATAATTTTGCTATTTGAAACATGCAAATTACAAATAGCTGTTTTAATAAGTGATTTATTTTGTAGTAGTAAAGGTCATTGTTGTAAATTTACAAAATGTTTCATATTTTTAAATTAATATTCATACTTATAAGAAACTATATACGGAGGGAATAATTATTTAACGGGACTTTTTCAATCGTATAACACCAAGATAAAATTTTGCTGTAAATAAGAGGGATTTTTTTTTAGATAAATCCGTGTTAAAGTTAATGTGTTGTTTCAGATATTAGATGCTGTGAAAAGTCAAACAAACACTCATGCAGAGAAGCCTGCAGAGAAATTCTTTCGTCCAACCAAACCCTTCAAGAAATTTTTGATTCTCTTCAAATAAGAGGATGTGGCGTACCTTCATTTGGTGTAATTATATTTTTTTTATTAACATTTTTTATTTTTATATTTGATAATAAAAATAAATGGGTAAAAATTTAGTTTCTAAATTTGAGTATTTTGATAGGATAAATTATGGCAGTGTTTTATGAAGCCAGTAGATTCGATACAGACGTCCGTGGAGGTTTCGAGAATCGATAGAGTTGGTATGGATTCGGCCAAGTGGCACTGCTGCCAGAAAGCGACCACAAATGAGTGCAAAAAGTTGTGCTCGAAAACGTTCACTAAGGACTGGTCAATGTTGTGGGAAGATTTTCACTACAAGTGTTTGAGCCAAGTTTATAACGAAGAGTTGAGAAATTGTATAGATGAAGGTAAGTACACAACAGTTTTGCCTGATAATAATATTCAAAGAAAGCTAAAATTTGTTTATTAATAGATAGAATTAACAAATTTATCTAGACATTATTTTAAAGATTTATTTTTTTATAGACTTGCAATTTATATTATGCTATTTAATTGATTCATGGTTGAGGCGTTAATTTCGTGATACATCTTGGAAAATTAAACAAAAACGTTTACTTTGTTGATATCACACGTTATTTTTAAGTGACTCGAGTTAATGATCGAATCTCGAGTCACTTAAAAATAAAGTGTGATATCAACAAAGTAAACGTTTTTGTTCAATTATGATATTTACATCCAATTTAATATAATGTAAAATATTCTATTTAATTATTTGCAATTATATTTTTTATTGATAACTAAATGTTTTTTCAGTTGATGAACCCTGTGAGCTAGGCTGTGATGGTCTAAGCTTCTGTACCAACTTCAACAATCGACCGACCGAACTCTTTAGATCATGCATACCACAAGCGGACGACGCCGCTCGAAATGACGTTACTCTTTGGCAGACCCAGCACGAGCTGACTTTGCCCGGTTTGACACTCCCGCTAAAAAATATTTCCAAATGCTCACCCAACACCTGGAAAGCTGTAGCTTGCACCCTACAGATTAAACCCTGCTCTCGACACTCACACGCCAATCAAATTTGCAGAAATGTATGCTTAGACATACTCAGTCAGTGTGTTGATTGGACACGAATATCCGTTAAGCACTCGGCTGAATCAATCTGCGCGATGCTCTCACCAGATGATCCGGCCGTATCGTGCATATCATTGGAAAGTTTCCTTACACCTTCAGAAAATACATATCCTAGGATAGATGGGCAAGTTTCGTCGCCTTGTAAAGGAGATCCTTGTGAACCCAACGAGATCTGCTCGGTTAGTAAAAATTGCGTAGCGGGAAAGTCATGCTTACCATATACGTGTACACCTGCCTGCAGGCTTGGTGAAGTCTCTGAATACATGGTTCCTGAAAATGCGTACGTGCGAATCCCAATTCCAAATAACCATAAAGGTTGTTTAAAGATTTGTAAGTGCACAGAGTTTGGAATAGAACAGTGCCAGTTGCTTCCGTGCGTAATGTTAAGTCCGTGTTGGATGATGGGTAATAATAACCAGAAACAGCACGGTGAGAGTTTCGAAGTCGAATGTAATAAATGCAGCTGTTACGCAGGAGAAATTATTTGTAGTAAGAAGCAATGCGAGAATTCGGTTTTGATTGGAAGAAATACGGCGTACACTACTCTTCCGTGTAATTGTCCCCCTCATTACGTGCCAGTTTGTGGGAGGAATGGGAATATTTATCCTTCGGCGTGTTTGGCAAAGTAAGTCAAAAATTTTTCAAAAATATTCAATGATGGTTAAAAGTTGATTAATTAATTTAATCTATATGATAACCTTTTGTTTGTTTTAGATGTGCTGGATTAAGCGATTCAGATATTGAGTACGGGGCATGCCATGATCCTTGCAGAAACAATCCATGCCCGATTGGGAAGAAGTGTGTACCCGATACAAAAGTTTGCTTATCGTTAAAAACTAAACCATGCGGACAATATCAGTGCAGTAAGTATTAAATAAAAAATACCTTTTTTTGGTAATATCATAACAATTTATTTTTAGTGACTATAGTTTCAATCAAACCTGATAACATAGTTTGATAATGATCAGGTCTTGATCAACATTTTAATCATTAAAAATAAATTGCTGTGATATTAGCAAAGTAAACTACAATATTTATTTTATTTATAATTTAAATATTTATCATGAATTAAATACCTCCAATGCCAAACAATTAAAACTTACATTTTCTCATGGATACAAAATTAAAATTTTCTAAATAATTGAAAATTTTTGTACATTGAAAAGTATGTAATATAATATTTCCTTGTTGTTAGACTGTCAACGGTATAGTATCACCACAATCGTATTCATTCATAACTTTTTGTAGTAAAAAAAAATATTTATTCTTAGAAAATGCTAAAAATTTACATAATGATAAAATCTTTTCTTCTAAATAGTTGCCTTTCATTATGTTTATCAGCTTATATTAATACTCCGAGTATTCATTACATCAAGAACAGGTTTACATTTATTTATTCTGTATATTACTCTGTAGAAATTTACGGGATTTCATTTTAAGATAGGCAACCCTATATACTAGTCAGTTCGTCTGGTTTACGTTATACGGGTAGTTTTGTAAGTATTAATTCTCAGTATCAACATCATATAACAATCAAAGTGCCCTAAATAACCATTATAGTGAAAGTCTTGTATATTTTAAAATCTTCTGAATTATAAAATAAATCCGCATGTAGTTTAAATAATATTTATTTAATTGTATTAATTTAGAAAATAGTAGAAAACGATTGTTTACATTTAAAATGGAACAATTTTTTGCTTATAGCTGGCATATTATAAATTTAAGGAAATATTTGATTGGAATATTGGCGATTGAAGGCGGAGAAACGAATTGTTATTACAGCTATTCAAAATCTAGAGTGTGATGTATACATCATCATATAATTGATATTATTTATGTACCTATCATCAATATTAGTCTCTTTCATCACTGTATGATATCTTAAAATAAGTTTAAAAAAGGACATTTTTTTTCACCGAAACTTGAAAGTACTTGGCCAGATGTCTCATGTCGTAATTCAATAATTTCAAGGCTTGTGTAGCACCTGACTCCGTCTTGTTGAAACAACATGATGTCCATATTAATACAAGGTGGCGCAAAAGTAATGTCATAGTTTGAATTGGCCGCCATTTCTGCAGATGGCGCCAAATATCAGTGTATTTTGACATTTATGATGTAGATATATAGTGAATTAGTTGTCAATAAGCTATGGAGCGATACACTCCTCAAGATCGTGGATTTATTGTTACTGCTTATTTGACAAATTTTAAGTCTGTTTTTTTAACGCAACGTGAATTTCGTCGTCGTTTTTCCTGTTCCTGAGGCACAGAGAATGCACATGTAATGCAAGAAGATCCATTGCAAAGTGACTGTTTGGTGCGGTATTTGCAGTGAAAAAATGATTGGTCCTTATTTTTTTGAAGACGCCGATGACGCTGTAACCGTAAATGGCTAGCGTTACAGACAAATGCTAAACAAGTAGTTTTTATCGCAAGTTGCTGCATTGGGTCTCGATCATTGTTGGTTTCAACAGGACGGAGCAACCGCTCACACAGCTTGGGTAACTATAGAAATGGAGAGATTTCCTGTTTTTGACATTTGAACTGGCCGTCCAGATCGCCAGATCTAACAGCACCAGACCTCTTCCTTTAGAACTTTTTAAAATCTCGCGTTTACCACAACAAACTACGAACCTTGCAAGACTTGAAAGCTAACATTGAAGAAGAAATCGCCAATTAGGAACCAGATATTTAGCTAGCAACTTAGGAGGTGGCCATTTGAGCGATATAATGTTTTCCAAGTAATGTAACCAATAGTACACTTTCAAATGAACTTTTGATGAAAACAGAGCTCTTTTTATTCATTCATAACAAAATGGCAGCCAATTCAAACTATGACATTACTTTTGCGCCACCTTGTATTATCAAATTTAGGTGGAAAGAACTGAATTATCATGGCGCGGTATCGAACCCCAGTAACCTTCCCTGCTTGGCTAGCATCGATTTTGAAAAAGTATGGTCCAATGATGTCTCTAGTTTGCTTTTGGATAATTCACCCGAAATGCGAAAATTTTGACGATTAACGAAGCGATACTGGTAACAATATGCTCCATCGCTTAAAAGGATTTTCTTTGAAAAATCTTCATCATTATTATTGGTGTTCAATAATACATTTAACGAAGTATCTTTGCTATGCATGGTTATTAGGCTCCAGTTCTTGTATAAATTTAACCTTAAATGTATGTAGGTGCACTTGTTTAAGTAAGTATATGCTGTAAAGAACTTCTCTAAACTTGCAATTCAATTAGAGAGGACAAAATTGACACATCTGATGATTGGTTTGTAGTAATCATTTTCGGGATATCTGAGTTAACATATGTTCTGATTACACTGGATTTAACTTCCACGCTTAAGTCTTTATTTCTGTACTTAGACATTCTCTCTTCTCTGTCAGAAAATTATTGTTCAGATTTATTTAGTGACAACTATTTTTTTCCTAAAATGTGGTCAAAATAATTGCGAATTACCAAAAATTATATGTCTGGCGACACAGAAAACTTTTTATGCTGTATAGAGCCTTGTGAAATTTACAATTCTTGTCTTCGGCGTCGAATTAATGTTCTTGGACTTTCATCAATACTCGAACACCCTGTTCCGATGTTGATGATTAAACGCCTCAGTTTTTGACGATCATTGTGTTTAGCATCAGATAATCCAGTCTGTCTGAATCTTTTAATTCATAGTTGGGGAAGTTAATTTCACCATATTTTGCAATTTGACTTTTATAATTTTTTAAATGTAACGTTCGATTTCTTCTAATACTAAACTATCAGCTGTCAAATGTTTACTTTACTAGATAAATTCTACACATTTCTCTCAAGTTATGCCCGTAAATCTGAGTAAGTCAGATAAACCTTCTCTTCTGTTGGAAACATTGAATTCGTTAGAGTTAATAAGTTACTCCAAATTTTATGGGTATTAGAAAAGCTTCCACATAACAAATTATAACTGTAAATAAATCATTTATAACCATGATAAAACCATAGAACCTTTTCCATTTAACTTCCACATTTAATTTCTTCTCCTTCGTGTATAAAACAAACTAAACTCGCTGGATTTAAATAGGTCTTCGTCTCATTTTATATAAATTGAGACCAAATTATTCATATTATTTAACAGGCTTGCCTTTTGAAGGTTTCCTTCTTTGAATCTTGAATTCATGGAGAAGAAGATCTTCAGTGATTGTAGGCTGTAGAAAACTTCTTGAAAATTGCAATCCCTGCCCACTCTAACTAAGACTTCTGATGATAGATTTGTAGTAATTAGTTCCCTAATTGTTTCCTTTTTTAATGGAGATGGTATTAACTGGAAGGACTACTTAATCAGCATTGGAATTGGATTGCCTACATTAACATATAATTCAGAAATTACTTTATTAAGTGATATGGAGTTTCAGCAAGTAACAGCCTCATCAATCTGATGATCAAATCACACCTCCAGACTTAGGTATTTATTTCCACACTTAGGCATTATATCTTCTCTTTCAGAAATTTATTGTTCATTTTCAATTCGTCTACTTAATAATTTTTTTATTAGATAATGTATTTATAGCAAAAATCCCTAATAATTTCTCTACTTTTATTACACAATCCCTACTAAAAATATTACAAATATTTATTATTACTTAAAGTATAAAGTTGTTCTTTATAACTTTTTACTTCTCGCTTATAACATACAAAAGAATAAATAAATTAATGAAAATGTACACAAATTAGAACACTAGAATTACAGGTAGAGTTCATAGGTTTTCAATGTTCTTCTGCTCAGATCCACATATTTCTAATGTCCAATAAGGGATGCAGATAGCTTCTTAGTCCTTCATTTGGAATCATAAATAAAATAAATCATACACCTATTTGTTTTTGCATAATGTGTCCAAAACAATTGCGAATTACCAAAACTGTTAAAATAAAATTTTATCGAGACGCAGATCGATCATCAGTGACTTCTTGAAATTGGCAATTGTTGTCCTCGGCGACGAATTGATGTTTCTGGCCTTATATCAACACTCTCACGCGCTGATCAAATGTTGACATTTGAATGGCTTGGTTTTGGACGATTAGCATTTATCCGAGTTTTTCAATGACTCCTTTTACATTTTACAAAGTTAAATCACTATTCCAAACACATTTTCAATGAAATTTGAAACTGTGATCACCAGACTTTTATGATTTTTGAAAAGTTTTTTTTTTATTAAACTCAGCTGCAAATGGTTTTTAATTGGGTTGCCAACATTTTAACATACTCTTTACTGAACCAATGCTACACATTCCCCTCAAATCTGCTTATATTTACCATGTCCGTTAATTACACTAATAACAATCCACACATCACCTTCACATTATTTTCCATTCATCTCCACCATTTTTCCCACACCACATCCCACGCTCTTCTCGCCTTTCCTTGTACACATTTCATGTGCTCTTCATACCCTCTTATGCACTTAAAAATAAATCCCAAGTATTTGAACACTTTCACCCTTTCAATCACTTCCCCTTTCCATTTCAGCTCTCTAATTCTTCCTTCCCTTCCCTTGTTCCTAAATCTCATCCATTTCGTTTTCCTTACATTCACCCTTAACTCCCTCTTATCCATGTATATTTCCACTCTTTTTAACATCTTTTTCACCCCCTCCCAGTCCCTCGCCATCAGTACCATATCATCCGCATACGCTAACATCCAAACTTTCTTCCTCCCAATCACTACGCCATCCGCTTGGCCTCTCCTCAATACTTCATCCAGTTCACTTGTATACAAATTAAATAATAGAGGGCTTAGCGGGCATCCCTGTCTCACTCCCATCCATGTTCTAAATTTCTCTGATACTCTATCCCCCACCTTTGCCACACATCATGTTTCCTCATACACTCTCCTCACAAACTCAACCATCCCCTCACTCATGCCTCTTCTTTCCAAACATTCCACCAATATTTTCCTAGACACCGAATCATACGCCTCTTTCAAGTCTAGGAATACCGCATACATACTTCCTCTCTCTTCCATTATGTTTTCTACAATTCTGGCCAGGGTAAATATCTGGTCTCCCGAACCCACCCTGTGTCTCTGGCACAAGACCTTTCTCTTCTGCTTCCTTTACTAGTCTGTTTTTAACTACAGACAAACTATTAAGTATTTTTATTTTATACTAAATTGTATAACGACGTAGATGCCTCAGTTATCAACGATACAAACTAATAAGTTATTGATATGTAAAGAAACATTTCAGCTAATGTTTTAGTATCGTATAAAAAATAATTACAAAATTTTTTTCACGAAGTGAACGCCGAGAAGATTCAAGAATTAATTACAAGACTTTTGTCAAATTGATTGTTTGTCTAGGATCAAGAACTCCAATCTGCACTCTTTGGTACTTACAGTATTGATTTAAAGACAAACATGTTTAATAATAGTTGAAACGAAATGAAAACGTTGTAGATACCACACATATTTATTTGCGTGACTGCAGTTTCGACAAATTTAGCTTGTCATTACCAAACTATAACTTATACTTATACAATATGTTTTATCCTGTATTGTTACACTAGCTTCAGTTAACTATTTGATTGTAGAGGCTTTGACGTAAAAATAAATATAGGTATGACACCTACAAAGTTACCATTTTATTTGAAGTATTAAAGTAGATTTCTCTTAATTTAAAATATGTTTAGACTACATCATTTTAACCAATATTAATTGCAGCTGTATATGTTAATGTACCTAGTATACTTATTATTATTTTTGGTGGTAAATACTTTTACGCTGCTTCACGTTTGTCTTCTTTTTCATTATACAGAATTTCAAGCTGTCATCAAAGCTTTTCTTCGAGTATAAAAGGATGAAATACATTCATCGAAGAAGAATTCTATCTAGAGATTTTCGAAAATCTAACTCGTATGAACATATTATCAGTTTAAATTATTTTAGATTTAGAAGCCAAATTTTTATGCTTTAGGGAGGATCACTTATTCAATTACCAATTTCTGATATTATATTTAATTTTTTAATAAAACATTCGCTTTAAAGAAAACTAATTGACATGATACTACATATTACTTTTTGTTTTTTTTATAATATATTGTTTTGATAGACGTTTGTCATTTGTGTGTTACTTCAGACCCATACATGTACCTCTCTTCTTTAAATATTATCTTTTTCTTCTGGAACAACGTGTGACTTACCCTTAGATTTCCTCATTGTTTTGGTTTGATTTTTCTAATATAGTCTCAGCACTTATTCTAAAATGTTTAACTTTATTTTGCTTTTATTTATTTAGACCCATTTAAAAGACTCTAATTTTTGGAATCAGTTTAAATTTGAAAATATTATAACACTTTAAAGTATTATATATCAAAGGAGATCTCAAGGATGAAGTTATATTGGTTGGATCTGTCTGATGTTTACAAAGAAATTATGGGAAGCGTTGTTAAAATTGAATTGAAATGGGTATATGCTTTATAAAGCCATGTAGGCAGTGAACTTTAAGTTCTTTGATCCAAGTGGTTAGAGATAATTTAAATTTTAAGAACAAATATATTAAAACGTAACCAAAATACCATATACAATAGTAATAATCAAAAGAGTTGCGGTTTCCTAAGGCGAAATAATATTTTTTATGCGAGAGCATAACAGCTTTTCAATTAAATTTTGATGCATGGTTATTGAATAGTATTAGCAGATGCAATTACTTTTTTTTTTTTTGATAATTTTTCAAATCTCTAACAAAGAAAAAAAACGTTTGATTTATTACTAATCTGAAGAAATTTAATATTCGTATAAGAGAAAGTTAATTAATAATCAAGTCCTTTGGGTGGTTGTAGAAAATTGACTAATAATATAAAAAATACGAAAACATTTCGTAAATAAAATGAGTCATATTAAGACTTAATAATACTCATTGTGGATTTACGAAACGTTTTTTGATTTTTAAATTATTTTATTTTATTTTTTAAAATTGTATCATCTGGGATATTTTTAATGAAGCCAACTGTAATATACTCTGCTATAATTTTATTTTAGCTTCACTGCAATATTTGTAGAGATATTTAAATATTCTATTCGGCTATTATATTTTAAAAGAAAGGCAACAAAGGCAACTAAAATTGTTAGAATTTATTGACTTAAGAGTCGAAATAAGCAACTATTACTGTTTATATATAAAAAAAGACTTTACATTTAGATATCAAAGAAATAATATTTCATTGATTTTTTCCCCATGATCAAATATATACATATATAGATTGGAGCATTAATCTTACCGTACTAATTATTCCTATAATATAGTTTTTCCCATAGTTTAGTTATTCTGAGCTTTATTTTATTTAATAATTGTTATTTATTTCTAGTTAACGGAACTACATACTGCGGCAACGTTCCTCGAGATCCAGTCTGCGATATCGACAACAAAGAATATCAAAATCCCTGCCTTTTAGCCTACCACAACAAGAAATTTGCTTATCGAGGTCCTTGCCTACAAGGCTGCAGCTACTCTGGTGAAGTGTGCGGATTCAATGGAAAAACCTACGTATCAGAATGTGCAGCTTATGCCGATTACGTGAACGTCGATTATACTGGACCATGTGTTACAGTTGGACTTATAACTGATAAGAAAACTATACAGTGTCCCACAGTCAAATGTAAGCCATTACCAGATCCAAACTGTTTGGGTTTTACGCCACCCGGAGCTTGTTGTCCAGTGTGCGGAGGTAGTTTACGGCTCTTATATTCACGAAAACAAATCGATAGAGCTATCTACGCGCTGCAAAACAAATCTATATACCCGTTAACGTTAATAGCCTTACTTAAAGCTTTGGAAAGGCAAGTTTTCGTGGCTCAGTGTAGCTTGCGTGGATTTCTGACAGTGGAATTGGATATTTTTGTCGTGGTTCAAAGTACTGAGAGGTATCCAAGCGAATTACAGTTGGAAGCGTGTGTTCGGGAAGCTGAAAAACTGGCCAGTATGGTAAACAGGCAAAGTCCACGCGTGGCAAGCGAGTTGAGCTTGAGTAGTTTAGTAGCTGCGACTGTTGTTCATACGCAAGCCAGTTCTGTTGGTATTGTTAATAATAGCGTCAGCTTATTGGTACTTGCGTTGATTATATTGTTGTTTTCTTGGAATAGGTAGTTACGTTTGGAGATTAAGCAGGCTGTGATAGTAGGTTATTAAGTGAGCAAATTGTACAAAAAGAAACTAACTTATTGTATATAGATTGATATTAACGAGTGCCAAAGATTTCCTCCAATGATTAAGGACTTCAGACTTTAAGAGGCTAATTGAATAAATAGCTTTCGTTTGATTAGAGAGTACGGTGCAGTGGAGTTATGGTAATAGTATCAATGTAATTATAGTGATTATTAATGATATTATAATTAAATCATTTAATTTCAATTTAACAAAATAAATGAGGTATTATACCATATAAAATTTTGATAAATTGCAAATTAAATAGTTGTATATTAATTGGTATTACTTACAGAAATGTAAAAAGACTTTACTTTATAAAATGATATAATAAAAATAATTATTGCTTAAGTTATAACAAACTCATGAAATAAATATTGCAAGTGTCTATAGCAGAATTGTGTAAATTTTAAGCAAATTCATTTATTAAAAGCGTTTATAACATATATTATTATTAAATATTACGTTTTTATTTTGATATTGAGTTGATACCATAAATGATTGAAACTTCGACGTTTAATTCGTTAGCAAATAATAACTTTTGCGTGAATGGAGGCAAAGTAGTAATCGCCCCTAATTTTCAATTTGTACAACTCCGGCGGTAATCTTGAATAATTTGCGGCCGTTTATCAGCGCCTCTCTTTTTGCAATATCCGTTTAATGGAAAATTCTCCCCTGCACCGTTACGCCATACTTCAGTGCCAAAAAATATGCGAAAATTGTAAATTCACTAGTCTGTAAGAGGATTCCTGTAAATAACTTTTGAATTTTGTACGATATTTTATATTGTTGTTGTAATTATTAATATATTAGAATATAAATCAATTGTATTGTTTTATTTTAACCCTAAACATAAGATAGTTGCTATTGTAGCAAATATAAATCTGAAATTTGAACTTTATTTTAAATGTTATAATAAAAATTATATTCAATATATTTCAAAAACCATTGCCAAACTCTTAAACAGTAAAAGTTATTTAATGTTACTATCTTCAATTAATCCATTTTTTACCATCTATAAAATATTTGTAGAGACTAAAATAAATAATAATTAGAAGGTATAAGATCTGGAGAATAGTGTGGTATTTCCCGTCTAATCTGGAAAGATTTGTTTGTATTATTAAACTTGTATGATCACTTATTATCTTGATGGAACACTACCCCTTTTCTGTTGATTAATTCTGGCATTTTATATCAAGCAAATGATTCAATATGTCCAGCTGATGAAAGTACACTTCAAATTGGATTGTTTTATTGTCCGGTATACCAAACAGATAACATCACATTTTCTGATGAATATTGAATTTTATGTTTATATTTTTTACTCCATGATCTCTTCTGTTTAATATTATTGTAAACAACTCATTTATCATCTCTAATGATGAAGTGCTAAAAAGGCCATTTTCTAGACGCCTAAGAAGCAAATCACAGATATTAACATGATTGCATAAATTTCTTACCATAAAAAATCCCTGTGTAGCTTTGAGGTTAAACCTAGCCGTTTTAAATGATTATAAACGATTGAATTCGATAAATTTAATCTATAATCAGCGACCTTAGAAGTTTGCATCAAATATTGCCTTTATTGTGTCTTCATTAGCAACAACTTGTCTTCATGTATATGGTACATATTCAACTTAAAAATTGCCAGTTCTAAATTTTGCTACCTTTGCTCACCTTTGGCACTGGCGTTTTGTCAATACATCTTCTTCACACACATTACACATATTTTTTGCTTGAATAGCATTTCTACCTTTTTCATAGTAAAAAAGTAAAATATGCCGAAAATGCCGCTTTTAATTTTCCATATCTGGAAAGGCTCAAATCAAAAACCACTGCGTAGAATCAATCAAACTTTTTCACAAGCAAGCTTTTCTATAATGATTATGCGGCTAACGTTATAAAGTTGGCTGCGAAAGAAATTCTCTATTGAAAAAGAATGAGAAATAAACAATTCAATATATTGTAAAGGCTTAAGTAATTTTCCTATATCAAGGTAGTTCAAAATAGGAGACATGCACTGCTGAAAACGGGAAAGTGGCTTGACATTCTGTTTCTTATTTTGATTACCTTGATCAAAGGAAAGCTTATTTACATGGGCTAATCTTAAGTGTGAAGATATTTTGGGTGTTCCGTTTGATGTTTACAAAGACATTATCTGAAACGTTATCGAAAAGAGCTATCGTAGGTGGATATATTAAAATCTTGGGATAGATTTTATATAAAGTCACGTCTAAGGTTCTTTGATACTGAGTGATGGTCCTTTTAGAGTAAGTGGTTAGAGATCGTTTAAATCCTAAGGAAAGATATTGGGTAAATAGTAACTCCTGTTTTGTTCCATATTGTTATTTTCATTTACTGACACGTGTTTCGGTCTTCGCAGACCATTATCAAAGTTAAACTACTAGTTACTATTTACCCAATATTAATATATGTTTCCATCAAGAGTGCAGCGCATCAAGTATTAACCTAAGGAAAGATATCCTAAAACGTAACCAGACTAACAATATTAATAATCAAGAAAGTTGTAGTAGACCAAATAGTATTCTTAAAAAAATCAATGTGTCTCCATGGAATCGTCTTAGAAGATAAAATTAGTTCTAACAAAATTATGCCTTTTTGTAACTTTGAACTTTAGCTTTACAATTTACTAATCTTTATTCAAGGATTCTAATGTACCTTTAAGGAACAATTGATTTACTATAGTACTATATTACTAACCGACTTATATTTATTAACTAAAAATTAGAAAAAAATGTGATGTATAACCCAGCAGTAATGCACATAAAACATTTATATGAAAAACCAAAGCAAAAAAGAAGCTTCATAATTACAATTGAAGCAGGATTTATAATGTCTAAGTAAAGTTGCCTAAATTGCTATTAGGAACAATATTCGTTCTGATAAACTTAATATAAGCGTAGCTAACAATTCTTTTGAAATCCTCGCAGTTACCAAATTTTTAGACAGTATCAATATTTTAATTATATGTGTGTACATTTATACTTTAACATCAATGCCTTCAACCATGTATACAAAATTACTAATAACCTTTGTTACAACTATGATGATGTAATCCATCCTCTAATAATATTTACAAAACGACATTTGACAACTTCATGGAATTTTGTGATTTATCTCAAAAGAATACAATCTGTAATTGTAATAATAGACTAATGGATTTTATCGTCACATCTGGAGGTATGACGTGCGACGTTTATCGACATCTTGAACCACTTGTTCCTCAAAATGAGCGTAATCCCAGTCTCGGTTGCTCAATTCTATTAAATCTGATGCATTCACAAACTTCCAACCGGATAAGGAACTTAAATACAATTACAAAAAGGCCATCTTAGTAAACTTGTATTGTGATATCTTGATAATTGACTGGGATGGTCTGTACTGCTGCATAGCTATTGATATTGCATGCGATTTGCTATATGATAAGTTATACAGTATTATTGACTTTCATGTTCCTAAGGTAAAAAATTCCTTCATGGTTTTATTGTAGGATAATTTCAGATATTAAAGTGAAAATAAATTAAGAAAGAAGCTCTTAGCAAATAATAGCGAAATTAATTGGGCCAATCTCACTTGTATTCGACAATCTCTCAAAAGAAACATTAAAAATGCTCGTAAGAAGTATATGCAAGATGCAGAATCTAGACTAAATACTGATCCTAAGCAATTTTGGACTGATATTAATTCAATTAAGAATGTTTCTAGAATACCAGGTAATATGGGAAGAAAATTTACTTATAAAACTCCAACAAATCGTTGATGGATTCGCATTTCACTTTAAATCCACCTACTCTGACAATCGCCAAGGTCCTACTGCTAGCGTTTTGAGGCATCTTAATCATCTTAAAGTAATTTGATTTTTGTGAGTTACGTGAATGTAAACTTAATTAATTAAAAAGCACTAAAAACCTTTCTTCACAATTTTATTTTAATTCACAGATATATATTTCGGACACAAAGTGACCATTATCAATGTTTTAATACTAAATACAAAACTAAAATTATTCGGCTTATATACTAAACAAATATGTAAATTACAGTGCGGTAATTACCTGGAAAAAACGATTTAACGGCGGTACTTGGAACGAGGTATTATGGAAAAAACCCGGATTAAGGTGAAGGGATAAATTCTAGGAGTACATTTTGTAGCGGGCTTACATCAAAATTTAATAAATTATTTTCATGTTTTTTTCATTTCGATAGCCTCTAGCACGTTTACTTTATAACTAGAGGATTGTTTCATTAATTTTATATTATTTATTGTGATTTTGTGACCTGTTTCGTAAATATGGTTAGCTACAGCAGATTTTTCTGGATTGAGATTTTTTGCATGTGTGATGTGTTCTTTATATCTGATTTGTATATTACGTTGTGTTTGACCTATATATATTTTATCACAATTACAACAGCTAATGGAATAAATACCTGATTGGTCTATTTCTTCTGTTTTTTTGAAAGTGTTACCAAGTAATTGTTTCAATTTAGAATTTGAATAAAAGGCGGGTGTTAAATTGTATTTTTTTAAAAATTTGTTGAAATGAGTTTCTATTTTAGGGGAGTATATTAAATAAATAGTTTATGTATATATTTTTTAATTCTAAAATTAGCACGAGTTAATCTTAAATCGAACTGTGACAACATTAAATATACGTATTATAATTTTTTAAACACTTATTTTTTTACATCCTAGATGTAATTTCGCGAATTTTATTTCCAAAATTATATGTTTATTGGGATGCATAATTTGTTTTTTAGCTCCTTCAAAGATCATATTTATTTATCTTCTGTTGATTAATCCTTGATTCAAATAGTATAAATTTATTTGAACTTACTCCCAACACGATCTTAATAACTAGGCCAGTAATATTTTAATATGATTGAATTGTTTCTACAGCGAAGACGGAATATACAGACTAAGCATTTAATTAAGACAGAGAAAAAGATAATATTTATATAATACAAAGGAATTTAATTTACCTTTTCTATATAGCAGCAGGAATTATTTATATAATGGATTCACAAGTAAATTAATACCTTATAATATAGTGGAAAGTACAATATTCATTAAACACTTCAGCACTTTTATTAACTAAATTAGTTTATAAATAGAATTTGTTATTTTATCATCTTAGAGAGCATTCGTTTTCTAGCATCGACCATTGAATTAATTTGAACTCGTGTTTCAGACAACTAAATTCAATTAAAACTATCAAAGCCACAAATGAAAAGATGTCAATTCATTAAACAACTCAAGTCTAAAATTATACACACTTAAATAGTTGATATATGTAGCTTCGCCATTTTATATTATATATAATTAGCATTCTTAAATGTTAATTTTTTTTTAATTTGATTGGATTTGTATGGGAGAGCTTTTAATTACTTGTAAACAACGATTCCGGAAAAGAAATTGTAATTAAAGCCTGATGATTTGAAAATATAATGCAAGTATTTTGGGCTACTGCGAATAATATTTATATAGTGATTAATATTAATTAAATCCGAACAATGTGCGTAAATAAAACGGGATGTTAATGATCGCGATTATCTCTGAAAGTGATTAATCGTTGGGAAAGCAAGTTTAAATTAGCACGATATAAGGGAATAAGATAAGGGACAAGGAGAGTTGTGGATATGTAATTAAAGGGCAAGAGTATACTATGCTAGAAATCATCGTAAATCATCAGAGAACGCTAATTATTAGATATATGTACACTGATGTATACAAAACAAAATATGCTATTGAAAGAATCTATATTATGTAACCTTGCAGAGTTGTTCAATTTGTGTTCCGTCGTCAGGAATTTCCTCGAATGCGCCCGATAATTCTTTAGAAGACACCATTTCTACATTATTAAATCGACATTTCGTCGAATTTAAGAAATAATTTATGCTTAATTTTAATTGTGAAATTAAGAAATTAACAGATAAAATTGAAAATGAAAATAATTATTTAAAAAGCGAAATTGCACAAATGAAAACCAATAACTTAACTACTAACCCCTTGGATATAACTTTTAATGTTGTTGATGAAATTGAAGATCAGCGTAAACGTGAACGTAATAAAATGATATTTAAAGCCCCCGAATCTACTAAGCAGAATTCTAAAGATCGTGTTGCAGACAATATAGTATTTGTAAAATCCGTTCTCAAGAAAATTGATGTAACCATTGATCCAATTAATGTTATTAGATTGGGGAAACAAAATTTAAAGAACCGTCCGATCAAAGTAATATTTGATAATAAAGAAATTGTTAAAACTTTTAAAAAACAGTAATCAGTTGAAAACTTGCGGAATTTCTGTTAAAGGAGATCTAACCAAAAAACAACATTACATTTAAAATACTTGAGAGATGAACTTGCACGTTGGAGGGATATGAATGAGACTGACCTTACAATTAGATATATAAACGGTGTACTGAAAATAATCTCTTCAAAAAAGAAAATATTCAGCAATCTAAACATAAATTGGTTGCTTGAGTTACGTGAAGATCAAATTAATTTGACAAATAAAGCACTAATAACCTTTCTTCACAATTTTATTTGAATAACCAAATGTACATTTCGGACACAAAGTGACCATTATCAATGGATTAGCACTCTTTAACTCTTCGTTTAAAATTAAAATTAAAATCAATGCTTTATCACTGGGCATCCGCTAGAGAGAAAAAACCGTTTGTCACATTAACTTTCTTTGGAAAACCGAGTTACAGAATAATTTTTTTTTTGGAAAAACATGATATTCAAGTTGTATTTAAAACACATAAAAAACTCAACAACATCTTATTTAATGCAAAACAGAAGACCACAAAAATGAAACGTATATATATATTGGTCAGTCTGGTCGAAATTTTGACATTCGCCTAAAAGAGCATATGAGATCTTTTTATAATAATAAAACAAACTCCACCTTTGCGAATCACTTAATTGAAAATAATCACGTCCCAGAAACGAATCCCTTGGAAATACTACATTTTTCAGAAAAAGGTCCGAAGCTTGACCTGCTTGAATCCTTAGAAATTCATAAACACAAAAGTAATCCATTATTTGGATAATGTATATACCAATAACAATAAATGAATGAAATGCAAGCATTTGTACGTGATAAAATACAAATTAATTATGGTCGAACAGCTTTAACCTTCCAAATGATAAAGTAAATATAATAAAGAAAAATAGATTATTGAAGTACACGTATACATTCACATCTAGAGCAATTTAGGTACTGAAACAACTTATTAATATTTAAAAATTATCACTATTATTACAACTCTTAATTTATGAATGTTTAGTAGGGTTTCTCTAGGTAAAAATTATTTTAGGTATTTTTTGAAGGCGATTAACTGATTGAGGTTTATTATTGTTCTTAGTACAAAATTGTAGACCTTTAGTGCTAAAAAAGCGAACACTCTCTGGCTAAATGTGTAATTTATGTCTGTTTTTTGGGCTACATATATTAGTTTTGTGTCTAAATATTTTTTGAATGTTTATATTGATATAATACACCGTGCAGAAAATATTGTTACCTTACATCGAACAATTTAAAACACTGAATAAAACACTTACAATGTTTTTAACAACTATAATTTATTATAATATATAAATATATTACAATGTGTACGACTTAAGTTTCGACTTGATAATGACCGTCAAAAGTCAAAACTTAAGACGTACAGATTGTAATATATTTATATATTACAATAAATTATAGTGGTTAAAAAAATAGTAAGTGTTTTATTTAGTGTTCATTATGAATTACCACGTAGTAACGGTCGCAACCATCATTATGATTCGAACAATT
Organism: Ontholestes murinus; assembly: GCA_963969525.1. Taxonomy (NCBI): domain Eukaryota; kingdom Metazoa; phylum Arthropoda; class Insecta; order Coleoptera; family Staphylinidae; genus Ontholestes; species Ontholestes murinus. The sequence continues at coordinate 26,336,943 of OZ018395.1, read as the reverse complement.
TCGATTAAACGTCTGTTGCATACATATATTGTTTATGGTAGATTATTCTTATTATTTGTTTTTGAATATAATTAATATTTTGGATATGTAAATTATAAAGCTACTGTACCATTATTATGTAAGATTCAGCTAACGTATGGTATACAAAATTTCAAACATTGCACATCCAATAACTTTCTTTTTTTGTTTACACTTATTAGGTACTTTATAGGTTTTGAGTTTATGTGAATTGATTAATTACAACCAATAAAAACACTGTTAGTTCTTACTTCACTTATTTAATAATGAGCACTATGTGCCTCGAAATGTATATTTAACGTTACAAATAAATAAGTGAAGTAAGGGGTAAAAGTGTTTTTTCTTTTGTTGTTATGCTACTGTTCTTAGTTTTTTTTTAGTCCATGTGTGTTTTCTTTTAATATTGGCATCAAAGTATGTGCTTAGGTTCTTATATGTTGTTACAAGGTAATTTCATATATGTAAGTTAATTTTCGGGTACAACGACTTGTTTTTTTAAAAAAGAAATTATTTTATTGCAGCTTATAACGTCTGTACGGTACAAGGATAAAATCTAGACTGACTAACTAATGAAATAACAAGTCTCTCTATGAAACATAATATCTAAGATAAACCTACGCTTTGTTACAATTACGCTAATGCAGCATGTAAATGCATTAGCGGCCACTATAATTATAATAAACAATTATTAATTATTAAATGTAAATCTATGCTATATAACTTGTATATTGGATATATTGTCAGTATAAGGAATCAAACTGAACGTTGCTTTGCTGTATTGATTGATGAAGAATGGTAGATAATGGGTTGTTAACTTTTAATATTTTGTAGTCAAATCATTGTTTCGGAGTCCTCATGTCTGCTTGGATTTTTGTTTTGACCTCATCCTATGAGTTTCCGCTGCAAAATAATAAAATAATGTCATGGTCGAACCTTATAATTTTACGCGCAGTTGATACCTTAAACATATTGTTTATGTAAATAATGAATAATAAGGGCCCCAGAACGGTACCTTGTGAGACATCGCAGTTAATGTTTTTATACCCAATAAAGATGTCATTAATTTTTACACACTATTTGCACTGTCAAGTAGCATTGGGGTTTGGCTGATACCTATGTCTTTAAAGTCCTAAATAAGTATCTCGTGACCAACAGTATCAAAAGCTTTTGTCAGATCTATAAAAGGATATAAACATCGATTCTTGAGATCTAGAGAATTATAGATTAGGTTTGAAATTATCAGAATAGCATCTTGAGTAAATTTTCCTTCCTTGAAGCCTAACAATCCGAATTTTAACAGGTTTTCAAACATTTTGGTTAGATTTGAATTTAAAGATATTGGACGGTCGTTTGTAACTACTTCACTATTTTCGGTTTTGTTCTGGGCATATACCGGATTCAAATATTTTGTTAATTAGACATAAGTGTGCTTCATATATTTGCTCAGTCAGTACATAAATTCTTATTTTGTCGTAGCCAACAGTCATTTATTGTTTAAATGGTCTTTGCTTTAATAATATCAGATCTATTCGTATCATGAAGATTAAAGTTCTAAGGAACTGATTGACGATGCACTTAGTTGAAAATCTATATTATATTTAATTAATAGTAATTTTTATTTAATTCACTATAATTATGTCGTCACACCTCGGATCAGTCGACTCCAGTCTCGGATCAGTCGACTCCAGTCTCGGATCAGTCGACTCCAGTTGACTGGCAGCTGCAGGCAGAGGCTACCGAGCGCGTCTCCAGGTGGTGGATAGGAGCGTGACCGAGAAATCGGCCAGTAGCTGGCATAGGGTCGGGCAGGTGGGTCACCCCCGCATGACCGACCTAAACCAGCTGCCGCGAACCAACTCCAAACTCACCCAGAGGGCAGGGACGCCTAGGCGAAACCTACCCCAGGGAGAGCAGGCGTTAGGGGAGGGGACGCATCCGCGATACCCTGCACCAACGTCAACACCCGGCTTGACAGGGACGCAAAAGCGAAACCTGTTGAGCGACAGCACACCCCCGGGACTCCATAAGAGACCGGCGGAAACCCCTAGAGGGGGAAAAGGGCCTTCGCAAAGAGGACCTTCAGCGACATCCTGACGGGCTGTACTTGTTATAATACCGAAGGGATTCCCAGAGACCAAACCCGCCCAGAGGGCAGGGACGCCTAGGCGAAACCTACCCCAGGGAGAGCAGGCGTTAGGAAAGGGGACGCATCCGCGATACCCTGCACTAACGTCAACACCCGGCTTGACAGGGACGCAAAAGCGAAACCTGTTGAGCGACAGCACACCCCCGGGGCTCCACAAGAGACCGGCGGAAACCCCTAGAGGGGGGAAAGTGCCTTCGCAAAGAGGACCTTCAGCGACATCCTGACGGGCTGTACTTGCTACAATACCGAAGGGATTTAAAAACTGAAATGGTCCTCTTCACAAAAAAAAGGAAACTAGGTAAGCTAAAGCTTCCTATGCTCCTCAACACCCAGTTGACATTGTCGTCAGAGGTCAAATACCTGGGAGTGATCCTCGACGGCAAGCTGACGTGGGAACCACATCTCAAAATGAAATGTAAAAAAGCATGCGTCTCCCTCTGGCAATGCCGGAGGGCTGTGGGGCAGACATGGGGGCTATCTCCCAAGATAGCACTTTGGCTGTACACAGCGGTAGCAAGACCAATGCTAATCTATGGAACACTGGTTTGGTGGCCCAGAGCCAGACAGAAAACCTCAGCAAAGCAGCTTACTCAGTTGCAAAGGATAGCATGCCTCAGCACGACCGGAGCAATGCGAACAACACCCACTGCAGCAATGGAAGCAATGCTCTGCCTTCCACCTCTCGACTTATACGTAGAGGAGATGGCCACGGCGGCAGCACTGCGCCTAAACTCAGTTGGACTTTGGTACAAAGGAGGCAGGGCTGGCAGACACTGTCACCTTTTAGAAGAGGCTGTCAAAAAGACACCCCTCCTTGGAAGGAAGACAGACAATTTGCCACCCTGCTACGTCTTCAATAGACCCTATAATGTATCGATAAAAAGAGGAACCGGGAGTGTAGAGGGTGGGGAAACCCTCCGAATTTACACCGATGGTTCTAAAACCAAAAGAGGATCCGGGGCGGGAATTTACTCGCAACAAATGGACCTCTCATTAGCTATACCCCTAGAGAAGCACACAACTACTCTGCAAGCAGAGATCGTTGGCATTATCCAAGGGGCGAAAGAAATCCTACACCGAGACATCCGTGATAGGAACATCCAAATCCTTACAGACAGTAGGGCAGCAATACTAGCAGTGAGTAGTCACAAGATCACCTCAACACTAGTAAAAGAATGTCACAACACCCTTAAACAAGCAGCACAATCAAACAGTATTGAGCTGCGCTGGGTCAAGGGACACAATAATGAAGAAGGCAACAGTAAGGCAGACGAGTTGGCGCGAGCTGGATCGGTTCTCAGTGATACCACGGACGGGCCTCCGATCGCGCCAACACCGAAATGCCTCACTGATATCCTCAAACAAAATACTCTCAAGATGCTAAAACAACGTTGGGACAACACCTCAGGCTGCAGACAGGCCAAGGAAGCAATACGCTCACCCAATCTGAAAACAGCTGAATATTATTTGCGACTATCCCGGGGGAATCTGCGTCTTATGACAGGTATCCTTACGGGTCACTGTCAGCTAAGGAAACACTTGTTTACTATGGGACTGGTGGAAACCCCCATATGTAGAGCATGTGAAGAAGAGGACGAGACAGTGGAACATGTGTTAACCACCTGCCCGGCTCTCGCCCACCTTAGAGAGTCCATGCTAGGGGAGCTCTGGCCGAACATGGCCAACATAAGGGATAACCCTCCAAGCGTTGTGCTGTCCTTTGCTCGCCACCTTGGGTGGCTAAATGAGTGATAGAACAACGCAGGGCTGTCCCAGTCAGGGGGGCACAATGGGCCTAGTGAGGCCTAAGTGCTCTGGTCAATGATTTGATCACCCTTGGCAAACTCAATCCAGATCAGATCCAGATATGTCGTCACACTGCGGCTTCTTCAATTGACAATCACACACTAATTAATTAAGGATAAAAGTTTTTTTGAGGGTCTTTTTGGAATGTAGTCCGCCTCTATCTTAATTTTATTAGCTAAGACCTGTCCCATTTTAGTATAATATTTATTGAACATTCTCACTGTTTCAATGAGGTTTTAGTAGAGTTGACATTATCATTTTAAATGTTATTACAGTTTTCAACTTTGTTTTGTTATGGTATAATAATTTTTTTTAAAATTAATTTTCACAAATTTGCAATATTATTGTTGTTTTCATAAACTTTTAATACAATAGTTTTTTGAGTTGATTTGATTAGTTGCGATAATTTGGTTTTTTACTTTTGTATATGTTTCCTTATACCCCTGAGTTTTGAAATTGGATATACATTTTTTCTTCTTTTTACTATTAGTTGATTTTATTAAACCTTGTGTTATCGTTGATTAAATTAAAGAATACGTTAAATACATTTCTCCTGGTGCGCTTGATCTTCTTCTCTTGTTTGTAGGAGGAGCCTGATTATGAGTGGAAGTAACAAGGTTGTGCTAATCTCAGCCTCTAGTCTAGGTGTCAGATTGAAGTGTAAAGTAAAGTGTACTTCCTTAATAAATAAAATATAATAGGTGTCAGATGTTCGTATTTACGGGGATACTTGTTTGGACGTCTTAAAATGTAAATGAGAGTCTGCCGAGACTACAAAAAAATCACTTATTGAAACAACTACTTCTCTGGCTAATATCTCCACAGGCATTGAATGATACACAAGTAATTTGCGTGATATAAATAGCACAGTTATCAAAGCAACACTAGTTTCAACGTATTTATTTCTGTTAAATAAACTAATAATTGATCTGGTATGTACGGCAACTGGCAGAACAATAAAATTTAATGGGTAAGTATCAATGAATTTATTCCTGTCTTTGGTCACTTTATGTCGGAGTTTTAGGGGGGTTTTGGGGTATTGAAAATTGTAAGGATAAGTGATCTGAGCATAAATCGGGAATAAGAACAACGTCGTGGATTAGGTGCTGGATGTGCAAAGCAGGATATCAAGAGCAGATGCATGGTTGTAGGACATAATAAGGTGGTGCAGTATTAATTCGTACAATATTTTAATTAGCTATATAAGAGGAGAGTTGCTTTGTTTTATTGCTTTTTATGGTTAATATTAAAATCTCCAACAACCTGATCATATAAAGAGGTTTTTGTAATAATAGTGTTTCGATGGAAGAGGAATGATGTATGTAGACTAAAAATATGTGGAGCGTAAAGGAAGAGAGATTCGTTTTCTGTTAGTTTTAGGAGAATTGGCTTTCCCTAGCTTTATTTCAGGATGGTTTTGGTTAAGGATAGAAGAGAGTATATTTGGCTGGAGAAATAATTATAAAAGGGTTTCTACCATCATGTTTACATGTACGGAATTATTACAAAGTTTGTTGAATAAGGAGTTAATGTTTATACAAGTGAGATTTATGTTAGCCATTTCTTACGAACTCGGAGTTTCCAGTACGAATGCCTGATATTCGTATTACTGGGAGAATAATATTTGGTGAGTTTATTTTCGTTCTGTAAATGTCAATAATGTAGGAATGAATTGTGAAACGTGAGTTTGTGGTCAATTTTTTTTATCAATATCCCATAATTTTATGTTCACATTTTGTATTTTGAGATTTGGTATTCCTTCTATTGGTTAAAGAGGCTCTTTCATATATTTGTCGTTATTATAAGAGTATTTTTTGATTGCAGTAAAATGTATATAAAAAATGTTCATATTTAATTCCCTTATTAAATAAAAACACGGCTGATGAAGCAACAGTGTGGTGAATCAATTGTATCAGTGTATCTATAAATTAAAGCACAACTCTATACTTATACTCTAAACAGTCGCGTTTTTATTTAATAATTGCATAATGGAATTTCGCCAAGTATGTATCAGTCTCTTCAATCAGATATTTAACTGCTTGATGACGAGAAAAGTTTTTTAACGATGGTTTATGAACTAAGGAGGTTATTAACTAAAATTGTATTTGCACTGTTAGGTTTTTTAAAGTTTATGTTTAAGTTAGAAAACCTAACAGTGCATTTAAAATGAATTTTCAATAATTAACATCTAATGCAATGAAAGTATTGAGATTGTATTATTATCATAATACAGAAAATTTAAAATCAATGGGAGTTTTTTTCCAATTTTCTGTTATAAATTAAGAAATGGATAAAAATATTTATTTTTATTTTTATCATCTATTTCTAAATTTCTTTAATTATATTGTATTAACTTTATGAATTGTAACCTATGTTAACCTTTAATAAATACTAAATTTTAAAATTGAAGCAGTTAAATTGTGGAATAGTAGATAAAACAATATCTTTAAAATTACACGCAATTTTTACAACTTAAATAATGGCATACAATAATTATTTGTAATAATAAAAATAAATTGTATTAAAATTTTATACCTACTTCCGACGAGGCTAACACTGTACATTTAATAGCGCAATTAATCGCGTTGTACGCATTAAATTACGCAGTTGCAAATTATAATAATTATACGTAATAATTTAACATGGTGAAAATTTTTCCTTATATTAAGCTATTTTAGTGCCGTGCAGTCATTAAAAGACTGAATTATATTTCAAAAAATTAGTGTTTATATTCGTTGCCACTGGCGATGAGTTTCAGCTACGAACAACCAAGGCAATTTTATTTAATTCGTTTTTTGAAATACAGTGTAGAGGTTTGTAAAACACAGAGCAAACATGCTTGTTAATTAAATGGAACGGCTCGTTTCAAGTTTTTCGTTTTATTTGAAAAATAAAATATCGTGCAGTGACACTATATTGTACAAAATATAAAGGGGAAAATAATACAGTAAAACTATGATTGTTACATTTTTATTTAAGTGAGAAGTATGAAAAATATTATTAAACGAGCTCTTTATTATAAACTTAATAAATAAGAAATAATAGATTTCCCATTAATTTTTTATATAAATTTAAATTTAATCTTTATTGGATAATATAATTTGATGGAAAAATAATCACATATGATAATAATTTTATTTATTTTAATTATTCATATCATATTACATATTATTAACTTTATTATATAGACGATCAATAATACGACTGCCGTACATTATATTCTAGTGAGTATGACCTGTCATAAACAGAGACCTTTAGTACTACATATTTCATGTTTATTATATTTATTTTTACATTTAATAAAATATTTTATAACGAAGACAAACTTCAGTAATGAAGTATAAACCAAATAATAATATTGTCAACGTTATTAAATTTAAAGTTTATTGGCAGTTAATAAATGCTATGGTTTATTTCCCTAATCGATAGATTACATTACACCAAATAATATTTAGCAAGCGGACTTGCTAATCGTGTTAATTTTATTGTTTTCTTCTAAAAATAATTCGACATATAATTATTATTTTGTATATAAAATATAGTTTTACTGAAATTGCTTTAAAATACATATTTGAAGGGTTGACAATCTTAAATTAAACAATCGATATTATTTAGGAAATATTCTTTAATTATTTTTAAACTGTTCTACTATTACTTTGAATTTATACTTACTTCAATAAAGAGGAGGATATTATGTGAGTCTGGTCATTGATGAGCGGATTATACTTTACTTTGAACACCTCAATACACAATATTTAAAAATTCTTTTCGTAATGTGATTAATTAATGTAGATTTATTGTTACTGATTGTGTATGCACAAATATATTCTTTTAGGCGTGTTTAAAACTGCGCCCAGAAAATAATTTCACTGAGTTCACTACTACTTCTTTTGGAATATTCTTGTAATTTCAAACGCTATTAACCTAGAATCGTTATTCAATTTTATTAGGTTTAGTTAAGTGTTTAGAATAAAAATTAAACATCGAAGCCATTCCAACGAATTTAAAAATATGCTTCTTAACCTTACTCCTTCAAGCAATTTTTCTCTCTTTCTATTTTGATAATATATTTGTCTACCATTAAAGTATGTAGTAATTAAAACGCTCTGGTCGCCCTCCACAAACCATCACCATCATCATCATCAAATGAAACGCTCTGGTTGAGAATTTACACAGTTTTTAATGACAGAACACTGCGACAATTGTTTCGCTACAGAGTGGCTTCTTCAGGCAGATGGCAAGTAGTTTTATAACCTATAATTTTTGCTTATAAACTAAATAGTTATGGAAGAGATTTACACTTAAAAGGTAGGCTTATAAGTTAATAATAGAAAAACTGTGAAGATGAAGTACATTCTTTAGAATCGGCTATTTACTTAGTATTCAAATATCTATATACCGACTGTTATATATTAATGGTAACGTTTTCTACATACTGCACTTCTTTATTGAAAAGGTGACTGTGCTAAATTTTAATATGGAATCTCAAAATCATTGGTAGTAAGTTCCTTTGATATATTCATCCACAAAAAAAGCAGTATTGGTATAAGGAATGTTATTTGCGCAATTCTTTTAGGGGCATGCTGTTTAGAAGCAGTCAGCCTTCTCTGTTCAATTTTTCTCGATTGTTTCGACTCTGTTGGTAGAGTTTCGGTTTATTGGGAGTGTTTGTGCACCACACTCCCACAACGAGAGTAATTCTGACTCTCTTGCAGGTTCTCACGTACAATAAGGGCTTGTATAGAATTAGTCGCTTCTGTTGTTGCCTCACTACAGACAAGGTTGGTCCCTCCAGCTTTGTAGCCCTTTTTTGTCTTAGTTATACCAAAACAAGATAAACCTCTATCTCGTTAAATTTCTGCACGCGTTAATTAGTTTCTTGGTAGCAGTTTAAAGCTATGAATGTAGACCTGTCTGTATTTTTCCTGTATTTCAATTCGGAATATATTATGCAGCATATTTATTTCATCCTTACGTAATATCAGAGTTATAGGTATTAGGTATTATTTATTTCATCTAAGATGCTAACAAAAGTATTCCAATATTATACATAATAATTCTTTATAAAAATTTCGATCGCACTTGAAAAGGTTTGAATTCACAAAAAATGTGTTCTTCCATTCTCACCCTCTACTCGTCTGGCAAAAGTTCTGCTCCACGAAGACTTTTTTGATGAATATTTATCAAATGATTTGCCAAATATGGCCTTTTTTGTCCCAAAAAGGGATTACGATTTGACACTACGTGTACTATTTTAGATTCTGGGCACATGCTCTACCAAAACAACTTCGAAACAAACTCACACATCGGTGGTGTCGCCATTCGTATTAACAATTAATTGAAACATCTTGATTTAATGACTCTAAAATTCCTTATAATTCAAATAATCCTCTATCCCATAAGTTAGCTGCATTTCACTCCATGATACATAGAGCATTCATAATTCCTCCATCAGATTCAAGTAGAACCACAGAACTAGACAAAATTATATCAATAGCAATGGTTTCCCAGTTAATCTTATTCAAAATTTAATTCACAAAAAACTGTACAAATCAACAAGGTCTCATATTTATCCTAATATTTTAGACCGAACGAACACAAAATTTACAACATTCACTTATTTTGGGCGCGTAATAAATAAATTATCAAATATTTTCAAAAAACAAAATCATCAAATTGCATTTAGGCCAGCGAGCAAACTTTCAAATATACTTTTTAACGCGAAAGACAAAATTCAATCTATTAAAAAATCGGGAGTATACCAAATTTCATGTTCCGAATGTAACAGCATATATGTAGGACAGACAGGTAGGAGTTTTGAAAAGAGATACAATGAACATTATAGAGCATTCAGACTTAGACATACAACAAGTTCTTTTTCAAATCATATCTTAGAATGTAATCATTCATTTCCACATATGGATAATTTAAAACTTTTACATTTTTGCAATAAAGGCCAAAGGCTTAATCTTTTGGAGTCATTAGAGATATACCGCCAAAGCAAGAACATTATTTCTAATCTGCTTAATGAGCAGACGGATTTAATTTCTTTACCATTATTTAAGCTCTTATAATGACATATACCTTTTCTGAAAACACCGCACCTTAATCCGCTCTGCATATTTAGGTAATAATTAGGTTCATTAAAAATTCATACTTCACCTATAAATTGTTAATACCCTGTATTCTTCTTCATTCAACACTTGATAATGACCTGCAAAGGTCGAAACTATAGTTGTGTCAAAATTGATAATATATTGTATACTTTGTTTGTGTATATTATACAATAAATAGTGGTATAAAAACTTAAAAATTATTTTCATTTAACCTTTTTTGAAACATCTTGTCACAAAACGAAATGCATATCAGAAAGAGTCATCTAAGTCCTACTAAAACTATCCATGAAAAATAGTCTTCAAGTATTCCAGGTCTACACCCCCACAGGTGCTTCTGAGGATTGTGAAATTGAATAACTAATAACTTTTCATTTATCATCGGAGACTGCAATGTCAAAATGGGACAAACACAAACAGATCATATTAAAAGCCTGGGAAACTTCGGGCTAGGGACAAGCAACAGAAGAGGTGAAGAACTAATTAACTATCTTCAGAGCGAAAAACTATTATGTATGAATACCTTCTTTAAAAAACCTGACCAAATAAGATGGACATGGCAAAGTCCAGACTCGCGGATAAAAAATGAAATCGATTACAGTCCTAAATAGATTTCACAGAGAAAGCGACCACAGACGAGAAAACTAACACCAACAACTAACCTTTCAAATCTTAACATTGATGTCTTGGCTGAAAAACTACAAAACCACATTCAAACGGTGAAGTGAAGAAACTTCAGAAAAAACAGAAAATCAAGGAAGACATGATACAAATGATGGGAAAAAGAAGAACAATGGAGTTCCCGGAATTTAAAGACTATAACAAAGCGGTTAGAAAGAAAATCCGTCAAGATATTAGAAGTTATAACACGGTAAAAAATTAAAGCAGTTATAGAAAACAACAAGAATATGAAAGTTTTAAAACGCTCAAAGATGAACGGAAGAACCAAGATTATAAACATGAAAGACAAGAACGGAGTAATAAAGAGAGAAAGAATCGAAATAGTAGCCATTATCCAACAATTCTATACCGACCTTTATACTTTAACTATATCACACCCTGAAGAGAGCCATCCTAAAACAATTCGAAAAGTCAACTCCGAGGATATGCCAGATATAAACACCGACGAAATTAGACAAGCTCTAAAACAAAAAGCACCTGGGGAAAATCACATAATCAGTGACATGCTAAAACTAGGTGGCGACGCTTTACTAGAAACTATTACAATCCTCCTAAATAAATGCCCATATAACGGTAAAATTCCAACAACTTGGCAAAATGCACAAGTAACGATATTGCATAATAGCGGACACTAGCAACATAGAGAACTATCGGCCAATAAGTCTGTTATCACATCTGTATAAGCTATTAACTAAGATCATAAAGAACTAATTCGACTTCTACCAATCGCAAGAGTAAGCCGGCTTTCGAAAGGGACTAGGTATAACAGACCATCTTCATACGATCCGTACACTCATTAAAAAAACCATATAGTACAACATGCCACTCCACCTAGCAGTCGTCGACAATCAAAAGGAATTTGACTCCATATAGCTTTATAGTTTTCGACGCAATGGATAACGCTAGAATAGACTAACCTTCTTAAGTATATTTATATAAAAATGCAATCTTCCAAGTTAAACTCGACGAGGAAATTTCAACAGACAAAATCCAAATACTAAGGGGAGTCCGACAGGGCGATACCATCTCTCCTCAATTATTCACACTTGCTTTGGAAGATATATTCAAAAAATTACATTGGGAGACAAAGGGGTTAAATGCTGATGGAAAATATCTACCTACGCTTTACCGACGACATCGTTTTGATGAGCAGCAACCTGAACGGCAGACAAGATATGTTATCTGAGCTGAAAATTATTATATGTATTCTCCCGGTCATGACATACTATGGCCTTAACCATGAGAAATGCAGACCGAATGAGAAGTACCCAGCGTGCAATAGAACGAGCAATGCTGGGGGTGAGTCTGAAAGGTCGTACAAAAAATGAGGATGTTCGAGGACAAGTGGTGTCCAAGATGTTATGAAACCCAGAGCGAAACTAAAGTGGAGCTGGACAGGTCATCTAGTTAGGCAAGGTACAGATCGCGGGACACAGAGACTTGTGCAGTGGTGCCTAAGGCAGAACAAACGTGATGTCGGAAGACCACAAAAACGATGGAGAAATCGCAGGAACAAATTGGTACTTAGCTGCAAGAAGACGGTGAAACCTGGCGGATGATGGGGGAGGCCTACTTTCAGAAGTGGACCAACCACTGTTAAATAAGAAGAAGATTACAGACTTTTCTGCAATATCTCATTTATTTTCTGATTCTGCAGTGTCAATTTCGTGAAACAATTATATCAGACAGACTATCACGATTAGATTATTTTAATTCAACTCTTTTTATCTTCCTTTGAATTTTTGCATTTAAAGATCTGGCTAGAAGGTTCTGAGAGTATTTTTCTAAATATTTTTCTCAAGATTAGATATTGATATAACGTCAAGTATTATGTAGAGGATTTCAGGGGTGGCGGATTTTATTATAGTTAATGTTTTAATCAAAGTTATTATTATCTTCAAGTAACTCAATCAACCAAAAAATAGTTAATGTTCTTAGGGAAGATCGCTCGTTAGCTTGGATATTATGAATAGTAGGATTGCAGAAGTTGTAGAAGCGGATATTACCATAAACAAGTGAAGGGCGGCAAAAATTTTTGTAGATATTTACAGCTGTTATTCCATCTTTTTTGTATATAAATTTTGAAAGTATTTTAGTTCTAGTTCTAATTTTTGCATTATTCGAAGCTCTGTGGTTTTTGAAATTCAATTTTTGATCTCTGGTAATGCCAAGGTAATTTATGGAACTTGTTTGGAAAATTGTGTGGAGAATTATTGTTACAGTGATAAGAAATTAGGAGTTGGGATTTATGGAGAATGGTTTTAATTTGCCGTTTTGCAAACCACAGATTTTCTTATTTTTACCTGAAAAAATATTTTCAGTAGTTTCTCCTTTCTCTTTCTTTATCTCTTAAATGTTTTAAGATTTTTCTTAACGGTTTTCCTTATTTCCTATTTTCAATATTTTGCCTCGAGATTTCAGGTTTTATTCGAGGCTTCTGAAAATTTCTCTTCCAAAATTATAGTATTTTTCATGAAATTTTCTTCTAGATATCTAGATTTTTAGATTTTTTAGCCATTTTCTTTAATTTTTTACAAGAATATTCTAAGATGATTGATACTGTTTGATACTGTGTCGCCATCAACATAAAATGATAGTGTATTTTCACTGTGATCATTCTATTGTAGTACTTTTTTTAAATTTATCCAAATTTTGCTCTTCACTTTACACTTTTAAACGCGCCACTTTCAATTCTATTATCATAATATTATTCAATATTTTAAGATTTTCTACATTAAATTGAATATAAAATGAGTGCTATGACCTATTTTATCTATTTATTTATATTTCTAGATCTTTAAACAAACTATTTATGAATATTGCGCAATATTTTTATGTCAGTCTAGACAGAATAATATCTTTATTCGAACATATATACAAAGTTAAAAACATTTACAAACAATAACTAATGTGTTAGTCTGTCCGTTTGGGCTATCGACCATCGGTCTTTCTGCCCTGTCTTGACTCTAATTATGTGTAAACAAATAAATAACTTTGCTAGCTAGCTTAACTCTCTGGATGATTTGCACTAATGAATTGATGTAGGGTGACTGAAGGGTGTTTATATTTAGGTGGGATATTAGGATTTCGGGGAATTATGTGAGTCTATTTACAAGGTTTTTGGATAATATATTTAAGCCTATATATAACGTTGAAGGAACATTATTATATAAGAATTTTATTTCAGATGTTAACTCTAATATAATGATAATATATTTTACTTCAATTTCAATGTGACTTCACCAAAACTGCTCAATACCAAATTTAAAGTTTGTGGTCGAAACTATAGTCACAAGTATTCAAATATACAGGGTGATTCATTAAGGGTGGCCACTGGCCGTATCTCGGAAACCGTATATCCTAGAATTTGGGGAAAACAATTCTAATGACATAATCGGCCAAAAGAAGATGCGTTAAAATATTTTTAAATGCGTAGCTTTCCGCTAGGTGGCGCATTTTATCATTTGCATAATTAATTTGCGTTTTTTACAAAATATTACCGCATTAAGGCTATTGAAAATTATCAAAATTAGAAACTACTGTACTTGGTTTACAATTTTTGCTTAAGTCATTTTTTTCTATCACCTACAGTTAAGTGGTGGGGGAAGTATACTTTTGTTTACAGAAAATGGTCTGTAACTTCCGTATACCTTAACCGATTTTCATAAGCTTAGGCTCAATGGAAAGAGTATTAGAAGTTGATTACAAAAATAAATAACATTAACACATTTAATCTATGCGCTGGCAGCTAGAGGGCGTTATGTAACACTTAACCCTATTTATGTATTTTTCTTAGAAATATCAAATAGAATGATATAACTCAAAGCAGCTTACAGAAAATAAAATGAAATTACATATTGTTTCGTCAAAACCGCAAACTGATATCTCTTGTCATTCCAAAGATATTTAGATTTTTTAAATTTTCGTTGATGTTTTTCGTTGCTTTCGAAGTGTTGGTTCACCCTGTAAGTTGTAAGTGAAAACATACTGCTACAGTTACATTTCAAAAAAATATCAAGTTAAATCGAATGGCACAATATTTATTAACATAATTAATGAAAAAAAATACAAAAAACTAAAATTGATAACTGCACCTATTACATAGTTATTTTAGGTACTCGAAATGTTTCCCATCATTTGCTATGCACAAATTCAGTCTTTCTATAGTGGAATTGACACTGGCCTTAATTTCAGCACCAGAAATACCTCTTACTGCATGCTGAATTCTTTCTTTCATATCCTCACGTGTAGTTGGATGTATTTTAAAAACCAAATCTTTAATTCTACCCCATAAAAAGAAATCTAAAACCGTAAGATCTGGTGATCTTGCTGGCCATGGAAAAATACTTCCCCTTTCAATCCATTTATTTAAAAATACAATATCTAAATAATTTCGGACACCTGCGGCAAAATGTGCTGGGCAACAATCTTGTTGATACCACATGTCTAATCTGTTACGAATTGGAACGTCTTCTAGGAGGGTGGGCAAATCGTTAGTTAAAAAATCTAAGTACTTTTTGCCCGTTAATTTTTCTTCAAAGAAAAAAGGTCCTATTATCTTCCTATTTAAAATACCACACGACACATTTATGCTCCAGCGATTTTGGCAATTGACTTCCCTCTGCCAGTGTGGATTTGTTTCTGACCAGTAGTGACTGTTGTGCAAGTTAATATTACCAGAGCTTGAAAATGTAGCCTCATCCGTCCATAATATTGCAGATAGAAATTGTTGATTATCATTTAACATTCCTTTTAACCAGTTGCAATAATCTAGTCGTCGATCAAAATCTATGTCTTTTAACTCTTGATGTAAAACAACATGGCAAGGATGCATTTTATGTTCTTTTAGTATTCTATTCACCAAAGAATAATTTAATTCTAGATCTCTTGCAATTTAAGCGTTAACGTATGCCAAGACGTTAATAACATTTTCTTCATTTTGTCTTCTACGTACCCCATTTCTTACCGATACAGTTTTTCGTAATCATTCTGCCAGTCTTTTAAAAACTTTTCTTGAATGACGCCGTTCTTCAGGAAATCGTAACCCATATTCTCTTTCAGCAATGACTGCATTTTGTAGACTTTCAAAATACACTGCAAGCATATCATATGCTTCTTCATTTAAAAAATAAAGCATTATAATAAAGTGATTTTTCAAACGTTCAAATTAACTTTGACAGCAACAACAAATTATAAATAAACAATCACAAAACAGAAATGTCATTTCCAAAGGTGACTTGATTACTTTTACAACATCGCCCAGGAAAATAGTTTGACATACTAGTAATGTTACAGCTTATCCATATAAAACCATTGAAGAAATTTTAAGGAATCTAGGATAAAATTTCACTCTAGAAGGACTGAATTTGTGTAGGTACAGCAAATAAGGGGAAACATTTTGATTTAGTTAGTTATTTCTAAAATAACTAGATAATGGGTGCTTTTAGAAATTTCAGCGTTTTGTAAATTTCTATTATGGGTAATAAGTTTTATTATTTTTCATTAATTATGCTAATAAATATTGTTGTCATTTGTTTTTACATGACATTTTTTCTAAAAGTAACTTTAGCCATATATTTTCATTTACACCTTACAGGGTGAACCAACACTTCGAAAACAACGAAAAACAACAACGAAATTTAAAAAATCTAAATATCTCTAGAATGACAAGAGATATCAGTTTACGGTTTTGACGAAACAATATGTAATTTCATTTTCTTTTTTGTAAGCTGCTTCGAGTTATATCATTCCATTTGATATTTCTGAGAAAAATACATAAATAGGGTTAAGTGTTACATAATGCCCTCTAGTTGCCAGCGCATAGATTACATGTGTTAATGTTATTTATTTTTGTAATCAACTTCTTCTAATACTCTTTCCATTGAGCCTAAGCTTGTGAAAATCGGTTAAGGTATACGGAAGTTACAGACCATTTTCTGTAAACAAAAGTATACTTCCCACACCACTTAACTGTAGATGATAGAAAAAAATGACTTAAGCAAAAATTGTAAACCAAGTACAGTAGTTTCTAATTTTGATAATTTTCAATAGCCTTAATGCGGCAATATTTTGTAAAAAACGCAAATTAATTATGTAAATGATAAAATGCGCAACCTAGCGGAAAGATAAGCATTTAAAAATGTTTTTACGCATTTTCTTTTGACCGATTATGTGATAAGAATTTTTCCCCCAAATTCTAGGATATACGGTTTCCTAGATAAGGCCGGTGGCCACCCTTAATGAATCACAATGTACAGTAGCAAAAGTTATTAAAGTGTTTTTTTTAATCGTTACTTAATTTACGAAATTAAAGCCGAAAATTATTATTTTCTCCAATGATGATACAAATATATGAAAAACCCTTATGTTTTAAAGCTTGTATTCGTTGTGAATAGTTTCGATACAGAAGCTGTTCGTGCATAATACATCCATATTATTGAAATTACTTTCAACATATTACATTGATCCAATTATTATGCAGTACAATTTCCGTATGAAATAAAAATATTATTGCTATTAAAGCTATCTTTGGATCGTATGTAACTAGCCCTTACTGAGAAGATGCTGCCTGTGACAACACATACCAGTCTTGAGAGGGACGTAACTGCAGATGCCCTAGGGTTATTTTAACAGCACGTTACTCCACCACACTCTTTAGCGGAAAACGGCTCCCGAGGGCAATAAACGTATGTTAGCGTCTACAATGAAGAAAACAATTTAGCTTTCACGAGATAATTACGGCTTTAATTACATAAAATACAATTAATACAACTTTATTGTGACCCATAAATACCTATCAACTTTTTTAACAATACACATTTTGACGCGTCTTGTGTTGTCAATTATTAATAATCAACTTTTCATTCGAACATTTCACGTTGATTAATTTTGAATGGATTTTCAAGGCGGGCTCTCTATATTCAAACGTGAGCACATTTACTTCGGGAATTGAATCGTCCTGCACAAAGGAGCTCAAACAATGTAAAGTTGTGAACAATTACGTGGACCAAGTAATTGATCAACACGAGTATTCGATAAGAACTTTAATTTTAGTTAATTAATCATGTGAAAATTGATTTTATTATTCTTAGTCATTTTAAAATGATATTAATTAAATTATCCAATAGGTGAAACATTCAATAATTTGTGTAAAATTATATGTTTAATAAATGGTGATAGGATATTGCATAATAAAATACTAATTGTATAGTAATGTTTACTCGTGTTCTTAAAATATCTGCTAAGATTACCTTAAATAAAATTTAATTTTTAGCCACCATTTAATTACGATCACATAACGGGATGATTTAATTTATTAATTTAGATCATGGTCAAGCTGAACAATGTTGGTTTATTTACAAACGTAATTTATGCATTGGTTCCTCGTCCGTTGTCTGTTTAGAGAAAAGGGAAGTGAAATGGCAGTTATTAGACGTGTTTGCGTGGGCACACCAACACCAATTTTCATATTAATTAAAAGACATTGTAGCGTCGGAAAACCGTAATTAGGGAATCGATAATTATGAGAGGATGGATGTCGCCACGGGGCTGTTCAAGGCTGATTGCTCGATTGGATATCAAAACAAATTATAGGTTGTTGGGGGGATGATTTTTTTTTTCGTTTATTTATAAATAAAGCAACGTTAGAACGGTTGGACGTAATTGCCGGTTATTTTGAGTTATGATATCAATAGATGATCCTTGCATGTTATTGATTGACATACGTAATGTCAGGAGTTGAATCAATTCAAATCAACCAATTTCATTTTATTACATTATATTCTCTTCTAATACATATTTTTGTTTTTGAATTTCTGATGTGCCTCAAGTTCAAAAATAAAAGATAAAGATAATAAAAACTTGAACAACATTTACACAAACAAAACTTTTATAACTTATTATTTTATTACTTATTTGTCGTTTGCAAAGTTGGCAGAATTCAATATCTACCCTCACACATCATCATACTCGCGAAGTTCCTCGTGCTTCTTTTTACAGAGAGACACTGTCGTCAAAGGTTGGACTGGTGCTGAGAAAGGCAGCATTTTAGGCACAATGGCACGATGTCGTAGAAGGGTACAACGCTACCGTTGAGAACGACTTGATCTTAGGTTTGCTATTGAGAGGCATGTACACAGGACTGCTGGAGTAATGGTTTAGGGGACTATTGATTATGGTAGTCGATCATCTCTTTTATTTATTCGAGACAGTATGACAGCTGCGTACTTTTTCAGCAAGATAACGCACGTTCCCATATTGCTCGTCGAACTATGAACTTTCTTCATGAAGCTGGTATTAATGTTTTGTCGTGGCCGCCCGTTCGCCGGATTTAAATCCCATTGAATATTTATGGGATATCATGGGAAGAAGACTATTCTCTTTGCACTGTCCTCCACAGACTCTAGCACAATTCATCAATGAAATTCACGTTGCTTGGAACGAGCTTAACGCTTAAATGTCATTGAGTATATTAGTTAATTTTCTATAACGACTTTAATACATTTTATTAATGATTAAGCCATGCTATTCTTATTATACGTAACACCAAACACGAGTTAACCAAACTAGAAGAAATGAGACCGCCTCGATAATAAAACTTGCCAGAAAAGGAGACAGCCCTACGACAACACCTCTTAAATACCAGACACAGGACCAGGATAGCCAGTATCATTTTATGCTTCTGCGAGCTCGATATTCATCAAAGTAACCAAATTGAATACGCACGAACGAACAGTAAGCTGCTTTCAAATATCCCAATCGCCATTCCAAAAGCCCACGACGGAGTATTCGCCACAATATTTTCTGAGGATCCTCTTCAAATCACCTGGATCAATCCAGTCGACGAATTGGATAACAACCCTGTCACTTGTCATCTTTTCGCGGCCACGGAGAAAGTCGAGAAAATAATTAATTTTAAAGATAAGAAGCACTTAACGAAAAACCCTATTTATGGGGGACTTGAAAGAAATAGCTATTCTGAACAGTATGTCACAAATTATGCTATTATCCCAGAAATTGTGCGCTGCTCTCCTATAAAGAGAAATCAACTTTCAAACAGAAATGGGATACATCGAAATAACTGAAGGTTTTTCTCAATCTTAGTAGATACCAACCGTTACAATCCAGATAAATATCCAAGGATACGGAAGGACGTAGAAACCTGCACCATAGAAACAATCTCCTAAGAAAAGAACTACGACTATGAAAACCCTAAGATTGGACACGCCATCCCTGCAAAAAACAGAGGATGTCACTGAGATAAGCCAACTTCAGCGACCCCGAAAATCCAAACACAATCCCTACCACTTGCCACCGTTGAAAAATTAGGAGCTAAAAGTACGGCTAGACGAGCTAAAAATATAAAGAATTATTCGATAAACCACTTCATCTTGACTTGATATAATAATAATAGTAAACTATTTATGATTCACAATTTACTTCTTTAGGTGAAGAAATAAAATACAATTTTCAGATTTCAGAAGTGTGGGTAGAAGGTGGGTTTTTCTTCAACTTAAGTTAACTTAAGTATTCTGACTAAATATTTGTATTTATTTCTAAATTTTCCAATAAATTTAGTTTCCATCTTTTGTTACAAATGTAGAGGATTTTAAAATTGTTGTCAAAGCGGTGGTTTTCTTCAATCAGGAGGTTTGCATATGTTGATGTGTCTTTTTGATGAATTAATGCTTTTTGATGTTCATTTATTCGTTCATCATCTCTCAGTTTGGCTTATATAAAACTTCGGGAAATCAGCACAATTAAGAAAATAAACCTGACATCGTTGACTCTTTTTAGTTTTATCCTTATTGTTTTTTATGATTTTTGATAGATTGTTGAGGAATTTCCCAAGATAAAACTATTCTTTTACTCGGATGACGTGATCGTGCAATCATAGAACTTTCAGCGACTTAACTAACATGTCGAAATAACAAACTGCAGATGAACCGCTAGAAAACAAATATTGGACAACTTAAAGTGCCGTTCTTTACTCACATTATAATCCCGCAAGGAACAGTACTCAGTCTCCAGAAAAAGTAGCGATTATCACTGAGATGATCGGCTTTACGCAGATCTGCGCCGTGTACAAACGCTTCATCCCCAATTTTGCAGAAATAGCTCGACCACTGACGTCACTATTAAATAAAAACAATTGCATCAGATCAATGAAAACGTACCCTTAAGCCTCAGAATCAACGCAAGCCATTATGCCATCGGGGCAGTTTTTCTAACTGCTGCTGATCGGAATGTTAAGTTTGGAGTCACTATCCAACCGTTTAATGTAATCGGCACTGGAAGTCAACCAGGACTGCGTTAATATCCAGTACAACGACATTCCGTCGCTGATACTCTATCAAAACTGCCATCGTCTAATGGAATCTGTTCCCGACGCTGAATTATGAGCTAATCACAAAAGAGACGTAGATCTGAAAAAAATATCATCATCTTAGAAAGACACCCAAAAACCGAGGATAATATTTTCTAGATCAATACGTCTTGGAAAAGGAAGTACTGTATCGAACCATGACCGATAAAGAAGACAGTGAAGCCCAGCAGTGCGTACCTAGGAAAAACATCCCAGATGTTCTCGCTGCCTTTCATGATACACCAACCACCTACCATGCCAGAGTCCAAAGCTACGATCAGTAAGTTCCATCAGCAGTTCTTCTGGAAGAAAATAAGAGCAGATATCGCATTCTACGTGAAGAAGTGTACGGTTTGCCAACGCTACAAGGTAATACAAAGGAAAGCAGCCGGTCTCCAGTCACGAACCAGCGATTAAAAACAGTTGCTATCCACCTATTTGGACCCCTTTCAGAAACACCACGATCCTGATAATGGAGGACCTTGTCAGTCAACAGACCAACATTTTTTCCCCCAACGGAAAACAATTGCTGAAGATTGTGCTAATACCCTGCTCAACGAGATATTCATTCGATTTAGAATACCCAGGAAAAGTTTCACGGTAATGGTACCCACTTCGTCAGCAGAGTGATGCAACAAGCCTTCAAATGTTTGGATATCTACCATACAAGCCCTAATCTCCAGTTTTCACCCAGAGGCCAACCCTGGAACAGAAAAATCGGGACATGAAGACAAAGTTAGCCATCCTAGTAAAGGATCGAAATATTCATGACCTGCCCAAATTCCCATTACTCTCTTCGCCCATAACACTACAATGTGTTAAACTACAGAACAAAACTTACGATTTAAAGAAAGTGTCCCAAAATATCGTAACCAAGCTCATACCGAACCTACATCAGCTAGTAGACACCATAAATTAATTAACACGTTGACGCCGGCGTGAAATTTGCTAATACTCCCCATCGGGCGGCGTTTAGACTTCCAGCGTTTGTCGCTTGTATTTCGGCGTACGCAACTGGTTGTTATCTGTTGCTATAGCAACCCCGCCCGATGGGAGTACTAGCAAATTTCATTTTCCATATTTTTTATTGTCATATTTTGAATATTAGGTATTGTCTACAATAAATAATTCTCACAAACAAAAAATCAAATTTCCCTTATTCATAGACCTAAGATGTTTTCGTAGGATGAAGGAAGTTCTTCGGACGAATCATTATTTACATTGCGACCATTAGTGATTTCCAGTTCTTCAGAAGAATTTGAAACAGATGAAGATAGCATAGACAAATTTGACAACAATATAAATTAAAAATAATAAAACAATTAACTTTGTTGGTATCACTTTTTATTTACACTTGTAACTATAGTTTCGACAACTTCAGCTTGTCATTATCAAAGCGTTGGTATCACTTTTTATTTACACTTGTAACTATAGTTTCGACAACTTCAGCTTGTCATTATCAAACAATAGTGTTTGATAATGACAAGCTGAAGTTGTCGAAACTATAGTTACAAGTGTAAATAAAAAGTGATACCAACAAAGTTAATTGTTTTATTATTTTGAATTTATCAAAATGTATCACGAAGTGAAAGCCTCCACAATTACTTATTTAACAATATAAATGGCGAGTGGTTCCCAATAAACGAAGAAAGGCAAGAAAGTGAAATACCGTGTGGTGAAGAGTTATTAGTAAATAATGTTGATTGTCATGATCCCAGTGCATTATACCAATTGTTTATTACGGATAGTGTTCTACAACAAATAAATACGCAAGGCAATGCCAGGTAAATTATCCAGAGGAAACTGGCACTAGAAAACATCAAACAATCTGGAGAAACATGTGACATTGGATGAAATACATATTTTTTTTTGGAATTTTCATAGTATGTAAAAAATAGTGAAATTGCCAGAAATTCGACTTTATTGGTTGAATAACCAAATGTATGGTAAATTATGCATAAAAAAGCATATGTACCATGATCGTTTCTTAGACATATTAAAATATCTGCATTTTAGCGATAACAAGGCTAATATTGCCACAAATCGTTTATCTAAATTCTTTGCACTTATGGAAGAAATCGTTCATAATTTTAAAACAACCGTCAAGCCCGGAAAAGAAGTTGTTATAGACGAGAGTATGATTCCATGGCGAGGACGTCTTTGCTTTAGACAATATATTTCAGGCAACGTACGGCATCAAACTGTACAAACTTTGTTCACCTGGTGGTTATACCTTCAATATCGAAATCTATGCTGGAAAAAACGGTCAGGATATAAAAATAGCACACTCACATGACGTCGTAATGAGATTGATGGATGGAATTTTGAACGAGCAACGAATTTTGTATACTGACAGCTTCTATACCAGTGTGCCATTGGCCGAAGAACTTTTAAAAATGTCCACATACATTTGCGGGACCATAAAAATAAACAGAGGGTTCTTACCTTTAGAAGCAAAGACCAAGCAGAAACGTGGCGATTCCTTCTGTGCCAAAAATCGAGATGGAGTAAAATTTGTTAAATGGACAGATAAGAGGACAGTATGTATGCTAACAACGAGCAAAAGCCACACATGTGCAATTGTGGACGGTCGAAATGGCAAAGGAAAACCGGATGCCGTTTTCGATTACAATATTGCAAAAAAAGGAGTCGATTTATCCGACCAGCTGACATCATATTACAATTCCTTGAGAAAAACCATCAAATGGTACAAGAAAAGTATCATTGAGTTAATTTATGGCACATCTGTTGTTAACACTTGGTGCATTCATCAAACGTTTGGTTTCCAAAAATTAGTTTTATTAAAATTTAGAGAAGTTATTAGATAAAAATGTTCCAGATACTCGGGAATCAAAGCAGCATTTTATTGAAACACTGCCTGGCACAAGCCGAAAACGTTGCATAGAATGCTACAAAAATATATCAGAAGTAGAAGGAAGCGCAGTAGCTTAAAAAAAAGCTAAAAAAGTTTGTCCAAAATGCGTTAACAAGCCAGAATTGTGTATAAATTGTTTTAAAAATGTACATAAGTATAATTAAATAAATAGTATTGTTTGTAATTTTTTTCCCTTATAATTTTTAATTATATTGCAATGGCAGATTATTCCTATAATGTATGAAAATACTGTTATTGACATTCTAAATGCCAAATAAAAATCTATAAATAAATCACAACATTCGCTTTATTCACTACTTAGGTAACAAAACTGTTAGATTTTCAAATTGGTTTTATTATAAACACTACATATGTTTCAATAGAGAATATGGATTTTCAACACTTAAGTGCCTCAACAATCAATCAATTCGCTTTATTCATTTTATTCTTTATTAGCTTCGTTATTCCTGCTAACATAACATGTTAAATAAATACATACATAAAACAATACAAAAATTTTGACCGCAGGAATCACAGGCGGAGTTCACTGCTTCTCAATGATTCTCCATTCGACCCTTATATCCTTCCACAGACAAGTGATAACCCTTGGTTGCTTCTGGATTCATTCTTGATATATTAATTCAGCAAATATGCTGTATTATACCCTTTTTAAAGGAAATTCTAGACATTAATTTATACAGGGTGTCCCGTTAATACGGGGAAATGGCTGGACCATAGATTCCTGAGGTCAAAATATGACGATTTAACGCAACTTATCTATATCCAAAAATTTACGGTTAAGACGGAATTTGGCTTCAAAGTTTCAAAATTTTTATTTCTTTTGTTTATAACAATTGAACGCTTTATTTGATTTAAATGAAATTTATTTTTAATAACTACCATAATATAATACATCATTTCAGTTATTATGACTATTATTCGTTAACAAGAAGTATAAGAAACAGTAGTACCACCACTTAAAAACTAAAATATTTTTTTATTGGTGGATCGAATAAAAACTAAAAAAATACTACTTGAAAGACCATTTAATTTAAAAACTTTTTCATCTCTTAATAATATTTGATATCTTCTATGGTTTTCCCACAAAAAAATAAAATATATATTTTTTATCTAGTAAAAACAAAATCTAGTTTTTCATCGAATCGAAAATAAATGTTTTTCGTGGTCGTCTTTCTTTAAAAAATGTAAATTATGTATAATAATAATTATTTAGTGTCTTTTGACAATTAATTTTTAACTTTATTATAGTTCATAAATATTCATATTTGGAACAAACAGATATCTTGTTTCTATTAGGATTTTGCAAAGAAAATTGTTTGAAAAGTGTTAGATGTTGTTTTGATTTATTTTATTAATTGATATTATTTAATTTTTATTCAATTGAGTAAGTTTATTTACTTATTAATGAGTGCATAATGAGTATACTATATTAATATTTTATTTTTTTGTACAAAAACCGTACAAGATATCAAAAACAAGTAAGAGTAAAAAAAGTTTTTAAATCTAATGCCCTTTCAAGTAGATTTTTTTGGATTTTATTGGTTGCACCAATAAAAAAATATTTTAGTTTTTAAGTGGTGGTACTACTCTTTTTTATACTTCCTGTCAATCACTAATGGCCAAAATAACTAAAATGATGTATGATATTATGGTACTTATTACTAATAAATTTCATTCAAATCAAATAAAGCGTTCAATTTTTATAAACAAAAGAAATAAAAAAATTTGAAACTTTGAAGCCAAATTCCGGCTTAACCTTAAATTTTTGGATATAGATAAGTTGCGTTAAATCGTCATATTTTGACCCCAGGAATCTATGGTCCAGCCATTTCCCCGCATTAACGGGACACCCTGTATATGTCATCATGACAAAGAGCACAATCAGTGGCATAGGAAAAATTAAATATTTTCAATCGTCAGTCTGTCGTGCCCCATCGGTTGGTCATGCCGCCTGATAGAGCGGACAAGCGTGACCAACCGGTGGGGCACGCCGGCGTCAATGGGTTAAGTACGCATAAGGGGTACGTGGACAAAAGCCGACGCTTTTTCATCAAAATTAGATTATAGATCTCGTATTGGTGAAGAGTCATCTGTTCAGCAAGAAGAAAAAGAAGTTTACTACGAAACTCGCACCTAAGCAAAATGGACCATTGCCGTATCCCTTGAAGACATTGACTAGCCAGCTTCGAGGTGTCCTCCAACATTCCACCACATATTATCGTAGGGATATATCACCCTTTCGATCTACTGCCTTACCAAAAAGAAGA
Organism: Ontholestes murinus; assembly: GCA_963969525.1. Classification (NCBI taxonomy): domain Eukaryota; kingdom Metazoa; phylum Arthropoda; class Insecta; order Coleoptera; family Staphylinidae; genus Ontholestes; species Ontholestes murinus. The sequence continues at coordinate 26,310,653 of OZ018395.1, read as the reverse complement.
CAAACCTCAGGAAACCCTAAGATATCCCATCCGGAAGAGAGGACGACCACCCAAACCAATAGTCGGCCACCTCACCGAGACTTCTTCGTAGCCAGAGGGGAGTCTGTGATGTAAAAATTTATTTTAATTTGCTTACTTGCATATCTCCTCACCTCATTAGTATTCACCGGAAGCCCCAAGTAGGTATTCGCGTGCAATAACAAAATACGAGTTAACCGAACTTTATCCCCGATAGAGGAATGGAGAGCGCCTCTATGCCGATGCCGCAGAGAGAGAAAGTAACAAAAAAACTCACCCCTTTCCGAAAAGGAGATATTGTTACGAAAAAGATCACATAAATACCGGACACAGGATCAGGATAGTCAGATTCATTTTGATCCTTCTGCGAGCTAGACATTCACTCAAAGTACTAAATTGAATACGCACAAATGACTAGTAAGCCGATTTGAGACATCCGAATTGCCATTCCAAACGCCTACAACATCACTTGGATCAAACGCTGGGTTGATCAGCCGACAAAGTGAACATCCACCACATGACTTGCCATATCTTCGCCTAGATAGGAGATTGTTGCGCTTCGACTTTCCACGACTCGTAACTGAGCAAACATATAACAAAAACAACCTTATAATTATCTAAATATTTTTAACGCAAAAGTACCACATTTTTCTCAACAACCTTCACATTGTATCATTTTGATTGAATCTGTTCTAGTAGCACTTGAATTTTGAAGTATGAGATGTGTATGTACTCTATTTCAGCTACAAATTTATACAAGTTTGTTTTCACTTATTAAATATTTATTTCTAATGGTTTCAATAACGTAAGAACTAAAGCTATTGAATCACTTGATCGATGCTTGGGGTTATTAATTTGTGACACATTAATTGAATAATTGAGATAAATAAATATACTTTACGCACATTATTTTCTATTTGTGATAGGTTAATTGTTAGTAGTTGACTTTGCATTGTTGAAGCCGGTCGTAAATAAAATAACAAAACATTAATTATCGTTTCCTGTTAACAACAGTAACGGATCGGTTTCTATTTATTTTCGATCTCATCAGCGTAGCGCAGTTGAAGACAGGGGAACGGGTTTTACCATCTTTGGAGTTAAATACTCCTTATATTGTTAAATATATGGAGTATTTAACTCTACTGGTAAATCCTTAGGAACGATATTACAACAAAGGTTCAACGCTTAGACAATAGATGGCATCTTTATGGTAATATCTTGTTTGATGAAAAAATCAAAACGTTGAAAATTTATAGATTGGTACAATAAACTTCTGATTACTTATAAATATTAATTGATTTTTTCCTTAACTGAATGATAACAATCAAGAGGATACGTGGTCGAAGGATGATGCAAATGAAACAACTGCTTTATTGAGGAACGAAAATTCTTTAAGGATTATTTTAAGAAATGGTGCTGTTAAATGGCCTCAATATCATGTAATATTAGACCTGTTAACTGTTTTTTCTAAGGTGATATGAAAAACAAGATTTATAAAGATAATTTGAAATCGATTTCAGATACAAAGGATGAAATCATTTACGTTATTAATGAGATAGAAACACTACTCTGCCAATGTGCCTTCCAAAGTTTTTGTTTTTAGAGTGGTGGTCTTTGCAGTAGTAAGACAGTGATTTGTCAGATATTAGTTTTCTTATAAAAAATGGCATAACTGATACTTAATTAATTAGTTACCAATAAACATTTTTTTGAAATCAATGTAAATTGCTTGTTTTATTTAATGTTTAAGTCTGTCCGTTGGATCTTCCGTCGTACGTCACAAACTATCCCTTCAAAAAACGACGAAAGTTTTACAGTGCGTTCTTTTTCTAACGCATTTGGTTTACTTTATCAGACTGAATGTTTTTGTGTTGTTTCTCGAAGCGATATTTTGTGACGTAGGACGGAAGATCCAACGGATGGACTATAGTTATGTTAGAATTGACGAATAGATTTACTAGAATTAATCACTAGTTGTTGGTAAATACAACATGCTTGAAAATAATTACAAATTTAAGCCTAATTTTAGTAGTCAGTTAGGATAGCATCATAATTTTTTATTATATGTGGATTGGTCGCATCAATATAACTGATATTAAGAAAGCAGCATAAATATATTATTGCATAATTTACTTTGTAAGTAATCATTATGTCATATGTAAACTTTTCGCAATTAAATTTTCTTTCGTATATGAAATAAAATAATAATAACCTCGTTTTCATATCCAACCCAGTAACTAATCTTAAAATCATATTTATAACTGAAGATCAACTAACTCAAGAGTTATAAGCGCGTTAGATATTTTTAGTGAGCCATTACTCAATGTATATACAGGGTGGGCCACGAATAACGACCATTAAAAGTTTACGGGGTTCCTGCAAGAGGAAAAATCTGAAAAAATTCAATATTGTACGGTTGATTGCGATCTTCTCAGGGAAAATATTTTTGACTTTCTATCACTTCCGGTTGTACCGGAAATGGCTACCAACTTTGTTATTTTAAATGGAACATACTTTATATTATTTTATTTTTAAATTCCTTGTTCGATTGCCTACCTCTCCATATGGGTTTATGTCCACTTAACTTTTACAGTTTTTGATTTAAAAATTTATTTGTCAAATATTGACCTCAAATAGGCGTTTAGAAAAATGCCTATAACTTCTAGTAGGTACAAGATAGACACACAAGCGGCATCTTGTATTGTACCTAATGGATTCCTCTACAAACGAAAAAAATTGACATGTGTCAATTTTGACATTTGGTATTTCAAAAATATCAATATTTCAGCGCCTCCTTAAAAACATCATATTTCAATTTTTTCAAATGGAATGATCAATATTTTATCTCATAGTGTTATTCGCAAGACCTTTTGCTACAAAAAAGTATTATACATCACTATATCTAGAGCCAGTAGTTTTTGAGTTATTTCGAAATTAGTTTCCTCTCAGAATTTTTATTTGAATGATTCCTGTTCTATTTACACGGGCACTATAGTAGGCTTCTGTCAATATTTGTTGAATCCAACGTATTACTATTTGTGTACGCTTCTTTCGAGTAGTAATAAAATGAATACCTATACCAATAAAGAAATTATGAATTTATTTGTCATTTATGGCCAGTGCAACAGAATTGTTGAGAGAACTTACAAAACTTTCAACGAAACTTATCCACACTTACCGCCGATGGATAGAAAAAAGTTTCGAAGACTGGAGTCAAATTTTCTACTATTTGGAAAACAAAACGCAGAAAAAAATCAACCAAAGCTAATAACCGAGATTGAGGAAATTCAAGTAAATGTTTTGACTTATTTTCAAGCAAATCAACGCGCATCATGTTGCTAGGAGGATTTGAGAGTAAGCGGAACCCCACTCCAAAGAATTTGGAAAATGTATCGGATGCATAATTATAAATATAAATTACTTTCTCAAGATGCAGAGAGGATTGATTTTTGTGAGTTGTTGTTGCTTAAAATTGATATAATTTGGACGAATGAACCAAGTTTTTCTCATGATGGTATTTTCAATAGAAAAACCAATCACATGTGTGTCAATTGAAAATTCACATATATCTTTGAGGACGTATAAAAAATAAAGTAAATGCCGACAATACCCGAGAAGAATTGGAAGAAAGGGTGCGAGCTGCATTCGCGGAATCTTAATTCAGAAAAAATTAGGCGAGCAACATAAGAGGGTGACGCAATACGTGCAGCACAGTGTTTACATGTTAATGGTTATCATTTTGAACAATTGTTATCATTTTTTTTCTGATAACTTTTTTCAGTTCCTGCATATAATTACTTATTTAAAAATTATTTTATTCCAGTCTTCTTGCTTCAGTTTATTTGTAAGTTGTAACTGGGGATAACTTTTTAATAATATTCGGACGAATTTTTCCCAATTTGATTCAATAAATATTGACAGAAGCCCACTATAGTGCCTGTGTGAATGTAAGAGGAATTATTGAAACGTGAGAGGAAATAAATTTCGAAATAACTTAAAAACGACTGGCTCTAGATATAGTGATTTATAATACTTTTTTGTAGCAAATTGTCTTGCGAATCACCCTATAAGATAAAATATTGGTCATTCCATTTGAAAAAATTGAAATATGATGTTTTTAAGTGGGCGCTGAAATATTGATATTTTTGAAATACCAACTGTCAAAATTGACACATGTCATTTTTTTCCGTTGTAGAGGAATCTATTATGTACAAAACAAGATGCCGCACGTGTGTCTATCTTGTACCTATTAGAAATTATAGGCATTTTTCTAAACGACTATTTGAGGTCAATATTTGACAAATACATTTTTAAATCAAAAACTGTAAAAGTTAAGTTGACAAAAACCCTAATGGAGAGGTAGGCAATCAAACAAGGAATTTAAAAATGAAATAATATACAGTATGTTCCATTTAAAATAACAAAGTTGGTAGCCATCTCCGGTACAACTGGAAGTGATAGAAAGTCAAAAATATTTTCCATGAGGAGATCGCAATCAATTGTACAATGTTGAATTTTTTCAGATTTTTTCTCTTGCAGGAACCCCGTAAACTTTTAATGGTCGTTATTCGTGGCCCACCCTGTATATATCGTATCGTGTCATACTCTACTGTGCGATTAAAACATGATTATAGTTCAGGTTGAAATGACTATGTAGAGTAGGTTGGTGCCTACTATTCCACCCTCCACTTCTTAAAAGAAAAAACAAAGTCCGCCAGTAATAGAAATGTAAGATTTTTTATTAAAATATTTAATATTGCTCAATTTATTTATATAGGTAGCATTTTAATGATGAAATAATTGGAGGGTGTGAGAGTGGACACCCACCCACCCTACATACTTATTAAAACATAAATTAAACTCTGTTTTAGTGTTTAGACATTAAAATAGCGTTTTAGTTTAAGTTTAAATACACATGTAGGGTGGGTGGGTAGCCACAATCCCATCCTCCCATTCTTAAAAAATAAACAAAGTCTTTCAGTAACATAAATTTAGATAAGTAAAATTTTTCATTGAAAAATTTGATTTTGCTCAATTTATTACTGTAGGATAGTATGTTCATGATGAAATAATTGGGGGTGAGTAAGTGGCTACACACCCACCATACATATTTATTGGTACAGAAGTTACAAACATTATTTAAGTGTACAAATAAATAAAGTACAAACGGAATTGTAAGTAATTTTTGCAATCTTTAAAACAGGGTTTTAAGCTTAAATAAATATGTAGAGTGGGTGGGTGTACACTATCCCACCCTCCTTTTTTAGAAAAAAAGTCAAAATCCTCCAGTACTATTATCTTATAATTCGCAGGAGTTTTCAAGTTTTTGATTTTGCTCAAATTATTCATGAAAAATAGTATGTTAAGGATGAAATAATTAGAGGGTGCGACAGTGGACACCCACCCACCCTACATATTTATGAAAACATAAACTACAAACTCTGTTTTAATGTACAAATAAAAAATATAAACAGAATTATCAATAATTTCTGCAATTACATTAAAAAAGGGTTTAAATTTAATTTTGAATATATATGTAGGGTGGGTGGGTGTCTACCATCCCACTCTCTAATTCTTAGAAAAATAAACAAAGTCTTTCATAATATAAATTTAGATACGCAAGATTTTTCATGGAAAAATTTGATTTTGCTGAATTTATTTATGTAGCATACAATTGATTTAAACAAAAAATTAAAAAAAAACTGTTTTAATGTACAAATAAAGAAACATACAATACAGAATTATGATTAATTGTACCAACGACATTAAACAGGGTATTAGTTTAATTTCAAATATATATGTAGGGTGGGTGGGTGTCCGCTATCCCACTCTCCAGTTCCTAAAAAAAAACAAAGTCCTTCAGTAATATAATTTCACATACGCAAGATGTTTCGTAAATATTTTGATGGAAAGCAAATTTATTTAACATAAATACTATGCTAATGATGAAGTAATTGGAGGGTGGGATTACTCAGGAACTAAAGATTAGCAAAAACCCATTTGAAACGATTTGCATAAAGCTGGTTCAGGAAGAAAGCATAATGCCACACGAATTGAGGTAAAAAACTGTGTGATCGCATTGATGTCTTAATTAATTGATTTTTTGCTGAAAAGTAACGAATACAAAATTATTTTTGAAGCGGGTTATGATTGATGATAAAAATTGATCACCTACGAAAACAACTACTAAACAAAGTCACTGTCAAATAGTGATTAGTCGGCTCAAGTGGATTAATGATCGAGAAAGTTTGATGTGCGGGATTGGAAAGGAATCATCCACTATGAGCTGCTCCCATTAGGTCAATCACATAACTCGGCTTTCGAGTGTCAATAACTGACCAGATTGAAGCAGGTGATCAATCAGAAGTCGTCAGAATTGGTCAATAGAAAGGGTGTTCTGTTAAGCTAACGTCAGGTCGCTTACATACATGCACCAGGCTGTAAGAGCTTGGATGGGAGGTTTGGTCTAAGCTGCCGTATAGTCTAGAACTAAGCTGTTATCGTCTTTTTAGGCATTTGAAAAAAAAATCTGAATGGTCCAATTTGGCCTCAATGAAGCAGTAGTAGAGTTTTTATTAACAAGGATCTTAAAATTATTAAATTTACTCGAAGTTATAGAACAAAGCGGTGTATTTTTTTATTTATAATCATAACAATATTACTTAAATTGCCAAAATTCATCGACAAAAACTCTGTACATTTATTTTATTTATATTAGTGATAATAGGTTTTTGAAAATCGACCTCGTTGTTCTCTTATATATTAGATATTGAGTAATTAATGTTAGAATTAAAATCATTCTAAAGATTAAAAATAAAACTTCGTTTATTTATCAATTTGAAATAACAAAATCAAATTATTATATTCTATTAGATTCTCTATTGAATATCTTTAAATGTTAATCAGCTTGCTATTTATATTTTATAAATCTCTGTTTCCTTCAATGTCATTTTAAAATATAGCACTTCCAATTTGTAAAGTAGGTTCGTTAAAGGGCCTTTTATTCACATCGAAATCCATGTTGAGCACACTCTCCAGAGATGCTTTATATAAATGAGCTGATGTCCTCCCCCATGTATTGTACATAAAGCAATATGATAATATTGACATGGGGGTGAATATGTGTGTTAGCCACGCTTCGGTCCGATCCGGGGCGAAGCCGGCGACCCGTGGTACCGCGTGGGCGCCGTGGATAGCGTCGCCGATTCAGTACGCGATAGCGTCTCGACGACCCCGCACCGTTACACAGTTCACCGCTACAAAGACGACGAGCGTCCGCAACGAGAGTCAAAGGGGTAAGTCGACCCAGAAATAGTTACGTGCCGCACGGCACCCCACAATAAAAGAATGATTAATGCGAGTGAGTTAGCACTAATGCATTTTTCACGATGCACGCCGTATCTATTTTCTTATCGGGAGATGTCAAAAATTTCTGACGATCCATCACGTCTTTTAAATATGCTCTTCAATAAAAAAAAAATTACTAACTATATTCAATATTTTTTCCATTTCTAATGTCTGTAACTCGGGAAGTATTAATTATATTTTAAAAAGAAACATATTATTGATATACATATACACATAAGAAAGAAGTTAATTTGAATTTTTACTAACATATATTAGAGCATTGAGTTGCTTATATTATTAAATATATATTATAATAAAAAACAAATAATTTACCTGCAAGAGAATATATTTATATTTGATTATAAGCAAATCGATTTGTCAACTTTTTAAAAGTTTTATTTTATAATAGTGCATTAAAAACTACAACATTTTTTGTTTAATTTTATTTTTATTATATTAAAATTACCTACCAATGTTTAATATTATAAAACTACTTTTGGTGGATGCGCCGGGCACCCACAATTTACAAATTAAATTTAAATCAGTTTATATTAACTTTTGCGTAAATATTTATGCAGGACTAATTATTGAGTGAAAATATATCCAAAAGCAAACCACAAATAGACTTTGATGTTTCCGGCGCAAATTGAATCGGTATCATGGACTAACACATCAAACGTAAGGGCACCTTCCATTGAGTAACTAAATATGTTTAGTTCAGGACCAAGTATCTACAAATGGAAACATTATTAATTAGATTTAGGTAGTAGCCAGGTATGACAAATTTAATTTTCATTAGGCGGCATTGTTGGAAAAATTTTAGTTTACGAACTTAAATCGACAAATCTCGTGTTTAATGAAATGTGTTCTGATTTCAGTACATGTTTGTTTTATAAATTAGTTACAATTTTAATCTTAAAAGCAAACTGCAATATAATTATTCTGGGAAAATTCCTTTCAAAAGTTTAATGTATAAAGATAAATAGAAAATAAGTTTTAGATTGTATACACTGAATAATTAGTGAATATAATATATTTTCATTATTTTTTTTTAAACTTTAAGGCTATTTGATCGTAATTGTTTACATGTACGTTATTAAATACGTTGGATTATAAGGTAAAAAATAATTAACAAGATAGTGCTTTAAATTGCTTGTTATATTTTAATTACAGCAATTTAATGCATTAAATGTTTTGTGTTTAAATTTATAAAATTACATAAAGCTCTAATGAAAAAATTGTAAAATATAATAATATTTGATTTCAGTTAAGCTATAACGTTGTTTTGTTATAAATATTTCAGTTTATTTATTGAAATAAATATACACCAAATTAAAGCAATTAAAAGTGTTTACGTTCAAATATGTTTGCCTAATAAACTTTCTTAATTGGATTGATTTAAAGGAAATGTTTATTTCGGAACTTGTTTAGGGAAACTTATTTATAGAAGTTATTTGTTAATTGTTACGAATTGATCCATCTGGACTTTTTTCTTCTTTTGTATAATTTAATATCTGTCGAGGTATTGGCCAGAATAGTAGTTGTTTTAATAAGTGATTTGTTTTCTTGTTTTAGTAAGACTCATAGTACATTTACGAAATGTTTTCGTATTTTTAAATTATTTTTTCTCTGCCTTGATAACAATTTATATTATTTTGCGTACACACATTTTTACTTATAAAGAGCAAATCCATTAATTTTCATTTGAAATGAAAACGTTATTAATGATTATAAAAAAACAAGTCACATAATTCTTTAAATATTCAATCCGTGTCATTCATAAACGCAGCCCCAAGTGAAAATAAACAAGAAGCTCAGGCTAATTTGATAATTAAAATATAACACGATTTATGGAAACTCATAACAAACTCACACACCGAAACGGAAATTTGGAATTTCTAATCAAAACATTCTGTTATTTATATAATCATTACATTTAAACAGTTTTTAAACATGATTGGATTTTTTTAAATTTACTATGAAACACATATTATTATTGTATAACATTATTGGATTTTTTTAAAATTTACTATGAAACACATATTATTATTGTATTGGGAATCATTAATAAAAGAGACGGATTTAATAATTAAAACCACTTCAGATAAGTTTACGCTCTTGTTGAACTTATGAATCTTTAAACATTTTTTATGTGCAGTCTAAATTAGCATATAAAACTTTATAACTAAGTTTATACATAAATCGCACTCATTAATAAAAAGTGAATTATTTATATAAGCTTTGTGTTTGTTTTCCAGACTTTAATTGAAAAAAAGGTTGTAATTTTATTTTTATTATACTGGTGATTAAGCATTAACTATTTAATTAGAATTTATCAACTTTAAAATTGTGAATATAAAATGTTAACAAATTTTGGAAACTCAAACGCTTTTTATTTGATGGTTTCTTTACAATAAATTACACCATATTAAAAATACTAAAGACTAAAACCGAAATTACCTTAATAAGTATTTACAATTTAAAGTAGAATTTATCCTCCAAACTTTATTTAAATTAATATTGATCTGTTTTATAACTTTTAAAATATAATACTTACGACACCTAAAAAGCAGACGGTATCAACTAAAGGGCTTTAAAAGTATATATTTTTTTAATTTAAATGGATTTTAATACTATTTGATTGATATAGATAAAAAATAAATTTATCCAGAAAAATATAATTTGTAGAATTTTTAAATCTAATAAGCGCTAAAATATTTTTCTTATAGACAACGCGCAATGTTTTCTATTGTGGTTATAGTTTATGTCATATTATTATTGAAATGTTACAAAACCATCGGTCTCAAATATAGAAGGTTTATAATTCAGATTCGCTTAATTTGTTTCACTTATACATTGTTTATTTTCAACTAGTTTTATCTTAATGCCTTTATTAAGAATGATGTACAAACAATAATTTAATTCCTACTTACTGCATGTTTATTATACAACAATTATGCAACAACTAACAACTAATAGTTAAAACAACGAGAATAAATCAATATTAATAAAATTAATTTTCGTGCAGGTATTTCACTTGGAAGGATCCACGTAATATTGACATAGCTTCACAGACGAGCTGTAATATAATGGAACACGTGTCTGAAGATTGCAATTACGTGACGCTTAAAATAATGATAACAGCGGAAAAAAACGTTACTTTGTACTTAATGTAATTTTATTGATTCTTGATGTGACCATTAAGCTGAAACTAGTTGAAAATAATTCGAAATATAAGTGAAATAAACCAAATATATTAACCTTTTTATTAACTTAATGTTTTATCAAGTGATAAATGAGAAACAATTACACGTTTTCAAATATATCATTTGGAACGTTATACTTACATAAGTTTTACATATTAGATTGATTTCAAATGTTTATATAATTGTTTATTTATATAACACTATTGAGTTTATAAAAAATAATTAGGGAACTAAATAAAAATACTTATAATTAGAAAAAACACGAAAATATTTTCGTGTTTTTTTCTAATTATTAGTGAATTTTCTACAACGTAAGAACTTATATATTTTATTGTTAAAAAAATACTTATGTTTTAAAAGATAATTTATGAACGATTGACGATAAGATCAGAAGACAATGGGTGCAATTCAACATTACCAGTATTATTGAACTTTAAATTATTGTTTTACCAGTTTGCATCAAATGTTTTCTGAATAACAACTAGAGAATATCTGCTTCCACAATTAAGGATCGTATGTCGTACAGAAAACTACGAATTGCAGATTAAGATGTATTATTAAAATTTATTTGATTTATTATACAACCTTTCAATACACAATTACCTCCTGCAGTGTAGTCCATCGCTGGACATCGATCGTAATATTTGATGACCACCTTCACTAAAATCTCTTGTTGCTGATAAATGATCCCTAACTTAAACAACGTCGTTCTTTATTAGTTTCTTGCTATTTTCGAAAACGGCTTCACTTGTAAATCTCATACATATTCAAATCACTGTTATTTAAGTATTTATATATAGGGTGTTCCATTGATAAGGAAAATAGATAGACCATAGATTCCTGAGATATGATTATTTAACACAACTTATCTCTACCCATAAGTTTACGGTCAATGCGAAATTAGTCTTCAGAGTTCTAAAAAATATTATTCATTTTATTTATAACAATTCAAAGCTTTATTCTATCTCGTCTTGCTGGAGTGTATTATTGTTAATTATTAGAGAGCGGATTTCTAGCATTATGCTTATCCATAATATTAATAGCATCGAAAAAATTTCTTAATATCTATACGAATCTTGAAGAATGTGATTACTTAGCGCTAAGTTTTTTGGGCTTTTTTGCTTATTTTGACTTTTTGTGCTTATTTTGACTTTTTATGCTTATTTTCATGATTTTTTTAGATTTTGATGCTTATTTGGAGCATTTTCTTAAACATTTAAAAAACATTTAATAATAATTTCACGCTGATATTAAATTAATGTGCTAATAGAGAATTTTCGTAAAAATCTGTATCCCATCATTTATAGATTATATTTGTATTACATATTTTCTTCGTGTCTTTTGACAACATAATTGTTAAAAATCTTCATAATATGATACAATAATTATAATGAATTTTATTATTAATAAATATTAGTATAAATTACCAATTTACAATAGATTCGTTTATAAATAAGTAGATATAATAGACCGTCTCATTATTCAGATAATACAGACGAACGCTTCATAGGAATCACACCTATGATATTCCGGATGTAAATGTCGTTAAAAAATAAATAGGGGCCCCAGTAAGTATTAAATGTAAACAAATTTAAGTGATAGCTAATAATCAGGTGTTCTGCAACCGTATCAATTTCCTTCTCTCGGCAAAAGTACCGATGGGACGACTGGCGCATATTTACCGTTTTCGTTAATTTTCATATTCAAACTCGCATTCATAAACTATTGAATTGACATTCCAAAAACTTTGCTTATTTATCAAAAATTACTATATGCGTGAATCGTATTAACCTGGGGAATCACAGATAAATGATATTATATAATTTAACCCATAATGCAAAAGGTGAAAACCACAATACAAGAATTAATTAGAGGCTATCCAGAATTAATAAGTGAAAATTATACATTATTTTGTAAGGCATGTTTAAAAATAGTAAGTTTTATTTTAGTTCCCAACTGCATCCTAACTAGTCAAGACTTGTATGTAAAACATGTTATAACAACACTACGTCAAGAACGTTTGAAAAAGTTCAAAGCTGAACTAACAAAACAGCACAATTTCACAATCTTTAGCATCATCTTCAATTAAATTCACATTTGTGCAAAATACTTTTACATTCTAATATCCCTTTAAGAAAATTACAAAATAATGCATTTAAATCTTTCTTGGGAAAATATTGTAAAATACGCATTCCCGAGAAAAAATTATGTAGCTCTTAGATACTATGAAACCATACAAAAAATTAAAGATATTATTAACAATAATTATATGTGGTTTGGTGTGGATGAAACCACAGACTTGTTTAATTTAATAATATGAGTTTAACATGAAGACATCCGACCAACAGTATTTTGATATATACAAAAGAATTGAAGAAAACTGATAATAACATTATAGCAAAATTCATAAATGATGGACTGACAAGCTTATTTTTGCCGTAGACAATACCAAGTTACAAAATTTTACTAATAATGTATTTTGTGCATTATACAAGTTTAGCACATGAATAGAAACGAATTTCTGAAACTATAAGAATGAAATTTCCATTTGTAGATTTAATTAAATATGGAAAAATAGTTCTTATATTCTTCTGTGAGTACAATTATTCAAGAAGTCATTATCTGATATCTCACTTCCCCATAAACCAGTGCTAACAAAATGGGGAATTTGGCTATATGCTACAATGTACTATGCGAACAATTTTTAAGAATTTAATAAGGTTATATACAACTTTCCCGAAACGACAAGCAAATCAGTTAAAGACTGTTAAACAGTTCTTAAGAAACAAGAGCTTCCTTCAAAACAATTGAGTTACATAAAATCGCGTTTAAATTTTGTGAGCAACACAATCAAATCTTTATAAAAGCAGATTCATTTTAGAAAATACCTGCATGCATTGGCCAAGAAATCAAAATAATATCGAAAGAAGTATTCGTTGAAAATGAAGGATTTTTAATATTAAATAAATTAAACTTGATTTTGAATGGCAATTTTCAAATGGATCCAGCTATAATTTAAAATAAAGAGAAGCTTTTCTACTTTCAAAAATTTATTGAGCGTCAGAAGTAATAATTTTTACAATTAAACCCTTAGAACAACATTTAATGATCTACTGTTTTTATGAATAGATTTTAGTTATTTTGAAACGTATACAAAATTACAATTTAATTTTTAAATACTTACATGATATTATATATTGCGTAAAGAAAGTATGTTTATTTTAGTTTTAAGCCAAATTTCTTTGTAAAATATGTTGATAAACGTGTAACATATCAAGAAAATATAGTTTTCTTTAGTGCTTTTTTCGTGTTTTTATGCTTTTTTAATGCTTTTTTTCTCTCTAAATTTTGTGCCTTTTAATGCTTTTTTAGTGCTTTTTTCGTGTTTTTATGCTTTTTTCCTGTTTTTATGCTTTTTTAATGCTTTTTTTCTCCAAATTTTGTGCCTTTTTAAGTGCTTTTTTTCAAATTTTTTAAGCTTTTTTATCCGCTCTCTATTAATTATCATAATTTAATACATAATATAAGCATATAAAAAATATAAAAAAAGTAGTACCACAACATAAAAACATCTTATGAAGATCAGTTCATGCATTTTAATAATATTTGATATCTAGTACGTTTTTGCCAAATCTATTTATTTTAAATCTAAAAGAATTGATAACAAATCAATTTAGAAAGAACAGGTTTAAAGAAATATGTAAGAGAGAAAATCTTCTGGAGCTTTGGTAGTTTCGAACTGGTGTTGGTTATAGTGGTATGTTTATTTTTAGGAGGTTTTGTCTTGTTCTTGCTACGTTTGATTGGTCTCATGGTGGTGAATGGGGGAAGTCATCGGTATACGTAGAATTCGGCGTTCTTGTGATCATTGGATTTGTGTTAAAGCGATTATTTTCGGTCGATCTTCATTGGAAGTTAAGAGCTTCGGTTGTCTTAATTTTATTTGCCATTTTCCAGGTATTCACTTTTAGTTAAATCAAGCGGATTCTTGTCGATTTTAATTGCTTCTCTAATTATTCTTTCGTGGAAGTTAATAACAGTTACGATTATATTGGTGTTAGCAAAATCTATTCGGTGATCGGGGATGAATTATGGTCGTGTTTTTTCGCTAATTTTTGTGCATTTCTTCGTGTGTTGGCTCGGCGATTTGTTTGTCCGATATTCTTTTTGTGGCAACCCGCACATGGACGTACACATTACCATGGTATACCTCTTGGTTCTCCAATTGTATGTAGTTCTTTGGTGGTCGTAAAATGTCACATGTCTTTAAACCGGGCTTATAAGTTGTTCTGATGTTCCTTCGATGTAGGGCAAAGTAATAGTTGCTATGACCCTTTCATCAGGTTGATCGGTTCTTCGTCTGTTAGACAGACTGATTACTATGGTTTTAGCTACAGAGTATATCTGGGTCGAGTATGGGGTGTAAAATGTCCACTTCTATTTCTAAAATGGTCAACAGGATTCATGGAGTTGACTTAGAACCTAGATCTAGCTTTTTGAGACCATGTGGCCATATGATAAATGTGTCCTCCACATATTTAAGCCACAACTTCGGTTTAAATATGTAAGTTTGCAGTGCTCTCGTCTCGTAGTCTTTCACGTTTCGTGATAGGGGATAGTGGTGAAGCCATTGTCGCTCCCTTGATTTGCTTATATTTCTGGCCGTTGAAAGTGAAATATGTAGTGGATAGGCAATGTTTAGCGAGGTCTAACAGGTGTAAGAAGGATTTTCGTCGTTTGTCTGTATAATTGTGACTGGACCGCTTCGTTGACGAAATTTGGCTGAATAACGACATTACGTCGAAGCTTAATGATAAGTTTCGACGTAATATCGTTATTCAGTCTTATCTATCTATCGTCTAATTCGAGTTTGATGTCATTAATGATGTCTCTGAAGTGGCATAAGTTCTTAACAAACAAATCTATTTTACCACTAGTAGTTGCCATTCCTTTGCAACGTATTTCGCCAAAGAGTATATTGGTGACATTGTAGAGTTTGGGACATATTAATAATTTTTCCCCTAATAATAAAATTTTCCGATAGGTTAGAGCTATTTATTTTCGTTTTTGTTAACTAATCCCTTCCATTTTGAAGTTGTAGTCTTGTTTCTTCATTATAGCGAATGTGTTGCTTTTATCAGTAGGGAGAACTGTCTGGATCTTCTTTTAAGTCCTTTAGTGTCTTTCGTTCTTCCTTGGTGTTGTTGGATTCAGTTTTTTTGCGTAGATTTCCTTGTTGTATATTTTGTAAACAAGTTCTGGCTTCGTTACTGCATTAAGTTTTTCATAAGTTATTTGAATTTTTTGAATTGCCTTTTAGTTTTATGTTCGGCATCAGATTTTCTTCTGTGGTAGGTTAGTAGTTCTAGTTTTTCACAAAGCACGTGGTGTATTCTGTTGCCTAGATGATAGTGTAGTTCATCTGTCTGTATATATAAAGGAACACATTCAAAATAAAAGTAAGCCAATAATTCACAAAAAGTACGTAACAAAAAATTCAAAATTTAAAGGTTTATTAGTCATAAAAACCACACCACTCCAATTCAACCTTATACAGACACAACACAGTTGCGATTAAGTTCTAGTAGCGTGAGCATTGATTGTTAACTCGATCACTCTGCGTCAGTAAATCATATTGATAAATACAGTTCGAATAGTTATAAAGTATTTTTATAGTGAAAGTGAAGTATGTTGCACACAAGGAGGGATCTGAAAGCAGTAAAAAATGGACCCGGAAGCTGGATTTCCCTCGGGAAACCCGATAACATCCACAGATTAACTCTATTCTAATTAAACGGTGTTTTATTTGAATCAATTGAAGTAATAAATAGTAAGCCATGCGAATTGAATAACCAGATATTAATTCCAAGTATTAATTTACAAAATGTGTTAAATGTACCCAAGGTCATGCCATCAACTACAGATCAATTCCGCAAAAAGTGGTAGTATGCAAACGTCGACTACAATAAATAAGAACGAATTAATCATTGCTATGAGTCAAAAGAAACCGGTCTATTTCAAATATACTTGGAGGGAAATAATAGTAATAATAGTTCAGTTCTTAGAAATTTACACCCTACGTCCATTGGTAAACTAAATTTTTCAAACCATAAAGTTAGATAATCAAATAGTTGAAATTGCCTTACTGGGTAAAAATAGAGTGAAAATAGTTTTGCGAAATTATCTTATCCAAAAAGTTACTAGATTCAGAAATTCTAAAAAATAAAAATATTGTATAATTGAGGTATATAATTTATGGTTCGTAAATTGGGAGTTGTAGAAAAGTAGATACTAGTATATCGGAAAATGAACTCACCAATAAATAAATTTCCTACACTGTAGCAAACTGTAAACCAACATAAACGTAAACGCAAGATTTTTGTTTATTTCCAGAAAGATTTGTTTACCCAAGAGCAACATAGAAATATAATAACACCAATAAACGTTAATACTAGTAATGGCGTAGCCTTTATATTAATGCAGACCCCCCTATACACAATAAAGAAGATTTAACAGGATTAATTCATGACATCTCGAGGAAGATAATTAATATTATTACAAGTAAGAAAACCAATATAAATTTAGAACCAGTTATAAAAACTCAAATTGAGGTAGTTTTAAAATCCAAATCGTTACAATGGCCGAGTTAAACATAAATCAATGAAATGCCATATCCATTAAAAATAAAAACCAGTTTTTTCAATATTTAATTTTCGAACAAAAGATAAATTTGTGCCATCATAATATCTGTGGAGATTCAAAAACTGAAAAGAAAGGTGTCAACTTGTTAGAAGCCATAAAAGAATGTAATTTATGTTTTTTTTAATGATGGTTCACCTACGTTACTTATAGGACCAAATGCACCTACCTTAGCTATAGACATAATTAGTTGTAGACCAGATATAGCTGCTAGTAGTACATGGAATACGTTAGACAATACTTTATGGTCGGACCACCTTTCGATTAATATTTCAATTAAAATATATCTAAACTTTAGGAAATTTAATTCATATAAAAATGAAACATTAACTAAGCTGACTAGGATAAATTTAAACAAGAAATGGAAATACTAACGGACAGCTCTGGTGTAAACGATTGTAATTATTATACTTTCATAGAAAATTTAAATAAGGCATCTGAAAAGGCTATTCCTGTTTATATGCATAATTACTCTCCTGGAACTAACCATTAATGGAATGAAGATTGTAAAAGGGCAATAGAAGAACAAAAAACAGCAATGGACAAATATAAAGTGGATCCGAATATGATTAATTTAATAAATTATAAAAGATATTCAGCTAGTGTAAAAGAGACCATCAATAAGAGTAAGACGGCATCATTCAGTAACTTCTGTACTAATTAACTCTCACACACCACTCCAATTAAAAATATGCGGAAGGAGATAAGGAAAATTAAAAACATTCCATATGAAAGTAAACAGCCCATTGTGAAGGGTGATTTGTGTGAAGAATTTTTAAATAAATTAGCTCCACCTTCAGCTCCATAGTGCCCCCGGACTTGATAAAATTAATTATAAGATGCTAGAAAATATGCATATTAATGCAAAACAACATTTACTCCGCATATTTAATAATAAATAATAAAATAATTAATAAATGGTAACATTCCAAGCGAATGGAGGGAATATAAGGTGATTATCATATTAAAACCTGGTAAAGATCCAACTTTGACTTTTTCCTACAGACCAATAGCATTTTTATCATGCGTCCTGAAAACATTTGAAAGAATTCTTAAAACCAGGATAGAATGGTGGTTAGAATCACAAAATAAGTTTCCCAGTACTCAATCTGGCTTCTGAAGATTTAACTCAACCAATAACGCCTTGTGCACACTTATAACCCATATTCAAATTGCATTCCCTCAGAACGATCATATTTCTGCTCTCTCTATAAATATCCAAAGTGCATATGTTAGCGTAAATTTCTCATTATTATGATAGCTAAGAAATTGCTTCAATTAGATTTTCTTTAAATCCATGGTTACATTAATTGCAAACTTATTTTTACAGCTTCAATGATAAGGCCTACAAATTGCAAGTATAGGACTATCTCAGTATCCTTAACCCTATTTCATACGCACTCTTTTTATATGATTTGGAACTAATACTTAGTAATAAAGTTAAAATAGTAGTAATATGCCGATGATATATGTTTATATACAAGTAATGAAAATATAAATAAGTGTTTCTCAATTTTAAGCAGAAGCCAAATAAATGTTCTTTACTCGTAGTAGATTTGAAACTGAAGAAGTTCAATTAGATGGAAATTGGTACAATCATACCAGAGTTGTAAAGTTTTTGGTGTTGCATCTAGATAGTCAATTACTATGGAAATTCGCATATATCATATATTATAACCAGAGTGGAAAAAGAGATAAATGTTTTAAAGATGTTGTCGGGTTGTAACTGCGAGCTGACCCAGTCATTTCTTTATTGATATATAGATCATTAGTACGCTCAGTTATCGACTATGGTAGCATATTTTATGGTAATGCAAGTAAATGCCATTTAAAAAAATTGATCTTGTACAAAATAAATGTCTTAGATTATGTATCGGGGCACTGCGCAGCATACCTATTAACCACCTACAGGCGGATATAATGAGAAACCCCTGTATATTCGACGCAAATTTCTGGGACTAATTTATTTGCTATCTTTAATATCGTATAATTCTGAATTAGTAAAAAATATATATGACCTTTTAGTTCTAGTTTTAACATCTCGATATTGGTTTCTTAAGAAATCACCGGTATTAATTGATTGTTATCGATTGCTGCAACCATATGTAATCAAATTAAAAAACCGGTGACTATTTTTTTATTTATTTATTTACGTATATTGACGTCATACAAACATTTTACAAGTAAATAATACAATAACACATTAAAATTAAAATTTGAACTGTGCTAAAGAAGGACAATTAAAATCGAGAATATCACAGTATTTATTGACTGTATTCGACATCCTCACAAGTGGACTGAATAACATATATGATGTGCGACTATATGGAATATATAATATTGGACAATATCTAGTGTTATAACTAGGCATATTAAAAGAAAAACATTCGAGGCAATCTCCAGAAGTAATTAGATTGTTAATAACCTTAAAAGTAAAACATAGGTCATAAAATTGTCGCCATTTTGCAAGGCTAATTAAGTTGACAAAATCTCCTACATTATCTAAATTTAAAATTATACCTTGAATATACAATTTATGTCTTAGATATTTAAAAAAAATAATTTGTACCATTTCCAGCCTGTCGACAAAACGTCTAAAATGTGGTAACCAAATAATACTGGAATATTCTAAAACTGAGCGCACTAATGTGACAAATAAAATAGTTAAGCTACGTACATTTGTAAAATCCTTTGTTATGCGTTTAAGAAAGCCAAGCATTTTATTGGCTTTAGTTATTACGGTTTCTATATGAT
Organism: Ontholestes murinus; assembly: GCA_963969525.1. NCBI lineage: Eukaryota > Metazoa > Arthropoda > Insecta > Coleoptera > Staphylinidae > Ontholestes > Ontholestes murinus. The sequence goes on along the minus strand of OZ018395.1, from coordinate 26,290,629 downwards.
AAGAGAACGAAAGCTTTTTATCCAAATATACGCCTAGATCTTTAATCGTGTCTATATGATATAACCTAGTTATTATTATCTAAATTGTAAATGACAGGGGAACTATTTACTTTACGAGAGAACAACATTACGTGGCATTTGTCTATATTTAATGTCATATCATTAATGACACACCAAGTATTTATAGTATCCAAATCTTTTTGAAGTATTGCGGAGGCAATATTCGAGGAAATTTTCTTGAATAATTTAACGTCATCTGCAAATAGTAATAGAGGCGATCTTATTCCAACAGATATATCGTTTATAAAAATATTAAACAAAAGGGGACCTAAGTGAGACCCTTGAGGGACACCATATGTTGCGTAAAATGGATCTGATAAAAAACCATTAATGCGAACTTGCTGAGTGCGATTCTTTAAATAGGATCCGAGCCATTTAAGGATGGAACCACAAATGCCATACTTTTCAAGTTTAACTAAAAAAAGTTCAATGTTTACCTTATCAAATGCCTTACTAAAGTCCATATATACTGAATGTACTTCAGCCCCCTCTTCAAAAGATTGCAATATAAAGTTAGTATATAAAAAAAGATTCGTGTCAGCTGATCTACCACTCATAAATCCATGCTGTTGAGGGATAATGATGTTTTTAAAAGAATTAGATATGTCTTTAACAATTATAGATTCAAAGACTTTTGGTATCACTGAAAGAATGCAGACCGCCCTGTAATGTTTAATGTTGTTTTTGTCTCCTGCTTTAAAAATAGGTTGAACAAATGAAGACTTCCATAGTGAAGCAAATACCCCTTGAGATAATGACATAGAAAATAAAATAACAAGGAATTATTAAGTAAGAGCAGAGGTATACCATCAGGCCCAGCACTACCCTTAATATCAACATTTTGCAACGCTGGATTTCTGATGGAGAAACACTTATTTCAGATATATTTAAGTTTGATTCAATATTATTTTGACATGAAGTTTGACGTTTTTTATTATATACACAATTCTATACACTAATTAAATCTGCGAAGTCGTATTACTATATTTACTGCTTTTCGCAACCAAAACAACGAACAATCAGTATAAATGCATAATTTCAGGAATATATTTCACAGAAGTGGCCACATTCATATCGTATCTATACGGATGGGTCCAGATCCGAAGAACTATATGGTTGTTTATTTTTTGTTCCGACTAAAAATATTAAAAACTCATTTTCTCTGGGTATATTATGTCAGTATATTCGGCTGAAATAATAGCAATACTGGAATCTCTTAAATATTTGAAAACTTGAATATATCCAGCGACACGGATATAATATTACTTACAGATTTAAAGAGTATAGTCGATTTTTAAGTTACTTAAAATTTCATCAAAGTTAAATTATATCACTGCAAAAATTTCAAAATATGTATCAACCTTTAAAAAAATATGTATCAAACCTTTAGCTGAATTATCCCATCATAGAAAAGGATTTAGTAAATATACTGGGTAAACAACTTAATAATGAATTTCAATTACATTTTTAAAAAGTAACTATGGTATTTTTTTATAAAAATTCGTCTCCTAAAATCCCATCAACCCCTTGGTTTTAAGAGTTTCAAATTGGACCAAAAAGATATGTTAAGACCGTTTGTCATCTGAGAAGTAACCATGAAATCTGCCCTTTCTATTTATATAGAATAAATCAAACAGACGAAGCTTTTTGTGAATGCGGCGAGTCGGGTACCCTCGAACACATAATCATGATATGTCCTAGATATATAGCCGAAATATCCTTTTTGAAGCAATTTCATCAAAATTAGTTTTGCCCTTCTGTTACGAATGTATATTGGACACAAGAAATAAATTTATTTACAATAAACTTATAGACTTCATTAGGAGAATAAACATTGAAGGGTAAAATAATACAATGCTTAGATTTAAGTGTATTAATAAGTTTCCTTTGTATGATTCCTTTATGGGATACCCATGAACCGTGGTTTGATTCTGTGATCAACCCCTGGGCGAGGAGACTATGTAACCCTGTATATTCCCTGTTATGAATGTAATTATTTGTTTGGTATTAGTTTATAAGATCCCTGTTTGATGGTTAATGGTATATAAACCAACAAGAGTGTTTTTTGCTCATTTCATTAACCTATCCACTGTAAAATTTACACGTCAAGAGAACACACTACTAAGTAAAAGTTTTAAATAAAATTAGCAGACCTCGAATATTAGTATTAGTAAAACAGAATTAGCTTTAAACCAAACAGGTAACAATTCAATTCGTAATAAAGCTATTTCTAAAAAGAACATTCTAACTGACATGGACCGAATCGATTATAAAACTTTTGACATTAAGACCCCCAAATCCATAAAAAACAATTAAAAATCAAATTATATTTACAAAAGCGGATACAGGTAATACTATTATTTCTAGACCGCAAGCTGATTATAAAGACATTTATTAATGAAAATAACTTTGAAATACTTAGGGCTGACCCAACAAATTTATCACGTTACTTGTTCTGCTTCTATCACAGCAACTCAAAAACGTTTCTTCGTACCTATAAACCCATCCGCCTCTAAAGTAAATGGTCTTCTTAAGATTCATAAGCTGGGACTCTTAGATATATGCTTGAAACAAAATTATCTGCAAATCAATAATACCTTTTATATTCAACCAAATGGTTTAACAATGGGTAATGCCTTAATTCCATACTCGGAGATTCTTTTTCTGGATAATATAGAAAATCAAATTAGTTAACATCCACTGTTAAAAATACATGTTTTTTTGGGTGAGATATGTAGACGATATCTTGATTAACTTCCAAGGTATAACTAGCCAGATTAATTTCTTAGTTCTTTCCATTTTCCACAAAGCCCACACACACATATACTACTATCCATTTAAAATCCTTTCATCCTATGCCCCACAAACTCGTAGCATATAATTCATTCGTCCACAGACTTTAAAGCATTTTTTTGTCACAAACAAACTTTGAAACAAAATGAAGTAGAATTTTTAGAATCGCTAATAATAATTACTTTCCCAAAAAAGTAAATAATGAATATTTTAATTATAAATCAAAAATAGAAACCAACCAATTAAATTTTTCCTTCGAATAATAACAAACTATTGTTTACTAACATACATCGGTTCCCTCTCAGTAGCAATCAATGGGCAATCTAATACATCAAATATAGCAATGTAATAAAAGCCAGCTGTAAATTAAAAGGTAATGATATTTTATTTCCACCCAATGTTTTAATTAAAGATGAAGCATACAAATATCCGCCCTCAAGTTAACACTAATTTCAATTTTAAATGAGAAACTTTTAATTACAATTGCTCGTGTAATTTCGGATTACGAAGTTTCGTATTTTAAATTGTTGTATAATTTACCCGCATTCCAGTAGAAGACTTTAAATTTTAGATTGTTGTAAACTCCTATATTCAACTATAGCCAACAATATTTTTAATGCATTTTCAGTAATTTTTATGTTACTAATTGAACATTTAGGTAGTTAAAACATGATAATTCACAAATATTACAACAATTCTTAGTATTAAAATATAATTGAATCAGAAACTGGTCAAATATAAGCTATAAATTTAATTACCACATTAATATGCAGTTCAAATTGAACATTTAGTAATTGTCTTACTCTGTGGTGATAACCTATAAATCAAGAAAATAATTAAACAAAGTTCCGATGTTATCAGCTGCTGAAAGGTGAACACCGTCGTAATTAATATAAGGGTTGCCGGTCACTTTTCATAAACCGCATAAACCGCGCGCCCTCTTTCCCCAATCGCAACTTCATGATAATAAAACAAAAACAAATCGATTTTCGCCCTCAAGGCCAGGGGTTTTACATTTCACTGTTTTAATTAATATCGATTCCGGGAATGTGTGTAATAAAAGCAAATTTAAATTATTCTACGTTTTCTTTTTGCTTATATTAATAATATTATACGAAATAAAAACTTGTAATTGTATTTTCTCGCTATTATTATTTATATAATTACAACTCTATTAAATTCGTAATATTTAATTAAATGGACAAACAAACTTTAAAGAACGTAACCTTGCATAATTTATATACATAAATTTAACAATATATAATTTTTTAATAAATAATTAAATTTATAAATAGTAAATATTACTTAACATAAATATCTCAATTATTAATTTAAATGGTATTGTAATAAAAAAGTGAAATATGATATATAGTTTTATATATAACTTACGGTTGTGATCTTCAATGTTGCAATTAAATTTACATATTCATCTAAACTTTTATTCAAAATCCTAGTGCATAATTTTTATCAACTGGCTAGTTATTAATATTTTAATCTAAATAAAATCTCATGGAATATTAAATGAAAGGCAGTATGTAATATTAACACTACAAGCTAAACAGTGAAATAGCCTCATATCTGATTACTCGATGTGGTTTATGATAAAGCCAACGAGTTGCCATTTGTTAAAGTACATTAAATTATTTAATCTCATATACAGCATTCCTAATGTAATGTAACCAACATTTAATGGAATGGAAAAGGATCGGGAAAGAGTTTGACCTATAAAAATGAAATGTTTTGCCGCTATTGTATATTCGAAATTGTAATCTCTTTAAAATTTCCCTTCTTACCCTTCCCTTAGATTTTGTAATTTTAAAACAATTTATGTTTGATAATGACTAGCTGTTAGTCAAAACTATACTTACGTTTAATTTTAAATAAAGTGGTAACATAAATTCATCGTATCTCCTTCTACATTTTATTCCACAAAGTAAACGCCTTTATAATACAACGCCTTTATAATACAACATTTAATGAAATTAATCATATTTTTTTCCAATACCTATTTCTTTAAATTACTTCAACTAGATCCAATATGATAATTTTTGGCTACCACAATTCGCTTAATAACGCCGACCAATTCAAAATCAATATTCCCAATCTAGACCCATATAATAGAATGATTTCAACGTAGACAATTTCAAGCATCCTTAAATAAACCCTTGCCATAGCAAATTTCAAAAATATAAGTCTAATAAACCAACTCCGATGGCTTATTCATTCATGATCGATTCATATTAGAGTATAAAGTCATGAAACGCCCAATTGTTCAAGGCCAACAACAGGTAATGGCTGCCGTCTTTCTTTCTACTACTCTGAGTCAAGTTTCTTGCTTTATTGATGATCATATGATAACACACCTTATTTGTATTTAACTTACTGCTAACTCCAATTACAGCTCTTTTAACTAGATTATAATATCAATACATTCCTGCATGCAGATAAATGCAGGTAAAGTGTATCGGTCAAGTCATTTTCAAATTATCAGGAAACTGATTAATTATGGAACAAAACAAGTCTTTCATTACTAACCCTGTAATTATGTTCCATCAAGAATGTAGCAGCGAAAGTATTAGTATTGATATGTGTAATAATAATTTGCGCAAAATTTTCCTAGAAGAGTTGTATCTAATAAGCATCTAAACTGTAAGATAGGAAACAGCCGGGGTATCAAAATATTTTACCAAAATGTTCCACGATTTTATACACAGTAGCGAATTTTATATCTTTGCCCGATTACGACTTAATTGTGCTTATGGAGGTAAACATATTTTTAATGCGGAACTAGGCCTAAAGTATAATACAAGGTGGGGAAAAAGTCCCGCTACCATTTTGATTGCCTATAACTTTGCTCAAAGAAAAGATAAGTAAGTTTGGTTTTCATAAAAAGTTTATTTGGTCTTTACATTTTTTTTCGTTGTAATTAGAAAATTATATCGGCTAAATGGTGACCGCGATTCGCTATGCAAGTTTCGGCTCTTTTTAGGGCATTTTTCATGACATCCTTCAACATATCGGGCTGAATTTCCTCAATTTCGTGACGGGTATTGTCTTTAAGATGTTGAATCGTTTGGGGCTTATTCACATAAACTTTTGATTTTAAAAAACGTCATAAGAAAAAGTCTGCTGTTGCTAAATCCGGAGATCTGGCTGGCCATGCTAAATCGCCACCTCGGGAAATTAGTCTTCATGGAAAAACGTCATTCAATAATTGAATTGTTGAACGAGCTGTGTGTGCTGTGGCCCCATCTTGCTGAAACCACATGTCCTCTAGTCCTTGCTCTTCCATTTCAGGCAGAAGAAAATTTCGAATCAACTTGGTACCGTTCAACATTATCAGTAACTCCAACACCTTGGTCATTTAAAAAAAAAAATAGGAACCAATGATGTTTCCAGCATGAATACCACACTATACAGTTGGTTTTTAATGGATGCAATGATGTTTCATGAATTAAAACCAACTGTTCTGCTTATTGACGTGGCCACTGAGAAGAAAATGGGCTTCATCGCTCATTATCAATCTAGACGAAAAATCTACAATTTCACCAGACAGCCTTAGGATTGCATTACTGTACTCAACTCGTTGATAATCATCTCTCGGTAGCAATTTTTGGGCTAATTGAATTTTGTACGGGAACATTTTCAAATCAGCTTTCAAAATTCGCCTTAAACTGCGTGCAGAAATGCATAACTGGGAACCCCGTCTACGAATTGATGTTTCTGGAGACGCTGCAACACTATCGCGCACCAGAGACATATTTTCAGCGTTGCAAGATGACCGTTGTCTTTCAGAACGAGGCCTGTCTGCTGTCGTACCGTACTGTCGAAAATTTGCATGTAGACGATTAGCATATTTTTGACGCAATTTCCACTGAGTGGCAATATTGGAACGATTATTTTCAATAAACATTGTCACTATTTTTGCTCTTTCTTGTGGCGTATATTTATCCATAATAAAATTTGGACGTCTATACAACACAATGGTTAAAGCGAAACTGAGCTAAACGTAATATAATCAAGATGGCGCGCAATCAAAATGGTAGCGGGACTTTTGCCCCACCTGTTATATACCATTGTAATAGCGACCACTTTTTTACAGAAAAATCCTTGGGTATTCTTCTTCAATAAATCGCCACCTTAAAAAGCATTCTGTTGTCACCATATCATATTATTCTTCTATTCAGCGCCTCCCTTAGAGATTGTTGATCAAAATGACAATCCTTACTTTAGAAATGGCTGCGCGGAATAATTCAGTGAATGATAGTTTGAACCAATCCGTAGGTTACACAACCATGAGATTCTGCGACGGCCTATGCTCTTACGTCCCTCATTGAATAATGTATTGTATAATGAGCTGCCCAAGGAATTCCAATTTCCTCCAAGGGATTTGTAACATCCGTCTATAGACCCACATCTTAAAGAAATTGGAAGCTTTGATATTTTCTTATTCAGATTACATCCTTCTAGATCATACAGTACTGGAAAAATGCAACAACGTACCATTCTTGTTCTCAGATTCAAGGAGAGGTTCAATTTCTTTAGTTTGATAAATATCCGTATCATATTACCAAGGAAGTAATTATTTCGGGCACCATAAGATACTTCTAGGTGTATACATCCTACCAAACGCTCACGTTTTGACCTACCAACAGCACCAGGTTTTCAACCGTTGGGCAAGGTTGAAAACCTGGTGAACTTCTTCCCGAATCAACAAGTGATGATAGTTTACAATAAGCCAAATACAACTTAGCCAGGAAGTGAGTACGGGGTTAATACTGATTTTACTCTGCAGGCCATAATTGCAATTGCCGATACATGTGGATTCATTTATGCCTACCAGGTAAACAATTTTTTCAACATAAACATGGTTTTACTGGATCTATTATGGCTTTATAAGTAAGAGCAAACATTCCCATTAATTATAGAATACAACGTTCCAGTGGCTGCCTCGGCTGGCTTCGTAGAAACGCATTTTGTCACTCCAATTTTTCAAGACCTTGTTGATGGTTTCGGGCTGTAGTTCACGGATGGCTTGGATGATATTGGACTGAAGTGCTCGAATAGTTTTTGGATTGTTGGCATAATATCGGTCCATCACGGTTCCCCACAAAAAAAAATCCGAAGGGGTCAAATAGCAGCTCCGAGGCGACTAATTGACATCGCCAAGAGGGCTGGTAACACAATTTAGGAATTTTGTACGCAAAAGATCGATTCTGGCATAGGCTGTGTGGCATGGTGCCCCATCCTGCATGAACCAGAGGTCGTCAGAATCAATGACTTAAATTTCAGTTAAAAAAAGTCGGCATGGCTCTGTAACGCTCGCCGTTGATCTAAACGTTATTCCCAGCGTCATTTTCGAAGAAAAATGGTCTAATGATGCCACCACTTCACAATCCGCATCAAACTGTCACTCTCTGGAGATGCATTATCTTCACGTCAATAACGTGCGGGTTTTCCGAGCCACCGATACGGCAATTTTGTTTGTTAACGTAGAAGATGAAAATGCGCCTCGTCAGAAAAGATGATTTTTCGCCCAAAATCGTTTTCCAATTCAAGCTGCCCTAAGGCCCAAACTGCGAAGCGATAAGGAAGCAAATAGTCTTGTGCCTTCAATTGCTGAGTCAATTGGACCTTGTAAGCGAATAATCCGAGATCTTTGTGAAGAATTCTCCTCAGGCTAGTGCGTGAAATATTGAGCTGTTGAGATCGACGGCGAGTTGATGTTCGTGGATTAAGTCTCACACTCTCGGCTACAGCAGTCACATTCTCGACAGTGCACATCGTACGAGAACGAGAACCATGAGTGTTGTCCACTAACATGCCAGTCTCACGAACTTTTTGCACAAACTTGCGGACGGCAGGTGCGGTGGGTGATTCATTTCGGCCAAAACTTCTTTTTAACAAACTCACTGTTTGAACTACACAGTACTCATTTTGAAAATAAGTTTGCAATATTTCCCAATGTCGTTAAGGCGTAAAGCGTACCGCTGAGGTATGATACTGACTATCTGTCAAGATTTCGAGCGGGAAAAAGCTGTCAGTGACTTAATAACCTATGATTTAAAAATAAACCATTGATGGCCCACCCGTTATTTTTATACAAAGACACAAATGACCAAATTTTTTACAATGCAATTAATACGCAATATGCTTTGAAAATATTTTGCGCCCAATGCAAATTTATGATAAAATCCTGCCATGATAATCATTGGCAATGAATTCTTGCCTATTTTGAAAACGCATAAAGGCAAGGTGTACATTTGAGGAGATTTCAAATTTCATTCAATTTAAAAATCACCTTCGTTAAAATTATGAACCAATTAGCATCACTTTTTTAGGAGCTGATTAAAATCAAGATGAGCAATTCTACTGGACCTGATGGTATACCCATGTTATTTCTAAAGCAGCGTGCCTCTTCTCTTAGCCATCTTCTCTGGATTATATATTATTAAAATATTCTTCACTTCTATATATTATAATAATATATATCTGTTATGCTGATATTACCTGCCAGAAGTTCCTCTTAAATAGTGGATATAAAACTAAATTAAGAAAAAAATAAAAGCTTCCAGATGTGGACGAAGGTCGGTAACCTTCCAATATTTTTTTCTGTATTTTATGTATTTTCTAAGAAAGAAGACCAAAGATATAAATAAATAAATACGCAATCCACAAAAGGGGGACTAATAACAAAGTTGAAAATTATAGACACATTTAAATTTTATTTTATATGCTAACAATTTTCGAAAAACTTATTTCCTTCGAGGTTGATGGGCTTAGACAAGATCTATCAACAACAAATAATTTAATAACATATGGCAATAAATATTATGACAAATGCGTTCGAAAACAAATACCAGGTCGATTCCATTCACACAGACTTGGCTAAATCATTTGAAACCATCAATCATAATCTAGTACTATCAAAAGTTTTCAGATTTGGTAATAATGGTATTATGCTTAAGTGGCTGCAATCATATTTGAGTTGCAGATCTCACTATTTTTTGGTGCATATCATCCTCTTTAATTTCCTTCGCATTGATTATTCCGCAGGTATTTCATGTAGGTCCACTCCTTCTTATTGTTGTATTTATTTCCCTAACATATGTTTCGATCATCTACAATCATTTTCAAAGGAACTACAAATTTTAACTTAATTCTTTTGAAAATGATCGTCGCTGATCGATACATATCTTAGGAAAATAAATACAATACTATGAAACATAAAAAGTGTTCGAATTTAAAGTTATCTAATGTTATAATTTCGTTTCATCACGATTGCAGTGAACAAAGTATCATCTACCGTGGAAAAGTTAATGTCCTTTTATAAAATTAGGTCTCCACTATGCTATCGATAACATCTTGCCTCGATTACTTTGATAAAACACCTAGTCGTAATTTGTAATTTTCACACGTAGTTTCGTAGATTCTTCGAACACATTCGAAAATTACCTCAAAGGCATCCCATAAGCATAGATTTATAAAAAATAAATTCTCACGACTTTCAAAATGCCAGCATAATTCTTAAATTATATGTCGCTTTAGTTCGCCCGCACCTAGAATACTGCTACATCATTTGGTATTCTTATACATGCCATGATATTAATACTGGCGAACCCATTTATGTAAAATCATTTGAGCATGGTATAAAACTATAAATTGGTAACCGCTCTACGATGCACCCGTATGGATTGTCCCGAAAAAGACGGACGCCTCAGAGAAGAAAAATTTTGAATGTTAATCCAAAGCTTAATGAAAATACAGTAAAAGATATACGTATTAAAAATGTATTAGGCAATTTAGGTAAGTATACTTACTTTACAAGGTTTCAACTAAATTGAAAAGACCACACTTTTTGTAAATCAAGGACATTGTGAATATCTAAGAATTCTTTGTGGCCTAAAAATGTTTCCAGTAGATTTCAACGTTTTATGGACAATATACTTTGAGAATGTTTGTATGTATTTTATTTCGCATAGATGGATGATTATGTCATATGTCTTGGTTGGATTTACAGTTAGATTATTTAGATAAATCCATTGTTCTGCTTTAGTCAGCAACTAAATATTATTGTTTCGGACTTGATTAATAGGTTGAGTTCATAATTGTTGTATCATATGCAAATAAAAATATATCACACTTATCCAGGTACATAGCAAAGATATTTACATATATTAAAAACAATCATTCCACATGCTACCTCAGACATAAACCTGTTTTTCTACGTTTTAGTAAATTCGACTCAATAAGATATACAATTTATCAACTACCAAAGTATTCTGTACGCAGTCAATAGCTTTGCTTAAGCCAAGAAAGCAAGCTAAGGACCTTGACCTTGTTTGATCGACAAATGCTTGGATATCAAAGTTGTAGTCCGATTTTTGCAAAATCCTAATTGTTAATTGTTAAAAAGTTGTTCTTGTTCAAAACCATTCGTTTTTATCAGTCAAATCAAATTAAATCAAATTATTTATTTGATGCTACAATAAAGTTTACACAAGTCGCGAGAGATCCTTTATATATCCTTAATATATAATTCAAATAAAATTAGATGAATAAGCTGAATATAAGACATAATAAATAGTAAGTCAATATGCAATGGTTACACTAATAAAAGTCGTGGAATCTATTAGATATACATCCTTCTATGACATAAAAAGCCTTCGTAATGAAATATCTTTTGATTGCATAATAAAATTTGACATCGGAGAGAGACTTTGTGTTTTGAGGTAGTAAATTGTATAATTTAGGCTCATAGAAATTTGAACTGTTTCTGGTTTTAGACAAGCGTGGAAAAGATGCATATAACAGCTGCCTAGATCTGGTAAGTTGATTATGCAATTGATCGTGAGTTTTCATCGTATAGGTGCATAGAAGTGTTATTATATGTATTCATTTTAAGAAATGCTAATTTGCAATCATACCTATATCCCAGAAAAGATATTACCCTCACTTCTCTCCGTTGAATAAGAACTAACCTCTTAAGTAGAGAGGCATGATCCCATCCCATACTAAAATTCCATTAAATGCGACTGTAAGTACCCAAAGTAAGTTGTTAATAGTGCTGTTTGTGGTAAAGAATTAGTGAGATTTCTTAGAAGAAATATTATACTATTTAATTAAGAGGATACCGCATCGCCGTGTAAATTCCAATTTAGTTTATTATCAATGTTTATCTCTAGGAATTTTACAGAAACATTATCTAGGCTTCCATTGCGAAGGGTCAATCCCTCGGTCTATTTCTCATTTAATGTGAGATGGTTTAAAATGAACCACTCCGATATACGTGATAATAATAATAATAACATTTCTTTATTGTCCAACAGATAAACCACAAGAGGACATTATTAAGTACATTATACTCTAAAAAATAACTTGTAACGGGAGGTTATTAATAATAATTGAATAGCAAGAGCCCAAGGATTGATCCCTGGGGTATACCATGCACAATATTTCCTCAGCTGATAATAGATCATTGACTAAAACTTTCTGCCAACTGTCCTTTAAGTAGGAGCACAATAAGTGGCAGCTGTGAGGGTAAAGATTGTAGAAATGTAATTTCCGAAGAAGAGCCTCATGCGACACAGTCGAAAGCCTTACTTAATAAGTCAAGAAAGGAGGCCACTGTGTACAAACCCGAATCAAAACCCTATAAAACATTTTCCGTGAAGGCTAGTACTGCTTGCTCTGTTGACTTACCCACACGGAAACCGTATTTATGATCATCAATAAGGTTCAGTGCATCTAGAAATACCGTGAGTTGTTTAAATAAAATCCTTTCAATGATCTTCGAGATAATGGGAAGCAAGGATATCATTCTATAATTGTTGATATCAGTGTTATCACCCTTTTTGAAAATAGGAATTACACAGTCCAGTTAATTTCGTTAATGGACAAATAATTGCATCTAGCATACATTTTAGGAGAATAGTTGAAATGCAATAAATATCGCGAGCATGGGAGTTTTTTTAGGTTTTTCACAACATCTCTTACCTCATTAGAACTCACTTCTTCGAATAGAAAATAATCATTGATAGGATGCCTAAATTCGGTTTTATTAACCAAATCTGTGTCAGTGGGATCCTTATTAGTGCAAAGCAATGCAATCGCAAGTTCAACAAGTGTTGAGCTAAAGAATATATTGAATTCGTCAGGATATATTACACAGTTAGGAGTAGATAAATAGATACATTTTTCGACAATAAAACGATGTATAGATATCGATTCGAAAACCCAGTATTTCCAAATCCTTTAACACTGGGTTCACTTAGATCTCTTATATCAAATTTATTATTATTAGAAATTAGAAATGATTTAAATTCGTTACTTTTTTTAAATACTTTGAATATTTGTAAAATAAATTTTCAATAGTGGAGGCTTGGTAGACGAATACCACATTTTAGGTTGTTTTTGAAACTCGGCCGACACGCTGAAAAATATATCTACTTATCAACACAACAGAAGACCAGTTACTGTGGTCCATAAGTTTTTAATGATGAATGAAATTAGTTCTGATTTTAAAAGAGTTGTATTCATTCAATTGTATTTATTCACATGTAAAATACCTCCATTTATTATTGCCGTGATGTGTTGTTTCATGTCTTCCTTAGTAAAGTATATATTGAAGTCTCTAACTGGGAATAATTCACAGTATAACAATATCAATCACACAGTGAAATTACTTTATTATCTGTGTACAAATTAAAATTTATGTTAAAATCACTTATTTTTATTATTATTATCGATATTTTCGAAAGGAGAATTTAAAATGGTAAAAAAGTCAAGCCAATTACCAAATGGAGATCTGTAGACACATACGATACAAGTTAGAATTAAGGAGGTAGCTACAAGACAATACACAATCGTCTTCTCTGGATATTATTCGAGCGATATTAATAAAGTTTCTGCTTTGTACTGTATTATCCGCATAAATATTGTGCCAACATAGTTATTTCCGAGCCATGAATAATATTCAGTACAAGTTAAAGTATTGATATGAGATAGCTCACATTCAGTAAATTAAATATTTTAAATAAAATATTTACGTTTTCTCTCTTCTCTTTTTTCTGAAAGTGAAAAAATTATTGACACATATATTCTCAGCCTTTTTTGGGGTTTTTATGTCATGAATAAGAATGCAATAGAATAAGAAACTAATGTATTTGTTGTTATTATATCAATAAAATTTGAAATTAAAGACCAGAAAAATTTGCGACAGTTTAAACTTCATTAAACAAATAATAATACATACTACATTACTCAACTTAATTGATGAAGTTTCTTATTATAAATGTTATATTAAATATTGATTTGCAACTGATATTACCTTTTTAATATCAAGATGCCAAACGTTTGAATATATAATTATATATGTTTATATATTCATAGCAACCGCCTTAAAATTTTACTACCATAAGATAAAAGTATTTACATATAAGTATTTCTAAAACTATGTACCATAATGATTAGTACTATCTTCTTTGGATATACTTAGATTGTTTTACTGTGCTTCTGATTTTAAAATAGGTGAAAATATTGATAATTAACCTTTAGTTTTGAATTGTCAACGCATCCATAATTGAAACCGAAAATGTTTATAAATCTCCATGCAGATGAACTGAAAATGTGGCTTAACGAGCGGCCCAATCAGCACTAATTGCATTTGTTTGAACAATTGATTTTACAGAAATATCTTGTTGCGGATACGGGCAGGTGCAATGTTATTGAATTAGGTCGCAAAACGGGTTTCATCCTCCGCTTGTTTACTACAGACAGCCTCCCCCCTAGTTAACAATCATAATTAATAAATTCTGTTTTCCGACCTTCCGACCTCGTACATCTGTCCGATCGAATTAGGCCATTAAATAATTTATAAATTCTCCGCGTTATAATAGAAATTACTACATACAGCCTTTCATTATTTAACTTAATGCCTCGGCGAATTGCTAAATTCTCGGGAAAATATGCACAATTTACGTAACTATCCAATCGGTTAATCATAACGTCTGACAGAGAAATGCCGTAAATACGATAATGGGGAATATTAATCATCTTAAAAATATTAATGATGTATACAAGATGTTAATTAACATTAACTGGAGTGATTAATAATTTACGATTATTACACTTTGAATTTATTATTATATTATGCCTACAAGATTGTTTAACAACATATGCGTTTACGTTTATATTTATATATCCTAATAGATCCCTATTAATCCACCAATGTTTCATTAATATGAAAGAGATCAAATTTGGCAAAATTATTTGGGTGATCATGTTTTGAAGAAGTGGTAATTACAACCTATGTATGACTATAGGTTTGAAATGATGTTAATATAGTAAAACTTTAATTGAAAATGATTCTATTACGAAAATATTAATTGAATTCAAAAGTTTAAGGTTTTGTAGAGCCTGGATCAATTAAACATTTTAATGGAAGTTGATTTCATTAAATTTTATTTTTATGGAAGAGTAAGTTATGCTTGTAGGGAGCATGAATGAAAATATTCCTCAGGAATAAAATTGTAGGTAGATTTTGGAAAGTGTCTTTATTTAATAATTCTCTAGCAATAATTGTAATTTTACGCCTAGTCGTGCATCTAGAAAATGGGTTCACATTTAAAGTGTTGATCCCAATACTACTGTCAAAACTGTTAGAAATCATGTTAAGCGTATCATCGGGTGAAATTCTGAAATAAAATTATTTGAAGATGATATCACTACATCGTTCAAAATAGGAGTTAGGGAGACTGCGCTCGTATCTGTATTAAATCCTGCTGAATAGACAAACGGCATCGCTGTCAAAGAATTTATATTTGGTAAAAAGTCACGCATGCTAAAAATATCATGGACAGACCATATAACAAATGAGGAAGTTATGCACCAAGTCCAAAAAGAAAAAGAGCTTATTCATACCATCAAGAAACGAAAATTAGAATATTTTGGACATATAATGCGGGGGAAAGAAAAAATAGTGGGCGACGAAGGACTTCCTGGCTCAAAAACCTATGAGAGTGGTATGGACAGACACCTACCGAACTATTTAGAGATGCTGCATCTGAAGTGAAAATTGCCCTAATGATAGCTTACCTCCGTTAGGAGAGAGCACCCTAAGAAGAAAAAAGTCACGAATCCTTAAATCTTTTCCAGCTTCATACAAATATACTATCAGAATTAAGAGGACTCCGAACTAAACTCTTGGAATTTTATAATGCGGTCCTTGTCGAAAATTACGATGCCATAGTTATCACCAAAACTTGGCTACATCCTGGAATTTTTGACATTGAAGTAACTGGCAGCCGTTACAATCTATAACGACTGGACAGAAACTTCGCCAATAACAGATAGGTGGAGGTGTCTTAATTGAGATACATAAACATTTTTGTTCTATTATAATTGAAAATTCTCATGATCGAGAAGACGTTTTGGTTGAATCCATAGCCATTAACCAAAATTTCATACTTTGCGTTATGAAAATATCGGGATCACTCCATCTGTATCTGTATGTATGACAGAATTACGCAACTCCACCCTGAATCGACTACCATTGTTATAGGTGATTACAAGTTACCAAATATCAAATGGGAAGAAGATGAGTATAATATGGAGGAAATAGACCAATTAATATGCGATAATTTGTCTGCGTCCGGACTTGTACAGTTTAATAATATTAAAATTTCTAGAGAAGTTTTTCTCGATTTAGTTTTGGCGAAGTATAATGTTTCTTGTGTCGAGTCGCCCTGTTTAGTTATGCGACAGCCATCATCTTGCGCTAATGGTTATTAACATTACATTACAACAGCGTTGAGGATAATTTAATTTATAATCCTAAAGAGTTATGAAATGTTGTGAGTAACAAAAGTAATTTAAACAATAAAAAGTTTTTTATTAGCTAGAGAAGTAGTTGTTTCAAAAGTGATTTGTTCTTGTAGTCTTAATAAGACTCATTTGTTGTAGATTTTACGAAAATATTTTCTAATTATCCTTAATGCTACTTTTTAATAGAGCGCGGTTAGACGGATACTTCCATGATAAATGGAAATCCTTCTATATTATACCTGTCTTCATATCTGAGACTAAAAATCTTGTGTCTAATTATAGACCTACCACAATCCAGTTGATAATTTCTAAGATTTCTGATAAATTGATGACCGACTTAGTTTTAAATCATTTTAAATATACCATAGTTAGCCAGCAGTATGAATTTTACTTATCAAGGTACTACATCTAACTTACTTATATACAGCTCATATATTAGTAAAGCCTTAAATCGAAATCTGGAAGTGGACTCGATCTACACAGACTCTCGTAAAGCTTTTGACCGAGTTAATCATAATAGGTTGATCTTAAAATTAAATTAATACGGTCTAGGTGGTTCATTAGCACTTTGGACTAAGTATTTCATTAAAAATCATCAACTTGTTGTTAAATTTAATAACATGCTGTCGCAACCTATTATTACAAAGTCAAGTGTACCCCAAGGTTTGAGCCTTGGAGCAGTATTGTTGCTTTTGTTTGTGAACGATATTGGTTCTGACCTGAAATAACTATATTTACTTTTTGCCGATGATCTCAAAATCTAGCGTCGCATTTAATCATCTGAAGACGCGATGCTACTTCACAATGATATTTTGACTTTGCAAAACTGGGGTTCCGAAAATGGTATGAAATTAAATATTGATAAAAGTGTAAATATAATAATAACTGATGATGATGATAACTTAAGCGTAGTTACTCAAAAAGCCTGGCTATGTATTGGACGCGCAAAACCAGAAGCTACCGCAAAACACATCGAAGAATTCCTAAATAAGAGATTCCCGGGACGCAAATTTATAATCGACCAAATAGAAGCAAATAATACAGCAAATTCGTCATCGTTTAAAGTAGGAGTGGACTTTGACCTGCCTAATGAATTTAATGTTCCTGAGTTATGGCCCGCAGGTATTACAGTAAGGCGCTTTAATTTTTTTCGACCCTCAATTAAAGCCGCAACACGAACCGAATCACGTGGAAAATAAATATTTTAGATTATTCCATACAAACATGCAACCACTTCGTAATAAATTAAATGAAATTTATCTATTTGTAAAATTTCAACCAGAGGTCATAGATATTATTTGTTTCACTGAATATTGGCTGTTATCTGAAGAAATCATGTACCGCAAACTTGAAAATTAGACTGTGGGCTCAAGTTTCTGTAGGAATAGACCATACGGAGGATCTGTGATAATGGTACGCGATAACCTACTGTTTAAAGTGCTTAATAATGTAGTTAGAATGTCTATTGAAAATTTGTGTGAATTTAGTTCCTTAGAAATGCCGCCGCTTCATTTGAGCGTGCTTTGTGTCTACAGCGTTCCAAACACGGACTTTCCTCGTTTTTCTCAATTTTTATATACTACTAAAACAGAAATACTTTATTATTATCGGTGATTTTAATGTTCGGTACGGTACTAATAATACAAATTATCTTCAACTTAAAGATCTAATACAATCATACGGATATGATTTAACAATCCATGATCATACAAGACTAAATAATTGCCTAGATAATGTGTTTGTGAACAGCTCGATTACCCAAAATATAAAATATAATTCAACTGTCATTAGCACTGGTCTATCTGATCATATTGGACAGATAATATCCCTAGAAATGTTTAATAAATTAGCTCTAAAATCGTTCAACCTACAACAGAAAGAGCCTTAGTTAGGATTTTTCAAATTCTTGACACGGCAAATAGGAGTTCGGTCTATAACAGTCATGATGTTGACTTATGTTTTGACAATTTTATATCAATTATTCAATCTGTTGTTAACCTAGCGTTCCCAAAAAAATACCTACAATCGGATTGTGGGCCTGGCAAGATTAAATGGTTTGATAATTATTTAAAGCGAATGCCTAATTTAGTATTTTTAACAGACCTAAACAATCAATATCCGCAGCTAAAACTATCTCAAACTGTAAAAGAAATAAAAACACGTTACAGGGCAGAAATTGTAAAGCAAAAGATCGCAGCCACAGACAATTTCATTTTAAATTCCAACAATATTGCTAAAGTAATGTGGAACGTTTTAAGGGTGAAGCTAAAATCTAAAACACCTTGTGACATTGACTCCGGTGATTTCAGTGAATATTTTTCTACTGCAGCAAATAATATTGTAAACATGTTACAATCCAAAAATATACAAAGTGTCCAAAACAATAGTGCAAAAAATTTAAAATCCCCATCAGCAAACATTACTTTCAAGAACACTCAAGTCTCTCAAATTGAAACAAATTATCAAACTCAAATATCAACATATCAAAAATATTTTAATCCCACATCTTACAAAATTAATAATCAACTTAGCCATAACTAATAATATATTTCCGAGAGCACTCAAAATATCACGTGTTGTCCCTATTCACAAAAAAGTCAAAAAAAAAAACAATTACAGACCTATTGCCATCATCCCTATACTTGGGAAAATATTTGAACATGCTTTAAAACTGCGACTCGTGAAATATTTCGAACAAAATAGCTTACTTACAAAAGCTCAATTTGGCTTTCGGGAGAACATGGCTACGGTAACTTATAGAGTTTATAACCTATATATGTTCGTGCATCAAAAGTGGTCAATATGTTAGTGCTCTTCTGTGTGACTTAACGAAGGCTTTTGACTGCATATTCCATAATAAATAAAATAAAATAAAACATTACAATTTCAATGATAATGAATTAAATTTTTTTGAATCATATTTTACTGACAGATATCAATATGTTGACATAAATAACAGCAAATCACAATTGCTGCCTATAACACGGGGTGTATTGCAAGGATACGTCCTGGGTCCCTTCCTTTTTATTATATACATAAGTGACCTAGAAAAACATATCAATCCAACAAACTAAATAATTTTTGCTGATTTAAAGCAAATGTTTAAATAGTGATAGTAATATTGATTCATTATTACTAAAAACAGATGACACAAAAAACGAGCTTTAAATATGGTTCACTGAGAATGAATTATCGTTAAATGAATCAAAAACGCAGATAATTATTCTTGGGACCCGTGTAATGGAAGCTCATCTTCAGGAAAGAAAAGAAAAGCTTCTAGGTATTAGCTTTGAACCAACCCTCACGTGGTTTAGTCAGTGTGATGAACTTGAAAAAAAAAATTGGTATCTCTAATCTATTTATTTAGAAATATTAAAGCTTCCGATTGATTAATGCTTATCACGCCCTATTTCATTTCAAAATGAGCTACGACATAATGATATGGGGCCATTCCGCTCATGTAGACAAAATTTTTGGATTGTAAAGAAAAAATATTAGGATAATTACTGTGGTTCACTATAAAAAGACACTAAAGACATTTTTCGGATATTAAAGATTCTAAAATTATCTGGTGGACATATCTTACAAACTCTGCTGTACGTAAAACAGAATCTGCATAAATACGAAGCAGTAAGTGATTTTCATAACCATAATAATAATAATAATAATAATAATAATAATATCTCTTTATTTTCAAGGTGTCATATACATGTACAAAATGAAAATTGCGTCAAAATTTACGAACTAAGTTAATCTAAAACATATATACACTACAATACATCTTACATCTACTTACATCTACATGCTGTGATAAATTCTTCTATTGAATATGGTTCACATTCAATTAAGAATTCAATTAATTTTGCTTTCAGTTTTTTTAAGTTATTTTTATGGAACTTTATTTCCTTAGGGAGTGTATTAAATAATTTAATCGCAGAATAATGCACACCATCTTCTGTGGTTTTAAGACTATGTTGGGGATATATATAATTATTTGTTCTTGTATGAGAAGTTGATGATTTATTATCATTTCCTTTTAAGTGTTTGTGATAAAATAGAATAGTTTCAATGATGTAAGTTCCATTCATTGTCATTATTTTATTTTTTCTGAATAGCCCTCGGCATGATTGGTTAGGATTTAAAGAAAATATGATTCTCATCGCTTTTTTCTGCAAAATAAATATTTTTTGCGCGGAGGATTTATTTCCCCAGAAAATTAATCCATATCGCATAATGCTCTCAAAATTGGCCATATATGCTGTTTTTACAACAGATTGGCTCAAGTATTTTGTCAGCTCTCTTAGACTAAATATTATAGAGTTCAATTTACTTTGTACTGTTTTTATGTGGTCATTCCAGTTAATTCTACTATCTACATGTACTCCAAGGAATTTTACACTTTGGTTAATATTTACAGATGTTCCGTTTAAGACGATTGATTTAATTGAATTTGATGGATTGGTTGCATTTTTATTAAATATTAAAATATTTGTTTTTTCATCATTTATTATTAATTTGTTTTTTGAAAACCAATTCTGCACTGATGTGAATACCGAATCAGCTTCCATTATTAGATCATTTATGTTATCAGCACATATTAAAATATTCGTGTCATCTGCATAATTGATAATGGTGTGTTTACTGTTGGCAATTGTATCCATGACGTCATTAATAAACAATAGGAAAAGTGTGGGGGCCGTCAAACTTCCTTGGGGTAGTCCGGTAGTTATTAAAGATGTTTCGGATTGCCCGATCCCATTGTTGGTGTTTACAACCACCCGCTGGGTTCGGTTACTCAGATAGGATTCGAACCACTTCAGAGCGTTTCCGCGAATGCCGTATTTTTCTAATTTTGAGAGCAAGATGCGATGGTCAATGCAATCATATGCCTTTGATAGGTCTATAAAAATGCCGAGTGTTAGGTCCTTGTTTTCTAAGTTATTTATTACTCTTCCCATAAAATTATTTATTGCAGTGGATGTGGATTTTCCCTTACGATATCCATGCTGAGTTGAATTTATTATTTTAAATTTATTAAAGAAATCATTGATTCTATTAATCATAGCATTTTCAAAAATTTTAGAAAAAACCGGCAAGAGACTAATTGGTCTGTAATTGGTCATACGATAAGAACTGGACACAATCTACATATCCCTTTTACTAGACTGAACCAAACTCGTTGCGGTGTCAATTATTACGGATTAAAGTTTTACAACTGTCTACCTGTACCTAAAAAGCTATTATTAGATAGATGCCCATTTAGCATAGATTAATTTTTTAACTATAGATTTTAAACACTGCCGCTAGTATAAGTTTTGATAAGTGTAAATATCGAGCACAATAAAATACTATTACAATTACTATTATTATATAAAATTTACAAATAAAACTTAAAAGTGCAAATTCAGGATTGGGGCGTGAATTTTGATCAGCAATTCCGGTTTCATTTACATACAGACTCGATTGTTAAGAGATAATTAAAAAATTTTTGGTTCGTAAAAAGAATAACATGATTTTACTGAAATGCGGTGTCTTATTGAATTATATGTCTCATTAGTCAGGTCAATCCTGGATTACTGTTGTGTTATATGGTCGCCTAGTTATAAATATCTTTGCGATCGCATCGAAGGCATCCATTAACCTATTGTAAATTACTTGTGTTATAAATCATAATTTATTCTAGTGATAACTATTATCTACTATTTAAATGAATTGGATTACAACGTCTTTTTTCAGATATCGCCATGACTAAATTAAGAGAACATTTTGGTGGAAACATATCAAGGGAATATACTACATCTACAACTAACCCTCAAGCTACTATGTTACTAGAACCCGTTAGCTCAAAAAAATTATGGATACTATAATAAGTCTTGAAAATAAGAAAAGCAGCGGAAGTGACGAAATCGCCACTACAATTGTGAAAGGCGTAGCAAATGAAATCCTTAAGCCTCTTGTATATTTAATAAATTTAATATTTAAAACTGATGTATTCCCCAATGGTCTAAAAATTGCTAGACTTATCCCTATTCATAAAAAAGGTTCCACTTTCGACAAATAAAACTATCGGCCAGTATGCATTCTTTATTTGTTCTCGAAACTCATCGAAAAAGAGCTGTTGACCAAATTGTGGAAATATATAAATAAATTTAACATACTTGAAAACAATCAACATGGATTTCGTATGGGAAAATCTACAGAAACAGCCAGCATAGACCTTCTACAAAAAATTAACGCAAAAATAGACCAAGGAATGTATGTAGTCGGTTTGTTTTTTTGATTTATCGTGCGGGTTTGATACTATTGTTCCTCAGATTGCGCGCGATAAACTAAATGCTATATTCAAAATAAAATAAAACGAATAACTTTGTTTTTATCACTTTTTTAATAACACTCGTTACTATAGTTTCGACAACTTCAGCTTGTCATTATCAAACAATTAGTAGAAGTTGTCGAAACTATAGTAAAAAGTGTTATTAAAAAAGTGATAAAACCAAAGTTATTCGTTTTATTTTATTTTGAATCATAAAATGTATCACGAAGTAAAAGCCTCTACAATTACTTATTTAAATGCTATATGCATCCGTGGCGTAGTGAATAACTTAATAGTGTCATTCTTAACAGATAGACAAATGTATGTTGAAGAAAATATCTGGAACATATCCAATAAACACAGGTGTAGTGCAGGGTTCATCATTAGGACCAGTGATATTTTTGTTGTTCATCAATGATCTTGTGGAACACTTAAGTGAAGGACATATATTAAACTTTGCTGATGATACAACTATTATTGTATCTGCCTGGATCCAGTCTGAACTATCGCGTAAAGTAAATACTGCAAAATCGCAGTTATCTGAGTGGCACAATAAAAATAATCTATTTATCAACAGTGATAAAACAGTTTTATAATAGAAAAGTTCTAGATAATACACTAGAAGAAGGACGGACAAGTAAGCACCAAATTCCTGGGCAGTTTTTTCGATGATCGGCTTTCATGGTCCGAACACGTTGATTTTGTATCTAACAAACTAATAGTGTTTATTATGCCATTCATTCATTCATTGATAAATATATATTATGCATTAGGATATCCGTATTTAAGGATAAAATATATTGATATGGGGCAGAGCAGGTGTAAGACGATTGTTTATTTCGCATAAGCGTATAATTCGATTAATCTTTAACATAAAAAGAAAGGAGACATGCAAAAATGTATTCAAGATGAAGAACATACTAACTTTAGTATCTATATACATTTACAAATTTGCGGATTATGTGTTTCAAACCCTGGATACTTTTGCTACAAACGGTGACTGTCATACTTATTATACCTGAAATAGAAAGAACATTTGTATTACACGTCATAGCAGCACTTTGTACGAGAAATCTCCTAAATACTCTGGCCTATTAGTTTATAATAAACTACCAAATAATTTGAAAGGAATTAAAAATATTAAAACTTTCAAAAAAAGCTGAAAGAATTTCTGATACAAAAATGCTATTACTCGTTTAATGATCACCTTTAATTGATATTCGATTAGTAACATTTCTATATTCTCCCTTATTTAATACACGTGAAAATATTTTGTTAATATTATTTCTTGTTTATTGTTAATTCAATAATTTTATTTATTTATTTTTGTGACATATACATCCGCCTATGTTATATCTGTGTTATAAATTCTATGTATATACATTGTAAGGTGGCAAAGTAAATAATGCTAAATACGTGTCTGTGTTTTTTATATGTGTATCTAAATGTAAATTGTCTCTGTAAATTAAGTTATTAACTTAATTTAAAATTTTGATCATAATTTAGTACAACTAAATGTAAAATTGGTGTTGTTTTAAAATTCGAGGTTTGTCCTTTTAATTTTCAAACAATGTGTAAAACCTTAGTTGAATAGGTCTTATTTGTAAATTTATTGATTTACTATGAAGATGTTTTTGAAAATTATTTGATGGCGATATGTTATATGTTTAAAATTCTGAAAACAAAGCTTTTATTATTGTAATTAAGTCTGCATTTATTATTAGTTGGTTTAAAATTTTGTTTTCTGTGTAAATAATTAATATGTATTTGTAAGACTTATGCTAAGTCGTTTGAACATATAACCTAAAGAATCTTTCAATTATTTTAAAATTGTTTTTAATGCTAATGCTTAATATATATTTAAAATAAAGAAGCTTTGGAACCTTTTGAACCACACACGAGCTTTAAATATGCCCAGATCATCAATATATCGTATTATGTACACTCTCTAAAATTCAATTGCTGCAAGAATTAAAGCCTCAGGATGCCGATAAATGTGAAATTTTCTCTAGCATTTAATCTCCAAGATACCTCTTTAGATTTTTTCCTAATGGGTTGGCTCAAATCCAAAGTTTAAGCCAATAGGATAACTTATATGGCGTATTTGAAAGAGGAGACTATCGGCTGAGCCGTCATAAGAAACATTCGTTTTCGAATAAATTATGTCGTAACCGCGATCACTTACATTTGGACGCTATTACACTGGAGCTCAAAAGTAATGCAACACCCTAATGAACACCAGGGGGGCTATTTCCAAGACATACAGCGCCTTATACCATGATGCCGGGTTTATTGGCTCAGTGGCCTTCTGAGGCAAACTCTACATTTTGCCTTTTACCGCGAAATCGAGGAAAACGCTCGAATCTATATCCCAGTTGAATCTGGCTTGACACCATTCCAAGCGACGGCTTTGTGCAGCGGAGTCATCGGTAGCACCCAAAACAAACGGAACGCATAAAGACCCATGTCAAGAACTCTTTGATTAACTGTTTGCCTAGAAACCACACGTCCTGTTGCTGCAACAAAGGCATCTCGAACTTGCCGCAAAGTATTATGACGATTACATATCGCATGTAGTCTACCAGAACGTTTGTGTCGCTGATAGTCATTTTCTTCAGACCTTCTCCATACTCGCATTACAGTTGAGGGTGTAATTTCAAGTCTTCGGGTTATTTCCCTCAAACTGAAGCCCGTCTCTTTAATACCAACAATGCGACCTTTTTGAAAATCACTTAATTGATGAAAACGAAAGGGTGCACGGATTCTAGGCATTTTAGCAAGGTTTTTCAATATACTGAAGAGTTCAGAAAGGATCATAGTAGAACAGGTGACTGGTTATTAACATTATTAAATTTGCTTTATTTTTCGGATACGTGTAAAAATCGTACACAAAATATTAAAATAAAGCAGTTAAAACGTTATCGCAGTATATTTAAAAAAAATAAATTCGCAAATTGTTGATCCACTAAATATAAACTTTTTTGGGACGCCCTATATTTAATGCTGAGGTAATTTTAGAATAAGAAATAGAAATTTCAATTGGTTGTTTTTAGTTCTTACAATTATGAGGCAACGGTTGAGTAATACCTGAGAAATTATTACTTCTCAATAACATACTTAAATATTTAACAACGTTATTTAGGTTTTTGTATTAATTATTTTTTAATTGCTAATGGAAATAGATATTTACGATGATAAAATACAATAAAACCATTATCACTCGATCTCACTGGGGTCGATGCATAATTACTGACATAGCTCACTTTTCTAACAACAACATTTATTTAAACATAGTTGTGTGAGAAATAATATTGCGTGCCAGCGCTATCATAGATTTTTTTATATTATAATGATTCTTCTAATAATATATAATTATATCTGCACAAATTTTAATTATCAATATTATTACAAATGTAAATATAGTATTCTTTTATACAAGTAAAATCAGTGAGGCGAAACAATTGTAGCTTTATACAATATACCTACATTTGAAAATGATTAAATAGTTTTATTATTAGATTAAATAGAATACGAACTGTCAACATTTATCAGCCTCATCAATCAATTATGTAAATATAGTACATTGGTTTAGTACTGGTAATAATTAAAAACCTGTCCAAAGGCTCCCAAAAGTATGCCAGAGATAGAAAAAAATTGAAGAAAGTGCTTCTGTTATGGTTTAATAAAAATTACGAAACAAATATTTCATTTGTTGAGGTTTAGCAAGAAACGGAAGTTTTTATAAATAAAATAACATTTTGTCTGGAGATCTATGTTATTAAATCATTATCTTACGATACTTAGGGTGAGATGAACCATACGTAATTTGCATTAATTGACGAGTATTAATACACAGAAATACAATTAATGTCAAGAAAATAATCGCAATAAAAATCTAAAGACAAAAGACTGGACACATGTTCAAATGTGCATATTACATTATATTACACAATAAATCGGTTATTAATTAAATCAAATTAATGTTCCTGCGTATTAATTATTACACATGTCGGTATTTTACAAATATGCCTGCTTGTGGCGAGCATTAATTTAAATTTTAATTAATATACGTATTACTGAATCTGGACACTGTTTCACTATTGATTTGGTATATTTCAGTACTAAACAAAACCCGTTGAATATTTATTACTGTACATGTAATTTATGAGAAATTATGAAAATACGATGCAAAGTTATGCATAAATTCATTAAAATCTAAAATATAAACTTTAAAGAAAAATCCTTCAGGTGGTGAGTTTTTATTTTCTTTAGTTTAGTTAAATGATGAAATTACATTTATGTGTTTAAATATTTGTTGATATACACGCCGCGGCGGCTTTAAAGTAACAAGCTCATTTACACACACACAAATACACAAATGACATATGGCGGAAGGACCACGTGGTCGATAGCCTAACATTACTACTACTACTATTTGTTGATAATTCTCACCAGTCTGATTTGGAAAAACAAATAATTTTCTGCATTCAATTAGATAATGTATAAATAATATAATAATAATAATAATAAAAAAATGCCAATTTGTTTTATATTTTCTAAATAATGGCGGTGTGGCTATTATAGCACGTACCCTGTATTATATACAAACATCTTGTAACAAATATATACATAAGAAACATTATTACTATACAAATATAAAATTTCGTAACTAACAATCGACCATTGGTCTTAGCACCTGATTATTTTTATTTTGCATACAGCCCTTGTCACAATTGCTAACAGTATTGTATTAAATTAGTTCATTATTAACCCTTTAACCTACTTTGTCTCGTCTGATTGCGTGTGCCAGTCGCGGAGCAAATGCATAGATGCACTTTGCTTGGGGCACGAGTCGCACTCATTCTAGATGAGGTTGGCCTAAATTTTTAAACATGAGTCGCACTCGTGATAGGTGAAGGAAATTTGCATTTAAGGATAATGTTTGTTTCTGGAAATGCATGGGGATTCAATGATTTAGAAGTGAATGGAATTTTTTGGCAAGAGAAGATGGCCTTTCTTACATAAGAATTACCTTTCTATTCATATAGAAACGAATTTGATGGATTATAGAGACGATTTTCTCTGCGACTTTAAGGGTTAATTTTGCTTTAAGGAAAGTGGAGTGGCAAAAGCTTCGGGAAGTGTGTAAACATAGTTAAATTTTTTAATGAAGTTTCTATACTATATCACAACATACTAATTAATAATTTTGTAGCTCAAATGCAGAAGTGAATAATATATATTTTAGTTTTGATTTAAAATTAACTAATTTGGATGTTCATACGACATCATAAATCGTGCCAATTGTCGAAAGTACTTGAATGAACAAATTATTACAATTTAAGACTGAATTAATGAAACAAACTTCTTTCGAACCGAACAAAATAAAGATCTCTTAGATAATATTAAGAAACAGCAAAAATTATTAAAAACAGAGCGGTTTAAACGACGAAATAATTTAATAATTTTTCATCTACAGTAATCAACCTAATCACTTATTGTCGAACAAACATACTTAATATTTCAAAATAATTTGAAAACTCCTACGATAACACTCATAAACTGTCAAAAAAAGAGTATAATCAAGCTCTAATTCAATCCAAGAAAGATTATTTTAGCAACAAATTTAATAATGCTAATACATATCACGAAAGTAACTTGGAATATTGTACATGAAATAAAAAATACACAAAATAATTATAATCACAATTTTCAAGGAAAAATAAATGCTTTTAACAACTTTCTTATTAATATATCGGAGGAAATGTTGGTTAAAACACCTCACGTAGAATCTTCTGATACAATATATATGAACCCGTATTCGACTTTTTGTGAGCCAGTAACGGAACATGAAATTTGTAATAGATTTAAAAAATTCAAAGGCAACAGGAATCGATGGTATAGGAGTGGCAGTAATTAAAAATTGTATAAAGTATATAAAAACTATTTTAACGCACATAATAAATAGCGTTTTAGAATCTGGAATATTCCCTGAATATCTGAAATACTCTGTTATCCGGCCGGTATTGGAAAAAGGAGAACCCAATGATTTTATGAATTATAGACCAAAAAGCATTCATTCTAATACATTTCTCTAAAATATTTGAAAAACTCATTTAAAAACGCATGGTTGCCTTCTTCCATAAATATACTGTTAAATTATAGCAATCGCAATGGATGTCAAAGAAATTCCCTTGGGCATTTTTTGGATCTGACCAAGGCTTTCGATTAATATTTTACTAAATAAAATTTATAAATATGGAATAAATGGTGTCAACTTTAATTTAATCAAGTAATATCTATATAATGGTATGACTGAATCAGATATTTTGAAGTTACCAGAGGAATTTCCCAAGGGAGTAGTCCTGGTCCGACTCTATTTATTATATATATTAATGATATATCCGCTATAATAAAAAGTCAAAACGAGACTTTAATAAGCTACGTTAATGACAATAACATTATAGTGAAAAACACAAACTATTTGAATCTCGAATGCCAACACTGCTTTTCAAATGCACAAACTTGGGTGAATGCAAAAAAATGATTCCTTAATAAAGAAAAGACAAACTGCATAATCTTTGGTACCAAACAGACTTCAAATGAATTTCCTGAGTTGTTATCTATGGGTTCCACCAATATACCAGTCTCTATGTTCTGTAAATTCTTAGAAATTGGAATTGACAAAAATTTAGATTAGTCAAACCATATTGCAGGACTAAATAACAAGTTGAATACCACTACATGTAACATACATGTGAACTAATAAAAATTATGTGAACCAATACACTTTATTATCCGTATAACATGCATATTTCTGTTCAATAATGAGGTATGGAATTATATGCTGGGGTGCAGGGCTGAACAATATACAACACAAAAATGTGCCATAAGCCTACTCTACAACATGAATTACAGAGATTCATGTAGAGGATTGTTTAAAGTAAATGGTCAGCTCACAGCTGCAGCAAAGTAATTTATGATTGCCAGATTTTTATTTATCAACAAAAAACACTTTTTAGTGAACATTACGAACAGTACTGCTTATATTTGCCCAAAACATTTATTAACACTTTTAAAAGAAAGCACCACACTATATAATGATGCGGCACTATAATATACTCCCCGTGTGTAAAATTAATAATATCAATCAATTTAAAAATGAAATTAAAAAGAAACAAATTGAAGTTGAACCAAATTCTGTGAAAGAATATTATTTATACTTAAACTAATTATATTTTGATTTGACTATTTTCTTTTTTATTTGCTTAAATACTTTTTTGTAATTTCATGTATATGTTTAAGAAATAAAGTTGATTTGTTATTATTATTATTATTAATAAATTATGACATGTCTCTTACTGATGACATTCTAAAAGGTATTGTAATTAATTCTATCCCAGTAAATAGACTCTTAATTAGTATTTACTAAATCTAAACAGGTGATGGAAATTTTGAAAAGATCAAAATCTATCCATCAAGGAATTATCTTGTTCAAAGATGAGTTGCGTGATGAGGTGGCTATACGTAAAACTAACAAATTTGTATATATAATTTTTCCACAATGCCGGTGGTAGTTAATCTAAAATACGTGATTTTGCATTGAATGTAATCACCTCCAATTATGATGTAATCATCATTATTAAAACTTGGCTATGGGATGGCCAAAATGACGTGGAGACCACACATCACAAAAGCCACCAAAAAAGTAACAATATAATTGGGCAGGTGTCGCAGAATGTGCGGGAAAAATTGGGGACTAAACCCTAAAATGACTCTATGGCTCTACACCAGGGTGATACGACCCATGATAGCCTATG
Source organism: Ontholestes murinus (assembly GCA_963969525.1). Taxonomy (NCBI): domain Eukaryota; kingdom Metazoa; phylum Arthropoda; class Insecta; order Coleoptera; family Staphylinidae; genus Ontholestes; species Ontholestes murinus. Next base: position 26,259,819 of record OZ018395.1, on the reverse strand, counting down.
GCGCAGTGGTGTGGTGGACTAGGACAAAGCAAAAGGGGGCGATAGGACTCCTGAGCAGTACACAAAGACTAGCATGTCTCAGTACAACAGGAGCCCTAAGCACCACCCCAACAGCAGCCCTAGAAGCCATCTTGAACATACCACCATTACACATCTTCATTCAAGGAGAAGCCAGGTCCGTATCATACAGACTGATGCAAGGACAGGCGCCCATAATCCGATCACACGGAAAAACGCACCAATGGCTAGAAGACGAGCTGAAGGCTAACGCGATTACAGCAATGCCTAGTGATGCCATGGTGAAAAAAATACAATTTCTAAAAGAAATACAAGGTTCTAATCCCACAGAGAGAAGACTGGGTCGAAAGACAACCTACCAAAGCAGAATCATGCTGGTTTACGGACGGCTCAAAGACCCACAAAGGGGTAGGAGCAGGTATATACGGCACAAAACCCGAGACAAAGATTTCTGTCAGTCTCACCAAGGACACCACGGTGTTCCAAGCAGAGGCGATAGCTCTTCACCACTGCACAAGAGAAATAGCAAGACAAGACTCGAAAAGTAGGTCAATTGCTATATTCTCCGACAGCCCAGGCGCTACTAAGAGCACTAAGCTCCACACAGGTCGAATCTAAGCTAGTGTGGGACTGTATACGCGCTCTTAACCAACTAGGCTGTCACAAAAAAGTAACAATCACATGGGTCCCAGGACACGGAGGACATCCGGGGAATGACATAGCAGACGAACTGGCCAAACAAGGCTCGTAAAAAGCAGTAATTGGCCCGGAACCCTCTTGAGGAATCGCCAAAACCGCAGTCAAACGATCCATAAAAAGAATGGGTGGAGACATAAGCCTATACCTGGTGGACGAACTCACCAGGACAGAGACAGGCGGCGAAACAGTTCCTTAAGAAACTATCGCCAAAATTCACGACCGAACTCCTGAACCAAGACAGGAAAATGGTCAAAACAATAGTAGGCCTGATAACAGGACACTGCAAGCTCAACAAACATATGAGTCCTTTATGTTGTACAACATATGAGCAAAATAGGCCTGGTGAAAGAAGCACCATGCAGATTCTGCCTAGAGGAAGAAGAGGACTCGTTCCACATCCTATGCCACTGCGAGGGTCTAGCAAGGATTAGATATCAAAAGCTAGGCACTACAAACCCCAACCCAAGCCCCTCTAGTAGGGCTAATAGGACTAATCAAAGAGGCAAAGCTAGAGTTGGTCATCTGAGATAAACAGAGATCCACAATAGACCTGAAAAGGTCGCGGTGGAATAGGCGCTGGTGCCACCCATATAACATCTACATCTACATGGGATGGTATATAATAGTGAAGTCAATGCCGATAAGTATAATTATAACATTTACACAACTGATCGTTAGCCATTAAATTTAAATAAATTTAAAGGAGGAAATATACTTGTCAAGAAAAATTTAAGCTCAAGATATATTCCTGTATACAGTAATTCCGCCGAACAAACCTTCGCAAAAAATTGTTTAAATAAGACTAACTATATACTCAGTTTGGTGCATTTACCAGCGAATTTACCTTTTGAAATGTTCGAGTTCCATTGCAATGCAATCGAGGGAGTGGTGGAAAATTCACAAGTGAGTAAATTATGTATCTGTGGTGAACTTACCAGATGTCACCTTGGTTAATGATAAACTAGGAGTTTGCGACAATAATCAATCAACACGAACCGTGAAGTGCTTATAGATACATTGGATTTCTTAGATCATAGCCAGTTAAATATTATAGCATTTCAATTATTAGAGGTGCACCCTTACACTTAGTATTCGGTTCTAGTGATCACTATTTATTTCATTGGCCATGGACTTAATTAATAATAATGCACATCATGAATCATAATAATAATGCTTTATACTCAGAAACTAATGTATTTTTAGCATTTTTTCATTGGGTTAGTCTATTGCAGTCATATCAAAATATTGAACACTGAATAAAACACTTATATATATTTCATTATTATAATAATAACTAACATATGTAAAAAATTAAACTTAATACCATTTAAACTAAAACTTAAAAATCTAATTATAAATAATAAAATCGCGTAATATAAACCAATACAATATTAGACAATTTGTCTAAGATACATCCCTCAATACCATTAACCCTGGCAGGAATAAATCCAGGATCTCGAGGTGAAGAACGAGGGATAGAACCTGTCCACATATTATATATAATATTATATATTATGTATTATATTTATGACTTTTGAATAAACATTTATTTCTGTAAAAATTATAGTGTTTCATTCAGTGTTCATTATGAATTACCACGTAGTAACGGTCGTAACCATCATTATGATCAAAATATTGACATAGCAGTTGATTGCTACACTAACTTGTATTTAGTTATTAAACTATACGTTCCGCAAAAGAGATTTTGACGAAATAATTATCCAATATGGTTCAATAAAGATCATATTAACTTAAATTAAAGAAAATTGCTCATCGTAAATTAAAATCACTAATGAATACTCCGATTATTTAATATTTGATCAACTGCGACAACACTTATTTTTAGTTTGTTAATGAAGATAAAAATGCACCTGATTTTCTTACAACAATGTTTCTTGTAATAACTATATGCAACGCAAATCCTTTGAATTTGCATTAAAATGTAATGGTACGTGTAACAAATACTTTCACGGCAAATGTATTAAAATAAGTAATTCTGAAATAAAATACTACCACAACGAAGATAAAAAACCTGACGGCGCAAAGTGGTATTGCAGTAATACGTGTAGGATCGAAACAGGGAATTCAAATTCTCAAAACGATGATAGTAATAATGCATCCTCAGATCGTTTACTACAATTAAAGGTAATTATTGATTCACAATTCCATGAATTTCGAAAGGAAATGCAAGAATATTTTGTTGATGTTTTTAAAAAAATAGATACACTAAATGACAAAATTGTTACACTAGAGAGAGAAAATCATGCGCTAAAACATGATGTAAATATATTAAAATCAAATAATTCACACAATGGCTCGTTATCTGATGTTTCATCAATCAGTGATGAAATATTACAACGCCAAAAGAGATCGTCTAATGTTATCATTTTAAACGTGCCGGAATCAATCGATGTCCCGGATACATCTGTTATAGAGAACATTATCAAGATAGTGGATAGCACAGTAAAAAAAACAAAAAATATTAGCAGACTTGGAAGTAATATGGCTAATAAACCTAGAATATTAAAGGTTGAGTTAGCCAATAGTGACGATGCTAATAAACTGCTTCGTAACTCTCGCCGCTTAAAGGATACTGATTTATTTAACTTATCAATTAGCAAAGCTTGCTTTCCAGACCTGTGGAAATTGTCAAGAGTAACGCAAATATCCAAACCCGGCGATAAGCAGAATCTAAGAAACTATAGGCCTATATCTATCATTAATAACTTTGCCAAAATTTTTGAAACAATAATTAGCCATAGGATATATAACTACGTTGATCCATATATCACAACAAAGCAACATGGATTTGTTAGGAGAAGGAACTACAAATTTACTAAATATCACTGAATTTATAGCACATAATTTAGATAAGAGGAAACAAATCGATGTTTTGTATATAGATTTTGCAAAGGCCTTTGATTCTTTGGATCATAAAAAACTTTTATCAAAGTTGGATAATTGGGGATTCAGCTCAAAATTAGTTACATTTTTTAATTCTTATTTATCGAATAGAACACAATATGTTGAGCACAGGGAATATCGTTCGGAGAGCTATAGCTCAGTAAGCGGGGTACCACAGCGATCAAATCTTGGTCCGTTGCTTTTTATTTTATTTATTAATGATTTAGTGGATAATATTTCTTCAAATATACTAATTTACGCTGATGATGTAAAAATATGTAAATCAGTATCTTCTACTACAGATACTGAATTACTGGAAGAAGACTTATCTCGAATTTCCGAGTGGAGCAGACGGAATTCTTTAAATATTAATATAAATAAATACAAGTGTATATCATACTATAGAACATCTAATCCCATTTTAACACAATATAAGTTAAACGATTTTTCTATAGAACGAGTAACAACATTTAAAGATCTTGGCGTAATCTTTGATACAAAACTATCGTTTGTTGATCACATAAACTATATTATAAAAACGTCCATGCAAATGCTTGGTTTTATTCGTAGGATTAGTGAACCCTTTAAAAATGTAAATGTCATATTAAAATTATATGAGTCTTATGTCCGCCCAAAATTAGAGTATTGTTCAGCTATTTGGTCCCCATCGTATTTTACTCACATTAATTCCATTGAGCGCATACAAAAAATATTCTTAAAGTATCTCTTTTTTGAAAAGTTTTGTAGGTTTCCTGATGATTCAATATCTTATGCTGATTTATTGTCAATGTTTAATATACGATCCCTTGTATCGCAGAGAAAAATTGTACTGTTAAAATTACTTTACCAAATAGTTCATAGTAACTTAGAAGATCCCAATTTACTATATCTAATAAACTTCTACGTCCCCAGGGTACGTAATCGTAGCGCAGTTACCTTCTTATATAATAGGAGCATTTTAAATATTTATTTTAATTCTCCTTTTAATAAAATGTTTAGGTTACATTCTAGTGTACAGTATTCAGTAGATATATTTAATTCTAACATTAGAGAATTTTTACGAATAATTACTGAACTTATATGAATATTATGTTAAACTGCGTTTGCGTGTGTATAGATTAGCACTGATTATTAATTATACATATACGTAGTAAACATTGCTATTGTTTTGATTTAGGTATATTAGTTTTCTTGTGCATGTATATAGCGTGTAAGTATATAGCTGTAAATAATATTTCCTTGTAATTAAAATATATATTTTGTTGGGAAATAAAATATTATTATTATTATTATTAAGTTTATCACAGCACAAATTTGTTCGAATCTGTGAACTTATTTGCAGATTTTTTGCTCAGTATACTCATAATTTCAATGTTAAGCCACCGTGACGTTTTTAAAGAGACTGTAATAGATCCTTCGCTTTCTTTACTAAACTAAAATTTTCCAGCTCCAGTGGACCTGATAATAATAATATACCGCCTATTCTCCTAAAAAAATGCATCTGTACTTTAGCCCAGCTCCTAAATATTTTATTTAATAGACCGATTGCCGAACAATCACATTCATATAATTGGTAAACGAGTTCTTTAACCCCTATTTTTAAAAATTGTGACTGACATGACTCTAGTAAATATTGAAGGGTTTACAATATTCCTAAACTCTTCGTAAACATCATTACGGAGCAGCTTTGTTGGGAAAGTTCAAAAATTATTGCTCCAGAGTAGTATGGGTTTTAATCCTATAAATCCACTTCAACTAATTTACTACAGAACTCTTCATATCTCTCAAACGCTTAAAAAAAGAATCACAAATGACGCTATATATACCGACTTTTCTAAACCGCTTTTCGACCGCGCATAGCATATATTACTACTCGAGAAACTAGAACTACTACGATTTAATCATTCGGTTGTTGATTGGCTTTGGAGTTTTCTTGTGAACAGGTTACAGATTATTAAAATAGGCAAGTTTAAGTCTGTTCAAATTCGAGTTAGTTAAGAAGTTCCCCAAGAGACTCACATCAGACCTGTTCTATTCAATTTGTTTTTTAATGAGATTACAGATCAATTTAACAATTGCAAATATTTACTTTACGCAGATTATCTAAAAATATATCATGTTATAAACTCTTAAAATGACACCCATCATTTACAAGGTAATATAAATAAATTTGTAGATAGGTGTAACTTAAATCACTTGCAACTAAATATTAGTAAACGAGAAGATATAAGTTTCTATCGTGGTCATAGTAGATTTGTAGTTAATTATACAATATATAACTCAGCATTAGAGAATGTCGAAGAAGTACACAACTATCAATTGTAAATTTACATTTACTAGTTCCATTCACATTCAAAACAGGGCTGTAAAAATGTTAGGATTTGTTAGGCAATCTACTATTTGGAATTATCACCAATATTTCTATAATATTGCATATTTTGATTCCGAAAAAAATATATACAAAAATTAGATAATATTCGATATAACCTTAAGTGAATAGAACTATTTGAAGTTTCTGAACCTTTTGTAATAGAATAAGTTTTTGATGTTTAGATGCTGTGAAATATTATCATAAAATAATTTTCAATTAAAAAAAAATCTTTGAAATATTTTAAATAAGTGGAAAAAGTGTTTTAGTTTTAAACTGACAAAAATATGAAGGAAATTATTTTGATATAATAAAATAAAATGGAGTTATAAAAGAAATTTATAAATATATTTATATAATCAAGTATTTTTTTTAATGAGTGAGTTACATGAAGATGAAAATAACATGACTTAAAAACCTTTCTTTACTAATTTTTAATTGCGGGATATATGCTTCTGATTCTAATAATTTATTTGCACAGTCTTATTTATAATTACAACACTGTTATATTTGTCTACGTATGTAAAAATAATCTGTTTCTTTTAACTTTTTGACAATGTTGAGCGAGGTTTTCGCCCTTAAGGGAAGTAAGAAGAGCAGTGAAGAAAGGTTTCTAAGTGTTTTAATCAAGGAAATAATTTCATTGTATTTTTTTGCCGAAAGAATAAAACAATTAAAAATTTCATAACAGAAATAAATTATATATTAATAACATTTGATTGACATAATCTTTTCACAAGTACCATTCGGTAGCGACCCATTTTAAATGAGAATTGGGATATACTTAATCAAAGGACGGTTGATAGTTGGGGTAAAATTAACGCGAAGAAACAATCGAATACGACGCGAGATTGTTGTGTTTGTTTTATAAATGCGCAGCTATAAAGAACAACCCTGAGTTCAAGATATATAAAATAATGATTTTTAAGTTTACTACTCGCTTTTTATTATTTTAGACTTACCTTTTTATCTCAGAGATTGCGGCAGTGGAATAAGAGCAATCAACTTGTGGATGATAAAGATAAAGCCAGTCGAAGCAAACGCACACACACAAACATATCCACAATTACACTGTGTTTTAATACAACGACGAGTCGTGGATTTTGTTAATGTTCAAGAATACTACAGTTAATTTCAAAGAGGTGATTGAGCCATTAAGTAAGAAGTGTGCTCCAATGATAAGGAAGTTATGCAAACTTGCTTTAAAGATTCAAATCGACGTCCTTGGAACTAAGCTGTAAAAAATTATTAGACCACTAACTACTAAACATACCCTTTTAATTATAAAACTACTAACATGCAGAATAAATAATAACAATGCTACTACTATAAATAAAAAATACAATGCGAACAATGCGAACTATGAAGAATGCATAACTTAAATGATTTGCACGATTTAATCGATCGAAAATTAAAATTAAACACGTTCTCACTTAAAGCTCCACATTAATAGTTTCTTTTGCGACGGAGATTTCATTAAACTTAAAATCATTAGTTTATTACTAGGAGGGAACCGATATATTTCACGCGCACTCATGGAGAATTAAAAGTTTTCTTTTAAAACGCGATAAAACGTAATTTCGATGAGAAAACTTGAACGCGCACTTCCACCGTGGACGAATCTAACACTGAACTCACTAAATCTAATAAGGTAAGCACATAAACATTCGGCAAGGTACAACGAAAAAAAAAAGCGGACCGGACCAGTGCGCATCGGATGATAATTTTTTGTGGCGTTCCGATACAGGAATTATTCTCTTTTCAACAAACGTTTTAAAGAAAGTGATTCTATGACCTACATACGTATATTTTATTTGTAGTTACGAATCGTGATTTTTTATGCAAAACGTGTGAGAAAATAAAATTAAAATTGAATTAGATATTACACGCAATAGACTGTATGAAGTGGTTTTTAATGTTAATTTTCACAAAACAGCTAGGGTAAGTAAAAATGTTTACTTTTATTAAAAATTTGGTTTTAACCACAACTATAGCCCAAAGACTAGGTATTTATACTATTTTATGAATTTGATGAAATCTACAAGAAATAATATCTTTATATATATAGTTTTCTAAACGGTCGTGATAATTCGAACAATTAAATTATTGAATAGTCATAGAATTGTGTTTATATTTTAAAGGGTATAGAGGTTTCAAGAAATGCAGGACTTAGTTGAGAGAGTTATTTACAAATTTGATATTGAAATATGAGCATGACTTAAGTAAGTTACTATAAAAAATATTTGAAGAAGTTAGGCAGTCAATTTAAAGAATTTCTGGGTTTAGTAAGGAAGTAAAGGAAGAAATAGTAAAAAGTGGATTGCTGATACCTTTTTTATTACTTTAAATTAATTGTGTTCATAAAAAAGTATTGTTTATTTCCCTATCGATAAAAATGAAACCAATATGCAAATTAAAGCTATTATAGACTATTAATTTTTATTTATAATTGATAAAGATATATGCAAACTATTTATGATTTCAAAATTATAGGTTTCTATTTTTTAAGGACCTGCTTATTCAATAAATAATGAAAAATTCCCTAGAATTTTATTGTAGAGTAAATTGATGCTAAACTAAAAGAAACGTATAAAAATAAAACACGTTTAACTTTGTTTTACCACAATAGTTATTTATCAACTGTGTCTATAGTCACAGTTAATAAATAACTATTGTGGTAAAACAAAGTTAAAAGTGTTTTATTTAATTTTAATCAAAAATGTACCACCAAGTAAACGCCGACAACATTCAAGAATTAGAAGAAACATATGTTAGCCATCTCTGACTGCTAAATTAGCAGTATGATCTCTCACTGTAACGAAATTTATTATACAATTTCCCAAGAAAGATGTATGAGTTTTAATGTTGCTTGAATTTTTTATAGTAAATGATTTATGATGATGGGAGTCTTTTTTGACTTGTCTTGTCTGTGCATTTTTTGTTCATTAGTTTAATGTTTGTTCTAGTGAATAGCACAAATGATGAATAGTAGAAGGATGACAATATTTTGATACGGTTATTTATAAACTTGACACTAAATATACACTGAAATGAAAGTGTGGCTTCAGTAATTTCATACGAAAGATTGTTTGAGGAATAATTTTCTACATTTAGATGGTTTCTAAGTTTTATAAGAGTTATGAAGTGAGAACTTGTAAAGAATGGATAATCGGATTCGAGTGAAAAGTGGATTTAGTTGCAATATCTTGATGTTTCTACGTAAACCATCTGAAATGCCGAGTTCTGATTTCGATTTTATTTTTTTTTATTGATTAGGTATGGGATGTTATCAATTGCCATCATTGGTATTTTTTGCATATTTCTCCATCCATAGAAATAAACAATTGATTTTAATGTATCATTAAAAGTATCGTAGTAAAATTCAAATGTGTCCCAAAATTGAGATACGACCCCTAAGTTGAAATTTTTAATCGATTCTACGTAAAATTCCGAGTATTTTTTATTTAGCATACTCTAGAAATAAAAGAATTGTCTTTATTTATGATAAAAGATGTGAGTTCACAATAAAGAGTGATGTTGTGTTTATTTGTTTCCTTAGCAATTCTAGTTTTATTTATTTAATAAACAACATTCCAATAACGTCAAAAATTTTAAATTGCCTAATTTGTCAGTTTTGGATTGACTTTATTTGAAAAAAGAGTAATCTTACAATACGTTTATCGACAATACAAAGAATACAATTTCTTATGATGATTGGGTATGGTGATAGAGTAAGAACTCAACGTGAGGTGTGTATTTTATTTTATAACAAATATCCGGACAGTCCAATAAACCAATCAGTAGTCAGCAAAATTGAGGGGAAGTTTCTAGATACTGGTTCTGTAGAAGATAAGCCAAAGATGGACGCCCTGCAATTAATGAGGAAAACAAACTAAATATTTTACAAGCTATAGAAGCAAATCCACATATTAGCATTCGTCGAGTTAGCCGTATTCACGATATCCCTCCTTCCTCTGTACTTAAGGTTTTATGATTAGAAAAGTGGCATTCGTATAAAATAATACTGGTACACGAATTAAATGAAGAATATCCAGACCGACGCATGCAATTCTCTCAAACCTTAATGGATATGTGCCACAATTTCTATCGTCATGTTGAAAACATTTTGTTCTCAGACGAATCAACTTTTACATTATCTGGGCAAACTAATAAATAAAACTGTAGGTATTGGGCAAATGAAAATCCCAGATGGATTAGAAAACAACATACCCAATATCCTGAAAAAATAATGTTTGGGCAGGAATTTTAAAAAATCAAATCATTAGACCTTTTTTGGAGAGACATTGAACGGTCCACGATATCTTGATTTCTTACAAAAATATCTAATCCCCAATTAAGAAATTTATTTTCCCGTGCTAATGATCCGATGTTACATGACGAAAATTTATGGTTCATTCAAGATTGTGCACCACCACATTATGCAGTTTTGGATAGGCAATATCTCGATGAAGTAGCATTTCTTACCCCTGGTGGATTGGAGGGCGTGGAACAATTGAATGGCCTCCCAATCTCAATCATTTGTAAAAACTAGAATTCGAAGAGAATGTGCCAACATTAGTCAAGAAACAGTAAATGGGGTCCAGCATGAATTTATTTATCGTTTGAGATACTGCCAGGTAGAAGAAGGGTTTCAGTTTCAGCATTTAATTAAGTAAAGAATTATTGTTCCTTATTAATTCCAATGTTTTGATGAAACTATGTTATCTTTTACCAGAAATAAAATAGTAGAAGTACTTTTTAACCGCAATTTCTTTGAAAACAGCTGAATATCGACATAAGGTATTCCACATTAAAAGATGAGGGTTCTCATTAGAAAATTTTACATTAGGGGTCGTATCTCAATTTTGGGGCACCCTGTAAATTTGAATTTTATATCAGCACATGCGCATTAAAAAAAATAATACACCGACCATTTTTCTGAAAGAAAATGCCCTGAATTTTAATCGAATTTATTTCTTACTTTATGCACACAGTGTATATCGAAAAACAACTTTATTGGTGAAAGTAACCTTCAAATAAGTGAAAAAGATCCAACTCATACGAAATTACAGTAGCAACCTATAAAACCAACCCAAAGAGCAAATTCCATTATCTCAGGCAGTGAAATATATTAATACAAAATTATAAATCTGATGGCTTACCCAAAGTGCACAAACCAAATATCTCAGTGAGACCAATTGTTTCCTATATGATTGCCCTTCATTTCAAGTGTGTTTCCTTGTCAACAAAATCCTTCCTAAAATAATTTTTAATTACATCAACCTAAATTCATTTCTTGTTACAAATTACCATAGCATAGTCACTCACAAACTATTTAACGTACATTCAATCATTTTTACTTCATTTTACAGAAAGAAATGCGTTCAAACTAGTGTTGCTTTGTTAGACTTGCTATTTTCTAACAGGCAAATGATACAAAAGTTCATTCAATGTCTGTCGAAGTATTAGCTAGAGAAGTAGTTGTTTCAAAAGTGATTTGTTCTTGTAGTCTTAGTAAGACTCATTTGTTGTAGATTTTACGAAAATATTTTTGTAAAATTACATTTAATTTTATTTCATTGATTGATCAGCCTGTGTTTTAAAAAATTTCAAATGAGTTCTTACATTCCTTCATTTTACTATACTTTATTTACATATCAATGCACTAGTTTAATTCACTATATTTATATATTATGCACTTAATTTATGTCTTAGTTTAATTTATCTACTTATAGTGAGTTTTTTAATTTAGTTTTTAAGATTAAACATTATATATTTATTTATTTATGTTCTAGTTTAATTTACCTACTGATAGTATGTTTTATATTCGATTTATTTTGTTTATTTATATATTCTTGTATACATTCTTTTATACTTTTATGTTTATACTAGAACTTTTTAAATTAGATTTTAAGATTATACATTATACTTTTATTTATATATGTTCTAGTTTAACTCACAAATGTAAACCGCTCCACACAAGATTAGTTTTATCGGAGTGTTAAGTTTTTAATTGGAGTATTTAATCTATTTTCAATTCATGTATGTAATATGAAACTCAATATATATTGTTATTATTAAAAAAAAGAAAACAACGTTAACTTTAAAAAAAATAAGGAAATTAAACCATTCCACTTATTTAAATAAAAAGTATATAGTTGTTAGTTTTATTTAGATCGACTTATTCGAAAGAGAGACAAACATATTTATATACTTATAATTTACAATATGAGTATTAGGTATAATCGTTATATTATTATTTTGGTTAATATGAAGGTAAAACAAGAAGAGATATGAATTAGAAGATTGCAGTAGAGAAATAAGGAATGATGTAGTATAGGAATATGTGAAGTATTAAGAGGTAAACATAAGTGTTTTAGGTTTTTTTTTGATATCAGGGTTGGTGGCATACTTTCTAGCGAGGTGAACAAGGTAATCTTCATTTGGAATTACTTAGGTTTCTTGGTATAATAGCATGTTGTAGGGATTGTGTTTGGAATTAGTAGGGTGCCTTAGTTTCGTTAGAATGCGAATGGCTGATCTTTTACTCACCTGTTTCTCGGAATAGGACATCTAGGGTTTAGAAAATATTTACCTCGTTGTTTATATTTTAGGTGTCTGGGAATATTGAAATTTACTAAATCTATTAAATTGGGATCATCTATTTCACGATGAACAAATTGGTATAAGTATTTTATCCGCAGAATACTACGCCTTGATGTATGTGATTATTTTTTCCTTATGAGGTGTTATTTAGCGTCCCTGCACTGTGGACTCCGTGGTCCGTTTATGCGCCTCTGGATGTTTTACTCCCTGGGTACTCCTGTGTTCTCGTTTATATGCTTCGCAAGTACACAGTCTTCTTTCAAACACTCACGGCATATGAGGCTTTTCTCAATTCTCATCCTAGGTTTGTACTTATTCAGGTCACAGTGCCTAGTGACTAGTCCTGTGATTTTTCTTAGTTTCAATTTGCTCAGACTTGACAGCATCGGCATGCTGTCAGGTACCGGACCATCTAGAAAGAGTATTTGATACTTAACCTTCTTTTGCTCACTTTGCAAATATGTTTGTTTATAGAGCCCCCTATCTTAATTTTACTTATCATCTGTGGCGAATTTAAAACAGCTATTGCTAAGGTTATATATACAGGTCATTTAACCTATTTCTGAGTTTGAAATGAAGAATGAAAGAATAATGTTTTAATGGGCGCAATTAAAGCGCATACTTACTTATATTAAGTTATATTTTTATTAACATTAAAGAGACATGAATTTATGACATAACTAATGGAAAAACTTGATTTTACTTAAAAATAACCATCAGGAACATAAAGTCGATTTCTCTTTTTAGTTACCAACATTGTTACAGCACTAAATACACGTTCAGATAAATAGGAAGATGGGAATGCTATTAGAAATGGCCAAATAATTAACCATAATCCTGAGTACAATTGGGAAATCGACTTCCGTAGCCAAAATTCTTGGTAGTCATTCTTAAATTTAGTAGTTCTATTAGTTCTTCTTCTAACTGAGATGGTCTTGCTGTGTTAACATTTGAAGAAAGATCCAAACACCAGTCTGAAATCTCTGTGGAGGTTTTCCAAGTGTTGACACTAAATAAGCAATGCTATTTTTTGTCTTAATCAAGTTTCAGTCATCACCTTGAAGTTGGAGGTTGACACCATTAAACAATTTATACAGGTCTATCAAGTCTATCATTTTTGATGAGAAGAGGTTGTCGCGCAATTCTGGGTCTTTGCTTTCTAGGAACTCTATCAGAGATCTAAACAGATTGTAAAATCGAGTCAAGCGAGTACCCTTTGATAGTCAGCGCACCTCTGAATGAAGCAATCGGTTGAAATCATTATTATTGGCATTGTACAGCTAAATAATCTATCATTCAAAGAGTTATTCCTTAATTTATTAACTGATCTGATGACATATTTAGTGACAACCAGAAGTTTATTTTTTAAGCACGCTATAAAGTCTTTGTTACAAAATATTATTAAAGTCATTCTTACACCACTGTTAAATAAGACAAACATTGTTTTCTAATAATAAGCAAGCATTCTTAGATTTGACATTCTTAAAAAATTTGACATCATCAGCATAAATAAAAATACGAAAGGAAAATACCAATATCACGAACAAAAAGCAAAAATAATAAGGGTCCAAGGTTTGAACACTCCGTGATAGAATAAATATTGCAAAACTGTAGTTAATATATTTAATATATGGTGATCTATTTGAAAAATATGATATAAGTAGAGCAATCATGCTATCACTAAAACCCCAATGCAATATTGTGAGTAATGGAATCAGAAGCTTTGATAAAATCTGTATGAATTATAACCACTTGAGTTCGCTGTTCCAGTTTTTTCACAAAGTCGTATTATTTTGTAGTTATTTCGATTCTACGTGAAGATAGTTTGAAATATGTTAATAAAATTATTGATAATGGAAAGAACTACCACCCTTTCCTCAGTATTATGTTCACTTTTTGATTTGAATACACGGGTGACACGTGCAAATTTTCAGCAAGTAGGAAAGCGTTTAGATTTTAAAATTAGGTTGAATATATGACCTAGTAGTTTGACTAGTAGTTGAATACAGTCTCGGACAAAAAATGAAGGAATGTTATCTGAGCCAGATGTACAATTATTGCTACGTCTCTTCTCTGCCAACAATTGGCAGTTATGGAATCAATATTAAGTGCACCATTTAAAGTGAATTCTACTTTGCCCGCATGATCAGTTGGTGTATTTTTAGAGTATACTAAAGAAAAATAATCTTTCGGGTTGGCAATAAGTCTTTCAAAAGTCAAAAAGCTTGTATAAATAAAAAACACTTTGTAACTTTGTATGACACTATTTATTTTCTGTTTACTATAGTTTCGGCATTTCAACGTGCCATTATCAAAACATACAATTGTACACATTGTACATACATTGTATGTTTTGATAATGACACGTTAAGATGCTGAAACTGTAGTAAACAGAAAATTAATAGTGTTATACAAACAAAGTTACAAAGTGTTTTTTTATTTATACTCAAACATGTATAACGAAGTGGAAGTCGCAAAAATTAATAACAAAAAGCTTGTAATTTTAGATTGGCATCTGCTCGAATTTACTTAATTTCAACCCTTTTTGGGTTCAACACAAACTGACTGTTCAGAACTATGGGTAAATATTTCTTAATCTCTATAATTTAGTAACTTGATCTTTGTAAATGTTAGTTTTTTATTTTTTATGCATTCTTGGAAAGTGATTCTTGGTTTTAAATAGATTTTTAGTATCAGACCAAAGATATCGTGTACTGTATCTTTTATATATTTGAGTGGGTATGCAGTCAGTAAACATCTTATCGAGGAGATAATATAGTGCATCACATAACACATCTACTTAATCACAATCAATAAAATTAGTCCAGTTACAGTCTAATCTTTGTTGATACAACAGGTTTAAGCTAGCTTTTTAAACGTTACACTTTCTAGAGGTTTGGTTAAGATGTACATTAAGTTGTGAATCCGAAACAAAATTAAATAGGAAAATTAGAGGTGTGTTATGCTTTTCAATACATATTAATCATAGGTAACTCGTCATTGAAAGTACATTGAATACTATTTCATGTTAAAACTCATTGGTTTTATTTAAAAGTCCACGATAATTTTGATAATAACCATTCATTGTACTCATGGCCCTTTGGGAGCAGCTTAGATTTCCCTCTCCTTCACAATTTACAGTACACCTTACACAGTTTTCATCATTATGTTAGTTTTAATGTTTATAATCCTTTTTATCGTTGTTTTTTGATCAACTTGTAGGGGAGTTCGGTTATTTTTCCAAACAATGTTTTTAAAATTTAATAATAATTTTTCATTGTACTCGTGACTCTTTGGGAGCAGCTTAGATTTTCATACCCTTCACAATTGACAGTACACCCCTCACATATTTATTCTTAATGTTAGTTTTGATGCTTATAATCGCTTTTACCTTTGTTTTTTTAATCAACTTGTGGAGGAGTTCGGTCATTCTTCAAAACAATGGTTTTGAAATTTGGTCTGAGTTTTAGCCGAATAATTCTAAATATGTTATTTGCATTTATGTTAGCTTTAATTGGCCTGATTTTATTTTCAGATTTCTTTCATGGTCAGATTATTTATTATTATAGTAAATTATTTGTGATAATATGAATAATTGTTTAATGACTTGTCAATATGCCCACTTGCACCATGTAGGGAATGTATTGCTTTCGTTAAAAACTTTTTTTTGACGGTAATATACATTTTGAGGTCCCCTGAGACGATGCCGCCAATTTCTGGGGAAAATGTATCTGTCGATAGGTGCTGTATCTCAAAAATGAATGATCGGTTTAAGGTGAAACATTAAACTTAAGGTTTTATCATTGAACACTGAAACTGGAAAACTTTAAAT
This sequence comes from Ontholestes murinus, assembly GCA_963969525.1. Classification (NCBI taxonomy): domain Eukaryota; kingdom Metazoa; phylum Arthropoda; class Insecta; order Coleoptera; family Staphylinidae; genus Ontholestes; species Ontholestes murinus. The sequence continues at coordinate 26,243,392 of OZ018395.1, read as the reverse complement.
AAATATTTGATATAATTTTTCTAAATATGAAAAATATTACAAAACTTTCCAAACAAATATTAAAGGGAATGAGAAACTGAACAAGTTTTATTAATTTATTTATTAATTTTAATAATAATATTTTTTATAAAGTTCTTGTCTTGCGAGAGAAAAATTAAAAACTAAAAATTTTGACATTTTTAGCTTATTATTAATAAACTATACTTAGATGAAATCTATATAACAAGTAATTATAAAGAATTCAGAATTGATCAAATTATTAAGAATAGCCTTTAGTTTTCGAAAAAAATTCACGGAAATTACTATGATGGCCACATCAGCACTTTTTGAAGTAAAACTACAAAGATTTATTTCAATGTTATGGAGTGTCATTATGCATCCGCTTCGTCAAATTAATATATCAGCATTTTTTGTTGGCGATTTTAGTTTTTAATGTATATGACTGAAACGCACTCGTTTGGACCGCTTTTTTTGCTGCATCTTATTTTTTTTCACCTATGTACGTGATTAAAATCGGGCAGTTCAGTGTTAAATTCGTCGTCGGTTGGAGTGCGCGTGCAAGTTAAACTATCAAAAGAAACCTTAATTTCGCCGTGAGTGCGCGTCATATTTACCGGTAGAAAATGAGGTAGTGATTTTAAATTTAAAGTAATCCCTGTTGTAAAAGGAATTGTTAATAACGAGTAATAATTTAAATACAAATTTTCAAAGTCGAGCTTTAAATTTCAATTTCAGTCGATTTAATAGTGCAATTAATTTAATCCCTGAAGTAAAATTTTCTTCATATAAGAGTAAGAATTGTATATTTTATTTATATTAACTATTAATAATATTTATTCCGTAATATTAGTACTATTTTTAAAGTGTGTACTTAGTAGTTACTAGAGTAAATATTTTATTAAAAGTCTAGATCTAAAAAAGTTCTTTAATCATTAAAGAAAGTTTCTATAACTTTTGTCATTATTAGCGTCCATTTCTTATTAAAAATATTTATCATATTTTGGTAGCATACTGTAGAATTCTTAAACATGAACAAACTGTAATATTTGTCGTGTGTTTTAGAACATAATTTTATAGTGCTTGTGTTTGTGAGTACGTTTGCTTCGAATGGACTTCAACTGTACTACCCACCAGGTGATTTCCTTAATTTTTTAAGTTTTACTGGATTCATAATTCGAAACCACGGAGAGATCAACGTAAGTCGATTATCTTTATTATCTATACTTCTTTCCTGCTCCTCGAATTGGGGATTTATCTTTCAGCTGCGTAAATATTTGCGTTCCTTCGCGTACATTATTTCTTACCTAAAAAACGTTATCCCTTTAATTAATACCTAACTCTCGTCTTAATAAGCTACAAAGGTAAAGATTCATTAGTACAGTTGGGCTACTGGCGAAAAGTATTCAAGTAAATTAATATTGATTAATCATTTTTTTTGGGAATCAACACTTTTTATTTTTTTTAAATGATGATGATATTTTTTTTACATCATAATAAATTAATTATTTATTTTTTTAATGAATCTTTAAATATCTTTTAAAAGTTACATTGTATTTCTTTATAAAAAATAATTTTATAAGATAACTATGGTAGTTATTCAAAATTGGTCTATTTTATAATTTCAACCATACTAATCAAAATACTTTTTGCTGTGTAAATTTTGCAGCTAATTTTAAATAATTATATAAGAGTTAATATTTTAAAAAGGGAGAAATATTAACATCTTTATTTAAAGAAATAAAGAATAATATGGTACAGGCATTTTTTCCTGAATAGCAGCTATCGACTCTAAGTCTTTCAAACTTTAACGTCTTACAAACAACATGATTAGTAATCCCTTTGGTAAATTTTTCGTAAATGAAATATGATAACACTTTCAAATATTTATTTTGCCTTTCGCGACAATTTTTTCGACATACTGTGTCTTATTTAGGCGAAGAAATGATACAAAATTTTTACATTTAAAACTACTTATAGTAGGTGTGCGGTGGTGAGGTCGGACCGGTGCTAGAATAAGTTCAATAATGGTAAGTTGGACAGCTCCGTTTGATCATTTAATAAACATGATTAGTATTATCTACTGTTTCTTGAAAGTCATCAATGATAAATTCACTGTGAAAAGTTGAAATGAATTTATGAATGATGATTTAGTAAATTTGGGCCTAAAAATTATTAAAGGCAAAGGCTTTCATGTTTACGTTGGTTTTTAAATTGGAAAGCATAGTCATCAAGTGAAGGAAAACATCGATGTTTATTTTTTGGGTTTCGTGAAAGGATACAAAATTGTTATTTATATGAAAGATAACAGTTCATCCTATGCATGCAGACTGCTATTTTTATAGAAACTCATTGATTTTGATATATTGGAATATTTTTTTCTAGAACTGTTTCTCTTGATTTCTGCTTTAAGGTTTTTTTCATTTTTTCTGAATTATGCTTTACTATTCAAATAGCATTGTGTATGTATAGACTTACAAATATATATTTTTAATTTAAAGACCTACGTTTATTATTACTTTTGGCTTAACTTTGCGTAATTGAACACACGAATAAAAAGTTAAGCCAAAAGTAACGACAAACATTGGCCTTCATATTCATGTTCAAATCTATAAATCGCTTTGTATATAGTCAATTTGTCTAGGATATGTATGACATGTTGATAGGGAGTTGACTAAAGACTTTGAGCTGATTTAAAAGTAGGTTTGTATATTCAATGTAAATATGGCACCCGAAAAAAAAATGGTTTTTGTTTTGTCTCTTTAGCTCAATTCGATACAAATGTTTAGGAAATTAATTTCAGACGTATGATAATGCGTAATGCGTATTTAAATATATGACAACCAGGGGTCAAAGGAAGAGTGGAATGTAAGTTCTTACAATGATTAACGGGTTTACGCATCACTTTATATGTTCATTTTTAATTTCCTTCTTAATGATATTATTTGCATTTGGCTTTGTTTGCTACCTGTTTTCTTCTTAAGTGCGAACGTAGTTCTAAACATTCTCTGAGTACATAGAATATAGGTGCAGAACGCATAGCACCTATTGCCGTTTAAGTGATTTGAACTGTAAGATATCTAGTTTTTGAGACATGTATGACAAGCAGAACCTTGGGATGTAAATTTTAGGGATAGGAAAGAAAACATGGCGTGATTATTTATAGTTTATTTTGAAGTATCGTGAATTGTAATGAGGATCTGAAGTTACTTTGGATTTACGAATATTTTCCGTACCGTGAGATATGTTTGTTTTTTATCGATTGATCCTGCAGCACTGTAGGGGCTTTTTTAGAGTTGATGTACGAGCTGTATCATGTGTATGTAGGAATATATAAGCACAAGTTATTTTCTAAAGGATTCCCCATATTTGTGTCGATGCCATTAATAATTTTTATACTCTTTAACATAATCCTTAATATAGAGTATTGTAATTATTAATGGTGTGGACAAAATATGAGGAATATCTTCTTAGGGGAAAGATCCAACAAGCGAGATTATGTTTTCGAATTTTTACCGAGAAGAGTTTAGATGAAATAAAATTATCTATAAGAAAATGATGTGCAATTTTTAAGAATCAAAGGCTTTGTGAAAATTCATAGCCTTTATGAATATCCAAAAAGCAATTGATTTTCAAGTTTAGAAGTATTTTGTTTTATAGTTTGATATAAGAATTGGAAATAGCAAATGAATGAATATTGCTCTAAATAACCAAATTGGCTAGGATGGTTCTGATCCATATTTTTAGTTCTTAGGAATGGTTTTAAATAAATTAACATCAAGACTGAAGTGGGGGTAAAAGAGCGATAGTTTAAAACTTTCTCCATTTTTTTCCAAATTTTGTGATACATGTGATAATACGCTATTCTCACTCCTTTGGATTTAGAATTGGTAATTGCGATTCATTACTTGGATAATATATTGGTTAATATTTCCAGAAAAAGATTTTACTATACCGTAGAGTTACAATATTTATACAGGAGTTGATTTTTGGAAAAGTCATTGTCGAATGTTCTACCAACTGTTATTGTAAAGTTATTTTCAAAATAATTTGCAAACGTATGTGCTATATCGTGGTCTACTGTAGTTATAGCGTTTGTCGTGGAAGAACACTGAAATTTGCTTAGAGTTAAAACTGTATATTTGAATATATTTTGTAAGCACAATGAACAAAATACAATACTGTATTATTGTAACAATCAGTTTATCGATACCTTTTAACACATTACCCAATAAGTACCCGGTCTGACACATATATAGAATATTGTTGACAGACTCACGTGATTTCCAGGTAGTGCTAACCTTCAAACAGTACGTATCAAAATTTCATGGCAATGTAACAGTTAGTTGGGGGTTGCAGTCGTTTGAGTGATCACAGTTTCGTAATTTTTAAGACAATGGATAGAAAGGAATTTCGTGTGTTGATTAAGCACTGTTTTTTATGGGGAAAATACTGTTGAAGCCAAACAGTGTCTTGTTAAGAATTATGAGGGAAATCAACTATTATTGAGTGGTTAGCAGATTTTAAACGCGGCCGTACAAGCACCGATGTTGCTGAATGCTCCTAAAATCGACAGTTGTTACGAAAAACATCAAAATATCCACAAAATAGTTTCAAAACACTGTAAAATGAAGTTACGTGAGATAGCTGACACCTTTGAAGATATCAGAAAAATGAAAATTTGGGCATGCGCAAGTTTGTTTCGGAGTGGACCAGAAGCAACAACGCGTCGAAGATTCAGAGCGTTGTTTTTAGCTTTTCAAGCAAAATAAAAAGAATTACACGCCGGTGGTGTCATTCGGTTGCGGACCACTAGCGTTAGCGAGAGTACAGCAACCAAAGTTCGGGCCAGCTGTTGGATTTGTAACCGGTAACATTCACCATTGGGATACAAGTAATGGTGCTTTAGCATGACGAGAGGATCCTTTGAATTAACAATCTCATTTACATGTACACAAATTTACAAATAACACGGCGGAAGGACCACGAAATCGATGGCCATACAAAAAAAACTAGTACTACTAAAAACGGTTTCTTGCGTCGGTATGTGATAATGGATGGAATATAAATCCACCACTACATGCCTGAATCAAAAAGATCATTAGTGGACAGCAGTCGGTGAAAGTCGTCCAAAGCAACAAAAAACTAACAAGTCGGCTGGCAAGATTATAACATCTGTATTTTATGACCTGCATGTAATTTTGTACATCGACTTTCTTGAGGAAGAAAAAAATATCAATAGTGAATATTATATGACATAATTGGATCGATCAAGTGCATAAATGAAGAAAAAACGGCTACACGTGCAAAAAAGTTTCCATTTCACCAGGACAATATAATAATAATAATAATAATAATAAATTTATTATACAACATTAAGTACAAAAGTAAACAATTAATTCATTAAGATAATAATAAATAAAAAGTAATCATACATGTATAAAAATGGAAAGAAGAAGGAGGAAGAAATAAAGGCAAAGAAATGTCTATAAATTAGATATATATATATATATATATAATATATTAGATAAATATATCGTGAAACTTGGTATTAGCATTTCTACTCATATGATGGATCGGCGACTTAGACATAGTAACGGACCTCGATGTGGGGATGAAAAAAGTAGGGTTTGTGTGCCGCGAGGTAAGCCTAGGAACGGAAAACTTCACCATTGATAAAAGATCTGGGCAATCAATGTCATTGTGAATTAATTTGTACATCAGTGACGCACTGTTTACATCTCTGCGACTAGAAAGAGAGTTTAGAAGATGACGATGGAGTAGCTGCTCATATTCTATACCTCTTTCAGGGAAAGTTTTGTCCTCCTTGAAACTCAGATAATTAGTATTACAAGTCGATGAAAACAATCGTTAAATTGGATAAATTATGCTTTGAATTGCTTCTCCGTCCACTGTACTCACTAGATTTGCATCCCAGCGACATGAAAAGATGTTGTAGGGAAAGAAATTTGGCTCAAATGAAGAAGTGATTACCGAAATTGAGGCTTATTTTGATAGCAAGGATAAATCGTTTTACGTAAAGGGCATCGAAAAGTTAGAGGAGCATTGAAATTAATGTATCACTCTTGAAGATGTATATATTGATAAATAAGGTGGAATTTATTAGTTGATGACATTTCAGGTTTATATTCCTTAACATTTTCTTGTTGCTTTTTTGATGCAGTGAATTTCGGTTTTAATTTATTAGTATTATCATCCACGAGTAGAATATCTTGACAGTTGTTGATTATATCGTGGCAATTGTCTTTTGGTATACATTTATTTAATTTTATAAATATAAATTATGGTCTTCTTTCGTTAAATAGAATTTCTATGCTTTGGTTATGCTCTATCAAATAAATAAATAAAATAAGATCAAGCTCCCTTCACGAACAATTAGCATTATCATAGAAAAGGTCTTTACCTGAAACACATCGGATCTCTTTTGCCAGAATATCCAGAATAATTAACTCAAGAAAAAATTCCATCAACTTTTTCCTAGTAAGGTTACTATTCAAAGTCTTTCTTACTGTTGTCTTTGAAAGTATTTAAACCAAACCTTTTTACGTAGATATGGTGTTTCGGGCCTATTTGATCGTATGAAAGACGACTTGACCCTTAATCCTGTAGAAATCGTTTATTATATGAAATTAAAAAATATAAGCCTATAGTATATTTATTATCATTTATATGTCCTCTACATTGCGATTTATAGCATAGAGTTAATAAATAATCATTTTAAGTCATTCTGATCAAATAAACTTACAAGATGGCACCGAGTCGTTTCGGTCTCAATCAGTTAGTGATTTAAATACAATTATAATTAACGAAAACATTAAGTGTTTACATCAATATAGACAATGATGTATTTGAGTGTAACATTTGCGACATGAAATATCCAGTTTGTGCAAAATTGTGAGAAGAACGGAGTTCAAAAGTGCTCACTTCAGGTATTAATCGCGTTGAAAATAAAAATGGTAGCTTTACAAATCAAATAAGTCATCAAGATGTAATAACTAAAAATCGAGAATCGACAAGACGAAGCTGCAAACGAATTGCCACAAACAAACCGTAAACAATCATAACACTCTGATGCTGCGCAAAAAACAAACACCAATAAAATAAAACGGAATCCGAAGAAAACTGTACATCGAATGAGGTGAACGACCAAAACAATAATATCAAAAAGACAGAATGGACTGAAGTCGTCCGTAGGAGAAAAATATCCAATGGAACATATAAATTTAATGGAAAATTCAGTAATCTTGACCTCCCTGTCGCAGAAATTACAACCCGGAAATGGATGTTTGCATCAAGATAAAAGTTTCCGACCAGAAAACATATTTATAAATCGATTCTTTTTAAGCCAAAAAGTCGTAATAATGAAAATTTTCAATTCAAGAAGTGAAGTCAAGAGGCAAAATCAAAAAAACTAGATGGTCATACTACTGTGCAAACATTTGTGTCAATCAAGAATGTATTTATGTAATATGTGTATATAGACCACCGAATGATGATATAGCCACCTTCTTTAAATTATTAATAATTTATTAAATGAACTCACAAATCAAAATTAAAGCCTTTTCATATTCAATATCGATGTACTAAAACCTAATAGTACTACTACTTTAGAATTTAAAAATGTGTTTAACGTACATTTTTTAATCAATAAACCAACGAGAGTCTGTAAAACGCCCCAAACTTTATTGGTAATATTATTACGAACGTCAAATTAAATACATTAACAGAAATATCATAATGATGGTTGCGATCGTTACTACATGGTAATTCATAATGAACACTGAATAAAACACTTACTATTGCACCACAATTTCAGATCACACTTCTCAGCTTTTCCATTATGATATTCATATATTACCAGTACACCGACAGAGAATATTTTCTTATAAAAATACTCTAAATTTCATTCAAGACATTTCAAATGAATCACTTGATAGCATATACTTAGAAAAGGATACACATTCTAAATACAGTTTGTTGGCCAATACATTTCTAAAATACTTTTACAATCTTTTTTCAGTTAGATCTATACAAAGTAAAAATAAAAAAAAGTATGTCAAAACGGACAAATAACTAGATGTAAAGAAATGTTACTTATTTATTAAACAATTAGTACATATATTTCTGATTATATACCGCTATATAAACAACAAGAGAGGTGGTATAATGAACTATTAATATTTAAGAAAAATAAACAAATCTAAGTAAGATTAGATAATTTACGGAATATATCAAAAACATCTTGGAATATTACTAGAGAGATTGTAGGTAACCCCAAAGTCTACATACTACCTGATCATACTAATGTTACATTATATAACACTTGTGCCAATAATTTTGTGTCTAATGGATTTACCTATAATTTGTTACAGTTTATACCACTTAATCCTCATACATTTTTTTAGAGCCAAGACGAATTTAGAAATAATTAGAATTGTTATTTCCTTTAGTAATAAATAGTAGAAGTACATCGATATATTATATTCCTGTACATATTATTAAAAAATATATAAAACATTTAGCTTCAGCACTAAACCATTTAATTAACTCCTGCTTACAAACGGGCATATATCCAGATTCATTAAAAGCATCTATGTATTTTGATAATAATTTTCAAAAAGGGAGATTTTTTTAGCTAATTATAGACCAATAAGTCTATTAAATTAGTTTTCTAAAATTTTTGAAAAAATTATATATGCGAGATTACTAAGTTTCCTCTAGAAATTTAAACTACTTTCCCCTACGCAACATGGATTTCTTGGAAATAAGGAAATAATAACTGAAACCGCGCCCTTTGAATTAACTAATTGTGTATTTGCGCGGCATATTTTAGCTAAGCTATATCGTTATAGTGTTCGGAAAGTGACATATAAACTAATACAATCTTATTCGGAAAATAGAACTCACCACACTAAAATAAAACATCTCACCTCTGGTGCCACAACACAATCAAAACCGTTAACCGTAACTAAAGGCATACCACAGGGAAGAATATTAGGCCCTTTACTGTTCATTATTTTTATAAATGATATCTGTCAAAATTTACCAAAAAATTGTAATATAATAAATTATGCAGATGACATGAATTTGTTGATAGCGGATTTGACATTTATGGACATAATTAATACACAAATCTAAAACCTCCTGTACGTTATTTAAAACTAATCAGTCATTATTAACTCTGGACAGAGTAAAATTAAATTTTGTATCATATAATTTTAAGAAACATGCAAAATGTCTATGGATTCGGTTAGATGAAACTCTAACATATTTAGAACACATTAACAAGCTCCGTAATGAAATAAGTAGCATAACTTATGGGCTAAGAATATTGTTAAGGCAATGTAATACAAATACAGGTAAAATATTCTACTTTGCAAATATTGAGCCATATATGAGATATGGACTTATCCTTTCTGGAGGATTCGTATATGTAGGTAGTTTTTCAAAACAAAGAAAAAGCCCCAATAATTTTATTTAAATTGAAGTACTCTGAGGCATGTAGAGGTGTCTTCAAAAATGCAAGAATTTCACACTTTATGGTCTATACATTTATGAATGTATAAACATTTTGCGGAAAAACAAATTGTATTTTGATAATGTATTGCACTTAACTTGATCTTGTATCATAAGACACGGCCAAATATTCAACCTACCACAACATAGGTTAAATACATTTAAACGTGGCAGCTTTAATAACTGTATTAAATTATACAATCATCTTTCAGTGGATATAAAAGATAGTAGCACTTACAATAAATTAAAACACACATTGTTTAACGTTTTATGTTATTTAAGAACGAGTTTTATAATCAAAATTAAATTTTAGAGCCTATATTTGATATACTTCATTTTTTGTTTTTCTACATTACTAATGTATACTGTTCTATGTATATTTTATGTATATTTTGTAAATGTAAATAAATAATTACTTACTTATTTACTTAATGATAAAACTTGGAATATTCGAATAACGCATTTGCTTAGAAATGGCTTATGACACTATTTAACATCTTTTTTACATCTCCCTATTTGTAACTTCTAAAGTTTTCCATCATTTGTTTGTTGATTGATTATATAATCAGTAATAAAATAATCATAAAAGCTTTTCATATGATTAAAACCGTTAATCGAAATAGCTATGTTTAACTTTTATTTTACTTAATCCTTACTCTCTTAAAACTTGTATAAAATTATTTAAACATTTGATGTATGAAATTAAAGGGTATTTGTTTATTTATGTGGAAGAGCAGACAAAAAATAGTTTGAACAAATTTGCAAATATTATGGTGTTTAATTATTGTTCCCAGATAATAGATTTTAAGTACGAAAAGCTTTCTGTCAATTATTTTTATATTATTTTTTAAAACAGTTTATTATGTTTCTTATTGTTTAATTATTGTAAGTAGTCTTCGTAATATTTTTCACAATATTTAATTTTTAATTAACTTATACTGATTGTCTTCAATCTTCAATATTGACGGTTTTATTTGAGTTGTGCGAAGTTATCACTATTGAATTAAAACACTTTGTTATTTCCTTCCTTCACTTTTATTTTTATATGTCAGATGTACATTTCGAGTACCATGCACTCATTAGTCATTGATAATGAGTACATCGTACTTAAAATGTACTCGCATATAAAAATAAAAGTGAAGGAAGTAAATAACAAAGTGTTTTAATTCAACAGCCTTCAATGATTTCGTAATACTTACATATATATTCACATTCTGCCATATACTGCCATCGGTCTTGTATGCATTCAAATCTTTACAATGGAATAAAATTCGAATGTTATTGACATTGTTTACGCTTCTGTTCCCTGAATTGAAAAATAGCTTGAACGATTCTTCGCCAAATAAATTCTATTAAATTGATAGGTTTACACCGTCAGCTGCAGTTGAATTTCTAGATTTCTCTACCTTTACCTTTCCTTCTTATTCTACTTGCGATATTATTAAGTTCTCTTATCACGTTTATTTTTTTGCAATATTAAACTAATTCATTAAATAGTTAATATGAATTTATAGTTTTCACTTAAACTTAGAACACAGTATAACTCAATTTATGGTTAGTGTATTAATTTTTAACTTTTTGTTTTGATATTGTAGATAATAATTTCAAAATAAGTGTTTATAATTATCTGCAGTAAAACGTAGTTATTTCATAGATTTTCTCTTCAATAATCTTAGATTTGGTAGTTAAATAAATAACCCATCATGGATAATGACGACATTAATGTTCTATAAATATAATACGTTGCTTAGATTTTTGCCTGTAAACCTATTTTACTAAAAAAATATATATTTGAGTTTGTGTGTGTATAAACTAATAAAACAGTGAATAAATACTCTTTAACATCTCCCAGTTTGATATATTAAATTTTAATATTGTTTATTACATATTTCATAAACAAGTATAAATATTATTTTTGGGTATCATAAATTAAAAATATACTTAAGTATGATATCTTTACTATAGTTTTCTACTTTTAAAGGTCTATATAAAAAAAACTCGCATAAAATACGATGCAGCTATCGAATGTTGTTATGTTTTTTTAAGCTTTGAAACATCATTAATTACATCCCACCTACATCACGCTTTAATGTAAAATATTCCCTCGCGTTGTCATCAAGTTTGCATTTTTCATCCAGGCGTTTGTTATAAATAGTTGATAACCTTCTGTTATCTCCAAGGGAGAAAATATGCTCTTTCCCTTTGAGTGGAATTGTATATTTGAGTGTTTGTAGGAATATTTTAGTTTTAATATTAAAAACTCGCGTATATTTACATTCACCTGTTTGTTCATTTTTATTACTTGTATAAGTTATAATATGTTATGACTTTGATTTCAAACAAACTTTTAGAATCAATTTGGCGCAACTCAGGTTACCGAGAAATATAACTTCATTATAGAGCACATTACATTACATTACAACTCAGTTATTACTCGGAGCATGAATTAAAGTACATCTAAGTAATTAGCGAGTGCATTAATATGCACTCCTATTCACTAGAGTGATTTTTATCATAACTATATTTATTTATTTATCTATTTACAAAAATACATACTTATTAGGTAATGTGTAACGAACTTAATAGGAAAAAGTAACATGTTTATGTAACTATGTAGACAATTCATACTAGGATACATTTACTTTCTTCATTTCAAGTGACGCTTGAATTTATTATATGTTGTGCCGAATATTAAATAATTACGCGAAAAACAAATCAAGTTTACTATTTTCATCATTCGACTTAATTCATTGTTACGAGCATACTTATTACAATGAATCGTTTCTATCTGGTTATAGACGAAATGTAAAGTTAACAGCTAAAATTTGATAATACGTTTACTATTTCAATAAATTACTTTCATTATATTTACTTTTTTACTTTTATAAACAGTAGTCAAATGATATCTATAAGCCTTTGTCAAAAATAATTTATTTTGTAACCTTTCAAGATGTACAAGTTGCTTTGAATATATTGGTGACACAAAAAATCAAGTACATTCTATTTATGGACGTACCAAGTGAATAAAAGTCAATGAAGAAATTATTTTCAAAACAGTTAATAAATTTTAGAGTTTGTAAATAAATACAATATCTAATATCAATATGTTTGGTGACATTAAGATAACGATCCAAAAGATTTAGGCACACATGTATTATGTAGTTTTTTATCACAGCACCACTTAAAGATATCATTTAAGCCATTTGGTAAATACTTAGGACGAACTATGCTTTTAACTGAGAGGAGTATCATTTACTAATAACAAAAAGAAAAAATAATTGTAGTTTAAAAAACCATTTAGCGCCTTCTATAAATCTTCTATAGTGGGAGCCTTGACAAACTGCATATGTTACATTAATTGCTTTTGTAATAAAATTATTAATTTCAACAAATTATTGTCTGTCAATGTTAACCCAATTGATTATATTGACACCAAATTCTTGTTCATGTTTTAATTTATTTATCAAAAAATGATATACTAGGTCAAAGGCCTTAGGAAATATTTGGTCGCCCTCTTCTCCGGATTGCACGTTGTGCTGGTGGTGGTGCGTTTGTATTTACATAAGGCAGAAAAACGGGAAAGAACCAAAAAAAGAAGGGAGGCTGTTATAATAAAACCTAATGAAGGAAAAAGCTACGCCGATTGATCAGGAATGAGCCCAGCGTTCAGGCAGTACGAAGAGTAAGACAAACACAAAGTATGTAGTAGTAGAATTTGGAGAAAACACACAGAATTTCTACGTAGAGACGCGAGTAGTTGCTAAACAAGCTACGGTTAGAGTATCAACTCCATGATGTACTCTTCATATCCGGAATCTGAAGAACATGAAGTCAGACAAGCTTTAAATTCTATCCTGGGAGACTACATAGATGACGTCAAAATCCACGTAATTGGCCGAAACAAAAGACAGGAAATGATCAAAAGTAAGCCTCAAAATTGAAAGTTGTATGGAATGATACAATCCCAGAACCTCGCCAGCTAAGCAGAGCTTAGCGGGTGGGTTGTCACTAGTATCTGGTCGTTGGGGTTGTAATTTGGGTCAGGCCATCGTTTTTCGTCGGCGAAAGACCTTCATCGGCCCTGTTCCGTTTTGAGGGTATATCGTGCGATGGAGAAACAGTTAGCGAGTCTCAATAGTTCTGGGAAAATCTTGGATGAAAAAGTGTTGGACTCAATGATTACGTAAACCGGAGAGTATTCGGTTCCTTTTTTTGCTCCGGTGGTCGTGCTTTTGCTTGAGCTGCGAGTCCAATTGGAACCAGAGTTTACGGTTTCGTCTTCCGGGTTAACTGCCGGATGGTATAGAGGAGTTAGGCTCCCCTTTATTTATAGAATGTGCGTCGTTGCTGCATCATAAAGCTGGTAGATTGAGTTCCGTTGTCGTTAATAATGCAACGCGGTAATCGAAAACGTAAGCAGATCTCGTGGATGTATGGTAAATACCTTAATCCAATGAATTGCGGTGTCCTCTTTGATGAATTCTCATTTATGGTTGGGACCAAGAAGCATTTATTTTATTTTATTACATCTTTGCACTCTTTTCTAATAAAATATCGCAAAAAGTACACTCAAATTTTGAAAAAAATACTTAAAATTTTAGCCGAAAGATGAACGGGCGGAGTTCACTTCTTCAAATGATCTTCCACTCAAACCCATCAATAGACTTCTTCAATACTGCTTCTATTTTTGTTCAGTTATTTTGACCTTTTGGGCAGAGATAATATTTTAGCTATAAAAAGGAGAATCCTTTTAATAAACAATATTATTATTATTTATGTCAGCATGACCGGTGTTTGTATGAGGCAGGCGGATTGCAAGTTCCAAGCTTTATATTTAAAGCCTTCTGGACAACGTTTGGCATAATAATAATAATAATATCTTTATTTGTTCAACAGGATAACCCAATTACACAACACAAATGTGAATATGTAATAAGGGAAAAATACATATAAATAAATTAAGTAGTAAACAAAACTGAATTAATACTAAATAAAAACACTAAATAAAAATGTCACAAAATTGTTTTTCCGTGCACTGGCACAATACAATCACAGGTGAACGCTGCAATAGATTGGTACGCGCCGATGGTAAGCTATATGTTGATGAAAATCGTCTACGTTTTACAGATACATTAAATGGAACCCTGGCGAGAATTTCAGGGCAGTCGACTTCTCCATTTAAAAGTGCCTTCATAAAAATTGCACATCGCTGATCGACGAGTGACTCTATTTGGTGACGCTGGAGAAGATCTTCTTGAGACGTTACAATTGGTGGATAAGCACGGTCCAGATTAAACGATAGAAATTTTAAAAATCGACGATGAATGCGATCCAACAAAAGTGAGTGACTAGCGTAAATAGGAAACCAGATCAAACTATTATATTCCATTTTATTCAACACAAAGGCGGAATATAGAGATTTTATAGCATCAACAATGGAAAAGTCGCGGCTAATTCGAAGAATTAATCCTAAAGCCTTCGATGCATTTGTACGGACAGATTCAATATGAAGTTTAAACGTGAGTTGGTTGTCAAAAGTAATTCCTAAATCTTTGAACGTGGTACATCTCGATAAATAGTCTCAATTGATATGATAACTTATTTCAAGTGAAGTACGAGTGCGGAAATATCTTACCACACAACATTTGTATGCGTATGCCAAAACGGGATAGGTAAGCCATCCCAATAACTCATTAATAAAAATATTAAACAAGAACCTTGCGGAACACCATTGGCAGGAGAAAATTCGTAGGATTTAAAACCATTATAAAATACATAACATGGACGATTTTGTAAATATGACTCAATGAGTTTAGTAACCGCAGGAACAGCACCTAAACGACTAATTTGATGAATTAGAAGATCATGGTCAATCAGTATAGATAACGTCAACATGACCACGATCATCTAGAGAATCGGCCGGATATTGCGAAATTGTTGCCAGATTTGTTGTTGTCGATCTGGCAGGCATAAATCCGTGTTGATATGGAGATATAAAGGGCCCCACTCCTTTAAATATGTTATTATGCAATACACTCAAAGATTTTTACAAAGTTAGAAAGGATCGATATTGGACGATAATTACGAAGATGGTATTAGTCACCTTTCTTGAAAACTGGACATAGTCTAGCACGTTTCCAAATGTTTGGGAACTGACAAAAAAAAATTGAGTAATTTAAAATCGTACACAATGGGCTGGCAAATGCAAATCTAGGGTCGCGAATTAAGAAACTTGGAATTTTATCATCACCCGCGGTGAATTTATTTGGAAGGCGTGACATTATAATAATAAGTTGAGACTCGTCGACTGTATAAATCAGGAATGACTTATATACAGTTGAATCGTTGTAGGATTTGAATCTTGATTGAAATTACTTTTAAAGATATCAGCGAATCCATTAACTATGTGGGATCAGTGAATTCTTCCTGGTCAGTATGTACCACACCTGGGATTCGAGTAGTTCCACGCTTACTAGAGACGAACTTCCATAAGACAGAGGGATTTTCTTTTAAGTTATTTTCCGTATTGCAAATAAATAAGGAATATGCTTCAAAAATTTGACGCTTAATCATAGTACGTAATCTTTTAAATTCATAAAGAAAATGTGGATTTTTGGTTTTATGCCACATAATCAGACTTGGAATTTAAATTACCTTTAATTTCAGAAACCATGGTGGATGTTTCTGTTTGTTAGATTTGTATGTAGGGACATGTTTGTACAAAACAGAATAAAATATATCATAAAACCTGGTAACCATTTCATCCACATTATTAAACGAATTTAGTATACTCCAATCTAAACTATAAAGTTCGTTGTACAAAGATATAAAGTTAGCCCTACGGAAATTAAATCTTGTGTTGTCGTTACTGGGAAATTGTGAAAAAAAGTTATTAGGATGGTTTGAGAAATTCATTTCCAGAGCAGGATGGAAGCTATCCTCAGGAACAAGAGGCAACTCTGCATGTGACTCAGATCAACTTCGTAATTACATAGTACTAAATCTAACAACGAATTGTGTGTGTTATGAATATTGTTGTATTGTTTTATGTTAAGGATATCAGTAAATTATTTAAAACAAGACGATTTAGAATTTGGGGATATATGTTCATACTGTATTGATGGAATGTTATAATCACCAATAATTATAAATTTTTGATCCATTAAGAGAACTTCCAATTGTGAGGTTAGTATTTCTAAATTATTGTAAGATATGTCTGGTGGAATATAAACCACCCCAATAATAATAGTATTGGAGGTAAAATGACATTTGCATAAAATACAATCAACTAGTGGAACAGTGTTTGTAATTTCAGTGGTATCAACCAAAGTAATGAAGATATGATTTTAAGATGCAAACAGGACACCACCTGCTTTAGACCGATTAACTAATAAATAGGTTCTATCTGAACGAATGTCACTAATATTATGAGGAAATAATTCACTACTGAATACATAGTCGTTTAACCGTGTTTCTGATAACAGAACAAGATCAGAGTCTAAGTTACAAACATTATTATAAAAATCATTTGTTTTAGATTTTAATCGACAAACGTTTTGATAAAATATACTAATTGGGTGGACTATCCTGTTGGAGCTTATTGTTGTTTGAAATTTACTGGTGATTCTATGTAGTATTAGTTTGGTTCCGTAGTAGCCTGAAGTATGGTTATCATGATCTTTTGCGATTCTCTGCTTTCATGTTTTTTTTTGAGGATTCATCGTGATGTCCTGGGCATTCATAGGTATACCGGAGAGCACATCGGCGATGACGTTAGCTTTGCCGGGAGTGTATTCGATTTGCAGGTTATACGGCTGCAACTGTAGGGCTAGGAGTCCCAATGGTGATTTCAACGTCATTAGTCATCTTAGTGGTTGGGGATCCGTAATGATGATTATCGAGATGTTTTCTATGTAGCCTTAGTATTTCTGAATGGCGAGGTTCTGTGATGAAGTAGTTTCTTTCCGCGCTGGTAAGTAGTCGGCTGGCGAATTCGATAGATTTCTGCTCTGCTCTGCTCCGCCCTGGCACAGCACAGTACTTATGGCGCCAATACTGGTGTCTGTCATTAGAGTGAAAGGCAGTAAGTTGTCGATTTGGCGAAGAATCGAGGCTGTAGTAAGTTTTATTAATTGAAAGCCGACTGTTCGATATCTGTCCATCTTCAGTTTCTTCATGAGCAGATTTAGAGAACGCACGATTTCGAAAAATTTATTGAGGAATTTCCGTTAACAGCTACATATCTGTAGGAATGATTACATCTGGGAAGCCCAATGGAAGCTGTCGAAAGCGATCTGTCCCAAATACCGCGACAAAGCTGGTTTCCATCGCGGATTTGGTAATGGGTTTTTAAACCCACCGTGCCCATGTGCATCCTCAACTTCTTGTCCTGTTTGGGTACCAACAACACGGGAGCTGACCAAGTGCTCTTGCATTCCTTATTGGTGCCGTTTGCTAGCAGTAGGGCTATCTACACCTCTGCCTAGTAATTGAGATTCTCAGTCTTGCCTTAGTGCGACGGCTTAGGCGTCGATTATTGCTGCGTCTTCCGATTAAAAACTAGATCATTTTGCAGTTTTGTCAAAATAGTTCCTTTCTAATCTAGAAAGCATATGCCTTGATTAAATGACGATTTTGCCTTCATCGCCTTGTTTTAGGCTCGGTTAACTACTAGCTCAGCTTTCTCGTTGAAGTAGATTTATATGAGGCTCTGGGCTTTGGAAGTATCCGGAGGATGATCAATGTGGTTTTAACTCCCCTTCCTTTAAGGACTTTCTCCTGGATCCTGGTGTTTTCGTGTATATTCGCTCAGCTGGCAGGTAATTTAGAGTAGCTACTTAGATAGTGCAGAAGTTTGTTCTGGGTTTGGTATTGCAGATTGTACATCTGTTGTGAATTACGCCAAATTTCCCACAGCTATAGCATTTAATTGGTTATCTTCGTTTGTTGTGGCTGCTCGTGTTAACGTGTTTGGGCGAGTGTACTTCTGCTTTGATCCGCTTGTTGCACGCTGCTGTATGGCGCTAAAATTCTGGTAGAAATCGCATTTTACTCTCTCTTTTGGGGAATGGATTCCGGTATCTCCGATTTTTTGGTACTATTTCTCCACTAGTTTGGCTGTTATGAGAAACTTATCGTAATCATTGATGTCCTTATTTGGGATTCGGTTCCTCGGCGACTTATTTAGTAAGTCATGTATATTTAGCTGCACTGTCATATTGAGTTTGTCGTTTAGCTTGGCAAACCGGTCGCATTTGTCACAGATGAACGGTTATTTGTTCGGCTGTTTTCGATTCCAGTTGTGAATAAATTTTCCATCCAATATAATCAATTCTATATGCCATTGATTTCTGTTGTATGAAATTGGAAGGAAGAATTTTCCTATTTCAAAATAATTTTTATTGTGTGAAGATTAACTTCTGTGTCGAGTTTTAATTAACGAATAAATTGGTGAACAAAAAGGAAATGATAAATTTTGAAAATGGGGTTTAGGATTTGGTTTCCACAAACATACAGTAGTAGAGTTGTTTATTAGATAATTATTGAAGAAATATGATTTTTTAGTGAGCGAGTTAAAGTTCCACAAAACATATTACTACTTTGTATTTTAAAAACTATATCATAAATATGATTTTGTTTGAAAAATCAATAAAAAATAACAAACCAATTGAGAAATAAATCAAAGAAATTATTAAACTTAAACATATTACCAGAATTATCATATTATTTAAGACAATTATATTTAATTATAAATATTTGAAAAATAATCTTCGTCTACTATAAAATTATTATAGATGAATAACAAAATTGAGAAAATTAGTTAATTTTCTACGACGTAATATATTTTATTATAAATAACTAAGTGTTTGCACTATTGTTTGTAAGAATTAACTAATACTTTCATTGATAGGCGACATTTCTAGTTATTTTTTAAATGTTCATAAAAATTTATTATATAATAATTTGTGTTTTTATTTTTTTGATCATTTATATTTACTTACATTTTGACGGTAGTACCGAAATCTTAAGAGTACTTTTTTTGTAAAAAATTGAATCGTATTTGATTAATTCTAGTCACCAACATGCCAATTTAGAATTTAGTTAGATTAACTTATAATGAAAAACACGATTGTTTTAGCTTTTATTTATTTTATTTCTATTTTTATTTTATGGAGTTTCGCCAAGTAACAGCCTTATCAATCCAATATTATTTAGATTAGATTAGATTAGACGGGGTAGTTTGTCTATAGACAGACTTACAGTACTGCGACCTGCTTAGATCTTGTGTATTAATACTTAACTACTTGTAGTATATTCCCAGGAATTCAATTCCCTTGGTAAGCTCAATTAATTTCCTAAGAGGCCATGCCCTGATTCGTTCTGGTGTTATCGCCATTTCTCCAGT
Organism: Ontholestes murinus; assembly: GCA_963969525.1. Lineage (NCBI taxonomy): Eukaryota > Metazoa > Arthropoda > Insecta > Coleoptera > Staphylinidae > Ontholestes > Ontholestes murinus. The sequence goes on along the minus strand of OZ018395.1, from coordinate 26,223,453 downwards.
TAGGGCTAGTTTACATTACCTATCTTGAAAATTGCACTTTACGCAAGAACTGTTTAGATTCGCTTGGTAAGAGGTTCATAAATATTTTGTATTGCCTTTAATCTGGTGTGTTTATCCAGTGGCTTGTCTTGCACTTTTTTCTAACTCTTAGATCACGGTCTTCCTTTGTGCATTTAATAGCCCATCATGGTAGTCGCAGCTCATTCCTAGTAATTACATAGGCCTGTCCTGAATTGCACTTTCAACAGCTTTAATTTAGCTTCAAATGATTTTACCTTTGGAAGTAGGGAGCCGAGAAGCTAGTTGGCACCCTGCAGCTTGACGTTTAGCTCTGACAGGTACTTAGTAATGTCCACCATGGACGCTAGATCACACAGCCACTTGCTATTACTGAGTTCTCTGACAGGTTTTCAATTCATCTCTATGAACTGTTTGACTTCATCAGGCAGTTCGTAAAACCTCATGAGCATGTTCCCGCGACTCAGACACCGTACTTCACAGTAATAAACAAGATCACCGTACCCAGAGTCAAGGTCATTCATAAATTCCTTAAATTGGCGGCTATTAAGCCCTCTGCTTTTGATAAAATTAATACATGACACTACTGGTAGTAGTAGTAGTAGTAGTGTTAGGCTATCGACCACGTGGTCCTTCCGCCATGTGTCATTTGTGTATTTGTGTGTGTGTAAATGAGCTTGTTACTTTAAAGGATCGCCCCCGTCACTTTAAAGCACCATTAATTAGATCCCAATGGTGAATGGTACCGGTCACCCATCCGACTACTGACCCGAATCAACGTTGCTGCACGTCAGTTCGGGGCCGTAACCGATGCGCCACCACCGGCGTGTGAATGACACTACTGTTGACATAACATTGTCGAGCCGCAATGACTGTGCACAGAGACTTTCTTGATGTATGATGAAGTGGCATATAATTAAATCAGTTGGGTCAAGACTGTGTTTTAGAGATGGTTTAATCTCTGTGGTGATTTCTTTTCGCACTGGTTCGAAATTACCACTATTTCCGATGCGGGTGAATGAAGTTGAAATAAAATACTTCGTAGCACTTATTAAAATTTTAAACTTATATTCACCGTAAATAAAATGTACAGAGTTATATACACTGATTTAAATATAAAATATTTTGATGTGTTGAGGTTAGATTTTGAGTAAAATGTTGAGATGTTTGTCGTTTCAAGAATAGAATTGTTATATCAGTTTCTACATTTCAAAAAACCAAAACTGAGTGTTGCAAAGTGGGGGTTGTGTTGTTATTGGTCAGCGATGGTCACGGGATGCAAATCTGTGGCAAAGGAAGGGATGCACCCTTCGTTTACCTAGATTGTATTATGCGTCGAAGGGACGCATTTCTAGGAATTAGCCACATGGCCATACAAATTATTTTTTCTGCGAATATTTCCCGAACGGACGAACAACAACACAACACCCCCCGTAGCTAACAGAGCCGTTCAACTTTACAACGGTCTATTAAAAGTACATTAAGATTTGAACTACATTCTTGTCGAAAATATACAAATATCTGGAGAAAATACAATCCAGCAATAAAGTAATAAAATAAAGATTAAGCAGAAAACATAAAATTGAATATTGAAACTGAAATGTGTTATAAAAATAAAATATTTACAGATACAAATATATGAATAAAAAAGGCTAAATATACAAATAAATTTACACATAATTTATGTACAATAAAGTGCCGCAACATGCCGCCCCCCTTGAAGTATGCTGATAGTTCAAAAGTCCTATTCATCAGTATTATCGATGGGAAGAATTGATAGCTTGGTGACGGCGCGTTTGTATATTCCCGTTGCCGTTTTTACTGAGACAACTCGAATGTTGTTATCATCTCCTGGGTGAACGTTTATTACTCGCCCGAGGTGCCATTTCGAGGGTGGTAGGTTATCTTCTTTAAGAATAACCATGGTTCCTACAGCAATGTCCAGTGTAGGCTGTTTGTTCCATTTTCCTCTTGGATGAAGTGTTGCAATGTACTCGTTCGACCACCGTTTCCAAAAATGCTGCGTTATTTGCTGTAACATTTGAAAGCGATTCAACCTGTTTTGTGGTAATTGGGTTAGGTCGGGGTCTGGAGGAGATGTTATAGGCCTTCCAATTAGAAAGTGTGCAGGAGTTAAAGGTTGGAGGTCATTTGGATCATTAGATAAGGGTGATATTGGACGGGAATTTAATACACCCTCAATTTGAACTAATACAGTTATAAATTCTTCGTACGTAAGTAAAACGTTTGCTGCTATGCGTTTTAAATGAGATTTAACCGACTTGACTCCCGACTCCCAAAGACCGCCAAAATGTGGTGATCTGGGAGGTATGAAATGCCATTGAATTTAATTTATAGCCGCGAAATTAATTATTTTATCGTTGTGTTCGGTATTATTTAAAAACATATTAAGCTCTCTTATTTCGGAATTAGCACCAACGAAGGTAGTTCCGTTGTCAGAATAGACGTGTTTAGGAGCTCCGCGTCTTGAAGTGAATCGCCTAAGAGCAGCAATGAATGCTTCGCTCGACAAATCAGTCACCAGTTCCAAGTGCATTGCTTTAGTCGTTAAACAAATAAATAAACAAATATATGCTTTAATAGTATTAGGTTTGCGCAATTTCCTATCCTTAATTAGGAATGGCCCCGCATAATCAACCCCACAATTATAAAATGGCGGTGCTGGGTTTATGCGCGATGGCGGCAAATTTCCCATGAATGGAATTGTGGGTTTTGGATTACTCTTGAAGCATATTATACAGTCGTGCACACAACGCCTACATGCATCGCGACCTGATACTATCCAGTATGTATTTCTTAAGCTACAAAGTAACGTTTGAGGGCCACAATGAAGCATGAGCTTATGTTCGTTAGCAATTATTAATTTTGTAAGTGCATGTTTAGCTAAGAGTAATATCGGATGTTTTTTAGAGTATGGTATGTCAGCACGATTTAAACGTCCACCTACTCTAATAATATTATTCTCGTCGAGAATCGGACTTAATTTTAGTATTTTGCTCTTATTATTTACAAAACCAAATGATTGAATGTCTTTTATTTCAGTGTAAAACATTGACCTTTGTGCTAGTTTAATTAAAATGGTCGTTGCATATTTCATTTCGCTAACAGATAAATGTTTATTGCGTCTCTGATTCGCATTATGCCTACAATTGTGTATGAATCGTAGGCAATAAGCTGTTACACGGTTTAATTTATTAAAGTTAGAAAATTTTGTAAATAATGTAAATTCACTTTTTTGTATATGATATGTTTGCGTCTTTCGGATTTCTAATATGCTTGGATCGATGTTTTCAGTGAATTCATTAATTGGCCACCCGGTATTGTTATACTGCAGCCATAAGGGCCCATTCCACCATATTGTGGATTCTTTTAATGTGAGCGCATTGGTTCCGCGGGTGATCAGATCAGCGGGATTGTCAAAAGTACTAATATGACGCCAATCGTCTCTGTTTGTGTGACTTTGAATTTCACCTACTCTGTTAGCTATAAAGGTTTGCCATCTCCGACTATCACCCTTGATCCAATGTAAGGTGATGGTTGAATCGCACCAAAGATATATGGAATCAAATATAATGTCGAGGATCGTTAATAGCTTTTTAATTAATTTTGATAAAAGTAATGCCCCACATAGCTCAAGTCTGGGGATAGATGTGTGTTTTAATAGCGCTACCCTCGATTTCGAGCATATGAGATTAATAAAAGAATTGCCAAAGTTATCCGCGGATTTAATGTAAACACATGCCCCATATGCTGCTTCTGACGCATCACAAAAACCGTGAATTTCTATGCGTGTAGGTGAAGGACATATTGTGATACGATTAATTTTAATTTCAGACAGAAATTGCATGTCTGTATTGTATTTAACCCACATGGAGTGTAAATTCAATGGTATAGACTCATCCCAGTGTAATTTTTCTTTCCACAATTGCTGCATAATTAATTTTGCTTTAATTGTAATCGGAGAAATTAATCCCAAAGGGTCGTAAATTTTTGAAATAGACGACAAAATGAATCGTTTTGTGGCCTTATGAGTGTGGTTAAAATTGTCAGATGCGGTAAAATGTAAGTAATCAGATTTTGGGTTCCATAACACCCCTAGTGATTTGATTGAATCTGTTTCTCCTAATTGAACTGACATATCATTATTTAATTCCTTATTAATTGATGAGTGATTTGATATCCACTTATGAAGATGAAACCCGGCGCTTGCTAGAATGCTAGTTATATCTTCTTTGATTTTTACAACTTCACTGATAGTATTGCCGCCAGTCAGCATGTCATCGACATAAAAATCATTTTTGATTATTAAACTGGCAATTGGAAATTTGTCTTGATTGATTTTTGACAACTCGTTAAGCGTACGTATTGCCAAAAATGGCGCAGAAGCCGTACCATAGGTGACGGTATTTAGTTCAAAGCAAATTAATTCTGAATTAGGATTTGATCGCCAAAATATACGCTGTAACGATTTATCATCAGGGTGAATTAAAATTTGTCGATACATTTTTTCTACGTCTGCTGTTAAAACAATTGGATGACGTCTAAATCGTATTAAAATAGAAAATAAGTCATTTTGTATAGTGGGGCCTACTTCTTGGATTCTATTTAAAGATAAATTGTTGCCAAGTTTCGCCGACCCATCAAATACTACTCTCAATTTCGTAGTTGTGTTAGATTCTTTTATCACGGGATGATGGGGTAAATAATAAGTTAAGTTTTTTAATGGGAATGTTTCTTTAATTTCACTCATGTGCCCTAGCGTCTGATATTCAGACATGAATTCGGTATATCTTGTTTTTAAGTCATTATTTTTTGCAAGTTTCTTTTCGAGAGAATAAAAACGTTTAATTGCTATATTGCGCGATTCAGTAAGATCGCATTCTGGATTAATAATAGGAATTTTTACAACAAAACGCCCATTAGCTAAACGCGTGGTATTTGAAACGTAGTGATTTTCAGCAGTTGTTTCTATACGATCAAGATTAATGTCATTATTAATTTCTTCTAATTCCCAAAACCTTTTTATTTGATCGTCAATTGCCTGAGTCGTAGTTAAATTACACTTTACAGCATTAGTTGAGTCATATGCGGGAATATTTCCAGCTACGATCCAACCTAATTTAGTTTTCTGTAGTAATGGGAGGTTTTTTCCCAATTTAATTTGACCTATACAAAGGAGGTCCCAAAATAGGTTAGCTCCGATTAGCATATCAATAGTGTTTGGTTTATTAAATGATTCGTCAGCAAGTGTTATATTGCTAGGAATATTTAATATTTCTGCACTGAATGAATATGATGGCAAAGTTGATGTAATTGAATCTAAGACTAGACAATTGACGGTTGATTTATAACTATTATGTTTTGATCGGATAGTTAATTTTGTTTGGTTGCAAACTTCGGCACTACTATTTGAGATTCCTGAAATCATTATACTGCTAGTAGAAATATGCAAACCTAGGCTCTTAACTAAGTTGTGAGTTATAAAACAAGATTGCGATCCCGAGTCTAATAATGCTCGGCAATTTTGATAATTGCCGTGATTGTCACACACTAAAATTTGCGCCGTAGATAATAACGTTTCACATTTAAAATTTGCAGCATGAAACGAGGTAGATTGTTTAATTGTTAGATTGGATGAATCTTGAGCAGCAATATTTTATTTAGTTGATTGATTTTCTTTTTGTTGTGAATCTAAGTGCAATAATGAATGGTGTTTTTTCTCGCAAGTTTTACAAATTCCTGAATTGCGACAATCTTTATTAGAGTGGTTAGACTTTAAGCAATTCGTACAAAGACCTAATGAACGGGCACGATTGAGCCTATCACTTGGTGTCAAATTTAAAAAATCATCGCAAGTATAAATAAGGTGTTCTTTTTTACAAAGAGTACATGAAGGTTTATATGTAGAAATGTATGATTTTGTAGGTTTAGAATGAAATGAATTTTGTTTAACTGAGTTGTGTTTGATTGAGCTAGACGGTTGTTGTTGAAATTTTAGTTTTTGTAGTATGTCACATTTTTCATTGATAAATTTGTGTAAATCGTCTAATTTAGGAGATTTAATGTTGCAAGAATATGTTTGCCAATCTGAATTTGTCTTGTTATCAAATTTGTTTTCTATTAGATAAATTATCATTATATCCCAATGTTGTACTGATTCGTCTAAGAGCTTTAGTGAAATAATATTGTTTGAAATACTATCATTCATTTGTCTAAGTCCAGACAAACTTTGTTTAGATAAATGCGGAATTTCAAATAGAGCTTTTAAGTGATTATTTATAGCAATTTTCGTATTATGAAACCTATTTTTTAAAGTTGACCAAGCAATATCGTAATTGGCAGCTACAATTTCTAATGCCTTAATTGAATTGGCTGCTTCACCCGTTAAACAAGATCTCAGATAATGAAATTTTTGGATTTTGTCTAATGATTTATTTGAATCAATTAATGAGGTAAATGTTTCACTAAACGCTGCCCATTCTTCATACAAGCCACTGAATGATAATAAATTTAATATAGGTAATTGAACTTTACATTCAGTACTAGATTGACTATTAAGTGTGTCTAAATGCATTTTTAATTCTGATTTCAAGTCATGATATGTTTTTTCAAACGTGTTCCTATCAGCTTCATATTCCGGTTTCTCTCCATCGATTAATTCTAATTCTTCCATAAGAGTATAGTATTGTTGTAAGAATGGTTCTAACGTATCTAACCGTGACATAATTTTCATGCGAATTGATTTAGGATTTGCCTCAGTATCTTTTAATAAATCTGTATACGCGGTTCTAACTCTAGTCATGTTGCCTTTTAAAGCGCGACGTTTATTTAACAAAGCGGCTGCTCTAGGATCGGTAGCCATTGTGACTTAGTAAAATGTTCAAATATAAGAGTGTATTAAATAAAGGATTGGACTTACGAAGGATTGATTGAATTGCTGGCTTCAATGTTCGACGGGGATGCTCCGCTCGGGTGGACCAGTTGTCGCGTTCCGGAGAAGATACTCCCGGTGAATTTGAATAGCCGCGGTGATGTTGCACTTCTGCTCGACGGGGATGCTCGCCTCAAGTGGACCTAGTGTCGCGTTCCGGAGTAGATGCTCCCGGTGAGTGTGAAGTTTCCCACGATGATGAACGACCGCTTTCAATATTTCCCTCGTTGGCGGTGGTCGCCCGCTTTTAAGTCTCCCTCGTTGGCGGTGGACGCCCGCTTTTAAGTCTCCCTCGTTGGCGGTGGACGCCCGCTTTGTCTTCTTGTGTTGATTTACAGATTATCGAATAAGTATGTTTCGATATCCGGTTCGAAGGACCAATGTTTTAGAGATGGTTTAATCTCTGTGGTGATTTCTTTTCGCACTGGTTCGAAATTACCACTATTTCCGATGCGGGTGAATGAAGTTGAAATAAAATACTTCGTAGCACTTATTAAAATTTTAAACTTATATTCACCGTAAATAAAATGTACAGAGTTATATACACTGATTTAAATATAAAATATTTTGATGTGTTGAGGTTAGATTTTGAGTAAAATGTTGAGATGTTTGTCGTTTCAAGAATAGAATTGTTATATCAGTTTCTACATTTCAAAAAACCAAAACTGAGTGTTGCAAAGTGGGGGTTGTGTTGTTATTAGTCAGCGATGGTCACGGGATGCAAATCTGTGGCAAAGGAAGGGATGCACCCTTCGTTTACCTAGATTGTATTATGCGTCGAAGGGACGCATTTCTAGGAATTAGCCACATGGCCATACAAATTATTTTTTCTGCGAATATTTCCCGAACGGACGAACAACAACACAACACCCCCCGTAGCTAACAGAGCCGTTCAACTTTACAACGGTCTATTAAAAGTACATTAAGATTTGAACTACATTCTTGTCGAAAATATACAAATATCTGGAGAAAATACAATCCAGCAATAAAGTAATAAAATAAAGATTAAGCAGAAAACATAAAATTGAATATTGAAACTGAAATGTGTTATAAAAATAAAATATTTACAGATACAAATATATGAATAAGAAAGGCTAAATATACAAATAAATTTACACATAATTTATGTACAATAAAGTGCCGCAACAGACTGAGACGGTTCATTTCTTTCTTTACAAATGCAATTAACCCTTTCTGTGATCCAATCATGGCTGGAGCGCCATTCTTCATTGATAGTACAAGTCTCTCATACAAGTCCTCACCTATTGTAGTGCCATGCATGGCTTCCAGTGACAGCAGTTCTTCTCTCGTGTCAAACTCTGCACTCATTCCACGAACAAGCACGGCCAGTTGAGCAGTATTTGTTATGTCCGTTGTCTCGTCACAAGCCAGAGAAAAATTGGAAATCTTCTGCAAATCCCTTCAGTGTGTTTTTAATATCTTGTGCTAAATCAGTAATCCGTTCTGAGATGGTTCTCCGAGACAAACTAACACTCTGAAACAATTTTACTTTGTCTAGTGCTATCAACTCCGCAGCAGCCACCATGTACTCTTTCACAAACTCTCCCTCTATATGAGGCCTTAGTTTCTTTGTGATTAGCTCGCTCACTACATAACTTGCCTGAATAACGTTGTCATTGTCACCACGAAGCTTAGTGAAAACGACTTGTTATGATTTCAAACTCTGCTGAAGAGCTTTTATTTTATCCAGGCGCATTTGGCCTCCCAATTCATTTAATTTTGCATGTTTTGTGCTGCAATGACGCTCCAAATTAGCCTTTTTCATAACAGCTAACGCATCCTCACAGCCTAGGCCATTTTTCTTGAGAAGACCCACATTCTGCTTCTACTTTTCTTTTCTTTATGCTCGCCATATGTAGGGTGTCCACCATATAAGTTTTAATTTCTCTAATCACTCACGTTTGCGCACGAAGAACCAAAAAGAATGACGAACAGTCACGCATGTGCAACAAGGAAAAATTCACAATCCCCTCACCAATTGCAAAATAGGTCAACACGATGTCTGTCGGCAGTCTGTCAAATGACTTCGCGGGCCGGAGGTTCCCCACCCCTCTCATAAATGATAGATTTGCAATTAAAAATATTCTCAATTTTCAATTCATTACAATTGATTGAAACTTTGTTTGAATCAAAAATTAAACATTAAGAGCGTTTATTACCAAAATACATATAAAATTATGTAGATATTACCCAAAAATTAAAATATACAATCAACCTAGTGTTTCTTTTATAGCCTGGATATGTGTAACACGCAAATTACATTTGTATAATTCAACATCGGTCGAGGTATTAGCCAGAGAAATAGTTGTTTCAATAAGTGATTTGTTTTCTAGTCATATTAAGACTCATTTTTGTAGATTTACAACGTATTTTCGTACTTTTATAATTATTAGTTAATTTTCTTCAACCTAATGGACTATAATACATTTTATTAAGTCACTCATATTAGCGATTTAATTCCTGTTTTAATGTGACATAAACTTGCATTAACCGAGAATCTAAAATAATAAAAATCTTTTCAAAATTTGACCTTGAGCCTAAGTTACTGATTGAAACAATAATTAATCATGTTATTCCATGTACCGTAAATCTATGCTCAATAACGTGTACATGGTTGCATATATACAAAGTTAATCCTTTACTACAAGGAAATGGATTCAGAATAGTTTGACACAAATTATAGAAACAATTTAGAATTTGTAACTGATGACAAACAAAAAGATCATAAATAGAACCACAGCACATATAAAAATAATAAATAATATTCAATTTACAGATTATTGTACGTTCCAATATAGTGTAAATATTCAAATGCTTTTTAAAACAAAATTAAACAAAGAATTTAGAAGATAATGGTTTATATTTTTATTCTACTATTTGTTAATTATAAATAATAAATGATATCGGACAAATGTATACCATGGCCACGCTTACAGATGGCGATTCTTTCATCACAATTTTAAATCACTTTTTGGCCAAATGGCTAGTTTATTTCGTTAATCACATCACAGAATTTGAGTTTTAAGACTGCAGTAGATTCGATTGGCACCATACAGGTATATAGCCCCAAAATCCAGAGGTGTTAAATCACATGATCGGGCCGGCCACTTAACAGCTGAATTTCGTGAAATTATGCAATCGGGAAATTTGGTTTCAATAAATTCATTGTTTCGGTAGTTGTGTGTGACTTCTGGCACCATTCTGTTAAAACCATATTTCAGTGATCGTAACCGTATTTCAGCACCTAACAGTGACGCGTAGACCATAAAAAGGCTTCTCAATAATCGATCTTAGATAATCAGAAGCTGAAATGTAGCAATTATTATGTCAATTAATGTTGAAGTATTTCAAGAAATTATCTTGTCAGAAAAAACATCGGGTTGTTCTTTAATTAATTCAGGCGAATCTTTCAATTCTTGCAACAGTTGCACCTTGTATGGCTTCAAAGCCAAATCATTATGCAAAATTCGCTATGTGGTCGTTGTAGACAACCCCAAATATTGAGAACGTCCAGGAATTGATAAATTCGGATCTTCTTCAACACTGGCTCACGGCTGCGATGTTTTCTCTTGAACGGTCGAATACGTCTAGATATTGGCACATTATATTTGACTCAAATTTATCGACCTAATTCTTAATACCGGTCTCAGTAGAACGATTATGTTGAACAAAAATTTACGAAATATAACTTTTACGGATTTGCCATTTTTATAGTTGATTTTTATTATTTTAATGCGATTTTCGAGCTAAATTGAATTCATTGTATAGTCAGTATAGTATTTTCCTCTTTTGGTCCTGTGTTTACATATAGTCTAACAAAGTTATAAATCTTTAAAATAGAATACATTATATTATTGAATTGATTAAGTATTAATACGAAAATGATTGTTTGTATATACCAATAAAATAATACAATACAAATATCACTTTATTTCCAATAAGGAGCATTCTATATAACTAGGTAATTAATAATAAGTGGTTGATTTTCAAATATTTATTTTATTTATTATTAATTATATATAATATAGATTTTAAACTAAGTGCCTCCTCAATCAGTTCTATATAACAATCATATTTTCTTTTCATAAAATATCATCTTAACTGCCTTGGAAAATTACATTGGCTGGAAATAAATGTCCCTGCAGAATTCAATAGATATTGATTTTGTCATTTAAAATTGATGTTGGCACAGTAAAAATAAACAGATTCACGAATAAATATGGTTTATTTACATAAATTCAACGCCAATGATAAACCAATCTCCGTTGTCATTATTATCTCTGAGTGAAGTTTCTGCGAATTCGCGGAAATTATCAATTTTAACGTGGTGCTAAAATATGAAATAGTCTCATTATGTATACAAGGCTAATGTGCCTCCGCATAGCTTATTGTCTTACTTAATCTTGTAATGTCAGATACGGATTTTACATCCATTTATTAGCACGCAATCAAAAAATATCCGTATTGTCTCATAATAAAATTTATAACTGCCATAGTATTAATTTCAGAATCAAAGTTTGATTGGTTGATAATGTTTTTATAATACGGAAATCTAAATAACGTTAATAGAAAGTACTTTGTTTCAAATATGTAAATTTATAGTACGTAAAATTGCAAACAGGAAGGTTTACTTCGTTTCAAACGTCAGAATTAGATTTATATTAATGCTCTTATTTGGTATTTGTATATTAATAACACATATTTATAAATTAATCCTTATCAACCGGTTCAAATAACAACAATATTATACTATTTCTATTTTGCATAGTATATACATATACATTTTAAATTATAGAATAATAATTTCTTAAGATTACACTACTTTGTTTATATGCTCATAATATTTTTTACTTTCATTATTTTTTCATTATAACTCGAATAAACTTTTAGAATTATGATTACATGGAGCCTTTGCATTTCTCGGCTTATTTAGGTCAGATATATTAGCTTATCCATGTGGTGCATTTCATACTCACGCATATTAAGTTTAGGTAATAAAACATGCAGAGGCCTTTAAGCGTAATCTATGGAAACTGTATACATTAACAAGTTAATTTATTGTATTATTATTTCTTTATTAAAACTCTGCCGTAAGTTCCTAGTTTGGACTTGGTATTCATTATTTAAAAACGAGAAAAACGTCAAGTGAAAATATAAATAGCTATAGAACTTATATTTGCAATTTCATATACACTCTCTTACGTTGTATGTATTTATTAATTAATTCAGTACATTTTATATTTCATAAGATAACACATTAGTGTTTACAATTACAATAGATTGAATACGTCTAACCTATCTCTGTAATTCTTCTTTTTAATGCTAGTTAATGGATGAAATTATGAGATGTATTGATGTAATATGGATGGGGCGTTTTCGTTTAGGAGAGGGAGATATTAGGGATTTCCGTGTAAAATAGAAAAATTCATTTTTAAACGCATGATAAATATATATTATACATTTTAATCTGCATGAGTACGAAATTTAGAGTGGAGTTACAGAACAGCAGATGTCAAATTAATGTTGAGATTAATAGCAATTACATTTAAATTGCGCTTCTGTAAACCGATTTAATACTTAATTGCAGTTAAATCCGACTTAATAAAGCTATAAACAAGAAATTAACTTCTTGATTAAAACAGGTAGCTGTTGCATTACGAAATTTAATTACAATAATATTGTTAACTATGATTAAATATTTGATTAACCACATAATAACTTACCCTTACATTATATTTACTAATAATATTAGAATAATAATATAATATAATATGAATATTAGTATATTAATAATTTTAAGCACTAAAACTATTTGTATTATATCAATGTTAGTAAATGTTAGTATTTTAATTTCAGCTCAAATAAAATTTAATTTATCTCCTAATAAAATATATAACTAAATAAAGATTAGATTTAATAATACTATAAATAAATAAATAATATTTAACTACAAAAAACATTAATTAACATTTGAAAATTTATTATTATTTAAATTTATTAATAACACTTAAGAGCACTATTAATTTTTTCTTACAATTTTAAACTAACTTATTTGTTTCAATTTCTAAGATGTATCACGAAGTTAACGCCTCAATCATTAATCAACTAAATTCTTTCTTAAAGTATACATATAGCAAATATTTTGTTTCATATTAGTTATTTAAGGTACAAGTGTAAAAAGTGATGCTTTATTGCACGAACTGGCGTTTAAAAACACGAGCGAGGAACGAGCGAGTTTTTTTAAAGCCAGGAGTGCAATAAAGAAACTTTTTACACGTGTGCCTTACAAAATTTTATCTTCGATCGTAAAGGATTTCAAAGAATATATTCTTATGAGTAATATTTTAATGTCATTTCAATAATTCAATTAATGGAAACTTATTTTACCCGCAGTGCACTAATGAAAGCGTTACTTAGCAACCAGTAAACAAGTTGCACAAATGTTGGCCGCCATTATTATTTATGGAAAAAATGTTCGCTTTATTGTAATCGCTTCGACTTGCATTAAATGAAATCTTCAGAGTTCTTAAATCTGCCATTTCGTTTGTATTATATATTTTATTTATAGTTTATTAGTTATTTGTATCAATTACTAAAAAATTAAGTTTTTCGTCGAAAATTTGTGCTAATATATTCATCTGTCAAATTTGACATTTCTGTGCAGTAAAAACAGTTTGACATTAGCGTGCAATAAAAACGTAAAAAAGCACTAGTGCTTTAAAAAGCCACTTTTACAATGAAAAATGATGCAAAAAGCGTCTACTTTCTGTACGATCGTAGATAAAATAGGTTTTTTATGATTTGTTGGGGAACGAAATCCAAATACGGGATATGAATACGAATTTTATAAATAATCCCATACCAGGAAACGAAAATCAATACCTCATTTTTATATGAACTGTGAAATCGCCAGTTATTAGGTGATGAAATACGAGAAGACTAGAGTATTTAATGAAATACATGAAAATAATTAATAAAGTACAAAAAAACTCTTCTCTATACTTCTTTTTATTACATTGATATATAAAAGTGTAAGCGTAATAATGTTTTCATAGTTTAAGATTACATAACATACAAGAAGTGTTCAATATTAATAGCTAACTTCGGCATTGTTTTATTTACTTCTAAACATGATGTAGATAAAGATACGGACAATTCCCTCATATACTTTTCAACAAAGTGGGTAATTTGTTCTACACCTCCCATTGTTCAAAAAATCAAAATTAAACCTGTCCAAAAATGTTTGCACTCAGAACTGCGTTTAAATTTCGAGGAAAACGAAAGCAAAAGGTCAGTATTATTGGCCTTAGAAACTATAATTATGTTTTGTTCTTCAATCTGGTGTAATTATGTTAAATTAAAAGACATTGGTAAAAACTCCAAAAATAGATTAGGTCTCACGTTAGCGATACAGTGCATTCGATTTCTTGGGGGAATAATATTTAGATTTATACAGTACTAGCTCTAATTCTCTCTAGGAATATGCAACAGTAATTAATACGGCACTTCTGTGGTTTAAAATAAACGCTTAGTTTGAGATTCAAAAGTCAAGAAATAAAACCGATTTAATTAATTTGATCTTAAATAGCCAGCAGGGGCTGATGTAGGAATTTTCTGCAAAAACCTGTTCCTAAAAAATAGTACTACACTAGGTAAGACAATGAGCATACCAACGCTTGTGAAACTCGTAGGTATACTATATGCAGAAAAGGCAATCGCTGACAAGAAGATTAAGGGAAAAAACATATACATCATAACGGACAACAAAGCAGCAATTTTGTCCATTACCAGTTGCAAAATTACCCCAGCATTAACGCTGGAATGTTGCGAAGCCTTGGAAGAAGTGGCAACAAGGTGACCCTATGCTGGGCAAAAGGACACAACAACGGCGGAGGTAATAGAATAGCCGATGGCTTGGCTTGACCTGATTACCCTACTGAAATTAAATCAATTGGATGCCATAAGGAACAATGAGACAACACAGCTGACTGTAGAGTCTCAAAAAACTTCATCGCAATAAACACCAAAATGCCCAGATACTTTATGCAACTGTCCAGAGAAAACCTACGGATGGTTGTAGGGCTCCTAACAGTGCACTGCAATTTAAAATGTCACTTGAATAGACTGGGACTACATTCTAGTCCCATATGTAGAGGGTGTGAACAGGAAGACAAAACCGCTGAGCATGTACTTCTAGTGTTATACAACCTGCGCGAATCCACAATGGGAGAGGGATGTTTAAAGTCATCAGACATCCTAAGAGTCTCTCTTGCTGCAGTCCTGGCGTTCGCCAATGCCTTTGGTTGGCTTGACCGTAGCTAGGAATGAGGACTTAGATGGGAGGATGCACAAAGGGCCCACTGGGACCTACGCAGCGGAACTCTCTGTCCTCCCATCGAATAAATTTAGTGGTAGTAGTAGAATAATATCTTCTTTAAATACAAGATATTATGATAAATTTTAAATGCCTCCTGCTATCTAAAATGGAACTAAAAATATTTATTTTGTCTATTAATACTATAAAATTAACCCAGTCAAATGTCTTTAGGTCAGTAGAGTAAAATAGAATTATGTTTTTTGATTTTATCAATATAATGGAATTATGCCAGAAAAAATTAACAAGTTGATTAATTTTAACAGTAATCTTAATAGATTAGAGCAAAGGTTAGCAATCATATAATAGCAACTTTCATAAATCCCCAATAAAGAATCGTTGATTTACTGCAAAGCTAGCTTTTTATTCGATAATATTAATTGATATATAATAAAAAAGGGAATATGGAAAAGAAACAGCTAATTCAAGATAGATTTGTTTAAATAAATTGCTCTTTGAATAAAACCTTGTATATTTCCATGGTTTAAATTTTTTTTGCAATCGTAAGTATTCCCCGATAGCTAGCTAAATAATTTTGCAACTTAAAAGAATATTTTTTTCTTTGGCTCTTGCAGCGACTTTTTTGTGAATATATTACTGTTATGTCTCAAAAATTTCTTTAGTGCTTTTATTAAACCACACTATTTTTTATGTAGTGAAACTTTTGATATTTTAGAAGAATGTTTATTCAAAAGAGTGATAATAAAAACCAAGCAATTATTTCTAAGTCTTCTGCAGAATTAGTTACCCACTCACCTCTTGGTTAAAGTTTCAACTATGTTTATCTAGTTTTTCTTTTTGTGGTTAGATGTAACCTAATAATATAATAATTATAATAAAATAGTTGAAAATTATGATTTAAGTAGTAGTAGTTCAGACACGATAGAGTCAAGACGTGCTTAAGTGAACCTTCCAAGCGGTAAATCTGGAAATCCCAGAATTAGCAATGGCACCGGATCTACGTTCAAGTGTGGAATTTTCAAAAATTATTAGTGATATTGTAAAATGTCAGACAGTAAAACTTGTACAAGAACTGAGTTAAAAAGTGAAGTGAATAAACTGAGTACATGCAAATGCAAGCGTGCACCAAAGGTGGCCGAGCAAGAAAAAATAGAATTAAAGGTGCCACAAAATGTATCAAAAAAAATGTGCAGCGAAAGTAACACTCATCTAAATATAAATGTAAATAGTGCAAAAGTCAACATAGTTAGTTAGCTATTGATAATGAGCACTTAGTGCTCGAAATGTACATCTAGTGAATAAAAAATAAATTGTGAAGAAAGTGAATTCTAACGTGTTTTATTAAGTCAAACACTATTTGGGTACTATATATATGACATTATATTTGATCTAAATCACATACAAGATAATGACAATAAACATAGTTCATACAACAGTAGAACAGTAAATTTTATATATCCAAAGCATAATCTCAAATCGACTGAACAATCAACTCATTATATGGGAATAAATTTATTCAATGCATTACTTAAGAAAAGTACCAAAAATACACCAAAAATATTTAAAACAAATCTCTATGATCATTTAATACAATTGGAACCATATAGTCTAAAATAATTCTTGGAATACAAATAATAACGGATCTTCATTGCATCTGTATTTATGTATATATGTAAATATAGGTATTATATTATATTAGTAATTAGTAATAATTAGTAATTAAGTAGTATGTAAGTAAGCATAAGTACTGACACAATTTCATTTTGTACATTTTATTTAATGACACTCTGAAATAAAGTTTATTATTATTATTAAGAATTGGTTATCTTTTAAGGAATATTGCACAAGAAAGGTAATTAATTAATTTTTATGTATTTTGCAACCAAACCAAACCATCAAATTTGAAGAGGTTATATTCAAATAATATATGTTCTTAAAATTTGTAAATTTAATAAACTTTATTCAATAAAGTGAAGAAAAAAAAAACACAACAACAATTATTACAGATAGTTGCATTTCTAGATAGTTGCACCTAAACTTGTAACGAATTTAATTAAGAAATGATACTAGTAAAACAGTATAGAAATGAAATGTTGAAAACAAGGGAAGGACATACAATAAACATGATGTACACTCTACTAAAATATTATGGACAGAAGAAAATATATCGGAGAATTGGAATACCAAAGAAGGGCGATGAGACAAAATGCGAAAATTAGAGAGGTATTACAATACTGAGCTCAGCGATCAAAATCATGACTAGAATGCAACCAAACAGGGCTCCGGCCAAAAATATCATGCATAGACAATATATGAGTTTGAGAATAATTGCAGACCAGGCTATCTAATGGAAAAAAGAAATTGTAACTAACTTCATAAACTTTGAGAAAGCCCCTCACAAGATAAACAGGAAATGAAAATGATAAAAATATTCTACATAAACTATTCTGGAAAATAGACATAAACGGTGAACTAACATGCGACATCAAAATATAAACCGGCGTCAGACAAGGTTGGATCCTATCACCTTTCTTGTTCTTAGTAGTCATCGACAACGTTATGAAGACAGTAGCATAAAATATGACGGGAGAATGTGGAGAATTGGGAGAAACTTAGAGCCTCGAAGCAGCAAAAGTTAACCTAAAAATATATATAAAAAAGTGTAAAACGATGGGAATATACCCAATTCAACACAAAAATTAAACTTGGAGAAGGAACAATAACACTAATAGAGCCATTTTGTTACCTAGGAAGTATTATAATTGACAGTAATGGAGGGTCGGGAAGACACAAACAAGAAGAATGGCAGTGTTTAAAGTGCATCCAACCAACTAAATCAAGTGTGGAAATCGTCTCAGATATTGGAAAAAACTAAACTAACATTTTTTGACGATAATGTTATTAGTGTGCTGCTGTACGGAAGCGAGTCGTGGAATACAAGGAAAATGGAAATAACAAAATTACAGTCCTTTATAAATAAATACCTTCGCAAGATACTGGGAATATTCTGGCCAGACACAATAACAAACGAAGAGCTATGCTGAAGCAAGAACCTGTTGAGATATAAATTATAAATAAAGATAGCGGA
The DNA here is from genome assembly GCA_963969525.1 of Ontholestes murinus. Taxonomy (NCBI): domain Eukaryota; kingdom Metazoa; phylum Arthropoda; class Insecta; order Coleoptera; family Staphylinidae; genus Ontholestes; species Ontholestes murinus. Next base: position 26,205,039 of record OZ018395.1, on the reverse strand, counting down.
GAAACAAGCGCTGGACTACACTATCAAATGCATATCAAGGAAAAGAAGACCATTTAAACATAAAAAAAGGCAGATCTACCTCAAACATAGCGAAATCGGATATACTTGGAATGGAAAAGAACAATAGAAGAAATAAATATTCCAAGAGCAGACACGATAGGCAAGGCTAGCGTCCTTGCCTACAAACCAGCTGAAGAATCATCTGAAAAGATGCCCTATGCTCCTCAGAGAGTAACTGGTCTAATAATAATAACAATAATTAATTAATATGACGATGTTGAATATCTGTAATATTAACTGTTTCATATGGCACTGTTATCCAGCTGTACCATTATATATAAATATATTAGTTATTGTTTCCTGTCAACAAGAGCCACGGACTGGTTTAGATCTATTGATTTGTTGATGGTTACCCACTCAAACATAGTTTTAGTGCAACGCCTAGACAATATGTAGATGTCACAATTATAGTAATATCTTAAATGTATTAGTGAGGGAAATCACGTTTGCAGAAACGCTTAAAGAAATAAATTTTTCTCATTATTATTTTTACTTAATATTCTAATTGAGAATTTTGAGAATCATCATATTTTAGAAGCAACTAAGAAAAAGTCAAAATACATTTTTAATTCTGAAATTTTTATAGACCAAATTAGTAAAGCGAGTGTTTATTAGTTAAACTATAAATAATTGTATTTCTTTATATATGCGGCTCAGAGGTCGTAGTTGTAATATTAGGTTAAATAAATATTTAATGTCGTTTCGTTCAAAACAGGAAGCTCAACTTTCGCTAGTCACCTTATAGAATATCGGCATACTTTTTACAAAGTTGTATAACAGATTATAAATTTTGTAGACAAGGGAATTCAAAACCAGACAGTTCCACAATTATTTAAATAACCAACAATGTGTCCTCGCCTCTGTTCCACGTGGTATATTATTTATTCTTTATAACTTTATTTTTCTTGCTTATAATACATTTACAAAAGAATCCATAAATTAAAGAAACACGTACACAAATTTAGACAACAACAATCACGGGCGAAGTTCGCTGATTTCAATGTTCTTCCACTCAGACCCATAATTATCCACTGACCAGTAAGACATGCTGGTAGCTTCTAAATCCTTCATTCTTCATTTGGAATGTCTTGAAGCAAATATGCTATTTTTGTTCCTTTTAGGGAGATGAATTTGACATTAGTGTGTCATTGTGACAATTTGAATAAGATGTACACTGTATTTATGCTACTTGTAGTTATGATAGTGATCATTGTTTGATAAAAACTGCAATCACTATTAAAATAAACAGATTAATATTAATTAAAATAAGTACTTTAATTTGTATTTAATTTAAATGTATTTCGAAGTAAGTACCTCCAACCTTATAATAATAAATGCTTTATTTACTTTGCAATAAAATGCTGTACATAAGAAGAATGTGAATGTTTATATGATGTGGGTGTGAATAATACAAAAACAATTTAAAAAGTGACTATTGTTCAAAAAATTCCTCTATAATAATTTAACTATCTATAAGAAATATTTTAAAAATATCCTTAAATTGTTAAGGGTAAGAATTCCATAATGCTTGAAAGTGCCACGACATTATTCGCTTAGTTTTATGTTAGACAAATTTTTCCTTTTTGCAACACGAACTGTTAAAATTATTTAAGTTTGTCCATCCCCAAAATACTGCACTATTGCTCAGATGTGAGTGAACCAGCGCGTAGTAAATATTTATTAATATTTCGGTAAAAAGTTTGTACCTTTGTTTTAAAATATAATACAATTTAATCTTTGATTTCTTGTTGTAAAAATTAATAGTAACAATATCACTGTTATTTAAAAGTAAATTACTTCTAGAGAGAGTTAAACCTTTCACTACCCCTTTTGTGATATCACACTTATTTACACTCACGTAGAATTCTCTGTTAGTTAAAATCGACACCATTTTATTTAGAGTAGTTCCACGCATGCCTAATGCGAAAAAAATAAACCAATTACCCATCTTCTCGCGCCGATTCCTTCTACTAGTTTTAATGTCGATGTTTCTGTTGACTTCTTCTGTTTGAATCCATGTTGGTTTTCTCCAACCAATTTATATTTAACAATTAATTCCTAGAGCCTATCAGCGATTAATTAATTAAATATATAGGGATGAAATTATATTATAAAATTATATTTCGTTTCTAAAATATATTACCTGCAACTCTAATACATTCCTTAGATCTATGAATTAACTTATGAATGCCTACATAAAACATGATTTACCATTCTCTTTAAAATACGCTGAATCCGCATCTTTCACTATTTCATCGGTAGAAAATTTATTTTCTCAAAGCTCCTTTTTTTTTTTAAATTGGAAAGAGATAATAGTCGTCTGCGAGCCAAATATGGGCTATAAGAGCAGCCAACTCCATCTCGACTCTTGTGAACAAAAGCTCTTGCACGACACCTTTGGTTAATTTTCCTCTTCTTTTCTCTCTGAAAGCCTCTTTTAGCTCCTCTAAAATTAAAACGTAGTATTCTCCAGTTATACAAACATCTTTTCTTTATAATTAATCAAGAAAACTCCTTCTTTGTCCCAGAAAACTGTCGCCATATGCCGCCGATTGCGACAGCTTGAATTTCTTAGGCGGTGGCATATCCGTTTTATGCCACTGCATGGAATCTTGCTTAGACTCAAGTTCATAGTGATGAACCCAAGATTAATTCCCAGTAACAATTCACTTCAAAAACCATCCTTGTCTTCATAACACTGGTTCAAAAACGCACGTAAACATTCGATGCGCTGCTGTTTTTGTGGCGGTGTAAGCAATCTAGGAACCCATCTTCCATAGGCTTTTGACATGCCGAGATAATTATGTAGAACCTTAAAAATGGCTGTTTCAGATACTCCAACCTTTTCTGCGACTTGTTTTTTTTCTTCTTAAAATGTGTCCTCCAACATTAATTTATCGATTTTTTCAATGAGATGTGAAGTGATGACCTCAACAAACCGTCCAGATCGGAAATCGTCTTCAATTGATTCTCTACCTTGTTTAAAGAGTTTGTACCTCTTGAATACCATGGTTTTTCCTGGAAAGAGTTCCCATAAACATATGACATTTCTTCTAATATAGTTTGAACATTTTTCCAATTCAGACTGTGTAAATGGCTTTTAATTTCATTTATGTTTAATATTTTAATTTGTACTTTAAACAGGCTCCTTGTTCATATCTTTTTAGAGTAATAAGATCTAAATTATTAGCTTTACATCACGTTTCTGTTAAACATAGAATATTTGGTTTGATGTGTTCGAATATTAATTCTAGTTCATCCATTTTTTTCCATGTGTTTTGTTGTGACCGAACAAATCGAATCGATTAGATAGCACTAATAACCTGGAAATAAATTCGAATCGAGGATTTCTGTTTACACTAAAAAAATTGTCTTAAAAACTGACTAAATAATGTAAAGGTTTAATAGCGGTCGCACTAGGCGTTATCGAGTTATTGAGGAAAATTAAAATGGGTTTTTGTTTTTTTTCAAAATATCTTAATATTGAAAAAAGTTAAGGTGAATTTGCATTGAGATTTGTTATAAGCACTGATTTCTGCAAAACATTCTCTACTTTACCATTGCTCTATCACTTCTAGTAACAGAGGTACCAATGGTGAGCATCAAAATTGGGATACGGTGTATTATCTATTATTGTACCAGATATATTTGGTGATATATTTTGGAGGATCGATTTTAGCTGATTTTCTGAGAAGTCAAGTTTGAATTTCCGATATAAAACCATGTTTTTATTACAAAAAAAGTAAATTAACTTAATCTGACAAAACAGCAGACAACTTAGGCGAGGGAAAACTTGTTTGATAGCACTTCTGTAACTGCCATCCTTCCGTGGATGAAGGTCGACGACTCTATCGAGACGCCATTGCAATGGGGGAAAGTTATACTTCTTAATGATAACCAAATGACCTCTCTTGATGGTCTGTCCCTTTTCTATATATGTTGGCACATCTTTTGGAGCAATCGCTAGCTGAAAGGCCTAGTTTCCCAAATGTCTCCTTAGTTACTTAGTCATAACCTTAAGAAAAGGAGAACAATTGCTTCTACGATAGTCTGTGAAATGTAACTAATGTGACAAATCAAAATCGACATACTTAGATGCAAGTTTAAAGAATCTGGAGTGGGCGAGTTATTCTTTCGATAATGTTTGATTCGAAACGTAAATAACGTGACATATCAAAATCGATATAAATGTTTTAATTTTTAATTACAATTTTAATCCAAATAGTTCCGTTTCCGACTCATACATTGCAGATAAACGTAAATAGCATACTAAAATTCAAACTTCTCTGTAGTCAAATGATGGTAAGATTTTTATTTGTGTTTTTGATTTATTTCTAACAAAATATACATGAGCCTAAAAAATATAACACAACACATATAAGAATCTTAGATGGAAGAATCTAATGAGAGTTTGTGCAATTGCGATAGTTTTTCACTCTAACTCTTGTATCTGACAGCAGCGAGAGTCTAACAATTTACTATGTTTTTTTACTATAAATTTTAATTTAGGCTTAATTTTCATCTCTAAGGAGATAGAATTTAAAGATTAAAGTTTTAATAAAATTAAACGATTAGTTATCCTTTTTTTTTCACCTGTAATACCTCAGTAATAAAACGAAATATTTTATAAAAGTTTTCATTAAGAATTATTATTCCATTGAAAAAATATAATATTAGTTGTTTTATATCCGACAATTATCAAAACTAAAGTAGAGTAATTTAAAAGAAACACATAAATATTATTTTATTACTAAAATACTACTTTTTCTAAGTATATTAATAATTATTTCCAGTTATTACTTTCTAAGTTTTTTCATTGGCCATTAAACCGAAACCAGATTTAACTAAATCCGGTATTAACATTCTGTCATCTGTGAACAAATTATAGCTTAAGCTTTCTCTACGTCAAAAAGAAACGAGCAACAATTCCCCCAAAAAAAATGGACTCTCTTGGACTTTTAATGATATACAAATTGTGGCTCATTCATGCGTGCTGCATTTAGTCAAATCCAAATTAGTTGTTTACATGTGTAACGAATCAGACTTAATTGAATGTGCATATCGACTGGAAACTCTGCCTACATGGATTATGCAAAATAGTCTGATCCAAATCCACACAATGAGAAACTTCCCACAGCCGTTAGTAATTTATGCACGTTATAGTTCATAAAATTAAAATAATGTCTTCTTATGAAGAAGATTATGGAAAACTTTTAAATAATTTAGTAAAGTTAATTAATAACTATTTAAAATTATCCGATTCTATTTAACTTTATTAAACATGCAGTTATCAAAATTTTTATATATTTTAATATTTGCTTATAAAACTTTCCATTTTCAAATTAAAACTAGTAAATTTCTCGTTTCGTTTCATTAAATTATTTTTTCTTGTTTGATATATATATTTAGATATTTGACAATAATTATGGTAATTGTAAGTGTGTTTTAAAATAATAATTTGAATAAATATTTACTTTTTTCATTAAAATAGTTTATACTTTGAATATTCAAAAATATAGATTTTTATTGTGCTAAAACAAAGTAATATTGTCTTTTTCTTCTTTATATTCAGGATGTACCACAAATTAAACATAGATTTATAAGTTAAACAGCTATTTTGAGTTTACAAATAAAGATATATTATTATTATTATTTCAGCTATTCTTAAAATAAGAAATTTTATAAAGGAGAATTCATATAGAGGACGTCTAATTATACTTTTGTCGTACTCTTGTATATTAAATTCGCCAAGTCGGGGTTCTTTTAGGACGTCGAATTTTCACGCAATAAGGACTTTCATGTAATACAGAGGGCATTTTCAGAGGGCTGACGCAGTAACTTGGATTGGTCCGTCCTTAATCGAGGACCTTAAGCTTTCATCCTGGAAAAATGTGAAGGCTCGGATGAGAAAGAGTGTTGTTTACGATACTTTCCGCATCATATTTTATACGATACGCGCTTTTTAAATTGTTTACGGTCATAATAAAACAAGAATGCAGCCGGATGCTTTAAAATAAATGTCTTAAATAAATTTACTCCTTGTAAACCGCAATAATGCTCTGCAGGAACATTCCCCGTGCAAAACTCTCGTGTCGAGCTTATAACCCACACAAGTAAAAACATTTACAGCATAATGATTTTTAATAAATTATTTCTATAGGTAAATTATACATTAACAAAAATCATCTTTCTTAAACGTTGATTTGCGGTTTTGACTATATATAAAACACATAACCAGTAGATAACTGTCAAGAATTCTATTACTTTATTATTAATAGTTTTCTCTAAATAACTTATTGTATTATCTGATAAATTTGCATTTAGTATTTTATTGAATTGTTATTATATTCACGAACGTTAGGATTAAAATATAATCATATTATATATATGTTTAGATTTATCAAAAATAAAAATATAGTAAAATTAATTATTAAAATATCTTTTGGTTTACTCATTAATTTAATATTTTGTACTAATGTTAAATAGCTTATTGATGTTAAATTTTACGGATATTTCATAGACAATAAAGCTATTTGATTGATATATAAATCAAATTTAAACAGTGCCATTTATAACATTAGAAATTAGGTAGAATAAAAACAGCAACAGGTATGTCACAAAATCATTTTAAAATCAATAAACTAAATATTACGAGACTTTACTTATGACATCGTTTAATATGTCGTAAATATGTTATTACAGTCAAGAGAAAGTCATATTTATCCAACTTTTTCCTCAATCTATATATATATATATATATATATATATATATATATATATATATATATATATATATATATAATCTATGAAATGTGTGCCGATTAATTTAAAGGTTTTTTAAATGTATTGAATTAATAACAATAAACAATAACATAGTGCAAATTTTAGGTTGGTGAAATTTATTATATAAAATTATATTTTACTAGATGACTAGATAATACTCCAATATTTAACTATTATCTAAGTAACTCTAATAATTGTAAAACTGTCATTATAAAAATACAGTGTTATTAAGTATTGGAAATCATACTTTTTTAATCTAAAAAAAATTGTATAAATTATAAACGCTAAAATATTTTCTTAGAGGTTATTGAAAATGTGTAATAAATACATTCTACTTAATAAAATAGGAATAATATAGTACTTAAAAATTAATATTAATTACTTTTGTCGAGATTAGGGTAAAGAGGAGAGTAACTAATAATAATATCTTAACTGGTATTAGTTATAATTTTAATTTGATGAGACATATGTTGTTTATTGTCACACTTAAGTATAATTTATATGATTACTGTTTTGCTAGCATTTAGTAACAGGTTATTTTGATAACACCAACTTATTATCTCTTCAACTCTCTCAACTTTCTCGATTCTTTCAAATACCTCCTTTTCTGTAGCTGCAGATACAATTACTGTTGTATCATCTGCAAAATTAATTGTATGTCCAACAGAAACTGCCTGATTCAAAAAAACAAAAGGAACAAGAGTGAGCCTAAGGTTCACCGCTGTGCCACTCTTTTCATCGTATTATACATCTCTGATTGTTGGTTTTGGATTTGAACAAATATTTTCCTATCTTTTAAGAAAGACACAATAAGGTCTAGCACTGCCAGCTATGAGCCCGGTGAGAATAATTTCACGTTCATAAACTCAACACTGACAGGGAAGGTCCATCTATTTTCTTGAAACTTCCCTTACCAGTTCTAAAGCTGCCGTTTCTGTCGATTTGTTTGCCCGAAATCCATGCTGACCATAAGAGAGAATCTGAAGTTATCGATAAAAACGTCGCGTTCAATTCACTTCACTATTAATTTCAATTACTCGCTTGGTAGAAGACACAGTTTCACTACAGTGTCGCGCTGGTTCTAATGGCAGCACTCATTGCTATCCCGTTTAGACCAAGGTTTAGCGATTGGTTACGTCCGCCACTGTAATGGAGGAAGATTGTCCTCCTTGATTATCACGATGTCATAACATCTCCGATTAGAAAATGAGCAAGAATTAAATCATTGCAGTCATTAGACTCGTTAGTAAGTGGACACAGTGGTCTTGAATTTAATATGGCTTGAATTTGTACCAGTAAGGTGTATAGTTCTTCTGTTGTTAGTAAAGCCCTCCCAGCTACTCTGTGAAGATGACCCTTAAAACTTTCTACGGCTGCTTCCCAAAATCCCCCAAAATGAGAAGCTCTGTTCATTTAATTTGTTATTGGGTTAATCGTGAGAATATGGTCTCAGCATCCTCTAGTTCCTCCAAAAACTGCCCTAATACTCGCAGATGTTACGAGCACCAATAAAATTTGTTGCATTATCACTGATGATCACAGACACACACCGTCGACGACCAATGAAGCGTAAGAACGCAGCAATAAAACATTCAGTGATCAAATTCCAGGCGAGCTTTATGTGAACCGCCTTAGTGGAACAGCAAACAAAAATGCATATATATGCTTTCACAGTTTTTTTGCTTCGTCTGGAACTAGCCTTGTTGATAAATGGGCCCGCGTAATCAACTCCAGTGGGAGACATGGGCGAGTCGGCTGCGCTCGAAATGATAGCAAAGCGCCCATGAGGAAAACCTGAAGGCGTGCACGAATATACTTGACATAAGATCTCACTATTTTACGAATATCATGTCTTCCATGGATTGGCCAAAATTTTAGTTGCATGGCCGACCGCATATCCTGGCTTCCGATATGCAGGTTAGACGATTTACTGGCAAGTCGCTGTTTGCAAAACGTTCCCCCAACACGAATCAATCCATCGGAGTCCATAAATGGATTGAGTGAAACTGAGTTACTGGTTTTGTGAACATAGGCATATAATAATAATAATAATAGACTTTATTGTCCAATGGGATAACCATTTACAGGGAAAAAATTAACAATATAAGCATAACAAGTGTGTAAAAACTATGATTCAAATAAGAAGGAAAAAAAACTAAAAAACTATACTAAAAACGAGGGAAGAAAAAACATACAACTATCAGATTAAAAGTACAATACAAGAACATTAATACAAATTATTTACTGTTAGTTAACTTAGTAAGAATTTGGAAAATAAATCTTCTAGAAGCTTCTCTGCATTGTTGTACATTGTCGCGATGATGGCCCGCTGCATTATGTTTCTTCTTGCTGTTGGTCTCTGGAATGTGCAGCAGTATCTTGAAGCTATCCTCGGTACCCGGAAATTTAGCTTAGATAATAAATATTAGCAATCAATTTTGTAGTGCACTAATTTCCATAAGAACTTGGCGCTTAAAATGTCACACCTCAAAGACAATGACGTGGAGTTGTTGCGAAGTAGTAATTCGATGTGCTTAAAGCCTACTATGTGATACACACCATCCAGTTTGTAACTAAGAAATTTTAGAAACTTACGGTGTATTTTATCAAATAGCATTTGTTGACAAGCATAAAATGGAAATCAAACAATTATAGTATATTCAAGCTTACTAATAGTTTTTAATAGCTCCAATTATTAAGATATTTTGATATCCATATAATAAAGCCCAGAGATAGATAAGCAGCCGCAATAATCAAATCTAAGTGATTGTTAAATGACATATGTGAACTAAAAGTTATACTAACATCTTTAATAGTAGCTTTGTGTAAAAGCTGTTGATTATTGATTGAATATGTGTACAATAATGGGGATTTACCTAGATAAAAGGTCATTGAATAACACTTGTCAACATTACGAACAAGTCTATTTGTGTAACACCAATGAGAAAATAAATTTAAGTCATCATCTGCATAGGCAAGAACAATTAAGCGTAGAAAGTAGATCATTTGCTTTGCAAAAATCATAGCGAATATTATTATTATTACAGGGAAACTTGTTCCCTTGTGATCCAGTTTTTATAGGAAAAGAGATTTCTACCGCAGGATGGAATAAATCCTCAGGAATAATAGGCATTTCCTAGCGGTCAACTTCAGCATTAGATATAGTATTAGAAAGGACTAAATCTAATAGTCTATCATTGACATTAGTAACGGTGGTAAGCTGTTCATACCAAGTGTATTCATAAAGTTTATAAGGGTACTTAATTTAGCGGAGGGTAAATTATCAGCAAAGTTTGGCACATTAAAATCACCAAAGATTAAAAAATCCCGGTTTAGGAGTAAAACTTCTAGAGCACTCGTAAATTGTTCAAGGTCATATTTTGCAAATCCGAGGGTATATAGATGACGCCAATTATAACACATCTCGATGAAATTAAGTAACTACACAGTAATAAATCTATTCAACGAACAGTTCTCGTTACATGCGATGTATCTATGACGATATATACAAGGGTATACTTCCCCCACCACTTAACTGTAGGTGATAGAAAAAAATGACTTAAGCAAAAATTGTAAACCAAGTACAGTAGTTTCTAATTTTGATAATTTTCAATAGCCTTAATGTGGTAATATTTTGTAAAAAAGGCAAATTAATTATGCAAATGATAAGATGCGCCACCTAGCGGAAAGCTACGCATTTAAAAATATTTTAACGCATCTTTTTTTGGCCGATTATGTCATTAGAATTTTTTTCCCCAAATTCTAGGATATACGGTTTCCGAGATACGGCCAGTGGCCACCCTTAATGAATCACCCTGTACAATTCACTCAGCAAGGGCTATCAGTACACCACCGCCCCTTCACCATCTTACAGACGAAAACTGCCGATCACTACGTAACACATTGTAATATGGAGGAAAACGTTCACAATTTAAGACAGAATCATTTAACCAAATTTCAGTAATTAAAATTATATCATATGACAAATCACAACAATTCGTATAAAATGTATGAGTTTTGGAATTCAATCCGCTAGAGTTCTGATAATACAAATTAAGGGTCATATCCTGGGGTTCGCCTAAGCCGTTGGAGCAGTCTAGTTTACAATTGTAGGAAGGCCATTTATATATTTTATTTTTAATTTAGAATCACCTTTAAGTACACTCTCATTTAGTTCACTTTTTACAGTTTTGTACATATCCATTTGCATTGGTGTTTTATTGTATGATACAGAAAGAGAAGACCATTTACCACCAGTTTTATTTTTAACAAAACCTTTAATAAAGTTTTAACATCTTGGCTAGATGGCAGTTGAACACGAGGGAGGGATCAAATATTTCCAAACGAGTAGGGCTAGCTACTTGGTTTGTTAATTTAAATTATAAATGATATGCCAGGTACGGTATCTACAACCAACCGATGTTTATTTTATTTATTTATTTATTTATAAACGGAAAGCCCCTTTTACAATATATATACACACACATAGATACATAATAAACTTAACTTAACAATATAACATAACTATAAACATAATAATAAATTTAATATAATAAGGAAAACTAATACGACACATGACGATGTAATTTAGACTTAAAATTGTCATAGGAGTTATTACATATGTTGTTCCTCTTTGGATTTCCGCAATTCCACGGACCCATAAATTATAACATTGTAAGAATCTCGTTAATTACAGCTTCAGTATTAAATGTTGTGTTGGTGATGGTGGAGCCTGCTGTAACGTTTTCTTCAACGTTTGTTGACCGCCCTTCCTTAAATTTGTTGATCATTGAAATCATGTCTGGTATTTGATGGACACCCTGTTCACAATTGATACATATATACTTAATACGACATTTAGAATTAGGTCGGAACTCAAAACATTTCAACTCCGCAGTGGATAATTCAGAGCAGTTAACATGGACTGATTTATTACACCCATCGCATCGTATAAATGATTTCTCTAAACTTTCATTTATATTTAAGTTACATTTAATGCAAAGCATTCTTCCAAATTAAATTAAATGGTTATCATCAAATATTTTTAACAGGGACACCCGCTTCACCTCACAGGATCTATACAGGATCTATTCAGAGGACTTTTAAGTACACAAACACAAAAGACCACGGAAAAAATAGGTAGTGAAACATGAGGAGACAATCGGGCTAATAACTCCCTTTCACGATTGAAGTTTAATCACTGCATATTTCAAATTAAGACGTTAGTTGTCTGGTTTAAGTCTGTTATTGTTAAAGGTCTACTATGTATCAAGTTATGCGTAGGAATATTTGTTTTAAATCGCTGTACGTACGACATCACTCGAACTATTTTTCCAAACGTTCAACATTTTGGAAATATATAGTCTTTGGCATACACACTAGCAAAGTTAGTAGGAATAAATTCGTTTGTAGATATATTACTCAACAGAGATTATGCTGCTAGGTTTATCTTTATTGAGACGTGTAACCAAGATTAAGGGTTTGTTAGTTTATGAATTTCTCCAACACGATTTGCTACGAACGTTTTAAAACGTCTTTATTTCGACTTTATACATGATAATGATATCGTGAAATCAGTTTAGTAAAAATACTTACTTTTCTGAAGATTTAATCACTCACTTACTCGTTTTCATAGCTCTGCTAACAGAACAGAAGCACAAAGTTCCAGTTGTGGGATGCTGGTTGTATTGACAGGTGAAACTCTGGATATAGCACATAGAAGATGGCTGCAAATCCGTTAACCTTGCTGCACTCTGACTATGTAAATACACATGTTTACTGACGTCTGCGAATCCATGTAGCTCCAGGCCACACCTCATCGCCGAAGTAACCATTCTCAGAATAGAAACTGTTATAACTTGCTTCAAATTTTCAGCATAATCGAACTAGTGCTGAATGTATACTTCCGGCAGTGTATCGTTCCATCCACACTTGGATCTCCATAAATATTGAATGATAATCTTGCCAGTAATTATGGTCCAATTATGCTAAGCGATTCATACACTCGAGATATTTCCGACAAGATGCTCCTCTTCGTTTTTGCTCTGGCTGGTAAGACATCACACTTGTAACTTAATAAATCAGTCAAGGTGTTCCATACTGTTCCTAACGTAGTAACCGAGTTGATGGTGCTATCTAGTTAACACTGTTACATTGTCAATACAATTGGGTTGAAAGTCTGCAAATAGTTCAGTATTATTGCTTGCCAAATACTTGAACTCAAATCCTCTCCTGGCGAGAAGAGAATTAGTTTGATCGTGCACTTGTTTTAAATAACTTAGAGTACACCCGTTATCAAATCATCCACCTAAAAGTCTGATAATCACTTCTGACTTCCAATTGGGTAAACATCGCTCATATTTTGAGCCAGTTCTCGAAGAGCACTGATAGCGAGAAATAAAGGACTTGACGTTCCATATGTTACCGTAGTTAACTCATACGTGATTAACAAATCCCCCGAGTCGTTTTTCCACCAAAGTTGCTGATATTTAATATATTCGGGTCTGACCCTTACCTGACGATACATTTTAGCGACATCAGCGGTAACAACGTATTTTCAACAGCGTATCCCTAGCATTATGGAAAATAAATGACTTTGCAGTTGAGGGCCGACCATTAGAATGTCGTTGAATGAAACTCCTGTACTCGTGGGAGCTGACCCATTGAAGACAACTCGCAGCTTAGTAGTTAGACTTGCTTGTTTAAATACGCAGTGATGTGGTAAATAATAGCCATCTTCTTCTTCTTCTCAGTATTGGTGTCAGGTGATTTGGCAAGCAGGCGTTCGAGAGCAAAAAACTTCCATTTTGCGGATTCACTCGAGTCACCTAGTCTACAAGGATCCTCCTTAAAGGGAAGAACTACTTCAAATCGACCTGTTTCATCCCTCCTGAAGTTCCGTTGAAAGTGTTCCTCATACCTTTCGTTAGCAGGTGTGAGTTTTGTTTTAGTAGCTCTCTAGTTCCCAAAATTTTGTCACTATGTTCTCTAATCATACCATTGATACAACGGCATTGTCTTGTTGTATAAATTATCCAGCCGAAATGGTGAATTATATCGTGATAATGTCCATTACCGATTAATAAGTCAATTTCGCGAGGCTCGAAGAATTCAATACCAGCAGGAATACGGGAATTTTCCTACGTGATACCATACGGTTCTTTTCTCTCGATAAACTACGTCGTTTGATTTAGGGTTATTTCCTACTATTACAGGATGTCTTGTTTTAATTTTATAATTGTGATGTTCCGAGTGTTTAGCTGGATTTGACATTTTATTGTGTCTATATTATTTTGGGTTTGCGATAAAATAGCATTTGTGTCCTTACATTGTGGACTATCATGATCAATTATTGTCGTTTTTATATATTTATTTATTTTATCTGGTGACTGTATTACGAGTTGAATAAGTGGTATAATTTAAAAAAAAAATTATAACAGGGTCGTGGGTTCTTTAAAAAACCTACAAAGTTGGGCGCCACTTATTACGAGTTGAGGTTGGTTGGCATCGCTTATGATACAACCTTTCCTTCACGTAATCTCCGACTAGCTCATTTATTGTTTAATCCCTTATTCAAAAATAGAATTAAACGAACAATAATATTATAAAGAGAGTAGGAGTTACCTTTATTTTGAGTGCGTTGATCTCGGTGCGCATATGCGGTCTATCTCCTGCCTTCTGATGTAGAGTTTTCACGTACACTTACACTGATTCTACTTTGAGGTTAAATATGACTTGTGAATAAGAAAAAAAAAGACCAATAATTAGAAACAAATATATACATATATTGCAAGAGAAAACAAAATAACAACGAACAATAAAATTATAAATAAAAATTAGAATTATAGTTAAGAAACGAATTAAATTTGGCTATTACCAAAAATAAACTATAAAGCTGACTATAGCTCGTCAATGTTTACTTTTACTTGCCCTGACTGTTATGGATTGTTTACTGATTATTTGCAACTGCCGTTTTCGGACTTACTGTTTGCGACTGACTTGTAACACAATGAGTGATAAAAAATACTGACCGCAAAGACTGTTTGGTTTTAATTCCCTACCAAGACTGACTGACCAACTGATCACGAAGACTGCTCTATTCACACTGATAACGAAGACTGTTTCTTTTCAACCACTAACGGAGACTGATTTGTTTTGCGCTTCTCCTTCCCTTTATGCATTTGCCACAACCCTTCGACTACCTCATGCAAGAGGGGGTATGTTTTGGGTTTTTCCCGTGCCTTTTTTTATGTTCCCATCACATGATTTTCATGTAAGTTGGTGGCAATGTTTGTAATTACTTTACCGTATGTTTTCCAAAGAAAACTTATGGTAATGTTTTCGTGTTTTCGCGATAATTATTTTTTTTCATGTCGCGAATTTGTCCAGTTGGCTTTCTTGAATTTGGGCTGATTAAAACTGTGGGGAGTGTGATATCAATCGATGCGTAATTTAATTTTGGACATCTTAGTATTAGTTGTAGGTAACTCTCGTCATCTCAATTAATGATATATTAATTTAACATACACTAGATTCTGGAAAACCCGAAACTTGGCGATTGGCGATGGTCTGCGTAGCCAACGCGTTTCGGATTAAGCTTAGTGTCGTTAAGGGCAGGTAAACTATCTTATGGTCTATTGTCCGTGTTTGGGTCAGCGGATAATTATATTGCGATGGGCGGATAGAATTTAAATTATATTACCGGATTACATTTTTAAAGTCTGTTTACGAACTTTACGCATTTGGTATTAAAAGATTACGTACGAAATTTATGACCAATAATAAAATATGTTAAACATTTTTACCGCGAACACATATCAAAATTTTGGGACCATTGTTCCGAAAAAATACTATAAAAAATAATATACGTCCGAGTTATGTTGCAGCATAAATTTAGCTAAGTAATCAAGTTTCGGCGATCACGGTAGATCGCCGATAACAAGTGGTACGTGTATTTATTTATTCAATTGTTTTTATTTGTTTTCCACGTGTTCATTTTTTGTTAACATTTCGGGCTCGTGTTCCGAATTGTTTTAACATCTCTCTGCATCTGTATAATTGTTATGTATGGCATCTTTCGGACTAGTTATTAAACTGATATTGGCATTCTATGTTGCCAACATTTTGTTTAAAGTATTTATTTGTTGTTGTAAAAATGTGGTATTTGTTGTTAAGTAACTAATGAACTCGTCTTTCGATTTTATGATACTTTTTAGATATTTTACTTTCATTACGATGGTGTTTCCGCTGTTGAATGATGTATCCACGTCATCACTGTATCTTTAGTTTTTGCCCTTTTCTCTCTGTATGCTGGATCTCGAATTCCGAGTTGAATGTATGGTTTTCTTCTAAAAGGTGATTTGCATATGCTGATGTCTTCTTTTGATTAATAACTTATATATTCGTTCATCAAAATTTCGTCCAGTTTGGCCTACGTAAACTTCACGGTAGTTCATACACCTTCGTAAATACACTCCACTGTGTTTATTTTTGATTTTTTGTCTTTACTGTTTTTATTATTTCTAATATGGTGACTTTAAGGAAATTAAACAAAATCTATCATATAGCAGTTAAGAACGGTTATAATTTAACAATGATAATAAATACAAATATAAATAATATAATAAAAACAAAATGTAATAATCAATAGTTTAACATTCTCCTCCAAATCTGAACCAAAAAAAACTTTACTTCAATAACATTTAATGGTTCTTTAATATTTTTGTATTCTTATTGAATATTCAGTTAGTAAAACCCTATCATAAAAGAGCATTGATGTAGCCTAAAATCTCAAGTTATGATAGTAGTTTTCAATAATTATGTATTCGTAAGAGATGATAATTTTGAAAAATGACATGTCTCTGATCCCACTCTTTCTGAATTTAAACTTAAAAATATGTTAGTTTTTGCATCAGAAACGATTAGTAATGATAGATTGGCTAATTAGTCAATTTTTGACATACAAAAATAACCATTTTAGCAGGAGATTCCAGAGTTAGTTTTTGTATGGGCTGGATCTGATGTATCAGCTTAATCTTAGAGGATGGTTTCGTCGAAATAATACTCCAATTGTATTCTAAGGGTGTGGTGCGGACGTACCCGAGAGTGCCCGATTGTTAACCAGGGGGTGTGACAGCTCTCCAATAGTTTTTATGTTGAATTTTATTCCATCATTGTAGTCTTTTAGGTGATTTTATAATACAGATTTATTTTATAATAATTTTGATAAAATAGTAATAATTGGTTCAATCATCAAGTAGTATAAACTCCAATGATTTTAAAACCTCTTTTCTGTTGTAGAGATGTTATGATGTAAATGCTCACCAGTATCTTACAACAAGAAATTGATGAAAATAATTGAAATAATAAATAAAATGTTAAAGACATGTGTCATCTGCAGCTTTAAAAACCCAAATCAGCTACTATGTAATAATAGTTTTCTATTTTATGATGTCCAAACACTTTTTCTAGTAAATTAAACAGTTTACTAATAGTTCCTTTGTTTGTTTAGTTTGCCATCGTTAATTTGGTTTGTTAGTAAAAGAATTAATCATATATTTTATCCATAACCTTTGCAATACTTTCCATGTTCCTTTCCTGGCTCTCTGTGATGGTGTACTACTACTTAGTAGTCCATATTTACAATTAATTTTGCAACTCACTGTAACACAAATTTGTTAATTTAATAATTTTGATTTAACATTAATTAAATATTTTTATAGCACAAAATAAATAAATTTCATTTTGAGTATAGGTAACAGTAATAATGATTATTGCAACAAATGTGTAATATTCCCACTTCATATTATGCCCGTAAAAGTAATTAAGAATTCTCGCGGAAATTTCTATGAAAGTGTAACGTGACGAAGATAAATGGAATGACGTAATCTTGATTTAAAAAATTCTTGCACTTAGTTTTCTTGTAATTAAACCTAAATTAAATTTATATAAGAAAATTGATTTTGTGTGTAAATATTAAATTTTAATTAAAATTTTAAAGCGGCAAAACTGATTAACGGTTCATATGATTCTAAATATTAATAAATTCATACCGATTAAAATCATGCGTTGATATATTAAAATGCAAAATATATCTACACTAACTAATTTGTTATTATTATTTAAAGATACAATTAATTTTTTTATTTTGATTAATAGACGCCTCTTTCTATTATTTAATACATTTTTTCATACATAAAGAATGATAAAGAAAGATATTACTACTTTAAAAATTGCAAATACTTTAAATTGACAAAATATTCTTACAATAGTCCCTTTGCATTTTCATCGATTATTTAATAAACACCCTCAGTACTTTGCCTCCTGTGGTATATTTATATTAAAGCTATACAATATAAACTAATTATATTTGAAATATCAACACGTTAATAAATTATGTACAGTACACGCACAGACATATTTCAAACATAGAAAAGAGCTTTTTCGTGTATTTCACGCATATTAATAAATTACTTCATATGCGCCGCGTCGACATGCTAACAATGTATTGTTTGATATCCTACCCTAGTTAGACAAAAACCTATTCATAACCGGGTAGTTTTTCAGGGGTTCAATTATATGAAACTGAATTAATAAATTGGACGAAATGTGAGATAGACTTCGAGCATGAAAGTAGTTCAAAGAGTAGGAACTAAACTGCAAATGTGGTTATGTGCGAGTGCAACTGTAAGATCCCCTTTCTCATTCATACAATAACATAATTACGTAATGTAATTGAAAGTCAACCGCCAATATAGCATTAAGAGTACATTAGTGATAACAGTTAATCGGCAATATTCTCCCTTTAAGGTTTTATGCGTTTAGAAATTTTAATTGCAACACCTGATTACAAATCTCTCGGTGCAAGAAAGGACAATTCCTTTTCGATTGAGTGCACTCAAATACCAGTAGAACAATGACCCGCGCAATAATTTACAGGAGCAGCAGTAGATTGTGTGTCGTTGGCTTTTTTGAGTAAAATAAAGATTGAATTATTAATAAACACCCAATAGGAAGCAAAACTGGACGACGAGGAGAAAGTAACGGGAACGCGAGATTTCTTCGTCGGCAAACAGAAAGTGGCCGATTTTGTGGCGGTTTTTGCTTCGGCACAATCGATAAATCGATTCGGCGTTAATGGTGAATTACGTTGGAAATTGATTTCGTTTGTAGTGTGCATTTGATGAATAATTGAACGCGGCAATCTATTACATCATCGATGAAATTTTATTTCTGATTAAAAATAAGTTACAAATATAAATTCATTTAAAATAAATAAAAAGTTTAATAAATAATAATATAATTTCGTAATTAATAATTAAGTTCATTTTATGGCGTTAGTTTATTTAATCTTTGTAAATATTTCTTAAAAAATACTCTTAGAAGAAACAAATAAATTACAAAAAACACATACAATTTTTGATAAAAGAAGCAAGGGTTGTATTCAGATACGTTCTTCCACACAAACCCTTCTTGTACCGCCATGTTAAGAAGCTGACATCATCTTTTACATCCGGAATCGTTTATATTTTGCTTTATAGAGGTTTATCTATCTACTTTTTATAGTAAAACAGCGAAAAATTAACTAAGGCTGTGAGTTAATTTAATTTTTTATTGAAAATGATGGTAGCGATTACAAAATCGGGAATATACCAAATTTCATGTTCCGAATGTAACAGCACATATGTAGGGCAGACAGGTAGGAGTTTTTAAAAGAGATACAATGAACATTATAGAGCATTCAGACTTAGACGTTCAACAAGTTCCTTTTCAAATCATATCTTCTACCTCATCAGGCATGATAAAGCAAAACTCTTTAAACACCCCTGTTATATTAATTTAAAGGAGAACATGTTGTTTTATCCTTTGGAGTATTTTCCTTTCTTTTTTGAGCAATTTTGTTTTTCTTTTCTTCTTATGTCTTCTCTTTTTATTTTCTTGTTTTACCTTCAAATAGGGTCTCTGTAATTTCTGGACCTGCAATGAATGTGTTCTCTTCTATTCTCAGCCTTTGTATATCATTCACTTAGTATTTATTTCTCCACATTCGTCTTATTATTCTCTAGATATATTTTCTATTTATTTTGCTTTTCTTTCTTATTAATCACCTTCATTTAATAAAAGTTCTGTTCAGTACTTTATGTAAACTTTAACTAGTTTATTGAGTTATTTAACTAGAAGAATTTGAAAAAATGGTCAATGTTGGTTTGTTAAATTATTGAGCTTGTTTTTATATGTTGTATAAGATCATATGATTTTTATATAAGGGAAACATTTCAATATATACTCACTCGGAAAATTGATAATCCCAAACAAATGTTTGTAGTCATCGGTGTATTTAAACCCATCAATAATGCATATAGCTCGTCGATGTAACGAGAATAAGATTTGAAGCAGAGCTGTGGCAGTTAGTAACGCTTCCAGCGGTAAATCATGAATAACAATCGTAACAAGAACATAAGTGATAAAAGTTTTCTTGCTACATCAACATAATGATTTTATTATAAGATTGGATCTAGGTAAATCCCCAGGGTTTTCACATATTCTGGATTAGATAAAGTATCCATTTTTCTAAAGAATAAATAACATCATATTGTTTTTTGAATTAGTTTCTCATGTAGCTAGTGGTGAAATTGACCGAATTTCGACTGTAAAATGCTACATCACCAAACATAGTGGTAGCAGCACAATCTCCATTCTTTAATCAATTATATAAATAAGGAAAACTAAGGGCCTTAGAATTGACCCTTGTGGAATTTCATTAGTCACACTTTTTGCATTTCACTTGCAGTTGTTAATGTTCACTAATTGCTGTCTATCAGATAAGTAAGAAGTTATAAATTGTCACCGCTTTTACTAAAGTTATACTTACGTAAATTTAGTCATCGTGTGAAATGCAAGCAATTACCTTAATTAGGTCACAAAAAATAGAACATTGGTATTTCTTATTCCCATATCATTGAATCGATCAGATATATTGTGAGAGTTGGTGTCGATTTTACTTGCTAAACCCTTTTTTAGTAAGTAGGTTATGTTTAATGTTCCATATTTTTGGAAATTTTGGAATCTGTTGTTCCAAAATTTCCAAAAATATGGGTTTAAGTGAAATGGGTTTAATTTTTTTTCTCTAATCTCATGAACCGGCACCACGCTGGAGAACTTTAGACATTTTGGCAAATTTTTGTTTCTAATACAAATGTTAATTATCTTGTGGGAAAAAAACAATTAGTTCTTTTATGCTTTTGATTAAATTAGATGTTAAGTTATACACGTCTTTATTATTTGTTTTTGTGAGATTCGTTATTGTGCTTTAAACAAGATTTCAAGTAGTTTATATTAAAATTGCTAGTGAGAATTAAATTTGCCAAATGTATGGAAATCTAACACAATGGCAAGTTGTTTTATGAAAACATTGCAATTTCTTGAGGGCTTGTAGATATTGAATAAAGTATTTTTTTATTATCCAGGTGTATAATGGCTTCGCATATTTCAATGCCTCCAACTACACAATAATATTTTAGGTCTAATGGACTTCTATAGTAAGTTCTGGTGCGGTCTAGATTTTACAACCGCCTCCTCTATTAACTAATCTCCAGTAACTGGACAGATACGCTTCGAGTATAGGGATTATTGTATTTAAGCTTTTTATATTAATTAGTTACACCCGCAATTGATTTTAGATGTTGTGTTTTTTTTTTTAATCTTAATTGATTTCGATCAATATCATGGCACTTAACTTATCCAAGTTTAGTACTTTGACATTATTTTTATTTATTTCTAAATTTTTCTCATTTCTTCTATTATCTTTGGCTTATATTATTCTTTATCATTTGTTTAAAACTATTGATAATTTGTCTTTCTTCATTTAGTTTGTTCAATTTTTTACATTCCCCTCTATTTCCAATACATTTTTTCCAATCAATTTCATGTTCCCGGAAATAACTATTAAGTGCTTCAAATATCTCAGAGCTGGTTGTTCTACCCGGCAAATTAAGCGAACAAAGTAGTTCTTCATGTAACTCTCCTTCACACTCAACCCTCACAAAACAAAGAAGAAGTGCTTTGTTTGTAATGTCCGTAGATTCGTCAAGTTGTATTGAATAAAATGATGAATTTTTCACCATTTTTATTATCTGATTTTCAATGTCTTCGGCCATATCTTCGATTCTGCGCTTGATAGTATTATTAGACATAGGAATTACTTTCAATTTCTGAACAGCCTGCATTCCCAAAATCTGTTCACAGGCTTTTAACATGCATGGCTTAATTAATTCTTCTCCAATCGTGTACGGCTTTTTGCATTTCGCGATCTGATTTGCTATGAGATAGGAAGCTTTTAGTAATGATTTATCTTCCATGGTCATTTTTCTTAAAGCAATAACTTGCTTTTGCATATTTTCATGCATTCTTTTAAAATATTCTAGCGGTTTTTTTGCTAAATCCGGGTGTTTTGAATTCAAGTGTCTTTCAAGTTTTGAAGGTTTTAATGCATCGTTAGATAGGCTTTCAGAACATACAACACAGAGAGGCCGTGGATCCAGCTCACTGTCTGGTTCTTCAATGAATCCAAATTTTAAGTAGTAGGAATGATATTTTCTTGATACTTTGTGTTTTTTCTTCTCTCCACCTCCCGTTCCAACGTTTTTCCTAATGGTGGCTGATGATGACTGTGGAGGGTCTGATTTATTGATCAGTTCACGGTTAGGTGAAGTATTATTAATGTTATTATCGTTCTCATTACCTTTTGCATTACTAAAGAAATGCAAAATATTCTTTTGCTTTTTTTCACTCATTATGGGTTTAATTTATTTGAATCTAAAATAAAATAAAAAGAAATTTAGAAAAGTCAAACTCATTTTATCCCAATAAATATCAAATAAAAGAAAATATGTACATGGTTAAGATTTAAGATCATACCTGTCTTAAATCTATGTGTCAATATATAAAAGAAAATACACAAAAGCTTCTTTAATAACCCAACTAATATATTGAATACATTTTGTATTGAACTCAATACGTCCGTAAGCCCACCTTTAATAGCTTCAACTGATATACATATGCGACAAAAGAAGACTGAAACATTAGAAGAGTGCGAAACGAGGCGAGAGTAATACAAACCATGTGCAATACAGCTAGAGCTATTTCCAACTGAAGTGGCACACTATGCGCGGCGGTAATTTTGAATTTACGAAATATTATTCAACATGAAAACATTGACTTCTATATACAGTATGGAACAGCCAAATGGAATAAATTCAGTACCTCAATTAGTGTGCATACTTATAAAAAATCTCGAGACACGTCAATTTTAGATTATGAAATGACATCGTGCATAATAAACGAAATTGTAACGTATTTAGGTACTATCTGATTTCGATACAATACGGTTGTGTTTCCCACGGTTTTTAACGGTGTCTCCTGTTAAAATTTTAAACGACAATTCTCTAATACCGAAAAACGTACGTATACGTTCGCAAAGACGTCGTATTGGCTTTCAGTTCGAAGAACGTACGTATACGAAATGAGCTAAATAGTCCTTATTCAACGCATTGCAACATAAAAGATAGCCCGTAACGAAAGGATTCAGCACGGAACGCTATTAGTTATTAAAAATAAATATTATGAAGTGTGAAAATTGAGGTTATGTATTGACGTAACCGTGCAATTATAAAAATGAAAAGTTTGGTACTTACGGTGTGTTCTATTGTTTAATGTAGATACTCAGCAGTATATTAATATTAAAACTGATATTAATAACTCACATTAAAAAACTTGAAACATTCAGCAGCAGTACGATCTATTTCCCGCGGCGTTATTCTACGCACAGAAAGAGTAAGATTCTGCGCGACAGAGATGGAAGACCGCTCGTCCAATGGCCGCGTGTACAGTATACGACAGAAGTTTTTATAACTTGCCACGTATTGTTATGAATTGAATCATGTTTTAATGCATCTTAAAACATAACTTAACATGATGAGTAAGTATATTCCACATTTTTCTGCGGACCAGCGAAATTTTCTCGCGGACCACTAGTGGTCCGCGGACCACCACTTTGGCAACCGCTGATTTACAGAATAAAGGGCGAAGTATAATACTTGACCTAAATTAAATTATTAAATCTAATTCTTTGCTTTTAGTTTTGGTTACTTGTTCTTATTATTTTCTACCAGATCATTTAGTAGGTCTTAAAAGGTGTTATGTTTTAACTTTTACTTACAAAATGTTATGTTTGATTTTTTTGTTGATATATGTATCTAATTAAAATAATTTTCACGTAATTCCATTTCTCAGTTTTTATACTGTTAATATATAAAGAAGCTTTCTCGACAATATTTTAGTAGATACGTGCAGCATATAACTTACACACAAATTATTTTTTTAGCTTAAAATATACATAAACTATAATTCTGTATAATATTTGAATGAGTCTTAAGTCATTTAAGTTTTTTTACTATTATAATCCCATGCGATTTTTTTGTACAAACAAATAATTTTAGTCAGTTATGTATTCACCATTTTTTCTATGACGTTTTGCTATATTTCGGAAAATTTCATGATGCTACGCTCTAAAAACTTCTGGCCATTCTCAGAATAACAATGGAGCAAGTGCTGTTAGACACGATTATCTGCATTGAATTGTTTACCACTCAAAGAGTTCTGTAAAGATCGAAACAAATAGTAGTCACAAATGAAACACTTTTTTACTTTATTTGTATAACTGCAACTTTATTTAATAACTATAGTTTCGCTAATTTCAACTTGTCATTTTCAAACTACTAACTTGTAGTTTGAAAATGATGAATAGTATCTTGCAAAAGTTACGTTATTTTGCCCCTCTTCAAAAATTAAACACAATAATTACTTTGTTGTATGATACGTGAATGTATTGAAACCATTGGTCACCGTTTAAATAAATAACTGTTATACAAAACAAAGTAATTATTGTGTTTAATTTGTGATTAAAATGTATAACGAAGTAGAAGCCTCCATTTTTTTTTATCCTCACGAGGTGGTGTCGCTTAGCGTCCCTGCACTGCGGTCTCCGTGGTCCTTTTGTGCGCCTCTGGCTGTTTTACTCCTTTTGAACTCCTGTATCTCCTAAGAAGTCCAGGAGTTTCTGCCAGGGGATATTCCTTAGCTGTTCTACAGGAAGCATGGGCTTCCCGAGTTTCGCCTTGCGTTCTTGTTTGTATGCTTCGCAAGTGCACAGTAGGTGTTGGGGAGTTTCCTCTTCTTTCAGACACCCACGGCATAGGGGGCTTTTGTCAATGCCCATCCTATGTTTGTGCTTGTTCAGGTCACAGTGTCCAGTGACTAGTCCTGTAATTTTTCTTAGTTTCAATCTGCTCAGTCTAGACAGCTTTAACATGCTGTCAAGTACCGGACCATCTAGGAAGAGTCTCGTATGCCTCATTCCATTTTGGTTTTGCCATGCCTTTTTGTGCTCCTCTGCTAACTTGCATCAGATTATTTCCTTTCCGGTTTCATGGGGTATACCGAAAGCGGGTTCAGGTCTTATGAATTCACCTGCTGCTCCTTGTTTAGCTAGCAAGTCGGCCCCCAAGTGTCCAATAATTCTTTGGTCCTTGGGTATCCATACTAGCTGTGTTTCTCTTGTTGTCGCCAGTGCGTCCAGTCTGTTTATGCAAGTCATGACCAGCCTGGACTGCACTATCGGTGAGGCTAGCGCTTTTATGGCTGCCTGGCTATCTGTCATAATGGTAATTGGTCCTTTTTTAAGTCCCGACTCCATTAAGTGATGAGCACACCAGTCAATGGCGGCTATTTCGGCCTGGAAGATAGAGGCATGCTTCCCCAGAGCAATCGCGATGTGTTTGCTCCGGTTGCAGCCTCCATAGGTACCAGCCCCGGTTCCTTTAGTATTTTTGGCCCCGTCTGTGTACCAGATGGTTCCTTTACTCGTTCCCGGGTATGTTCCATTTGTCCATTCACTCCGCTGTGGTATGATCGTTTTAAATCTGCGGGATGGGTGTACGATTTTGGTGAAATCGGACCTCATTGTTAGTGTCTCTTCTTCTTGTAGTACTTTAAATGTAGCCGGTCTTGATGGCCCCATATTTAAAGTATGTCCATTTATGTGTATCCTATAGGCTGCCTGTCTAGCTTCCATCATTACAAATAAATGTAGTGGTGGTAGCGATAATATGTGTTCCATGGCTGCCGTGGGAGTTGTCCTCATTGCCCCAGTGATTAGCAGACACGCCTGTCTTTGCACTCTTTCGAGTTTTACTGCTGCACTTTTGGTTTGGGTCTTTTCTCCCCAAACGAGCGCTGCGTATGTCACTATAGGTCTTATGACCACAGTGTATAGCCATTTGGTCATACTGGGTCTCAGTCCCCATGTGCGTCCTACCATTTTTCGGGTCGCAAAAAGTCCTCTCATGGCTTTTTTGCTGATGCTCTCTAGGTGGAAGTTGAAGTTCAATCTGGTATCAAGTATGACCCCTAAATATTTTACTTCATTTTTGATTGGAACTTCCATTTCATACATACGAAGTGATTTTATGTCATTGGTTTTTCGTCGCCTAGTAAAAGGGACGATCGCCGTTTTGACCGGGTTTACAGTTAACCCTTCCTTCCTGCACCATCTTTCTACGGTATTTAGTGCCTTCTGCATCAAGTTTGATACAGTGGTCCCAAACTTCCCGCTTACTAGAATGGTCAGATCATCTGCATACCCCAGTGCATATATGCCCTGGCTTTCGAGTAGCAGCAGAAGGTCGTCCATGACGAGGCACCATAGGAGCGGCGAGAGAACACCTCCCTGCGGGCACCCGCCAGCAACTAACGCTTCTGCTGTTTTTTCATAAAGGGTAGTCGTCACAGTCCGACTTCTGAGCATCTTGTTTACCCATTGTCGGACTTGCAGGTTAATTCCTCTTTTCTCCATTGCTGTTGCTATGGAGTTGAAGGTTGTGTTGTCAAACGCCCCTTCAATATCCAGAAAGGCCCCTAACGCAACGTCTTTGCATTGTAGGGTCCTTTCGCATCTGCTCACTAGCTGGTGGATTGCTAGCTCGCATGACTTTCCCGCTTGGTAGGCATATTGTTGACGGTGTAGTGGCGAGTCCTTTAAAACTCCTTCCCGTATGTGCCTGTCTACTAGTTTTTCTTGTAGTTTTAAAATAAATGATGACAAGCTGATCGGTCTGTAAGATTTAGCCTGGGCATATGAATCACGCCCTGTCTTAGGTATGAATACCACCTTTACAGTCCGCCAGCTGCTTGGGATGTATGAAAGGGCAAGGCTTGCTCTGAGGATATCACATAGTGGTTTCCTCAGCGTTGCTATCCCCTTTTGTAGCATGATAGGATATATCTTGTCAGGACCTGGTGATTTGAATGGTTTGAACGTGTTAATTCCCCACTCAATGTCACCTGGTCTGATTATCATTTTCGCTGTTTCCCAGTCCCGTTTTGTGGCCCCTGCGTTGGGCTCACTTAGGTCCTCGGAAACAGGATTGTCAAGTATTACAGAACCCGGGAAGTGCGTCTGCAGTAATACCTGCAGGGTCTCTTCTACCCAGTCTGTGTACTTTCCATTTTTGGTCTGCAGTGAGCCGATGTTCCCAGCATGATCTTTGCTGAGCGTCTTGAGTAGACGGGAGCTTGTGGGTTCACTTTCTATGTCCCCACAGAATTTTTGCCAAGATTCCCTCTTGGCTTTTTTAATGGCATTGTTATATGCCGTGAGGGCCGTTTTGTACTGCGCCCATTCACCGTTTCTCTTGGCTGTATTGAACAGTCTTCTGGTGCGTGCCTTAGCCCTATCAAGATCCTTGTTCCACCAGGTGACCCTGGTTGAGGTAGGTTTGGTAGTTCTTGGGCAGCTTGCTTCAAACGCAGTATTGATAGAGTCTGTGATGCTTTGCACCATGAGCTCTAACTCATGCGTTGTTCTCGCTACTGTTGGACAGTCCCCGATTCGGCTGGCTAGTACTTCTTTGTATAGGTCCCAGTCAGTTCTCCTCGGGTTTCTGTTTTGGATTTCAGATGCTTCTTCTGATTCGATATCAATTCGTATATATCGATGATCTGAGAGTGATGGTTCCTCAGATACATGACAGTGTTTTACCATTTCACTTGCCTTTCGAAAGGCAAGTGTTATGTCAATTACTTCGCTTCGCACCGCGTTTACGAACGTGGGTACATTTCCAATATTTACTATTTCAATGTCATTCTCTAAGATAAAATCTAATAGTTTCTCACCTCTTAGATTGATGTCCGTGATCCCCCATATAATGTGGTGCGCGTTGGCATCGCAACCAAGGATCAGCGGTATTCCCTTGTGGCTCCCGCTGTGTATCAGCCGCTGAATATCGTCTGGCGGCGGTGGTCCTGGTTGGTCGTAGGGAAGGTAACCGGATCCGAGTATAAACTCCCTCCGCGTTCCCCTTTCCACTACTTCCAGCCTTGCTGCCACTAGGTCTCTGCAACATACGTCCCATAATGGCATTAAATTCAGTCCATGTTTTGAGAAGCCTCCATAGTCAACCTTTTCAAAAAGATATTGTTAAGTTGTTATTAATAGATAGATAGATAGTATTTATTTATCCATTGTATACACATAATAAAATTCAAAATACATATAACAATACACTCTTACAAATTTTTTATTGCACATGGAGAGACTCAAGCTCATAAAAATATGATCTTTCACTCTTGCCTACTCCCTAATGATGTTGCGCATCCCTAACATTACCAACTAAATATTACTTGAATACGTGATTTACATACAATACTTATAGAATATTTGATGTTCAACTATATTACTTGTTGGTCAAACAAGTAAAGTAAGGAATAAACTGAGTGTTTTTTCGTTTTCATAAAATTGTGTTTATAGTTGATACTTGTTGAGCTATCTTCTTGAAAGAACCAGATAAATAGAAGAAATAATATGTAAATTGTGTTTATTTTCACAATTATTTCGCAAATTTATTGATTTATTCAGGTGAATGAAAGTTTACAGTTATCCCTACATAGAATATTTGGTCTTCCTGTTTATGTGGTTTCCGAATATCCTTCATACGTAGAAAAAGGAAAGAAATTAAATTTACTGGAAAACTTGTATAACAGATTTGATAAAATGTGCCTTCTACTTAAGGAACATAATTGTTAAATTGAAACTTTCATTAAAATTAAATTAATATTTATTTAAATTTTCGACACCTCAAGACCTCAACGCTGTAGCAATCTACTTATGCAGCTATTTATTAATGTAAATATAAATTATTCGTGAAAATAGTAATATCTTACGCCGGCGGTGGCGCATTCAGTTACGGGCCCGAACTGACGTGCAGCAACGTTAGTTCTGGTCAGAAGTTGGTTGGGTGATCGGTACCATTCACCATTAGGATACAATTAATGGTGCTTTAGAGTGACGGGGTGATCCTTTGAAGTAACAAGCTCATTTACAAATACTACTACTACTACTAGTAATACAATATCTTAACTCGTATATTACTAGAACAGTATTTAGTTTTTAATTACTTTATTACACTGATTTTCAAAAATTAAAGAAGAGATATTAAAAAAATAATTAAAAATTGCTATTAATTTTGAATATTCTAGAAAAAACTATAGGGACCAAAACAAATGTTTATATAAGAAGTCAAAGACCAATATAATTTTGTTATTTTTATATTTATACATTTTTATACAGTTGAATTGGGTTTTAATGGCGTTTTTAAGATTTTATTTTTCAGTTTACTTCAATTAATTAGAATAATCTTCTAGACACACATTCCAGGGATGACGATCTCATTTTTTGTTTTGTCAAATAGTATCTTTGTATTATTTCACTCATCATGTAAGAATATTCAGCCTAGCATAATAAAAACATATAACATATGATAGTTTATATCAAATAAGATATTTTTTGTCAGAATAAGTTAATCCATGTGACTTCTGCGCTTACTTAAAAAGTAACGTATATTTTACATTAGACTTTACGTAATTCACAAAATATATTAAATAGTTATTTGTAAGAACTTAGCTTTAACCATAGATTAATTATTTTCGTATGCAAAAGCTTTTTAAATTTGATTTATCATAATTCGAATTATGTATTAGCTAGAGAATAACTATATTTTAATAAGTGATATTTTGTAGTCTCCATAAGACATATTGTTGTAGAAATATTTTAGTAGTTTTAAATTATTTAAATTATTAATCAAAATACTCACTACTTATTGTATAATATACACAAACAAAGTTTACAATATATTATCAATTTTGACACAACTTTGCAGGTCATTATCAAGTGTTGAATCTAGTAACTATAGTTGTGTCAAAATTGATAGTATATTGTAAACTTTGTCTATGTATATTATACAATAAATAGTGGTATAAACACTTAAAAGTTATTTTCATTTGCCCTTTTTTGATAATGATGTTTCCTATAATATGAATTTAGGCGAAAAGCAGATCATGTTACATAATCTGACCATTCTACTTATTATTTCTCGAATAATTACATCTGTGAAAATTTTCAGGAAATGTTGGATGTTTTCTGGTTATTGATGGAATATAAAAACATAAATTGTGTTACTAATTCACTAAAATTTACTAAATCGTTTACGATTTTAAGGAGAATACAATTTGATAATTATATTTTCAATAAGCACGCACTAATTAGAACATGTTAATTCATTAAATTTACGCAATAAAACTAAAGCTAAATTCCGACGATCTGAAAACCCAGGAACTTGGGAACATTATAAAGTATTAAGAAATTATACTAATACGGCAATCAAAAATGAAAAGAAAGCGTATTTTTCTATATAATAAAAGCAAAAGTTTTCTATGGAAACATCTCAAAAATCTAAACTTGAAGAAAAGCCCGGTACAAATTCCTGATTCTTTAAAAAAATCCTAATAACAATAATTAGTATCTTACCTCCAATTAGTTCAAATAATATTAACTATCCACTCGAGTACTATACTAATTTACGTCACACGTCAATGGCCCATTTTGGGTTTAAGTTGATTAATGAGGTTACTGTTATTAAAGTACTAAATAATATGAAATCTATGTCATGTGGGTATGAAGGCATCAATATTATTACAATGCTTGGCATATGTTTTTCAATAATTTTACCAATTTTAGTCCATATTATGAACTCTTGTATTCTTGAATCCACATTTCCAGACTCATGGAAATATGCTTTAGTTAAGCCAATCCCGAAAGTGAATAAACCTACCGACATTAAACATCTTTGCCCTATTAGTATTTTGCCAATAGTGTCGAAAATTATGGGAAAAATTTGATAGGCACAATATACTTCCAAAACAACAATGAGGCTTCAGATCGGGCCACAGCAGCGAAACAACCTTGCTCGCCATTTCTGACAATATACTAACTGCTACGGATATAGAAAACATGACAGTACTTATTTTATTAGACTACAGCAGAGCGTTCTATACTGTTAACCATGGTACTTTAGAGCTGAGACTCAGATATATTGGATAGGACGAACCTTCGATACATTAATTCGTAGTTCCTTGCTTGATAGAAAGTAATTTGTAAAAGTAGATAACCTTACGTTAGTCTTTATAATTGCTGATATGGGTGTTCCGCAAGGATCTATCCTAGGACTACTTTTGTTTTCAGTTTATTCATCATCCCTATTAAATCAACTTAAATTTTGCACTGGACATATGTATGCTGATGATACTGAGCTATATTATTCTTTTTCACCTGATTCTATCACCAACAGTGAGGAATATATTAATTTTGATCTTAAAAATATTTTTAACTTCTCTTGTATGTTGGAACTAAATATAAATCCTAGTAAGTCAGCCTTCTTGATTTTTGGTAAAAATAATATGTGTGAAACTATAGGCACTCAACTTAGGCTACACATAAACGGATTGAATATTCTATATAAAAATCAAGCTTCAGATTTGGGGGTTATCTGCAGCATATCTTACTTAAGAAATCTGTATCCACATAGATCGTACTTAACAACTTTAACTGAAATTTCTTTATGTGATACTTTCACACTTTAATTACTGCTCCACGCTATACCATCCAGCAATCTATCAAAATACTAACCGACGCATACAAAGGGTACAAAAACTCTTGCCTTCGATTCATCTATGGTATACGTAAATACGATAAAATATCTTATAAACTTATAGATGCTGGTTGATGCAACATAAAACATAGAAGACTTACCCAAGCCAAGTGTTTATATTACAAAATTGTACATACTATAAAATCATCGTATCTTTACAATAAAATTAAATTTAGGAATGATATCCATAATATAAATACTAGATTTAGAGGTAGAATTTCTTCTCCTAAACATGTCACGTCTTTGTACTGTACTGAATTTTGGAAAGAAAAATAAAGTTCATTATTATTAAAACAAAATACATATGCTTATCGCGAAGGGATAGTAATTTTAAAGATGAAAGCATGATAGTTCGACTATATTCAATTCTATTAATTATGTTTTTGAAAGAAATAGATGAAAGAAAGTTCAATAAATAATTGTGAAGGCTTTCACTTTGTGATACATTAATTTTGTTGGTATCACTTTTTATTTACACTTGTAACTATATTATATATTTATATATTTGATAATGACAAGCTGAAGTTGTCGAAACTATAGTTACAAGTGTAAATAAAAAGTGATACCAACAAAGTTAATTGTTTATTTATTTTGAAAGAAAGTTCGATCTGAAATATAAATTTTGAGTAAATACATGAAGCGTACTCTAACTGAGATCTTACTAAAGAAATAAATAAATGTTTCTGGTCATCTAAAGTGAAGTTTATTGCAAAGCGATTTTTAAATCCAAGAGTTTGCAACAAATTGTGTTAATATTTTTTGAAAATGGCAACCTTTTATTCAAATATTGTCACGTCTTGGCTCACTGCAAGCTCATGATTGGAATTCGGGATCACTGATTATTCTAATAAATACTTAATTATCAAAACATTACTTACATTTATTCCTTTTTTAATCGTTGACACTCTTTACACTACTTAAATTTACTACCGTACTACTTCAAAATCTAAACCTTATCTCTATTTTATTAACCTTACTACTTCAATATCCCAAAACTATCTGTATTTTACTAAAACCTACATCACTACTTCAAAATCTAAACATAACTATCTTTATGATTAAAAACTACTTCATTACTTCAAATCTACATCTTACCTGCCCCTTGGCTAATCGCCCGATCGGGTCATTCCCGTTGCTTGTTTTCCGATCCACCAATAAACGGCTTCCATTGCCGGCTGCTTATTGGTGTACCTGCAAACAGCGCCAGGTAAATTCCATAAAATGGAATTCGACTCGGACCGGATATCCATACATTACTATATCATACCTTTACATGATCCACAAACGCCAGTTTGGTCCCATTGATATAATAACCTTTCCCAAACAATATTATCCAGTATTTGCCAAGATTGAAAAATAATCCATTTTCACAGCACAATTAATAAAAAAATGGTGATGTGGCCATCATAGTACTTTCCCTATATTTTACTCGAAAACTATGAGGTTTACGCAAAAAAGTTATTCTTAATAATTTGTTCAGTTTTAAATTCTCTATAATTATTTGTGATAGAGCTTCATGTAACTTCAATAGTTTATTAGCAATTAGCAAAAAATATCAAAATTTTCAGTTTTTATTATTTTTCTTGAAAGTTAAGAATTTTATGAAAAAAATGTTCAAATAAAACTTGTTCAGTTTATAATCCCCTTTAACTTTTGTTTGAACCGTTTTTATTTTTTTTTATATTTAGAAAAATATATCAAATTATTAATTTTTATTTTTTTTCTCAAAAGTTAAAAATTTTATGAAAACTATGTTCAGATTTTCATTCTCTTTAATTTTTGTTAGTAAAATTTTGTAATATTTTTCATATTAAAAAAATTATCGAAAAAAAATAGCTCGAGTAAACACCCACTTCCGGTTTATGAATATTTACCAAAAGCTTTTCAGTTCCAGTTTTTAACGACAAAACCTTAAGTTTAAAGTTTTATCTTAATCGTATTATTAGTTTTTGAGATACAGCACCCACCGACAGACACACACACACATACACACAGACACAATTTTTTTTTCCAAAAATTAGTTTTTTGAGCTCAGGAAACCCCAAAACGGATATTTCCGCAAAAAAAAAATTCAAAAAAAATCACGAAAACAATACTCTCCCTATATATACTACGTATATAGGGAAAGTAATATTATCTATGTCATCCTGCAATAACATGGCATCAGTTATATTTTTTATTAAACGAAATACTTTGAGATCGCCAACAAGTAGTAAGAAAGAAAGTTACAATATTTGATATAGGTGTTTAGGTAATTTATAAACAGGTAAAACAGAATGGGTTCATAATGGGAACCCTGCGGTACACCAGACGTAACATTGGTTGCACTAGAAATAAAATTATTGATTTTAATAAATTGTAATCTATCAGTCAGATAGCGCTTAATCCTTTTTATTACAGCAATGCCAAAACTCATGCATTGTAATTTCTTTAACAGTATAGTGTGGGACACCGGATCAAATGCTTTGTAAAAATCAGTGTTCGATATTTTGGACTTTCCAAATCAAAAACAAACAAATAGTACGTTTATAAGAAAAAAATAGCTACTTAATCTTCTGTTTTCATAGATTCATTTACATAACCCCAAAATGATTCAGAATTGTCCAAGATGCTCGTGGTAATCTAAAATCGCCACAAAAGACAAAATTAGATTTCGGGTATAAATATCAAACATAATCCGACGAAGAACTATAATATAGATAATATAACTGAAAAATAGTTATCACATATGTTAACTAGAATTGCTCTAAATTGGAAACTACACTTATTATAGTATACTATTAAGGTGAGATCGAGCTGCGATAATTACTTCACCCCTATGTGACTTATTGGATCGATAACATCTAAATAATAAAAAATCTTGAAAATCCAATTCTCTATGACTTATATATGAATTTAACAATATTTCAACAAAAACCAGTACATCAAAATCGGATAAATGTACATTCTCATTAAAATTAGAAATTTTTGAACGAATTCCAAAAAGATTTTGAAAGTATATTTTCAGTTTTCTGTTTCTTTTTCGATTATAAAGGGTCCGCCAATAGGGACGCGCGAAGTTTGCCGGAAGGGTGCGGCCATGTTGTTCGAGGTAGAGCTGTCAAAGTTGCTGTCATTTGTTCAGTATATAACCCCAAATCACCATGGCAAGTTTGAGTGTCGAGCAGCACGTGCAAATTATTAAATTGTTTTACGAAAATGGGTCATCAGTTCGAGCAACGTTCCGCGCACTTCGCCCATTTTACGGTCGCGATGATCGGCCTGTAGAGTCGACTATCCGTCGATTGGTGGGCAAATTCGAGTCGACTGGTTCAGTAAACAACCAGCCAACACTGACACGTCGACGAAACGCCCGATCGAACGAAAATATCGCTGCTGTACGTGAGAGTGTGCGCGAGAACCCGAGGCAGTCCATTTTTTGTCGTGCACAGGAACTTGGCCTTTCGGAGACATCAACTCGCAGAATTTTGCATCTGGATTTGGGTCTGCACCCGTACAAAATCCAATTGACCCAGGAGCTCAAGATAAACGACCACAGACAGCGTCGAGCGTTCGCTGACTGGGCTCTGGAGCAGTTGGAAGCAGACCCCCATTTTGGCCGAAAAATCATCTTCAGCGACGAGGCTCATTTCTGGATGAACGGGTATGTGAACAAGCAAAATTGCCGCATTTGGAGTGAGAACAACCCACACGAGGTCCACCAAGTGGCAATGCATCCCCAGAAAGTCACTGTTTGGTGTGGATTTTAGGCCGGCGGCATCATTGGTCCGTACTTTTTCGAGAACGAAGCTGGGGCGGCCATAACCGTCAATGGGGAGCGCTACAGGTCGATGATAACCAACTTCTTTTGGCCTAAACTGGATGATATGGACACGGACGACATGTGGTTCCAGCAGGATGGCGCCACGTGCCACACAGCCCATGCCACAATGGACATTCTGCACGAGCGATTTCCGGACATGGTCATCTCGCGCGGAGGCGATATCAACTGGCCACCGAGATCGTGCGATTTAACGCCTTTAGACTTTTTTCTCTGGGGCTATCTCAAGTAGCTGGTCTACGCCAACAAGCCTCTAAACACCGATGACCTCAAAGTCAACATACGCAACGCCATCGCTCAAATTGAGGCCGATATGTGCTCCAGAGTCATCGAAAATTTGACCTCCCGGATCCGGGCTACCAAACGGACCCGCGGTGGTCATTTGAACGATGTTATCTTCCATACTTAATGGGGTCGAATACCCTTTCGAATGAAAAATAAATTTCGTTTCTACCTCACACACAACTTGTTTTATTCAATTTTAAAGTTCACGCGCCCTTATTGGCGGACCCTATAGATGTAATAACTGATGGATGGTCGTTAAAATATTTGATAGTGACATTACTTTCACCAATTTTTTGCGATGTTCCTGTTCTTGCTTTAAACTTTTGAAATGTTGGGTTACATCTTGATCTTGTCATTGGAAACTCAAACATTCTTTATCAACTAATCTAGATGATTTTGATATTAGGTGGAGAGTAACACTTGTTTTATTTGATAATGTTTTTATTTTCAGTTGCAACTGAACTGCAGTTTAACTTTGATAATGGCCTGCGAAGACTGAAACACGTTATGGAACAAAACAAGTGTTACTCCCCACTTAATATTAATATCTGTTTCCATCAAGAGTGTAGCGCAACAAGCATTAACTTTATTTAGATGATTTTATATAGATTGATAGCCGACTCCCGATTTTCCATTAATAATTTTAATGGCCTTGGTTTACATAACGGTCTACTGGTACGAAACACTTTTTGTGGAGACCAAATTAGGGCCCAAAAGATTTTAAATCGCCCTTAAATCGTTCTGTATTTTTACATCAGGTGTAGCACTAGATTAAGGAAGATTATATATCATAATATTAGTATTAGTATTAGTGTCACATTGTTGACATTCTTCAATTTAATGAAAAATTAGAAAAATATTTAGATTAGTGAGTTATTACACAGGGTTCTCATTTTCTCAATGCTGCCAGAAATACAAAATTAAAAACGTTACCAGCTTGTATCTAAGTCTAGAGAAAAAAATAAAGTCTTCGCATTGAAGAGAAGAGGAATGCTGCTCATATTTTAGAGGAATTATTTAAATAAGCTATAAATAGAGTTGTGGTGAATAGAAGTTGTAATAAAATATATAAGTCCTTTACGTTGTAGATAATTCACTAATAAATAGAAAAAACACGAAAATATATTCGTAAAATCTACAACAAATGAGTCTTATTAAGACTACAAGAACAAATCACTTTTGAAACAACTACTTCTCTAGCTAATACTTCGACAGACATTGAATAATACAAAAGTAATTTGCGTGTAACAAAATAGCAAGGCTATCAAAGCAACACTGACGTTCAAACTAGTGTTGCTTTGATAGCCTTGCTATTTTGTAACACGCAAATTACTTTTGTATTATTCAATGTCTGTCGAAGTATTAGCTAGAGAAGTAGTTGTTTCAAAAGTGATTTGTTCTTGTAGTCTTAATAAGACTCATTTGTTGTAGATTTTACGAATATATTTTCGTGTTTTTTCTATTTAGAAGTTGTAATATATGAATATATGTAAATCTCTATTTTGATATTATAAATTAATATGCAGAATTTAAATTAAGTTTCTAAAACTTATTTGCTCTTAGTATGCATCCGAATAATTGTCAGCTTCTAGAAAAATGTGTACCTAAATATAAATACTCCGTCTATGTGGAATAAACGTGCATTTAATTTAAAGAGTGAATACCCTTCCGTCCTTATAATGCACCTTAGTAATTGTCTGCTACGAAGAAAATGTAAACCAAAATGTAAATACACGGTCTATGTTTTAGCTCGTCGCTGTGTAGGAGGAGGCGTGTAAATTGAGGTAAAATTACCTGACTAACTAAAGCGTGAGGTAAATCTACAGATGTCGCATTAACATCCTTAATCAAGGAACATCTTGAATTCATGGGAATAGGAAACTCATTTAATGGATTACACATTACGAACTAATACTGCATCCCGTAAATTTCTTAATTAAGGAATTAAAACTACATTATCGTTTTGGATATTTACATATTAGTTGCCTGTTAAATAGTGACAGCGTCACAAATGGATTTATCAATTAAGTTATGTTAACACGAACGCTAACATTCTAATAAATATATACACTATACATGTATGCGGAGTATAATATTTCAGCTCATTAAACTGCTAATAATAAATCTTTATTTAGCCTTACACTAATAAAAGAATGTAATATTCTATACTTCTCTTATCTTGCTAATAATGTTCCATATAAATCCTATTTATGGAATTTATATAGAACAGACGCGAAATAATGGTCTATAGAAAATGAGGATAAGATACAAAGTATCAAAACAGACACATCCATTGAGTAATTATAATTAACCTATCATTGGTCAGATAAGAGAGAGATAGAGAGAGACATATTTCAGGAGATGCTAAAATTACAATGCGTATATGTCCATTTAATTAATATATAATAATATATTATTATTGTATATATATATATATATATATATATATATATATATATCTGGTGATAATATCCATTAGGCGACTGCAGTTATTGAGGTAACATTTTTTGTCACTTCTGGCTTATTTAGGTCCAATTTTTGGAGACCATATTAATGAATATACGTATGCCACTTTAACATTTATATTTATGAAATTGAAGACTTTAATTACCATAGTTAGAATGATCCGATTTTGTTCAAATATGTGCCGTTTTGTTTGATAACTTGTTGCCATTTTGGAAGTAATTTCATTATGCCTTTCGTCCTTATTGGCAAAAAATTAAGACAGTCGATTTTCACAAGCCTCTCTTGAAAAGAATTTTACACTAGCAAAATTGTTCGCCATGGACAGGAACAGATAATAATCACTTGGTGCCAGGTCAAGGCTATAAGGTGGATGCATAAGAACCTCCCAACAAGTCACTATCGATGTTTGTGTTCTGGCGTTATTCTGATAGAACACAATTCCTCTCCTATTTTCCAAAACTGGTTGCTTCTAGGCGATTGCTTCCGTTAGACGGTCCAATTGTTGACAGTACAGTTCCGAGTTAAGAGTTTTACCATAGGGAACCGTCAATTCTGGCTTGGCCACCGATTCGACCACGACCGTTTCCACTTGATGTTGTCGTAAGTGATCCACTTTTTATCACCAGTCACCAACCGCGTCAAAATGGGTCGGTTTTGTTCCGATTCAACTCGTGTGGCACCCATACATTGAGCTTCATTTTGTATCCAGCCTTATTCAAATAGTTCTAAATGATGCAACTTTGAGATTGAAACAAAAAGTGTTTGACGAAACAAAAAATACACGTGATTGGCTTTTACAGTTTCAAGACCATAAACACTATTCAAACCGCTTGGCTTGAGTTTTTCGAAAAAAAACTGTTTATCTTCGACGCATGCTCTTTACAACCCAAAATTCAGATAATTAAAGCCATCTATTGGAAAAAAATAATGAATTACTTTACCTAATTGATTCCATTAAAGCATACTAAAGAATTATCTGTTTGATATTATGTGACACTAGATTTAATCAGAAAAACATCACTACTTCTAGGGAGAACCGAGTTGACATTGTTAATACGTAGTTCTAAAAATTTGAGTAACATTAAATTTTTTAATAGTTGTGTTTAATATTTTCAGAAGTAGTAATGTCATTACATTGACTTAGTTTTCTCAAAGAATTGAATGAAAAGCGTTTTGTCTTTATTAATATATAATTTATTTTAATTAGTCTATGATTTAATAATATATTCTTAAGTTTAGTTAATTGCTTCAGTTTCCATTCTGATACAATAATAGTGCCAACGTTGTCATCATTAAAAATCAAATAAATAAATCTGATTACCTTATCGACTAAATCTTTAATACATGTATTAAATAGAGTTATAAATAGGCATGCATCTTCATGTATGCCCACATATACCCTTTTGTTTTTAAAGGGAGAGAGAGAACATTATTTGGACAAACAAAAATACATTTAGAACATATACATTTTAATTTTAAATAAGGGTTAGTCCGTCCGTTTGGACTATCGACCTTCGGTCTTTCTGTCTCTTTTTAAAGGGAATAAACAGGTTTCTACAAAATTATTTGGAAACATCTTTCACATGCGAGTAGCAAGCGATTAACGTGGTCGAATGCTCTACTAAAAAGGTCAAATATGACAAAGATTATTTCTTTTCAAGCATGGGTTTTTGTGCAACTACAGAGCTAACACTATATATAATAAATTCTCGAAAAGGTCAACTGATCACCTTCTATTGCAATATATATTTTTTTTCAATTTGGAATTTGTCAACCGTTACTACGTGGTAATTTATACTTATACTGAATTGAAGAATTCACTATGTTTCAACCACAACCAAATTTTATAAAAATATTATTATATTATATACTGACAGATTCTACTTCTGTTTGAAAATTTTGAATGACTTCAGGAGATTAAGCTTTGGGCAATTGATTTTGCCTAACATTCTAAACAATGATTTTAAAAAGAGCTAGAGTCTTGATTGTGAAATGGGCAAACATGTTTTGAAAATCAAGTTGATATACTTCGTTTTATTTGACCTACATACACGCTATTGCATTCTGAACAACGTATCTTATACACACCAGATTTGAAATAAAATCGATTTAAATTTTGTATTGAATAGCATGTTTAATAATTTCCCAGGGAGTTTAAAAGCTACTCAGTGATTTTGTACTGTACTTTTTTCAATTAATCTGGCATCTTTAGTAAGTTTGCAGAAGTATCTAAATAGTTTGTTAAAGCTTGGTAGAATAGATGGGATATGGTTATTTGATGCATTTGTTGTTAGTAACTATATACTTTTAGTACGTATAATTTCTTCTTTTGAGCTGTGTAGTATTGATCCAAAACATGGTTGTCTACTGATTTTGTAACAACTTTTGTGCCAATTGAAATGCTGTTTATAATTGTGTTTTGACAAATTTTACATTCTTCATACTATATTTCATGTACCAATGATTTTATCTTTATATTAAAATTAATATACAAAATAATATACGAAAATAACAAAAGGACATTGAGTAAATAACCAACTACATTTTAGTTAAAGCTAATAGATTTAAAGTTTTATTTAAAATACGTACTCAAACTTGGTAAATTACGAATACAAACTAAATTTATATAAATAATACAGGCCCTACTCCTTCACATTGCCTCGGACTAATATTTGATTTTATATAATTTTCACTAATATAATATAGGAAAGTTAGTCCAAATTTTTGTTTCTTAGAAGTCTATTAATTAGTGTTTATTTTTTATTTATTTATTTGTTTATTTATTTACGGCCAAGCCATTTTAATTACAAAATTACAATACAGTATAATATAGATAATATAAAAAAAATATTTAAACCTACACTAAGTAAAATACATTATACAATTTAAAACAAGCGAAAATCTAAGAAACATAATAAAACAATGCAAAAAAGTATATAAAAACAATTTAAATACTAGATATATTCCTGTAACCAATATAAAATGAACTCATAGAATAAGAAGTACACATTAAAACTGAAATATGCATATTTATATAAACACAATTGTGGCGGAAAAAATAGATAAAAAACAGAATAAATTAAAATTTTAGTTCTAAGACATGACGATATGAACACAAAATAGTTTTTAAACAATTCCAGGTTAATATTATTCAGTTGACGTTTAATAGATACAAAGTGTAGTCAGAAAAAGTCGTACTGTAACATTCGTGACATAGGAGAATGTTCGCTGAAATTAGTAGTGTGTCTGGCGGTATGGAACATACGTAAAGACGAGTGGTTCTAGAGGGTACCCTAATGTTAATCATTGATAAGATAGTCGAGCATTTATATTGGTAATTCAATATTTTGTATAAAAAGCAGATGTCAGATTTAATTCTCCTATGTGTTAGTGAAGGCAGATTATGCACGAAGGTAGTTAGTACTTAGATTTAGGCTACTAAAATGCATCTTGTACGCCAGTAAACGAAGAAATTTGTTTTGAACCTTTTCCAATTTTATTTTATA
This sequence comes from Ontholestes murinus, assembly GCA_963969525.1. Classification (NCBI taxonomy): domain Eukaryota; kingdom Metazoa; phylum Arthropoda; class Insecta; order Coleoptera; family Staphylinidae; genus Ontholestes; species Ontholestes murinus. The sequence continues at coordinate 26,163,022 of OZ018395.1, read as the reverse complement.
ATTATTGTATGATGGAGACCATATTATTGATGCGTATTCCAAGTTTGATCGGCATAGAGAAATGTAGTGATTTTTTAAAACTTCTTCAGATTAGAATTTCCTAATTTGTCTTTTGATAAATCCCAAAGCTTTGAAAGATTTGCATGTAATATCATCTATGTGATAATGAAAAGTACATTTACTGTCAAAAAGAACACCTAAATCATGAATTAAAATTACTTTATCCAAGTTAATATTATTGATTGTATATGTACGATGTTCGACGACTGATTATTTAGAGAATGTTTATTGATTTACATTTGTTAAAATTTAACTTCATACCGTTCCTCACATACCATGCATCTAAAGCATCTAAATATTTTTGTCACTGATAACTGATCTTCGGAATTACTTATTGAGTGATACAATTTAAAATCATCGGCGAACATCAATATCTTAGCAAACCCAAATACATATGTAATATCAATTAAAACAAATATTGAATAAAAGAGGATTCAAATGACTACCCTGCGGTACACCAGATGTAACTTACACAATATAGGATTTTGATCAACTTATAGTTACTTGCTGTGTTCTTTCTATCAAGTAGCTAGTTAACCACTTCAACAACCCGCCGTGAATTCTTATGCTATTTAACTTGAATAAAAGGACTTCATGATTAACTCTATCGAATGCCTTTGCAAGATCGGCATAGATAACATCAACAGACTTACTATTACTGTAGGCATTATAAACATATTGCTGGAGTATAAGCAAATTTTTAACGTTTGATCTCCCTTGTCTAAAACCATGCTGCGGCTCACATAATATTTTTTCTATTACATTATTCTATAGCTTGGGAGCAACCATATCAGGAGCTGATCCTTTATTTATATCTAGAGCTAATATTTTTTTTCTTACAGCTCTTTCGTTGACCCTAATAAAGGGTCCGACAATAGGGACGCGCGAAGTTTGCCGGAAGGGTGCGGCCATGTTCGAGGTAGAGCTATCAAAGTTGCTGTCATTTGTTCAGTATATAACCTCAAATCACCATGGCAAGTTTGAGTGTCGAGTAGCACGTGCAAATTATTAAATTGTTTTACGAAAATGGGTCATCAGTTCGAGCAACGTTCCGCGCACTTAGCCCATTTTACGGTCGCGATGATCGGCCTGTAGAGTCGACTATCCGTCGATTGGTGGGCAAATTCGAGTCGACTGGTTCAGTAAACAACCAGCCAACACTGACACGTCAACGAAACGCCCGATCGAACGAAAATATCGCTGCTGTCCGTGAGAGTGTGCGCGAGAACCCGAGGCAGCCCTTTTTTTGTCGTGCACAGGAACTTGGCCTTTCGGAGACATGAACTCGCAGAATTTTGCATCTGGATTTGGGTCTGCACCCGTACAAAATCCAATTGACCCAGGAGCTCAAGATAAACGACCACAGACAGTGTCGGGCGTTCGCTGACTGGGCTCTGGAGCAGTTGGAAGCAGACCCCCATTTTGGCCGAAAAATCATCTTCAGCGACGAGGCTCATTTCTGGATGAACGGGTATGTGAACAAGCAAAATTGCCGCATTTGGAGTGAGAACAACCCACACGAGGTCCACCAAGTGGCAATGCATCCCCAGAAAGTCACTGTTTGGTGTGGATTTTGGGCCGGCGGCATCATCGGTCCGTACTTTTTCGAGAACGAAGCTGGGGCGGCCATAACCGTCAATGGGGAGCGCTACAGGTCGATGATAACCAACTTCTTTTGGCCTAAACTGGATGATATGGACACGGACGACATGTGGTTCCAGCAGGACGGCGCCACGTGCCAACAGCCCATGCCACAATGGACATTCTGCACGAGCGATTTCCGGACATGGTCATCTCGCGCGGAGGCGATATCAACTGGCCACCGAGATCGTGCGATTTAACGCCTTTAGACTTTTTTCTCTGGGGCTATCTCAAGTCGCTGGTCTACGCCAACAAGCCTCTAAACACCGATGACCTCAAAGTCAACATACGCAACGCCATCGCTCAAATTGAGGCCGATATGTGCTCCAGAGTCATCGAAAATTGGACCTCCCGGATCCGGGCTACCAAACGGAGCCGCGGTGGTCATTTGAACGATGTTATCTTCCATACTTAATGGGGTCGAATACCCTTTCGAATGAAAAATAAATTTCGTTTCTACCTCACACACAACTTGTTTTATTCAATTTTAAAGTTCACGCGCCCTTATTGGCGGACCCTATACTATTGATGTCACACATAGATGGACTATAGTGGATAATAATAGAACAGATATCACTGGTATATACGGAACTAAAGTATTCTGAAAACAGATTAGCAATTCCTTTATGGTTAATTTCTGTACGATCATTAAGAGACATTGATGGCGGTAGTTGATGGCCATTTGTTTCTTACTGATAAATTTCCAAAAATACTGAGGATTTTCTTTAATTTGTTGCTCCGTATTTCTGGTATAGTATTGAAAGCATCGCTTTGGAATATCCCTACATCTGTTTCTCAATACCACAAAATCCCAATAATATTTAATATCACCTGAGCTTTTATAAAGTTTATGGGCTTTTTTCTTGGCGTATATTAAATCACGAAGTTTTTTTGAGTACAATTTAGAAAAATGAGATGGCTTTAATCTACTTTTTGGCACGAATAAGTCTATTGCGGTATATAAAATATTATACAATCTGTCTACAGCTTCATTGGCATCATCCATTGGCAACATGAAATTCCAGTCTGTATTAAACAAATAATTATTTAAATCATCCTAATCAGTTTTATTGAAATCAAATATGTATGTATCATATTCTAGTTGCATTTCTAGATTAGATCTATTCTGCAAGTATATTTCATAAGATAGAGGAGGAGGATGTAAATCAACTGGAACTATGAAATCATCAGATATGGTAGCTGTTACCGTATTAGCTGTCGAAAAACACAAATCTGGGAGAGTATCCCTGGTGTTGCTAACATTGTTACATTGACTTATATTTAGAAAAGAAGTATGTTCTTCAAGTTCTAATGCTTTCATTTTGATACCCAGGGGAATAACATTCATATTAACATCTTTCTAATTGACGTTGGGTAAGTTGTAATCACCAAACAATATTACTTTATCCAAACTACGATTTTCAATGATATATTCAACTGATCGTCTGTGGTTTTCATACAGTTCAATATTACTGTTGAGCGGAATGTAAGTTGCACCAATGAGGATTTTATTATTATTTTTACAGTTCATAGTAACAAACAAATTTTCCCACAATTTGAAAAAAGCTGATTCTTCCATAGATTGTATAGTATTTTTAATCGCTATTAAGACTCTTCCACCACTGCATTTTTTGCTTGTTTCTATATCACGATCTTTTCTATATATAATAAATGTGTTATTAAACCGCAATTCGGATTTTTTAATGCCAGGCGTTAACCATGTCTCAATCAGTATCACAATTTCATATTTAAAAATTACATCTAGGTTTTGCGTTATGGTGTCAAATTTAGTTTTTAATCCCCTTACGTTTTGGTAATATATGTTTAATGACCCAATGAGGTATGTGGAATTAGGCTTGGCCGAATCTAGTTTAAAGACCGATTGCTACTTTTATTTTGTACTATCTTTGGTGAACCGTTTATAAATTTGATTCTTATATCTCTTTCACCTTTCTGACATCTTTCTGCAAATTCCAGTTTCACACTTTTATAAGTTTTTCTTTGCATCTCCGTTTGATCGCGGCTGAATTTAACATTTCCAGTATTTATGTGTTTAGTACTTTCTAATAGACTTTTAGCTTTATCTTCAGATGCCAATATCATTTTTAATGGACGAAGTCCTACTCGAAAGAGAGTTACTATATCTGGCATTATGTTGTCGCCAAATATATGTTTAATTTCATTCATATCGTCTAATTTTCTGTTATTTCCGTTTTGAGACTGGGATTGTAACAATTGTTGATTGTTCAAGTACTTCATCCAAGATATATGTTTCGCTGGTCCATTTTACACTCTTTAAGTCGACTACCTCTAGTTGCAAATTGATGGTTTTCTTCTCCAGTTCCTCGGTTCTGGATTCCAGACTTAATAACTACTAATAGATGCTTATTATCTCTAAAAAAACAGTACTTTTAGTTAAAAAACTTAGGGTAATTGAGACTTAATTTTAGATATAACTGCTCTGGGGAATAATTTGTGATTTGTAGCAACCGCTACTCTGACGTAATGCATAATATGGGCACTAAATGATAACAATTACTAAGTTAAAAAAAAATAAATTAAAATTTTTATTTAGTGTAAATTAAATATTGATTTACAGGTGCAGTTTTATGAAAATAAAAGTAATAATGAGAATTCATTTCTTTGAGCCTTTCTCCACTGCAGTTTTACATTACTATAAGTTTTGTTTTCATTTTACTTAATGTTTATTCATCAAATGGTATGTGAATTATTTTTTGTATTCTAGGTGATAAATCAATCTTTTCTAGATAGTTTGAAAAATAGTATTAGTAGTATTAATTTTTGAATTACTCCCTATTGAAAATGTATTGTCTTTACAAGTTAATTTTTTTAGAAATGGGCGAATTATTGTATTTCGTTATTATTGCTACGGATTTAGATTATAAAAATAAACAGCAAAATAAACTGTGAAGATGTTATTTATAACATATTTACGCAACATTTATCCCTGTATAATACTATATTTGCAGCAAAACAGATATTTTCAAAGTTGTAAACTCCACGAACTTTAAATGGTTCATTAGTTGCCGTGCAACTTAACTCGCAATAAGGATATTTCAGCAACTTTTACATAATAAATATTCCGTTTGAACTAGTGAAATATTTCTGGTGCGTGAAACTTGTTATTTGGAAAGCACACGGAAAAAATGTACTTAGAAGGACGTAAATATTTTCATGAAACGCGACATCATCGTGAATGCAAATCCTCTATTGTATTATTCATTGCGTGACTAATTAACCTTTAAACAAGACTCTAATCTCGCAATTAACGGTCTCATCAAAGGCAAATGGGAGTAATGTTAGGGTTTAAAATGTAACATTTAGGGCATTAATTATTGATGTTAAAAAGTTATTGTTGATTGTAATATTACTTAATTATTTAATTAGAATGCTTGTATTTCATGATTATAGAAATTAATTAAATTACTACATACGATATGCAAAGTATTAGATAATAATAGTAATTACTTACTGCAAACATTTATATACTTAAAAAAATATTTTAGCTATATATTATCGAAATTTATTTTTAAAGAAATATGTATATATTTTCATAGTGTATATTATGGTTTGGCAAGTAATTTCATGTTTTAATTTCAATTATTTTTATTTTTTTTCTTAATTATATGTAGAAGTATTTTTTTATTGTAAATTTTTTGACCTATGTAAATCACTCAAATGTTAATAACATCAATAAATTATTATTATTATTATTAATAGTAATAATACATTGAATAATAAGGATGTGTTTACCACAATAAACTATTTATTTACCGTATTTTTCGGACTATAAGACGCGCTCATAAAACACTTGTGTTCCTCAAAACATGTTTTTATTCAATGTGAAAATATTGATCCGTCAAGAAAGAAGCGTAAAGATAATCCAGTGTATAGTATTTTTCATTTATATAAGAAATGCATTTGAATTGCAATAAATTAAATTTGTTTTGCAACGTTCGTCGACTCTGTCTCTAGTTATGGGTGATATTATTAAATTAAACTACAAGAGAGGAAATTATCCAACATTATATGAACATTTATGTGATACACTGTCAAGTCTCTTTGATGTAAATCTAGATTTTTCAGAATTTTATATCTTGAACTCTGAACTTCATAAATTTTTTCCAACTTGCAAATTCAATAAAAAGAAACCTTGAAATAATACATTTAAGCAAAGAAAATACTCTTTAGCAAAAAACTCAGACCAACTTCAAGGGCTAATGTTGAAGTTATAAACTGTACAAGTACGACAAACTAAGATCCGGTGTGTGTCACCATCTAGCTGCTAAATTATAGGTTATTTATTTGTTGGCAATCCTGCTGCGTCTGTCATATAGTCAGTTATGCAAACTGCTGATTTCGTGTTCACGTCAGCTCGTTTAATAAATATCGTTTATATCGTTTTAGTGTGTTTCGTTCGTGTTTTATTTCCTAACCCAGACATGCTTTAAAGTCGCGTACGGATTTAAGGTTGGAAAATTGAAGCACACAATTCGGGCATCGACATTCCGACAAAAACAAAGGATAAAAAATGGCTCCCGTGAATCAGCATTCGGACGATAGCAGTCGAGTCGTGTCTAGCATTCGCAAACTAGCTAGCGGTAGACAGTGGGAAACTTGGAAGTGGCAAATTGAACTTTGTTTGAAAGTACAGTGTCTTTATTCCATTGTTGAGTGTGTCAAGCGGCACCTGTGGGCAACGCCGATCCGTCCGATATTTATCAAAACTTGCAACGAGACAACGCGCGCGCAGCTCGTATACTTAGTATAACCCTCGATGAAGAAGCAGCAGTAATTTACGTCTGCAGAAAGACTGACACGAAATAAATTTGGGATACTTTGTTAGCGGTGTTTCAACACTCATCTCCACAACGACTATACACGCTGTTCGATGATTTCTTCTAGGTTTGGAAAGATAATACCACTTCCGTCACGAAGCACACTTCTCAGCTGGCCATTATGTTCGATGATATTCTCGCAGAATTACAGAAGGGCAACCTGAGCGCCAACCTTCCGTTATCGCTGCTTCCCCATCGAATCTTTAAAACACTTGGTTCCAAATATCAATATTATCGTTCAATACCATATTGTGGTTCAGAATCCGAGCAAACTACAAAGCTCATCATTAAAAATCTACGTTCCATTGCAAAATTCGCTGATGCAAGAAGCACCACAGACACTTTTTACGCAAAATCTCGACCACAGAAGCCATAGAAAAAATCAGCACCAGTGTCTTCTTCGGCAAATGAAAAAGGGAAAGAAAAATGTGCGTGTTTATACTACAAGAAAGTAGGTTATCTCATCGATGATTGCAGAAATAGTGCGGCTGCCGAGAAGAAAACGGTAAGCTCAAATGTCAATAACAATTCTGACACAGCATCGAAAAACAGCAAATCAGGTACGTTCCTCCCAACAGGCCTAGCAGTTGATGCAGACTCAGTTCCCGTCGATTCTTGGGTTTCGGATTCCGGTACGTCATATCATATGACAGCAAACAAACAGCATTTTGCTACATCCGAGAAATTTCTGATCCCGAAAAGCAATCAGAGAGCAGGTAAGAGGGTTATTCTTGCATATGAATCCGGTAATATCAACATTGAGGCGCGAGTGGGTGACAGATGGTCATCTGCAATATTTTGTACGTGCCGAGGCACGTCATCAACTTTTCTCCAATAGACAGGCTGCTAAGCATGGAAACGAAACTACGTTTTGTCACAACGATGTGTAAATTTGAGGAGACGGTGAACTCATCGCGACTCAAGAAGTTGTCGGCCCTGTGCATATGATAAATATTCGAGTTTGTGTTCCGGACGCGCCAGTAGAGTCGAATCTCGCTACAACTGAAAAAGTATTCCAAGGCTGACATGAACGCTTAGGCCATTAGGACAAACGTCACGTGCGCGATATATTATTCCATAGTAAATTAACTGGATGAGTTACGTGAAGATAAACTTGATTATAAAATAAATCACTAAAAACCGTCTTCACTTTGTGTCCGAAATATATATTTGGTATTTCAAATAAACTGTGTGAAGAAAAGTTTTTAGTGCTTTATTTTATAATATTATCTCATATCGGTATTTCGGCTAGGTGTTCAGGCATCACGTCATGTTGTGATGGTTACTTTCTCGTTAAGTCACATCAAAAACCGTTTCGTCCGCAAACCGTTGGTGAATTAATTAACTCCGATGTAAACGGCCCAATGTCTAATGACTCGATTGATGGTTTCCCAATTGGAAACATTCCTGAATGTTATATTGCAGGTCATACAGTTAAAGCACGAATTTGAGTGCGACGAAGTGTTGAGTGAGTTTTGTCCGTTATGACCCTACACTCCTGACTAAACTGTGTTACAGGACAAGCAAACAGACATTTAGTTAAACTGGCTCCTTCGACGTTGTCCGTAAGCAAACTGTCGAAAATGTTTTGGGCTCACGCATGTGATACGGCAGTATTTTTGACAAACCGCACTTTAAGTCAAGTGTTCCAGGCAAAGCTCCATTCAAGTTGTGGACTGGAAAGACATTTTGAATTCCTTCAAATTTTCGAATCAGAATGCTACGTCAATATTCCAAAGAAGTTTCGCTCAAAATTTGACGACAAAGCAACACTTGAATATCTCGTTAGAAACGAGGATGAGAAAGATGGTTACACGATTTGGACACCGCCAACGCATCGATTAGTAAAGTCACGAGACGTTGACTTTCCTCCAGAGAAGCTGTGCACAACAAACAACACCATTGAACTTGAACTTCAAATCCAAGAGACATCAGTAAAGGCGAGGAAATCAACAGCATTTCCAAACTCAATTGCGAATCAACCAGCAGCACTTAAGATTACGACAATTCGATATAACAGTGCTGACAGCGACACCTTGTAAGAAGAACCAACTCCCATCCAGACTCGATGCTTGGAACGGATGACTAGATAGCTAGTGAGATTTGACTACTAAGTAGAATACACACTCGTGGATCTCAGACAAACAGTACTATGGTATGTTGATAGAAGCCGTTCTGGAAGAACTACAGCCAACCAATTTCTACTACTTTTATAAGGGCCTTTTAGGAAAATTGGGACGCGCAATCGACAATAGTTTGGTACTCCGGTTAAAGTATAAACCTGATGGTCGATTGATTGATATAGCGCTCGTTTAGTTGCTCGACCGGGAGGGCTTTGATTATGATGAAACTTATAGCCCTTTTGCTCGATATGACGCGATTCGTGCCCTTATCGCGCCTACGGCTAAAGAGAAACTGTCCTCGGCCAATTCGACGTAATAACTGCACTCTTATATGGTGAGATAGACCCTAAAATTTACATGACTTAACTACAAGATTTAGACGATGAGTCAGATCGTGTGTGTCATTTAAAGAAATCTGTGTACAGTCTTAAATAGACGCCTAGTTGCTGGAAAAACAAGTTTCACTCGTTCATGGAAAACAAAGAATTTGCAAGATCCATACATTTACATCCGAGTGAATGAGACAGAGAAACTGCTAATTGCAATTTACGTTGATGATGGTCTCATTGCAGGATCAACACAAGATACAATTAAACTTCCTGAGATTGCTGGCATCAGAATTAAAGATTACTGTAGGCTCTCTTCATTCATTTTTGAGAATGCAGATAGAGCAAGATAAGTCTCGTGTACGTATTTCATAGCGACCTTACTTGAATAAAGTTTTATAACGTTTTGGCATGGAAAATTGCAATTCTGTGAAAATACCCGGTGAAAACATACAACCGAATGAATCATTCAAGGAACCTCTCAGTAGCTCTGTTTCATATCGATCAGCAGTGAGTTGCCTGCTGATCTAGCGTATGCCGTCTCCAAGGTTGCTCTATCTATGGAGGAACCTACAGTATCCGACTCGGCCTTCGTCAAACGCATATTTCTATACTAGGTACCACTGATACGGAACTTCTCTACACTCCAACTGGCAACGGACTACGGGCATTCTCCGACGCGGACTTCACTGGAGATATCAACACACGAAGAGATCAACAATTGGTTTCGTTTCTCTCATAAACGAAACTACAGTATTTCTGAACTTCTCAATTGCAGAAATTGGTCGCGCTTTCAACTAATTAGGCAGAATTTGTATCAGTTAGCGAAGGTGCAAAGGAACTGGTGTAAGTTAATAGGTTATTGTCTGAGATCGATGAAATCAGAAATGTACCAGTGCTATTTATCGATATCGCCAGTGCAATTAAACTCTTGAAGAACCACGAATTTTACAAATGATTAAAGCATATAGAAGTGCGTAGTACTTTGTCCGTGAATTATATCAAAAAGGGGACATTAACTAGGAGATGTTTACAAAACCTTTGAATTCAATTAAATTTAAGATCATGTATTCCAAGATTGGTCTTCACAACTGATATTTGTATTACTCTGTTATAATTACTTCTTGTTTAGTTTACATGGAAGAGTTGAAATTATAAACTGTACAAGTCCGACAATCTACGATCCGGCGTGTGTCACCATCTAGCTTCTAAGCAATAGGTTATTTTATATGTTGGCAATCCTGCCGCGTTTGTCATATAGTCAGTTAGACGTAACGCTGATTTCGTGTTTACGTCCACTCGTTTAAAAAAATCGTTTTAGTGTGCTTCGACTGTGTTTTATTTCGTAACCTCATTTACCATTACAGCTAATTTTAGAACCTATAAGCATTACTTAAACGCAAAATTAAATCTTTTTTTGGGCCTACATAAACTTAAAGAGAATTAGTCCATCAAGAATTACTTTGACATTAATAGATAAAGATGAAAAACTTGACAACCTTGAAAATGGCTTTCATATTTGTTTTGAATCTGTTTGTGTTTCCCCATCTATTAATGTCCCGTTATCTAATTTCAGCTATATACCTAGTTTTTTTCTTTTCTCCTGTTTCTGACAAAGTTGTTTAGGGTATTCTTAAGAAACTTCCTAATACATTTTTTCTGGTGATGACAATATACCTCCATTTTTTATTTCTTCTTTTATTTCTTTTCAACGTATCAATTAAACTTATGCCTTTCCTAATAAATTGAAAATATCATCAGTTTGTCCAATATCAAAATCGAATGCCAATATTTACAACATCAGTAGCTATCGACCTATAGCAATTTTATCACATATTGCTAAAGTCTTTGAACGTATTCTATATGACTAAATTTGCAATACTATTATACCGCCTTCTTTAATAAACAATATGATGTCATTCCTAATTTGCGTATCAGTATCTAATCTATGAGCTGTTACTCATGAGATTGTTGAAATTGTTCTAGTCAAATTGATGATATATACACAGATAGGTCGAAAGCTAGAAAGTTGATCATAACCTTTTGATTTCTAAGAGGAACAACTTGACTTTTGCAAATTATCTACCCCCCTTACTTAAGTAAACATGAATTAAATGTTACTTGCAATAATTTTAAATCCAGTTCCTATTTCCCTACGTTAGGTGTTTCACAGGAACCAATTTTGGCCTCTTGTCGTTCAATATATTTATAAATGACCTGTCAACATCTTTTATATGCGAATGATCTCAATATAGGCAACAATTAACAATTACAATTATTGCTTGTTTTTGCAGCATGAGCTTAGTAAGATTGCTATTATTGGCCAACGAAGAGGCAGGCTGCGCAGAGAGTGAAATATGAGAATCTAAGCGAGAGGCACATACATTTCTCCGAGTACAATCGAAAATAAAAGTCGGGCGGTTTATTATCAGTCTACAGAATGTCCACGTTCGGTCCGCACGCTTACCGGGAAATTAGCTTTTAAGCACGCGTCCTGTCACCTTACTTTTAAACTCCAAGATAATTTTGACATTGATCGCCCCAAACGCACGAACGCACTCCGTATTTTACCGATGCCCCTTCTATCACCATACGCCCGTCCATTTGCCACATCGCAACTGGCAATTATGCAATAAATGGCATTATAATTGAAAATGTTTCAATTTTTAAAGATCTTGGTGTTAATTTTGACTCGAAATCAACTTTTAACTGTCACCTTCTCGAAGTAATTAAGGATTCATTAAAGACTCTGTTTTTACTTTCCCTATATACGAAGTATATATAGGGGAAGTATTGATTCGTGATTTAAAAACAAAGAAATTTGCGGAAATATCCGCTTTGAGGTCCCCTGAGTCCATTACTCTAAGTTCTGGAAAACAATATGTCTGTGTGTGTGCCTATCTGACGGTGGGCGCTGTATCTCAAAAACGAATTATCGGTTTGAGATGAAACTTCAAACTTAAGGTTTCGTCGTTAAAAACTGGAACTGAAAATCTTTTGGTGAACATTAAAAAACCGGACGTGGGTTATTACTGGAGGCCATTTTTTTGTTTTTTCCTATATTTTTTTAACATGAAAAATATTACAAAACTATTCAAATGAACGTTAAAGAAACGAAGAATCTGAACAAGTTTTGTAGGACATATTTTTCATAAAACTCGAGAAAAAAATAAAAATTGAAAATTTACTTCTAATAAACAATTCTAGTTATATAAAATGTATAATATATAACAAGAGAGAATTAAAAAAGTGAACAAATTATTAAAAATAGACTTTTTCCGTAAACCTCATAGTTTTTGATTGAAATATAGGGAAAGTACTATGATGGCCACATCAAAATTTTATTTTATATCGGGACTCTTATTGTTTAAAAAAATAAATATTTTAATTACTTTATATAAAACATACGTGCGTACTAAGTTAGAATATGATTCCTTAATTTTTTTCTTCAAAATCACAGCAAAAATACATGTTTGAGGGCTTTCAGTGTAAGTTCTGTTTTTTTTTTGTATTTAAAGCCAAAAGATTATTATTCTAATAGATGGTTCGTTTATGCAAGCATACATGAAAAGTTTAACTTGCAATCCATTGATTCCCGACGGCACCTATCAAGCATAGTTTTTGGATACAAAATACTTCATGGTTTTAGATATTATTAGGTTGCATGTTCCATCCTTCAGCAGTAGACAAACTAACTATAGACTGAAGATTCCGACAAACCTTATTTGCTGTAATCAGATATTATTTTATTATGATATATTTAATTACCCAATGTAATTTAATTACTTTTAACTAACTTGTAAACACTCATGTTTTTTGTTCAAGTTATTTTAGTATGTAACTCTTATTCTTTATATATGTTACCATGTAATTGGGATATTTTCTGTAGGGCAATAAACAGGTAAATAAATAAATTAAGGTTATTTAAATTTAAGAACAAAAGAAAACACAAACGATTTTGCGACCGAAGTACGTAAAAAGAAATGCGAAAGTTCAATTAAATTTAATGGACAAGCAGTAAATACAGAGCTACCAGTCGTGGAAATCCAGCCTGAAAAATCTATTTTCATGTCTCGTCAAAGATATCGATTGTGAAAAGATAAAGACCTACGAAATCCAAAGCGGGAAATTTCTCATTTACAATAGAAAAATTAAAACCCAAATATGAAGATGCATCAAATCGGGTTAGAATACGAACTCAAAGTTTCGTTACCCCCTTTAAATACTTAAAAAGTTAATCAACAAACAAATCGGTAACACACTCCAAATATTACATCAAAATGTACAATGCCTCTCGATATCTCTGACATTTTATGTATCTCCTAACATTAGCTAACACATGAACAATTAAATATAACCAATATTCCAAGTTACAAGTTGGTATCAAGTTTCTGTAGGAACAAAAACGAACATGAGGGAGTAGCCATTTTCACCGCCAAAGCTGATTCCAAAGGTATACTAAACTCATTAAACTTAGAATACTTGATAAAAGTACCCACGCTATTCTCCAAAACAACACAAACATGCATTTATAACATAATAACCAATAAATACACCACAATATCGGATCACACAGCGCAACTACTCCATGCCATGTATGTCAATATAATACTGATAAGCCTTATACAACTAGAACGTTTTCTGATTCTAATACTGTTAAATTTCTTGAAAATATATCGAATGAATCATTTGAAGATGTATACAGTGCTACCAGTGTTAACTGAATATATGATGTATTTATTAATACTCACACAAAACACTTTAACAATTACATTCCTAAACAAACTCGCTTCAAATCCAAGAATATGTTTTTTAAACAAATGCTTTAAAACTAAACAAAGAAAAAATATTAACACTTAAAACAATCTGATTCTATAAAAATTCGAAAATATAACTAAATTGACCAATGACTTCAACAAATTTTTCAAACGAATAGTAACTTTAATAATCAATCAACAAGTACTACAACAAATACATATTTTATTTAACGCCCACACAATTTTTACAAAACCAACAACAATACCAGAAATAATTAACATCATATGAAATACCCGTAAACATAATAAAAAATTGCATCCATCTGATAGCAGAACCGCATAATAATTTTATATATGCGTATTTAGAAATGGGCGCATTTTTGTAAACGTGATTTACTCAAGATTTTTTTTACAAAGCATAACCTAATATCTGACACCCATTATGGATTCATAAAAGGCAAAACAGAGACCGCATTGTTTTACTACATTAAATGGGTGCTAGATAGTATTTAAAACAATAACCTTTATGTGGAATCTTTCTAGACTTTTTAAAGGCCTTCGATACAATTGAGCATTCTAGACTAATGTTAAAACGCTACCAGTATGGTATACGAGGTAAAGTATACTATTTAATTGAATCATACAACAGAATGCACTATACCAAACTAGCTAATACGAATGACAAAGCTGTCATGACAAAGAGCCCTTAGAGATGACTAGAGGGGTTTCACAGATTATGCAGATGATACTAATCTTCTCGTCGAAGGGGGAAACATATCCAGATATCATTAATATATGTAAGAACAGCATGTCCACGCCGCAATTATGGTTCTGTGAAGATAAGTTGATACTTAATACGACAAAAATCAAATCTATCCTTTTAAATCAAACCAATCAATAGAAACTCTAGAATACAATGCAAGCTGCATTTTAAAACATATACTCAATCTATATATTTTAATGCATAAAATTCATGTGGAAAAATAGGAGACTGTTTAACGAAGTATATTTTTCCACAGAGTACGTCACACACAGAAATCAATCATATAATTTTCCAAAACATAACCTCACAAAATTTGAAAAAGGTTGCTTTTATGCAAGCCTCAAAATATATAACCACCTTCCATTAGAGATACAAAAACATATGAAATTATAACCAGATGAAATCAGTTGCATATAACTTACTTTAAAGTATAGAACCATGTTGTATAGCGGACTATTTCTCTTTTAAACCCAATTAACTAATGTTAATATATTATTTTTTTGTAAAGTGTAAATAAACATTATTATTATTTGTTTTGTTTATCTTAGCTTACAGCTAGTTTTATCTGAATAATAGTAAAGCCGTTCAGCTTGAGCTATTATTTAAGAATTTCCGCACTATATGACATGATTGTAGTAGTACTGCTTTTTGGATGGGGGTCAGAAGTTTCTTCGGAAGTTCACAGCGCTCCAAATTTTGTTGTAATTTCTGTGAGACTACACGGTTAGAGAATATTAGAATTGGGATAATTACTACTGTGTTTAGTTGCTAGATGTTCTTTATATCTATCGCCAGATTTTCATACTTGGTTATTTTTTCAGCCTCTGTTTTGCTGACATTGTGCGTCAGGGGTAGATTTGATTATTATTATTATTGTTATTATTATTATTATTGATAGGTATCGACCTATAGCAATTTTACCACATATTACTAAAGTCATTGAACGTATTCTATATCACCAAATTTACATCCATATTATACAGTATCTCTCTAATAAGCCGCATGATTTCATTCTTAATCGTTCGATAGTAACTAATCTATGCGCTGTTACTCATGACATTACTGAAATTATAGACTCTGCTGATCAAATTGATGTTATATTGATGTTATATCCTCTACCTCTCTAATGACTTATTACTTAAGTAAACGTGAAGCATATGTCACTTGCCAACTTTTAAGATTTTACCCCATAGAACCAATTATAGACTAAAATCTCCGATAATCATTATTTACATGACTCTCTCAGTTAGGTTACTACACAATGTAATTCAATTACTTATAACTAGTTTCAAACCACTCATGTTTTGTGTTTAAGTTATGTTATTATGTAATACTTCTTCTTTATATATGTTGCCATGTAATTGGGATGTTTCCTGAAGGGCAATAAATAGGTAAATAAATTAATTAATTGAGGTTATTTAAATTTAATACCACTAACTTTATTACTAATTTTTCTTGAATATACGTAATTATATTAATTATTTTATTTAGGCAAAATTAAGCTAATTTACATAAAAGCAAAGGGAAACGCACAATCAGACTTATTTGCATAGGAGAAAATTAACTAATTTTGAGGAGAGGAGGGCACATTTGCATGTATTAATTATTTAAATGAGATTAACCAGAGTTTAAGTAATTTACTGCTAGGTCAGAATGACTAAATAAATTTTTAATTAAAAAAATATATTTATTAATAATGATTTATTTTTATACTTGTTTTAAAAGTAGATTTAGACGTAAGCACTTATACGTAATTTATAATTCTTATTATGTTTCATTATAAATTTAGCACTCATAATAAAAAACAATTTAATTAAATATACAAAGTCATGTTATATGTTTAGTTTTATAATTTTAATTTAATCAAATTAAAACTATATTTACTTCTTATACAAATTATGCCTTAAATACAGTCTACACTAAGAAGCAACTCAAGTAAAACTTATGTAATTTAGCCGAGACCTCAAGATAAGAACTCTTGATCGTTTAAACGATCAAGGCTTACGATATTACCGAAACTCGAGATATTCTATGACGTACTGGCAGTAGTGACGGGCCATTAAACTAGATACATAGTTTGTGTGAACCGATCACGTCGTGGGGTATAAAGGGCACGAAATGTCGGCTTCTGGCAAATAATGTGCCACCCCTGACAACTGTTGCGCTATCTCGACTCGTTTAATCAGTGTCCTGGTAGATAGGGCGTCGTGTCACTACACCAAACCCCGCACTAATTTAGGGCTCGACAAGTATTACACGATGGAATTAACAGGGCGCAACATGCACGAATAGTTTCGGTAATGTGCTCTATGTAAATTAAGTAAATTTCCATTCAACGAACCTATTTGAGTAGGTGTATTTATTCTATCTAGGTCAGTATGTTATAATAAATATGGGCGATTGACAAAAGTACAAAAAAACACGAAAGATATAATATTTGAAGCAAATGATAACATAAATTTATTTTTTTTATTCTGAAAGGAAAACAGAGTTATTTAATATAATACAATATTAACTGTCTCCACGTTATTTTTTTGTTGTGGGAAAATCTGCCTTTATAATAAAGTGTAATGTTTAAAGCTATATATAATATACATACAATGTGGAAAAGTTAAATGAAACAAATTCATTATTTCGGTTACTGTACATATTTATAGAAAATCCCTTAGCACGTCAAATTAAAATTATAAAATGGTATTATTCAACGTAAAAATGTGATCCTCACCTTTAACCCCCATTTTTTTTAATGGGAAGTATAGGCTTGTGATATATCGTTTAAAGGGCATCTTTATTTTTTATTCAAAAATGCTATTGTTTTTAATTTTATTGCAAAAATTAACATTAAAAAAGTAGAATCGTCAGATTACTTAAATTCGTAAATTTACCTAGGTGTAAAATACTTAAACATAATTTTTAGTAAATTAGTTTTAAGGGAAATTATTTATAATTGACAATAACGAAGGTATTAAAATTTAAATATAAATTAAATCATTATTTAATAAATACTTTCTATTAAACTTAGGAGGAAACAACATTATCATTATTTCTTAAAGTAATATATCCTGCTTATATTTCCTTGTAAAATTATGAAGTAAATTTACTTATTTATTTTATATTATTTACATATTATGAACTTACGTTGTATAAAAATTTAAAATTTATTCCTAATAATATCTTTCTATCGTTATTAAATTCCTTAATCTACCATCTCTTCAATAGGTTAATTTTTGATCTCTTCCTCACACACGTAGCCTTAATATTAATGATATGAAGCAGCTTGTAAATTAAGCTTTTACAATCTGAGGAAATTGCGCGGAGCACAGTATTCTCCAATTTAATTTTATAAGCATACAGAGATTGTAAATTTAATGACTTCATTATTTCTGCTGCCAAATTATATAGGGGTGCGTATTAACAATAATTTCTATATAAGCTAAGCTGTAATTAGAAACAACAGCGTCAGTAATATTGTTTATCTGATAACAACAGTCATAAACTGGTTTCAAACTATTTGGTATAATCAGCCAAGTTGAACCATAGATTCCTATTAAGGGGGAGTGAAACACTTTTTGAATTTTTTATTCAATCTGTTTAAAATGTATTATTAATAATTAACATTTCAGTTATAGTCATTACTATTTAAAAAGGATTATAAAAATCTGGTTCAGCCCGCTACCCCCTGTTCATGCACACTTAAATTGACCTTAATTTAATAATGTTTTGCAATGTTTAATTGAATATAATATAATTAAATATAGGTAAAAAATATTATTTATGACGCGCACTAATTGATATCTAAAAATAATATTATTTATTAAATAAAATATTTATAACAGTATGACTTGAAAAAATATTGTTCATAATTTTAGTGATTGTTTTTACTGTAATTGATACTTATTGAATTATACCCTTAGATTAGATTAAACGGGGTCGTTTAGCTATAGACAGCCCTATAGTGCTACATACTTGTATACGCAGTATATGTTCGGCCATTTCCTCTTCTAATTCATATAGTCTAGAAGTGATGTTGTCCACTTTACCTCTCTTGTGAAGATGAAACTTCATTAGGCATTGTTTTGGTGCCTTTGACCTAGTGTGTTTATCCAGTACCCTGGTTTGAACTTTTTCACTATGTGCTTTTGCGAGCTTACATGTAAACTTTGGTCCGATCTTGGTAATCTCAGCTACTTCTCTGGAAAATTCATGGACATATTCGTTGTCTATTATACTTGCGTGGGCTGGTTCCCAAATCAGAGTGAGTTTGTTGTTCTTAGCCAATTGGTTCACTTGTTTACAGTTCCAAGAAGTTTTAGAATTATATCTGTACGCTTTCAGGTTCTTATGGACAGTCTGGCAAATTTGAGCATATTTTTGCAAGCCTGAGGGATTGATGGGCATGGTCCGCGTGGAACAGATTCCCTGTATTTAAGCAAACGGAAGCATACGCGTTTTTAATTCATTTCTTTACCAGATTATATTATTATGTTTTATTTTTTGATGTTGTTGGAACTCCAGTTAAATCAGATAAAGCCAGGCCATTATCTAAATGGTTTGAACATTCTTTTTTGACGTTACGTCTTTATTATTAAAAATGAGTGAACAAGTCGTAGTAAATGTTCCGCAAGGAAAACCTTGCCGTTAATGCAAGAAAATACCATCATCCGGACTAAAGTGTATTAAATGCGATTCATTAGTACACCCGGGTTGTATTAAATATCTTGAAAATGTCGTGAAAATTCCCTCTACGGAAGAAGCAGAGGGAGGGGGACATGACGATTCCTTTCGCAGCGGTTGCACGGTAATTAACACACAGGAATACTCACTCATTGAAGGCAAGTACTTAAAAGAACTAATCAAGCAAAAGGACATTATAATTGACAACCAAAAAGAAAATATAGCTTCTCTTAAACAGCAAATTCAATTATTATATAAAGTAATCCAGTTATCATCAATCGCCCCATCTTTTGGCGATCAAGTAAATAACGAATCACAATATCCAATACTGGCGACAGCTGGTTAAATGAATAAAAATGTTCATCAGCTAAATGAGTCATCATTGTCGACGGACAAGGTAGACATCGTGACCATCGAGGGAATTCCGAGCGCAGCAGATAAGCCGAAGATGCAGAAGAAAAACTTGCAGAAGAAAAATAATAAATATGAAAACGAATATCAAAACAGTTCATTAAATGCGAATGTAAACAAACATGAGCATGTCCGAAATAAAAAATCGCCGAAGTCTGTTGTTAAATCTGCACAAAATATAAATAAAACAATTGTTACCGGTAGTAGCGCAGATCCAAACAGGGTCGTATACAATGATATGAAAAGGGCGTAGTTCCATGCAGGAAAATTTAAACAAGATTATACTGAAGACGAGCTAAAAAGACACTTGGAAAGTAAACTTGGTAATATAACTGTTACCATTGAAACTTTACAAAGACAAAATCGTTGGACAAACGAACAATATAAGTGCTTTAAAATAGGCGAATCCGATAAACAGAAAGATGTGCTTATAAAACCGAAGATATGGCCGTCTGGAATTAATATAATCTATTCATTTTTTTCGGAAAATCAAGGCAATTTTTCCGAAGTAATTAGTAAAAATCAAAATAAGGAAATAAGAGTATTGCAAAAGTTTATTGAGGAAAACGAATCAACTAGAATGTGCAATACAGGATGTTAAACCACATCTAATTTGTCTTACGAAAACATGGAGCACCAAAAAGAACGTTAATTATTTAAAAGTAAAAGGATACAATAACATAAGTTACTTTTCAAGAAAAAAATCATGAGCACGGGGGAGTGATGATTATGTCTGACGGAGCATATCTATGTAAAGAAGATAATAAAATGAATCACCTATGTATAGAGTCACACATCGAATTTGCCGTATGTTCAATAAAAATAAGTACAAAATCCACTGGTATTGTGGTTATATACCGACCACCAAATGGGAATCCTAACATTTTTTTAATAATATAAGTATATTACTAGCAACGATTCACAAAAAATACAATAAGATAATCCTCTGTGGAGATTTAAATATTATTTTTTGGGGAAATACTGTCGAAAAACAAATGCTTGATGATTTATTTACCTCTTTTAATTTAATAAATAAAATTAATGAACCAACAAGAATTCAAATAACGGAGCGCGGAATATCAGAGTCACAATTAGATTACATGGTGACAAATATCCAGCCATTTTCATGTAGAAATATTAATCTGAATATATCTGACCATCTGGGCAAATTATGAACACGTGGGGACACTTCAGATAACGACTCGCAAGAAAAAACATGAAAAGACGCACAAGATGCATAAACGACAATGCAATTGAGGAATTGAGAACACGCCTTAAGAATATTAAGTGGGGCCATATTAAAACAGAAGACTTGGACTCAGCTTTCAGCAGATTGCAAGATGAATTTGGTCATCAATTCAATATATCATGCCCCGTAAAATTTACAAGATGCCGTCTTAAACCGAAAAATTGGGTAAATGAGGAAATTAGGCTGTCTAGTAAAAATCTAAAAAATTCGTTTAATTTGATGATTCAAGTAAAAACAATAGAAATGCAAGGAATATATAAGGCTAAGAAAAAAGTCCACAGAAAATTAATTCAGAATACAAAAAGACGATATTTCCATCAAGAAATCATAAATGCTCCCAACATATAGGAAAAAATATGGGAAATGGTACAAATAAATCACAAGAACCAATGTCAATTAAAAATGAAGACGAGATTCTTATCAATGACATGAAGAAAATAGCAGAACAATTCGGGGAATTCTATTCGAATATTACAGAACGTAAACTAGAAAACCACTTCAAAAATAAGATCTCCAATAAGTGCACCACCTCAAAAATGAACCATCACACCATGTTTCTAGAACCTACAAATAAACAAGAAATATTGCAAATAATTAGTGATTTAATAAACAAAAGGAGTGCTGGAATAGATGAAATCCCAGTCAAAGTAATTAAGGGAGTGGCTAATGAAATAGCGGAACCATTAACTTACTTAATAATCTTGGCATTCGCAACCGGAAAATTTCCAGTATGCTAAAGGCATCTAAACTTAAATATTATATATTATGCATTGGTGAAACCTCATATGACTTATAATATACTAGTTTGGGGAAGAATGAACATAAAGAGAATATTCGTTTCACAAAAAACGGTTAATTAGATTAATGTTTAGTCTAAAAAAAGGGATTCATGTCGTTAAACCTTTAGAAAAAATAACATTCTAACCATTGCATGTATCTATATTTACAAATGTGGAATGTATGTATGGGAGAACAAAGCCAGTTTTGAAAAAAATGGTAACTACCATAACTAATGTACAGGATACAGCCAAGAGCTAAGAGTGGCGTCGCATAAATCGACTATGTACGAGAAGTATTCGTGTGCTGTAATATACAATAAGCTACCAAAAATTATTAAGGAATATGTTAATAGGAACTTGTTTAAAAAATCATTAAAAGACTTTCTTGTAAGAAAGTGCTACTACCACTATTCCGAGTTTATTAATGATTGCAGTTAATGTTTGAATCAAACCTTAAATAATGAACTATTCTTAATAATTATTTTAACGTGTGTGTGCCGTAATTATTATGTATTGTAATTAATTTATTATTATTTTTATGTCATGAGTTACATCGCGTCATTTAATAATTAAAAGTATACAGTGGACCATTGACTTAAGAATTATTGAACTTGAAATCCAGTATCATACAGTGTATGAATGTATTCTGATGTAAATTCTAATTATTTGTGTATTTTAAAACCCATTTATATTTTTAATTTGTTCGTAACGTCCTTTTTTACTGTATTATTGAGATGACGATCACATCCGCAAATACTATAATTATAGATTATTATTTTATTGTACATATATTTATTATGGTGGACTAAGTGAAATAAATTGATTGATTGATTGATTTTAATCTTGACCCATACCAGTTAGCTTTATATAATAATGGGTCTTACCATCATAATATACAGTAGGATGGCCAGATTTTTTTTACAATCGGTTCTTCCTCTGGAAGAAGTTAGAGTGATCGTGCAGAAGTCCTGATGCCAAACATCGGGCCATTTGATTGAAGTTTAGAGGTTGCTTAAATCATAAGTATGAATATAAACCTGAGAATTTGTTTTTTCGGCGGATAGAAATCTGTGGCATTTCCAAAACGCATTACTAAGTTGCTGTAACGTACTTTCCCATTCAAAAATATTATATAGAAAAGGTTTTGATTATTAGACTCATATTATTGGCGGTATTTGAAACGTGGCGTGCATTATTAGATGATAATTTTAGTCAAAATTTTTGTATTTCCGGAAAACTTGACGTTTAACTTCGGTTAACAGATGACTACACCGCAGTTTTTCACTTAAATACTAGAGAATACATGTAATACTAAGTGCAACACCTTTGCGCCACTTACCAGTACTTCCCACTTTCTATAATCCGGAATTTCGTGCAGGTGCTCTGAGCGCCGACTTCAGTCTTTTTGTCTTTTTTTATTATTCTTATGAAATAAATTAGACATTCTATTAACATATCTGCTGTGAAGCACATGCTTTAAGTACTTTATTATCTATTTAATTTAAAAAAGGTCAAGTTTGTTTTACTGTCTCAATTTTATCAAGAGACTAAAGTATGTTTTGAATTAATTTATCAACTAAAATTGTACTTATAATATATAATAATCCGCCTGTCATTGATTTAAAATGTTTCTTTCTAATTCAATAATCATTAAAATATCAATTTTATAAATACTGTTGAAGCATTTAAGAAAAAAAATAGATTAACCATTTTTGAAATTTATCAGTAAAAAAGTGATCCCACATATAGCGCCTAGCGCCATCTAGCTCATTCCATCAGTACTATGATGACATCAGAGTGTTTACAGTGGTGTAACCGCTAAATCAGCACTACGCAGTGTCTTCTGAAAACATGTCACGTCCAAAAGGCAAAGATCATAATTTGATCGGGAGTGAAATTAAGTGCATTGGAGATGTCAACTTGCCAACTAACAGAACACTACTGCGTCCCGCAGGGGTGGTTGACGTGCACAGCCATTTGGGAGTAGCGACCCCACGTACCCGAGCCGTTCATTGCACACACACGCACATCTCTCTCACACACACACAACGACACTGATACCCCGTGACACACACACACACACTCATCACCCTACACCCCGTGAAGTAATGCAAGACGGCGGTTCGACAAAGATGGATATAGTAAATTAAAAACATATTAACACATTTGCGCGTGGTAAATAACACTTTCTGAAAGAGCCGTAGCGTTGGCTAAAAAGTAAGTTTTAAACTTTTAAACATTACGAAATCAGAAGAGCAAAAGCCGAACCTATATAAATCTGTGCGTAGTCATCAACAGCAATTCCTGAGAAATCTAATCTTAGAATATTGAAATAGATTTGCGAGACCACATTAAAATGTAAATACTTGGTTAGTTAGTACTTAATTTCATAAGTGTGTGAGGCAAAGGTGTTGCACTTAGTCTTACATGTATTATTTAGTATTTAAGACCAAAATTAGCGATGTAGTCATCTGTGAACAGAAGTTATACGTCAAGTTCCGGAAATACGAAAATTTGGACCAATAGTATGAGTTTAATAATCAAAACCTTTTCTATATAATGTTTTTGAATGGTTAAGTATATTACGGCAACTTAGTAATTGGTTTTGGAAATGGTACAGATTTTTATCCGACGAAAAACCATATTTTTAGGTTTTTATTCATACTTTTGATTTGAGCGACCTCTAAACTTCAATCAAATGGCCTGATATTTGGCATCAGGATTTTTCAACGAGAACTCTTACTAACTCCAGAAGAAGTGCCGATTATAAAAAAAATCTTTTTCTGGTTACTAATGTTCAGCCAATGAATCATTTTAGGGTTCAGTCCCCGTGATCTGCCGAAATCCTGTGGCATATCTTTATTATTTTTTCAAGGTACAATATCAATTAAGTTTTATATCCAGTATTAAACCTAGATATTTTACCTTTTACTTTGGAAGCTTTGATATTCAGCTTCGTACGATTAGTGAAAGGTACCAGAACAGTGTGGTCAGGATTGATATTTAAGCCTTCCCTTAAACACAATTTTACTAAGGTATTGCAGACTTTTTGGGCTAGAGACAATTGCTATATCGTCAGCATGACCTTGCGTTCAATAACATTTACCGATCAAGGTCGTTAGGTCATCCTCTATGATACACCATAGCAGTCGCGATAGAACCCCGCCTTGTGAGTACCTTTTTGTTGTGGTTACCATTTTTGATTCATAACCTCTTATTGTGAGTATATCAACACCCTTCTCGATTTTTGTTTAAAGCCCGAGTCGTAGTCGATTTGATATCATCTGGCAATTTATTCAAGAACTTCGGTCGAAAAACATTAGGTGAATACTTTTTAATATTCAAGCGGTAATTCGTAGACAGAAACCGTCCTTATAACGTGTGTTATAATTATGGAATTTTTAGGAACAAGTGCTTATTGTTATATGTGTACGAAATGAGTTCATACATAATTAAACAAGGAAAATTTCAAATTTTATCACGAAAATAGGGGCTATATGAATTAGTCCATTAATTTTTTGCCATTTAACTACATATTTCTGAGGCGACGGGGCCCTTTTCTCCACGAATATTTTCCGTCTCAAGTTTCGTTACATGTATTTAATGGTGTTAACAAGTGTAAACAAGTCATAAATTTTGTTCGGCCAGGATGGATTTGTGGCCTCGGCTTTTTTTTCCGTACACATCTGGTATCGGGCCTACTCGATATTATAAACACTCCTCCACTAGTGCCGCGACAAGAAAAGGGACCGTTTAAGTGCCCAGTATTATATACAATGCAATTGTTATTTGTATATGCCAGTAGAATTTGATTATTTTTTTTTTCATTAAAAAATGTAATAATAGTATATGTATGGATATCATGTTCTTTACATTATAAAATAAAATCATCAACAATAACGAAGAATGTATAATTAATACTTTAAAGCCGTTTTATTTATATTAAATTAATAGATACAAATAAAACCGTATTCTTAACAAATTTATACAATTTTACGTACAAAATAAAGCTGCTAAAAACAATTGTACGTTTTATAACATAACATAACTTGAATCGAACACGTCATAATAATGATTTACAGAAATATCAAATCCTTAAATATAGCTAAATATAAAATTAAATTAAATAACATTGGGGTTGTTATGAAGATGAAAGAATAAAAATTATTGATTATTTTTAAATAGTTCTAAAAGTTAATAAAGATATTTTGAAAGGATGAAATGTTTTTGACTCTCTGGGAAGGAAAAGGTTTGTTACTCTTTAATAAGTAATAAAAAGGATAAAAGACCTATAGTCGATATCCATTCTATAGATTTTTATGTGTTACATTATTTAATTTGTATTTTCTTAAAACAAACTGATAATTTTAAATTACTCCAATTGTATATAAAATATAATACTAAAGGGTGCAACTATAATGAAATGTAAAATGGTATATTTTTGAATCCTGCTGTACACCAGAAGAAACAATAATTACATTCGATATATGGTTATCAATCTTTACATATTGTGTTTTATCACTGAGGAACACCCGGTTAATTAGTACTGACACACCCGATTCGTTTTCAGATAACCGTAAACTTTCTTTTAACGTTCATAATTCCAAGACGTATAAAAAAGTAATAGCTTTTACCATCAATCATTTGAAAAATTTTCCGAACATTTCAAAACTGAAAATCGTAAATATAATACAATGCATACAATAACCAATTAATAAATATTTGTTATTTAATTTAAATAAGTTGATTTATTTCCGCCCTGCATTCCGCTGGTAATAATATTGTAATAACTTTGCGTAAAATCAATATCCGAAATTAATTTTAAGCAAATACCTGAAAAAATAGTATAATATAAATATTATATGATTATTTTTTGATAAAATTTATTTTTTATGTTGTTATTATATCTTATTACATGTTTCTCAATTTCGCTTTCAATATTTAAATTAATTATTAATTAGATACTGTTGCAAACATGATTTAATTATACCTATATCGTCTTGCTATTGCTTTAAATATGTTTAAATTTCTGTATTGACCTCTGTAAGATTTTTATCATTACCACCGATAAACTATTATTATGGCAAATTAATTTTTAAAATTAACTTATAAAATAGTAGGTGTAGTAGTCCATTAATACAAATACGTAATTGCAGTAAGCAAATGCGAAAAGTGGTTATATTTAGCATATTATTCAATATCCTACAAGTGGTGTAATATTACACGCACTATTACAACGTAAAGGCTCTACTACCTGCAAGAGGGTCGTGATGATTGGAGATGTGATGTCTCATAAATTTTTCGCACTTGACTTTAATGGGTGTAACACTTGTCTCACAGTAGGCTCATGTCTAACATAAATAACGGCTGTGGATATTTTGGCCTGCTCCGTTTCTGAGCAGTAAATTTAGAATGTCAATGGGCTGAAATGTCCCAAACATACTCGTATATACCGTATACCAGACGTCAGTGAGCATTCGAATAATATACTTGTATTAGTTGTTATATACTCAAAATGTTTCTTATACATTTCATTTGACATGTTGTTTTGTTCAAATTCTATATAATTTTAATGCACTGATATTTCCAATCATAGCAATTAGTATTAGTTGGCTTAATTTTTGTATTATTTACTGCAAGATTTATGAGCGAATTCACACTGGCTTGTTTTGTTATAAACCTTATATAGTGTGTTTTATTTATATTAATTAATAATTTGTTGTTTGAAAACCAATTATGCAATCTGAGCAAAACTTCATTGGACTTATGAGTTAATGCATTTTGATCAACATCACTCAATACTATTGACGAGTCATCTGCGTAAATAAATAATTCGGTAGGTTAGGTGTTGTATTTACAATATCCTTAATATATATAATGAATAAAACTGGCCCCAACGTGGATCCTTGAGGGACATCAGCATGTACATTAGCGGTTTTTGAGAATATAGTTTTACCATTATGTGAAATCCGTACAACTTGTCTTCTCTTTTTCAAATATTGGCTAAACCAATTTAAAACCATGTATGTTTTCAATTCTTCATGTTAAATATCAATATCAACGCAGTCAAGTTGTTAGATCTAAAAATAATCCCAATGGGTTTTCACCTGTATCCAAGTATATTGATACTTTATCATAAAATGAGTGAATAGCTGTAACTATTGCTTAATATTTGATGATTTTTAATAAATATATGCATACGTTTTAACATACAAAGTTCAAAAATTTTATGAAAAACTGAAAATAGAGACACTGACCTATAATTCATAATGTTTGACCGATCGTCCTTTTTATATATTGGAATTACAATACTTTATTTTAAATTATCAGAAATTGTTCCAGTTTCTAAAGAGAAGTTTATTAAGTGTGTTAATGGCGTTAGTAATTGATGTGCAGACTCCAGAATTACCTAATCAGGAATATTATCAAATCCAGGAGATAGGTTACTTTTCTATTTATATTTTAAAATATGATATATTTCCATTTCTGTAAAAGGTTTCAAATGTATGCTTTGAGAAACTGTTTTTAAAGATGCCTAAGTTGTGTTATATGCTAATAAATGTGACTGTATATTTAGAGGTTCATCAATTAAGAAATTGTTGAAAACTTCAGATAGTTTGACGGATTTGTACTTAAATTTCCATTATAATCAAGTTCTATATTATCGGTATTAAATCTGTTTGCTTCTAAAGAGAAGTTTATTAAGTGTGTTAATGGCGTTAGTAATTGATGTGCAGACTCCAGAATTACCTAATCAGGAATATTATCAAATCCAGGAGATAGGTTACTTTTCTATTTATATTTTAAAATATGATATATTTCCATTTCTGTAAAAGGTTTCAAATGTATGCTTTGAGAAACTGTTTTTAAAGATGCCTAAGTTGTGTTATATGCTAATAAATGTGACTGTATATTTAGAGGTTCATCAATTAAGAAATTGTTGAAAACTTCAGATAGTTTGACGGATTTGTACTTAAATTTCCATTATAATCAAGTTCTATATTATCGGTATTAAATCTGTTTACTCCTGAAAACTTATTTACTAGTCTCCATGTATTTTTATGTATGTTGTCTGATTTAAATATTTTGTTCTGGTAGAAGGTCTTTTTAGTATTACGCACCAATTGGTTATGGATCTTTTTTCGTTGAAGACATTATTTTTTAAGCTGAGTAAATTATTTTTTTCATTTGACAGAAACTGTACAGTTCTGCTGGATTTTTTAACTTCAGAGTTTATCTATGTTTTCTTATTAGTGTTCGTATGGCAACCAATATTGAAATAATTCGTAAAAGTGTTGTGAAAATCATCAAATTTTCCGTTAATATTAATATCTGAGTACATCTCCAACCAATCTTCTTCATTTAATTTAATGATAAAATTACACATATTTTCATCATTATACCATGTTTTAATTTTTGAATTAGAAGAGCGCTCCGAACATTTTAAATTAAGGCTGCATAAAATTGTTTCGGGATCTGATATTTGATTATTGACAGTTGTACATACTACATTAGATGAAATATTCGAGTATACATGGTCAATACAAGAAGTTGTATTTGTAATCCTTGAAGGATAAATTTTAATTGCATCACTTGTCACATCCTTATGAAATCTAGATTCGAAGATCAATTTTCTACGTAGGGTCTCGACTACTGGTAGCTCTGCATTCGTTGCTCGTCCTGTAAATTTAAATTCGTTTGGGATTCTGGATTTCTTTGGGACAACATTTTCATTATTTGTTTTGGGTGATAAATTGCTGACCTGTAGATTATGCGTGGCATTCGAAGAGTTTTTCTCGTTGTTTACATTTTTATCTATTCCAATTGTATTTGTTTTGGAAGTAGAACTCATAGGTCCATCTTTTGAGGAATCTGTTGATTTATTGGTTTTATTTACAATAAAATATTGCGGACTGTTGCATTGGTTTGCAATTAATATGTATAGAGAGAACTTTTGAGTTACATTCATCTCGCATTTGGCACATGCTGGTGAACAAAACTTGTCCTCCGATTTTGCAGAGGCAGATTGGAAGTCTAAATCACATATCGTACACTTAAAGGAGTTCACTACAATAAACTTATTGCACAACGCGCAATTTTTATTTCACTTATTATACTAAGATTTGGTTCATCGCTGTGGTATAGTTAAGTGTGTGAGTTCTGTTTAAGATAAAAACGGTTGTATAAAACTGGAGAACTGGGAACTTTATTAGTGAACTCCCAAATTACAAAACATCACTGCAATTATTCTGTTTGACAACACTGTTTTTGTAAAGGCCTATAATAATAATAATTATTATTATTATAATCAGTATATCATCGTCTATAATTGTTTCCATGGCTTTTAAGAAAAATAAGGTAAAGCTAATTGGGCAGTGGACTTTGGTTGCATTGGGTCGCCTTGGGCCTGCTTTGGGTTTAAATATCACCCTAGCCTCTTTTCATTTCATTGGAATATAGCCTAGAGTAAAGCTAACTTTGTAAACTGCCTGCAGGTAGGGGGGTATTATATCTAGCCTGCTGTAGTAGTGCAAAGAAATTGCCATCTAGTCCTGGTGTTTTTATGGGTTTAAAGCTACACTGTCCATTTCTTTGTTGGAAGAAAGTTTACCAGCCTTGCTTTTGCTTTTTCTAATAGGTAATAATAATATTAAATGTCACTTTAACATACATGTCATAATAGCTCCACGTAAATTGGAAAAAAATAGCAACTAACAATGGCAAAAATATTGCTTCATTGGTAACAATGGTTTGAATGGAAGAGCACTGTAATTTGAACTTCGCCTTCAAGTATTGCGATTTAAATTTCAAAGTTATTATAAATGAATGTTATTTTGTATAATATTTTGTAAGACTTGTAAAGTCAATAAACTAAACTAAACTAGCTAGGAATTTGCTTACTTCTGTAGATTGATTAGTGTTTCCTTGAGAGTCTACAGATTTTGAGCCTAGTAAATGCATATTTAACAGCACAATAAGACTTTCCTTTCCTTCTGCATAACTCCTATCTGGTTTTTTTATTAGGCCGATGCTGTTGGAGTGTTTTTGAGACAGGACTTTGTAGAACCTGGCTGGTGGGGTTATATTTGTAAATCCCTCACAGAACGTTCTTCATATTTTCGTTTCGGATTTTCCGAACTCCATATTATATTCCGACAGTGCCTGTCTATAGGTATCCAAATTTCTTGTTTTCTTTACACTGTTTCTTGGCTTGCATCTTGAGGCGACTTAAATATTTGTTCCACAAGGGTACGTCTCTAGAGGAAGATCTCCTATTTAGGAGTCAACTGAATTCACATGCCTTTAGAATGCTATTTCTGAACAGAGTTGCTGCTGTTTTTAGCCCTTATGTGTTCTAGTTGTTAAGGTTCTCACACTTAAACACTTTCTATAGAGACTCTAGTCTGTGTACCTTGGATTTCTACACTCCGTTGCGTTTTTATTTGTGGCCTCTATGTAGAATTTAAATCTGCTAATGATCCGACAAAGAGGGTTCATCCACAACAATTTTAAATTGTACCTGTTGTGAAGGCATCAGCTAGAGTAACGTCTAACACCTCCTGCCTAATTGCATTAACAAATGAACTCTATTAATAATATCTAAATTAAACATTTTTCAGAATTTCTGCTTAGTAATTAAAAAAAATTGTATTAAAAATGTATCTACAACAATGAGTCTTACAAACACTACAAAACAAATTACTTATTGAAACAACTACTTTTCTGTTTGTTTTTACTGACATATTTTTTTACTGCTTTCTTGTGAGAACACCTTTTCAATTTCTCATACATTTAGCTTCCTTCGTTTTTCCACTTTCAACCTGTATTTTTTGTTTATGCAAGGTGACTGACGAAAAACCTTTGGTGCTGTATCTCGCTTATTTTTGATCCGATTTTAATAAATAAAACAGCAAATTAAATGATTTTTAAAAGACTTTAATATGAACTGTACTGGTATTTTTCTTGCCAGTTCCATCCAGTTTTTGACAAAAGACGATCAACTTTTGTTTTCAAATTGCACTGTATATATATTTTGTACTGATCCGCAAGGAGATTTTTTTCTGAATCTAAATTTTAAACGACTTTATCCATTCATCAAACCAAAGTCGAGAAATTGAGGATTAAAAAAAAATTAAAAATCAAATACCCATAGTAAACAATATACAGAGCCTATTCCAAATGTCAAAAGTGATAGTGTCAGTTATTGGTACAATACTGCAATGATTTTTAATAATTTCATAATAAAAATTTTGCAAGATTTCAAAAACTGAAAAACGATTTCTGTAGAAGCACAAAATTCTAGTACAGTGTTTGAAATATTGCAACATTTTAATTATGAAATAATTAAAAATCGTTGCAGTATTGTATCAATGGCTGTCACTGCCACTTTTGACATTTAAAATAGGGTCTGTATATTGTTTACAATGGATACTTGACTTTTTATTTATTTTTTTAATCCTCAATTTCTCGACTTAAGTTTGATGTATGGATAAATTTGTCTACAATTTTATATTCAGAAAAAAAATCTCCTTGCGAATCAATAAACATATATATATATACAGTGCAATTAAAAAAAAAATGTTGATCGTATTTTGTCAAAAATTGGGTGCGAGAAAAAATAACAGTTCAGATCCTATTAAAGTCTTTTAAAAATGGTTTAATTTGATGTTTTATTTATTAAAATCGGATAAAAAATAAGCGAGACACAGCACCAAAGGTTTTTCGTCAGTCACCCTGTATAATGTAATTTCTATGTTTTATCTGGACTTTCAAACATTTTGCATGGCTGAACTTTTCTCTTTTTCAGGTTTAGTTTTTCACTCAGTCGTTGATTTGTCTTTAAGATTTATTCTGTTTTTTTTTTCATTTCTTCATCAATGTAACTTATTTGTTTATTGATTATTTTTGTTTTGTTTCCCAGTGAATATGTATCCTCATGTCTTAAAAATAAAATAAAAAAAGGTATTAAATCATTATTTCAACGTACATTACTTGGTTTAAACAAAAATTGAAATATATTAATAATCTAATTAAATATATAAACAAATCATAATCGTTTTGTCAAAAATTTTATTCGACCTGTATCTTCGAACCAAAGCGGGTTAACAAAAATCATCATCATCAAACCTATTGAATATTTGCTATATGTTAGTTAACACCCTGCATTACAACAAATATAATTATTTTTAAATTTTATATTATAAAATAGAGCACACTCATTATATTTATGGTTTCAAGAGGTCACAATAAAATAAATATATAGTTGGCGAGTACAAATTCACTGGGGAGTTTAAAATGTAGAAAGATCGTTTCAAGCAAACAAAAAAACGCAAATGTAGCAGTGTTCGGAATCTACAATAATGATCTGAGAAATCGTCAAATCTCAGGTCGGAATAGTTTCCGCATTTCCATTACCTTTGAAATGCTTTTAGTGGAAATTCAAAATAGTGCATTTGAAAGTATAAATTTTAAACCCACAACGACATGGATGGCTTACTTCAAGTGCACGGACTGAATTCTTAGTAGTAGATTCAATTTGTAAAATGACGTTGGATATTTTCTCACTTATGTTTTGGTGAAAATTCTCACGCTGGGATAATTGAGACTTATTTAAGGGGTAATAGTGTAATTTAATAAATAATTATATAACTATAATTAAGCTCTAACATACTTTACTTAAGGATATTATTTAATTCATATATTATATTTATTTAAAAAATAATTCATTAACATATTACGTTTACAAATATAATTCTTTTTTCTACTTGTCTATATTTACATTTAAGTATGTATTCATATCTTATTATCATTTCAATAGAATTCACAAATGTCCTCTGTAACTATTTCGTTAAAATATTTCGGGAAAGCATGCAAATTTCTGGACTGGCAAAGTTTAATATGTAAAGGTTGGTATTTCGTCGCTGTCTTATAAAGGAATTCAGGGAATACGTTGCAGTTGTAACATCTGTGTTGCCAGCTGTGCATGGATTACATTATCGACATTCTTACATTCTTTAATATAAATATTTCTGAAGTAGATAATCCGGCAATAATAATAGTATAAAATTCGTTTGTGATTTTAAAGCTTCCATTGGATTTATTTATTGGATTTAATAAATAAGGTCACACAATAAATAATTTAAGTATAACGCTAGTAATAATTTAATCAACTGGTAGTACTTACATATAGTAATTTATAACTTAAGTAATTAAAAAAGTTTAATTTCTTATATTTCATTTCATTTAAACAATCCTGATTTTTAAGTATTGAAGTGAGACAGAATCTTAATTTGATTTAAATAGAACTAAACATTTTTATATAAGCTTCACAATTACGGCTTTCACGTTGTGATAAATTTTGACAATTCAAGATAAATAAAAAATTTAAAAAATGATACCAACAAAGTGAATTGTTTCATTTATTTTGAATAAACAATTTTATACTATATTTGCCATAAATATTGTAAGAAGGGTAAATATTTCATGACACACATTTAATTAACTATTAAATTAAATGCGTTCAGTTATTAAAGAGCACAACAGAAATTACTTAACATCAGTTTATACAAATTGCTACCATTCAACATGTGCATTCCCTCATTATCTTTTTTTATGTAGCAAAACCTCGCACAGAGGATACCATACTCTCAGGAAATCCGTTCCTTTTAAGAATAATGGCCTCCTAATTCTTCTTTAAAGGCATATCATGAATTACAGCGGATATAAGGGTTTTTTAGTTTTTTTTTTAAGGTGAGAGCAAAGTTACTGCACACCTGTCCCGTAATTCAAAGCCGAAAGTTTTCAGTTTCATGTTTTATGCAGTAACCGCGATGGACGTCGAGTAATTTTGCATGTTTTGAGGCATGATACTGGCGTTATTCATCCTGTTGCGCGTCTTCTGAGCTGGGTTTAATAAAGGCTCGCCACTATGTGCTTAGACTAGTAGTCTTATATAATTAGATAATTAACAGAATAATAGTCTTGGAAACTTTAGAGAATAATTATTATGAACTAAATGTCATCTATTCAATTTAATATTGGAGAAGTTTTATAATTGGATACCCTGCAGCAAATTTTGTTTAAATTTTAGAGGATTTTGCGCCATTAGACATGGCTCTAGGTTTTATAATGGCAAATTAAGCAAAAATATAATTACTGTCTGAGATAATCATTATCATAGTGTAGCATTTTTTGTAGTGCAAATCTGTACTATCGATATAATACTCGGTTAATTTAATTTTAATTTTGGAATATTGTATTTTATTTCTCAATAATACTGTAATAATAAATATACGTTTATTAATGGTTTAAGGAATGGAGAAAGCTCAATGTATTATGATTGTTAGGGTACCTTAAAGAAGAAATAATTATTGAGTTGACTTTAATAGGCTTTCTATATATAAATTTAACTATTAAATTCAATTTCGAATACTTAATTATCAAAACTGATTGTAGAATTATTATTATTATATATTATTGGAATTATATTAAATTTTGTTGTTTCTGTGAAATAACCTTAAATCTAAAAAGTTAATTTTGTTGCTACTTTCTGTTTCGAGAGTGAATTTAATTTTGGGGTGAATATTGTTATTTGGGTTTTAAAAATTGATCTAATTGTCGTGTTATTTTATCGTCAACATATTTGTATTAAAAAAGGAAGTATGATTTTTAGCATAATAAAATAAGAAAATGTGTTCTTTAATATTGGCCTTAAATAAACCAGCTAATAGTGTCCTTAATAATAATAATAATAATATTTTATCGGAACTACTGATCCATAAATTTTACACAAGTCAACTTACAATTACTAGATGGTAAACTTATAATCTAAATAATTCGCTCACTAAGGAAAGCTTCTCTAAAAAGGATATGAATATTCTAACAGTTCTTCTCTGAAGGGAGAACACTCGATGATGTATAGCAGAATATCTATAATTCCGTATGTGAATATTGAATGATAGTACGAGAAATAAGTTCTTTAAATATCCAAGCATATATTATTTTGCAAATTACGTAATAAGTAAATAGCCTTATTTATTTTCTTGGCTAATTCTACACCTTGCACATTCCATTATAGGGTATTATCAAGGTGTATGCCAAGAAATTTTGTCGATCTAACGTCATTCAACATATTTGGTTAATGTGTGAGCATAAACGTCATTTGAATTGTTCTTTTATCATTAAGACTGAGTTTATTGCAACAGAATCATGTCTTAGCCTCTGCTCATGCTTTTTCTTGTAAGATAAGAAATTACATTTTCTTATTTCTTTGTGAATTCAGCAAAGAAAAAGCAAAAGTCCGAGAACTGATCCCTGTGGTATACCTTCGGATCTAGATGATATCATTGACATACGTCCATTATCATATACACGCTACTTCCTTCCTTATAAACATATTATTTTCTTAATAAAATATCATGTTTGATACAATCAAACGCCTTAGAAAGATCGATAAACGATGCCGTAGCAACCTCACCCCTCTCAATGGTATAAATTATATTTTTAATTAAATCAAGTGCAGCAGTCGACGTTGATTTACCTTTCATGAAACCATATTATTGATCGGTTAGTATATTAGTATCCTCTAAGGAATTTATTAATTAGCAGTGAAGTATGATTTCAATAATTTTTGAAACTATGGGTAGAAGGGATATTGGCCTATAATTATTAATCTCATTCATATCTCCACCCTTGTGAATTGGCACCACCTTGGCTATTTTGAGCGTATCGAAAAAGATTCTAGTTAATATTATTTTATTAGTGAGTATTGTAAGCTGTTTAATAATTACATCAATATTTTCTTTTATAATATTAGTAGAGAGACCATAGTAGTCAGTGCTTTTACTACTTTTAAGACGTTTTATAGCATCACTAATAACTAACCACAGGTGAAACATTATTAAAACTAAAGGTTCTTTTTACCCTTGCTTTCATTGATAACATTCCATAGGGCTTTATTTGAATTTTAGGAAGATTTTATACATTTGTTATTAGATGCAATTCTTTAGTGCTTTTTTATTTCCAGGTCTTATTCCTTTTCCAATGCAATATGTTCTGTATTTCTGGACATTTTATTCGACTCATGAAATACATTTAAGGTGTCTGTCATTTTCCTGAAATCGGATTAGAACCAGTTTATAAGGTTTCTATATAATGAGTTATAGAATTTTTCGGGAAATATTAATAAAAAATTGTTTCAATGAAAGCAGAGCATATCACATTTATATCACAGTTTTTTAGGTGATTCCCAATCTAGTAAGTGATAAAATGTAAATTTACCTATTTGTAAATTCCACTGGAGAACCTGTGGTTTACTGGTAGAATGTATTAATAATTCGAAAATAACACATTGATAAAGTTCTGATTTAATCAAGTGATTGGGCTGATATTTGTAACTCATCCATCTTGACTATCCTTATTACCTGATTTTAATCCTTATAAATAGCGGCGAATTTATATATTCTGAAAATAGATATCCTTGAGGATATTTAATAGTTAAAACTAGTCGGAAAAAATACACAGAAGTGAAACAAAAGTTCATTCATTGTATTAATAAAATTTTTATTTAAATAAACTTGCGTATTTAGTTTTATCTTTGGGTATTGTTGCTAAAGACATTAATATTACATTTCATATGCCTGGAATTAAGTTGGTCAAAAATAGAATGGAGTGCGGTTAATGCAAAAAAGAAGAAAAACATATTACTATGTAATTATTCAATAAATGTATTTCAATTTTTAATTTGGAAGTTACATCGAGATTTCCAATAAGTACAATAGTCTGCATTAAAGTTTCTCAAAGTATTGATTGATTTAAAGCTCTTCAGTGGTAAATTATATTTATCCAGAAGAAATTTGAGGAACGTACACGTGTATTAAAAATTATTTTAGTCCTCAATTAACTATTGTTACAAGGTTAGAAACTGTACAAGAATGTTTCTTACGTAAAAACAAATAATAATAAAGCTTTCTGAAGCAAATAATATTTTTGCTGATTTACAACAACTATATAATAAAGTCAAACATTTAAATTTCGGTTATAACCTAACTGATAGCGAAGAATTATTATTATTATATAAAAATAAATCAAAAATTCTCAATGATTTAATTATTTCTGAGAAACAGCAACATGCTGCCAATTATTTGGATACGGCAAGTAGTAAGCAAAAGACTTTATTAAAAGTGAAAAAAAAAATTATACTATCGAGACGGGTCAATCTAACACCGCTATTGCTAATGAACTTGCGACTTATTTTGAAAATTTATTACAAAACTTGATTACATCAAATGATTTTGAACAGTCATCAAGCACATTTCTTGTGTCAGTACGTCTTTAAAACAATCTTATGTGATACCAGTTCCAAAAAAAAGGTGCGAAGACTATAGAAAATCATAGGCCGATTTCGTTATTGTTTGTCTTTTCCAAAATAATAGAAAAAAAAACATCTGCCATAGAATAGTTTCTTTTCTTGACAAATTTATTATATTAAATGACAAACAATACGGAATTTGCTCCGGTAGATCTACGAAAACCCCTACCGTAAATTTGATTCAGAGCATACTAAATATGCTGGAATTAAATAAAGACTGATTCATTGCAATGTTTGACCTGAAAAACGCCTTCGATAGAATAAATCACGATATATTACTAAGGAAACTATACGACATGGGCTTTCGTGATTACATGAACAGTTGGATTATGTTATTTCTAAGTAATAAGAAATATATTGTCAAATTATTTGATGAATATTATTCCCCAAGAGAATAATTTAGGGCCATTCTTATTTTTAATGTATGCTAACGATCTGCCAAATCATATAACTAATGGAGAAGTGTTTATGAATGCGGATGATACAGTGGTATTAATAACAGCAAATAATTTGGATGAGGCAAAAGTAAAAGTATACCAAATAATGTCACAATTTAGCAAATGGTGCAAACAATAGTTATTTAAGGTACAAGTGTAAAAAGTGATGCTTTACTTTTTACACGTGTGCCTTACAAAATTTTATCTTCGATCGTAAAGGATTTCAAAGAATATATTCTTATGAGTAATATTTTAATGTCATTTCAATAATTCAATTAATGAATAGTTATTTAAGGTACAAGTGTAAAAAGTGATGCTTTATTGCACGAACTGGCGTTTAAAACACGAGCGAGGAACGAGCGAGTTTTTTAAAGCCAAGAGTGCAATAAAGAAACTTTTTACATGTGTGCCTTACAAAATTTTATCTTCGATCGTAAAGAATATATTCTTATGAATAATATTTTAATGTCATTTCAATAATTCAATTAATGAAAACATATTTTACCCGCAGTGCACTAATGAAAGCGTTACTTAGCAACGAGTAAACAAGTTGCACAAATGTCGGCCGCCATTATTATTTATGGAAAAAATGTTCGCTTTGTTATAATCGCTTCGACTTGCATTAAATGAAATCTTCAGAGTTGTTAAATCTGCCATTTGGTTTGTATTATAAATTTTATTTATAGTTTATTAGTTATTTGTATCAATTAATAAAAAATTAAGTTTTTCGTCGAAAATTTGTGCTAAAATATATTCATCTGTCAAATTTGACATTTCTGTGCAGTAAAAACAGTTTGACATTACCGTGCAATAAAAACGTAAAAAAGCACTAGTGCTTTAAAAAGCCACTTTTACAATGAAAAATGATGCAAAAAGCGTCTACTTTCTGTACGATCGTAGATAAAACATATTTTACCCGCAGTGCACTAATGAAAACGTTACTTAGCAACTAGTAAACAAGATGCACAAATGTCGGCCGCCATTATTATTTATGGGAAAAATGTTCGCTTTATTGTAATCGTTTCGACTTACATTAAGTGAAATTTTCGGAGTTCTTAAATCTGCCATTTCGTTTGTATTATATATTTTATTTATAGTTTATTAGTTATTTGCATCAATTAATAAAAAAATAAGTTTTTCGTTGAAATTTAGTGCTATAATTTGTCTGTCAGATTTGACAGTTTTGTGCAATAAAAACTATTTGACATTACCGTGCAATAAAAACGCAAAAAAGCACTAGTGCTTTAAAAAGCCACTTTTACAATGAAAAATTATGCAAAAAGCGTCTACTTTCTGTACGATCGTAGATAATAGTTATTTAAGGTACAAGTGTAAAAAGTGATGCTTTATTGCACGAACTGGCGTTTAAAAACACGAGCGAGGAACGAGCGAGTTTTTTTAAAGCCAGGAGTGCAATAAAGAAACTTTTTACACGTGTGCCTTACAAAATTTTATCTTCGATCGTAAAGAATTTCAAAGAATATATTCTTATGAGTAATATTTTAATGTCATTTCAATAATTCAATTAATGAAAACATATTTTACCCGCAGTGCACTAATGAAAACGTTACTTAGCAACCAGTAAACAAATTGCACAAATGTCGGCCGCCATTATTATTTATGGAAAAAATGTTCACTTCATTGTAATCGCTTCGACTTGCATTAAATGAAATCTTCAGAGTTCTTAAATCTGCCATTTGGTTTGTATTATATATTTTACTTATAGTTTATTAGTTATTTATATCAATTAATAAAAAATTAAGTTTTTCGTCGAAATATATTCATCTCTCAAATTTGACAATTCTGTGCAATAAAAACAGTTTGACATTACCGTGCAATAAAAACGTAAAAAAGCACTAGTGCTTTAAAAAGTCACTTTTACAATGAAAAATGATGCAAAAAGCGTCTACTTTCTGTACGATCGTAGATAATAGTTATTTAAGGTACAAGTGTAAAAAGTGATGCTTTATTGCACGAACTGGCGTTTAAAAACACGAGCGAGGAACGAGCGAGTTTTTTTAAAGCCAGGAGTGCAATAAAGAAACTTTTTACACGTGTGCCTTACAAAATTTTATCTTCGATCGTAAAGGATTTCAAAGAATATAATCTTATGAGTAATATTTTAATGTCATTTCAATAATTCAATTAATGAAAACATATTTACCCGCAGTGCACTAATGAAAACGTTACTTAGCAACCAGTAAACAAGTTGCACAAATGTCGGCCGCCATTATTATTTATGGAAAAAATGTTCCCTTTATTGTAATCGCTTCGACTTGCATTAAATGAAATCTTCAGAGTCCTTAAATCTGTCATTTGGTTTGTATTATATTTTATTTATAGTTTATTAGTTATTTGAATCAATTAATACAAAATTAAGTTTTTCGTCGAAAATTTGTGCTATAATATATTCATCCGTCAAATTTGACATTTCTGTGCAATAAAAACAGTTTGACATTACCGTGCAATAAAAACGTAAAAAAGCACTAGTGCTTTAAAAAGCTACTTTTACAATGAAAAATGATGCAAAAAGCGTCTACTTTCTGTACGATCGTAGATAATAGTTATTTAAGGTACAAGTGTAAAAAGTGATGCTTTATTGCACGAACTGGCGTTTAAAAACACGAGCGAGGAACGAGCGAGTTTTTTTAAAGCCAGGAGTGCAATAAAGAAACTTTTTACACGTGTGCCTTACAAAATTTTATCTTCGATCGTAAAGGATTTCAAAGAATATATTCTTGTGAGTAATATTTTAATGTCATTTCAATAATTCAATTAATGAAAACATATTTTACCCGCAGTGCACTAATGAAAGCGTTACTTAGCAACCAGTAAACAAGTTGCACAAATGTCGGCCGCCATTATTATTTATGGAAAAAATGTTCGCTTTATTGTAATTGCTTTGACTTGCATTAAATTAAATCTTGAGAGTTCTTAAATCTGCCATTTGGTTTGTATTATATATTTTATTTATAGTTGTTTAGTTATTTGTATCAATTAATAAAAAAATTAAGTTTTTCGTTGAAATATATTCATCTGTCCAATTTGACATTTCTGTGCAATAAAAACAGTTTGACATTAGCGTGCAATAAAAACGTAAAAAAGCACTAGTGCTTTAAAAAGCCACTTTTACAATGAAAAGTGATGCAAAAAGCGAGTACTTTCTGTACGATCGTAGATAAAACAAATTAGTGGTATAGAAAAATATTCAATCAACATTTACGTTTAATGATCATCAAATTGAAACTGTATAGATAACCATCTTCAATAGAATTATCACTTTGAACATACCGCTTCAAAATTAATAAATTATATTATCTAAACTCAAGAATTATGAATCAGTCTCATCAATGATTATATCATCAGTATCTATTATGCCCTAAATTATACACATATTTAATATAATATTTGCGTTCGGAGCCGGTCCACCGAATAGAATATATTATTGGTATTACAAAAAAAATATTCGCTTAATGTTCAACTTAAAGTACACAGACTGGTAAACCTAAATTTATCCAATATAAAATATTAACACTCCCTTGTATTTATATTTGAAATATTTTAAATTACGTTCACCATAATAAATTATTATTTCTAAAACATCGAGATATCCATAATTACACAACACACAACAAGAAAAATAGTTAATACCATATATTGTTCGAAAATTCTCCTTATCAATCCGAAATTGATCTTTATAATAAACTGTCTTAATCTTGGTCAACACTCTCTAATAGTGGATTTAAGTATACACTAAAAACATTTCTACAACAATTTTCTAGCATAATAGATTTAAAAAAATATACGTTCTCTTAGAAGTGTTAACTTGACTTTACCTATAATTGACTTTATTTTTAATTCCTTTTAGTTGAAGCTGTTATAGTACTGATTTAATTAATTTCCTTTTCAATTTTGTATTACTGATTACTCTGTTTTGTGTTTAATTTACATTTTATCTTATGTGCCTATCTACCATATATATGTTTTGTATTGTACTGACGTGTCTAATATTGTATATTAACAATATAATAGATCAATAAAATTTCAATTCAATTCTATACAATTCAAATATTAAATCATGTTAATGTATAATATTCTTTCTAGTCTTAAACTAAAACGCCCTTTCATCTACAGACAAATAATGCGCTAAATGCCATTTTAGTCACACATTGACAACTTTTGAGATTTTTTTATGGTACCCATTAACTGTGAAAAATCTAGACTCTTTTGTTCAACGAACAAGTCAGATCGATCAAAAATTGCGCTAAACTGAAGTGTGTAGCTGTAAAATTCTCGCATACAAGTTTCATTCAGTTCATTTTTTACGAAGTTTATGGCTTTGCATAGATAGATAGATAGTTTTTTTTTTTAATATTTGCGAA
Organism: Ontholestes murinus; assembly: GCA_963969525.1. Lineage (NCBI taxonomy): Eukaryota > Metazoa > Arthropoda > Insecta > Coleoptera > Staphylinidae > Ontholestes > Ontholestes murinus. The sequence continues at coordinate 26,120,192 of OZ018395.1, read as the reverse complement.
CAACCAATACATTATCACCTTTGATTACAAACATGATATTTTTTCGGCCCTTTTCAGCATTAACACTTTTTTGTTACATTTTTATAGTAAGATCCTGATTTAGAAATTAATCTATACAATAAAATACTATCATTATTGATACATTTATCCCAGTGTTTTTCTACATTCTTAGTATTGTTTATAGAGGATTGGTCTACAAATTCATTCTTAGAATGTAAATAGTCCTTCTGAAAGAATTTATATTTTTAGCCACAGTAAAATTATCAGTGGTATACAATTTCCTTTATTAGATTCATATTTAAAAAACAAAACTGTAATGTTACTTACCAACAACGAAAATTTTATATACTAGTTATGTGAATACAGGGTCTATTATGAAAGTAATGCGCATGATTTAATTATGACATGATTATTCATCGCAGCGGGATAAACTGAGAAGCCTTGCGAATAAAAATGGGATTCCCTGATTTGCTTTAGTCTGCTTGCGTTCTATGCAGTCGTTGTTTAGTGAGCTTTTTGCAGTTAAATTCGTGTTTAAAATGCCAAGACTTTGTAAAAATAACCGAGAAACTTTTTGCCATGCGTGTGGTTGTTTTGTGGTCAAATATTTAGACGTGAAATTACACCACTGTTGAAACACCAATACTATGGGAAGATTGGTAATCAAGACAAACATTGGGCACCACATGTTGTATGTAAGATATGTGAAGAGAGTTTAAGGCATTGGAGTAATGGAACAAGAAAATCCCTACCCTTACCAATGATTTGGCGAGAACCAACAAATCACCACGATGCCTCTTATTTCTGTATATGCAAGGTAGATATACAACAAAAATTAAAAAAAAAAATCATTTAACCGAACCTCAAGTCTGCAATTAGGCCATTGTCACATGATTCAGATGTGGCAATACCTGAGAAACCAACAAATTTAGAAGATATTACAAGCAGTTCCGAACCTGAATTTGATGAAAACCACTTTAGCAATGCGAGCGTTTCTAAGCAACCGCAGTAATTTTCCAAGACCGAACTTAACGAATTAGTTAGCTTTTCCAAATGATCTTATCGAAATTTTGGCATCTAGACTTTAAAGTAATAATTTACCGACAGAAGATGTTAAAATCTCGTATTTTAGGAAACGCGAGTCTGAGTATTCAAGCTATTTTGAAAAAGTTGTCTAGTTTATTGCACAGACATTTCAAGTCTGATAAACAAACTTTTTGCCTTTATCATTGTAGGCAATTTATTATATGTTGCGGATGACATTAAATTTAAAGCATAAGATATTAATTATCACATATTGTCTACATTTCTTAAGCGTGCATCATCTGATACGAACCAGAAAAATCCAAAATTTTAACGCCGCAGTATGTAGAACCTCTAGTATCAGCTGCTCTTTTACAAAGGTATTTATTTTGCAATCCAAATAGCGGACTCTTATATCGAAGGTCGATGGACTGGCGTTAAACCGAGAAACAATTTGACCAACGACAATGTGCTTTGTGAATTGTTATTAATAAAATACGTACTATTATTATAGGTTGGATTAATTTTTGGAATAGTGGGAGCTCATCGGAGGGACGGATTAATGGAAATTGAAACAAGTCATGTTGAGGATCTTAGAACCGTACATTCAAGAAACAAAAACCAAAACGTAACGTTAGTTTTTATAATATTTGTATGAAATATATGGATCTTCGTCCATAGAATATTTTAAATAATATACAAGACAACCCGTTGGGATAAATAAATTTGGTAGCTTTGCTAAGAAAGCTACGGCATTTCTAAATCTGCCAAATCCGAATTCGTATGCGGGCCATTGTCCTAGACCATCCTCAGCAACCATTTTAGTAGACTCCGGTGCAAATATTAAAACAACACGTCGTATAGCATTCAACTCATGTAGCAGACCATTCATTTAATAATAAAATTCAAATTTTAAGATTACAATTAGCACAAAGCAGCACGACAATTTAAATTTTAAGATTAGTGAAAATTTTGAATTTGTATTTGATAGCACAGAAGTTAACAATCGCCGTGCAAATATATTAACAGCAAATACAATTAAATTAGGTAACAATAGATACATACACTCTACTGATCATGGAACTCGAAAACTAAGACTCTTAAGGAGAAGAAAAGATGACAGGGCCTCCCAGGTCGCCAGTTTTCGAAAACCTTGCAAAATAGCAACGTGGGATATTAGAAGCTTACACCAAGCCGGAAAAATATGTAATACTGGTAAAGAACGACCGACTATATATAGATGTATTAGTGACGTTCAATGGTCTAATGCTGGATAGATAATGGTAAACAACAAAACCATGTATTATTCAGGAAGTCAAGACAATTCACACCAATATGGCGTTGGTATTATTTTAAGCAAAAACATCAACAAAACCGTAGCATAGCTGACTCAAAAAGAATCAAATTAATATTTACGCTGGTCATTGTTGATGAAACATATATATCACATATGTGGTTTGTAATTGCTTGTCATTTTCAAAGGGGTAACTGATAAATTAATTATCAAACCAAATAAGTCTTTAATTTCCAAATCCACCCCTGTTAAACAGAATCACAATGATATAACTAAACACAAATAAGACAAAGGTAAACATAATAATACAGAAAATTTCTACAAAGATTTAGATGTGACAATTAGAATAAGAGACTTTAACGCGAAGCTGGAAGATGAGAAAATTGACGGATGCCCGGGAGGTTATAGGTTGAGAGCTAGAACTAAAAGAGGAGATCGACTTATAGAATTCTGCAAAAATAATGAATTTGTCATAGCAAATACATTGTTCAAATTACCTAATCGGAGGCTCTTTACATGAAAATCACCCGCACATAAAAAGGGACAAATCGTAAGAAACCAAATATACTATGTATTGGTTAAATAAAGACACAAAAACGCAGATATATCCATAAAAACGTTTCCAAGTGCCGTCATAACTCATGATCAAAATTAAACTAGCAAATTAAACTAGTAAAAAAACACAAAGCAACTTATGATAGCGGAAATTAACAAAGGATTGATAAGCATAAAAGAAGAAATTCTCCAAAATACTGAAATAGACAAAAATGGTTTTTGATGAATACAGAAATAACTAAAATTCACAAAGAAGTTCTATGAGAACAAGATACAGAAAGAAATAATGGATGACAGAAGAGATCCTAGACTTAATGAATAAAAGATGACAGTTCAAAGGAAAAGATAATTGAATAATAAAATGTATTAAAATCCTTTAGTTCGTTGTAGAAAATTAAATAATAAATTTAAAAATACGAAAACATTTCGTGAATCTACAACAATGAGTCTTACTAAGACTACAAAACAAATTAATTTGAAACAACTACTTCTCTAGCTAATACTTCGACAGACATTGAATAATACAAATTAATTTGCGTGTTACAAATAGTACAACTATCAAAGCAACACTAGTTTGAACGTATTTCTTTCTGTAAAATGAACTAAAAATGATTTAATGTACGTTAAATAATTTGTGAGTGACTATATTATGATAAATTTGGAACAAAAAATTAATTTAAGTTGATCTAATTAAAATAAATTAGTAAAAGCAATTAAATAATTCAATACTCAATTTATAACCATCTGCAGACACGTGTTTCGATCTCTCGATCTCTCTCTATTCAATGTCTGTCGAAGTATTAATTAGAGAAGTAGTTGTTTCAAATTAATTTGTTTTGTAGTCTTAGTAAGACTCATTGTTGTAGATTCACGAAATGTTTTCGAAAAGATAATTATAAGTACAATGAAATAGACAAGCAAATAAAGATTACAATAAAACAAGCAAAAGAAAGATGGTTGAGAGACCAATATGAAGAAATAAGAGGATATCAAAAAATAGGACAGTTTCAATACTCACATAAAGAAATAAAAGAGATTACCTACACTTAATAAAAAGAAAACCGGGCATAGTTAAACAAGCAAACTATAAGATCATTTTCGATCCAAATAAGAAATTAAAAAATTGTGATTTGGTCACCATAGTATACTTTCAGTATATTTTTCTCAAAAACTATGCGTAAACCAAAATGGTTATTCTTAATAATTTGCTCAATTTTTGATTCTTTACAATTACTTGTTATATAACTTTCATGCAACTCCTATAGTTATAAATAGGCACAAAATCTTCTTTTTCTCGCAAGTTAAGAACTTTTTTGGTATTAAACAATAAAATCTGACTAATCCTTTGTGATTCAAAGATCACTTTAGTACATTTATTGAGTCAGTCCAAAGTAATTTTTAAAATCTAATTCACGATGCTGCTATAAAATTGTTAAATATGATTTATTAATTAGTAAGAATCTGACACTACCTTGGAATCGACCTCCAGGTGTTTTATGTAAGGTTTCTCCACTTCCACTATCACTTATATGCAATTCTAAGAAGGCCGTAGTCAATAATTGTACGCCGAATTGTATCAAAGGGTTGAGATAAGTCAAGCAGTACACCATATACAACTTATTATCTAGTGCTGTTAGGATTGATTGAAAGTATTATGAACATTTTGAGAATAACTCATATTTCTTGAAAAAATAAAATAATCAATTTGATATTATAACGTTGATTGAAATGTTTCAATTAATGATTATAGTTTCCAGTATTTTTAATTTGACATTATAGTTTCTAGTATTTTTGAAATTAGAATCTATTTGATATATTGAAATGTTGCTCTATCTATATTTTTGCCTTTGACATCTGGAGAATAATTAAATTGTCTTGATTATTTGATTTGATATTATAGTTTCTAGTATTTTTGATGTAGAAAACATACTAATTAGTCTGTAATTTTCGAAATATATATTTATATTATTATACTCAGCTATGTTTAGAAAGAGCTTCGTATATCTGTTTAGAATTTTACACTGTGTCGTTTAAGCTGTTCTGAATTTAAAGTATTGATTTTATTTCTTTTCATTGAAAAATGTTCATTGACATACTTAGAAAAGATGAAAATACAGTGTGTATATTCATTATTCGACTCATGGCATTTAGTAACAGCTTCAAGGGATTCACTTGCAATATGGGTGGAAAATTCATTAATTGCGCGTTTAGAGTATAGAACCAAGAATTATTTATTGCCCTCAGTAATTAGTGTCCTAAGAAATTTATCGAAATAAAAACGGTTAGCAATTAACTTTAATTTTTGTTTGAAAATATTAATTATAATATATTTTTCAAATTCTATCAAGGGTAAGTAAAAATGATGTAGAATCCAGCAACAATTAGTTAGCTTCTATCCCACTTTCCATCAGTAAAACACAATCAAGGGTTTGTGCACAAAATAACTGCATTTTTTAATTGATACATTATACAAATATTTAAAAAGTTTTGGATGATGTTTTGCTGACTAGAGGGTGGGATAGAGGTCATTCACCCACCCTGCATATACTATTAACTTTTATTACTAATCGCCTCATGATTTGTAATAACTTTAATTACAAATTGAGAAAGTAAAATTTTTGAATGTGTAAATTAATAAAATTAATATACATGATATGCGGAAAGGCTATTCTTAATATTTTACTCAATGTTGGATAATTTGCAATTACTTGTTTTTAAATTTCATATAACTCGTATAGCTTATTAGTAGGCAAAAATTTCAAAATTTTTAATTTTTAATTTTTAATTGTTTTCTCGCAAGTTAAGAACTAGTTTTTAATGATAAAACCTTAAATTTAAAGTTTCACAGACATTCTCACTGACAAAAACAATGCTTTCCCTATAAATTTTTTATAGGGAAAGTAAAAAATTGACAGAATACTTTAACGATTTGTTTGAAGACGATAGAACTGAACAACCAGAAATTGAAGTAGAAGGTAGCGAACTTTTGGAAATACTAAGAGAAGAAATGAAACCAGCCATAAATAGCAGCATAAACGGAAGCATGGTGGCCCGAATTAAATTCCAATTGCAATTTTTAAATGTATTAATGACGATACTTTAGCAGTATACAAAAGAGGACATATGGTTACTCTCCACCGTTCGCGCTATGCCAAAAACAACAAAAGCATTTGTAATATTATTAATAAAAAATTAGAAGCGGGTATATATAACACTCAATTTAGGTTCAGAGATAAACAATATACAACAGAGGCGTTGTTTTCACTTACCGTGTTAGTAGAGAGATTCATGGATATCAATTGAACGTTCATGTTTGTGAGATACAAAAAAAACAAGTTAAAATTATACAACCAACAAACATATACAATAGAGAATTGAGATTAATTACAAATCTGTTTTGGTATCAGTGAGCACAAACAATAGTGGACAATGAATTTAGGTCAGACACTGAAATAAGGAAAGAAGTGAGGCAAAGATGTATTACAAGAGTACATCCTTAAATTTTTCTTTCATTGCAGAAAAGTGTAGAACTCTGGAAATTCTTCCGAAATTTCGGCAATCAACAGCTTTTTATGAGCATTTGGTTAGCCCGAAAGACTATATCTAAAAATGATATTAGTTGTTAGTTTTATGAAATATATTATCAATATAATGTGATTGTATAAAAGAAACGGATCTAAAGGGCTTCTAATTATTTATAATTTTAATCTTTACATTCCCGACGTTAGGTAATAAAATATCGCATACAATTTAACGCAACATAAATAAATTGAGTATATGTGTATATTCAAGACACATAATGCAAAACATGTAACACTAATGATACACGCTGATAAATATAATGACTACATTAGCCTTCATAAGAATGTTGGACATGATAATAATGTTACACAGCATTACCACAGACCCGCGTTGCATATCATGAATAAATAGAGGTAGAAGACCCATAGCTTTAATAATATAAAGGGGGATGTTTAATGAGCCCTTAATGATTATGAATAGTGACCTTCCTCCGTTATATATGTATACGTGCCTTTGTATATGTATTTATATAGCAAATATGTAATAAATTAGTGTATTATTATGAATGTTTGAAGAGCTGTACAAATTAGTTTTGATTTCAATTTAATTAAAATATAATTTTTTTTATATAAACATTTTTTACTAAAATAATTTCAGAAATTTTACTTGAGATCACCATGGCAGCGACCTACATATATTTATATTTTATATTTCTTTATAGCCTGAATCTACACGAAATTCACATTCAGAGCTACAAAGTATTTATTATTATTAAGAAAACGTTGGATGTTTACATATAATGGCTTGAGTTAAAAATAATTATAAACAAATTGGTTTGGTAATCTAATATTTGATAAATCATTACAAAGAATATATAATTACAAAATTTTCTGTAGAAATTTACTATTCAAAATATGGTAAAGTAAACTATGGCAAACCCATTTGTAAAATTGATAACGATATTACCATAAAGGTCTCATCGTAATCGATGGTTAACCCGGAGAGTTAAATACTCCAAAGTAAATCTCGATACTCAGTCCGTGGCTGTTTTTGACAGGGAACAATAATTAATGTTTCCATCTGTAAAACCTAAAATACAATAATTTACCTATAAGCTTAAATAAGATTATGTGTTATTGATTGATTTATGGAACACATTATTATGATATATTGATTAATAACGTTACATTTAATATATACGCTTAAAACTAATTATTTCCCTTTAACAGGAAATCCACTTACACAAATAATACACCAACTTCGGGGAACTTTATTATTTTCATGTCTTTTATCTCATATATTCGCTGAGAGCAAACGTGCACGGACAGAGTTGTGTGTATTTATAAATTCATTAATTCAATATAATTTAGGAACTAAAAGTAAAGCTTCATAATGAGTTGCCCTTAGGGGAGTTTTCGCATCGAGTGCTCAGTACAGGGGTAGTGACGTCAAGCAATGATTAAAGTCCGATTAAACAAAACTTTGAATAAAGAGGAGTGAGTTCACGGTGAAGGTTTTTTTCTATGACGTGAATGGAAAAGTTTTGATTGGAAATTTAAATGAAATAATATTTCGGAAATCCTTTATGTATGGGAAAACTTTTACAATAATACATTTCTATAAGCAGCGTTGTGCTATCGTAACTTTTTAATTAAATATCTTTCATTTTAATATCAGCTTAGCAAATTTATCAGAATTCTAGTCCACCTTGAAGGGTATATTCGTATAGTAATAATAAGCAATTGTTATTGCTTTCATATATCAACAATATGAACTGTCATCCAAAGCTGAGACGTTAAATGGCAACCGGTTAAGATATATTTAATGGCGTTGCGTAACTCAAGAACATATGCCGAAACCTCTCATAAGAACAGAATGTTTGTAAAATAACTTACAGAAATTTATTTCACTGATGTAAATATCTTAATTTTAAATCACTAAAACTTATAAAAATATGAATTACTGTATAAAATTAATAATTCAGTAATTCATATTTTTATAAGTTTGAGTGATTCAAAATTATCATATAAAATAAGGTGATATAGAGAATAAATAATAACATTGATTTACAATAATATCGCCTATTATCTGTTATAAGGATAAAAGGTTTTATATAATTTATAATGTTTGGAAGTTTTTTGCGGTCTGATAGTAATTTCAAGAGTAATTGTTAATGATTGGTATGTCTTAGATTACAGAAAACCATTAAACTGCTGGGAAAATGACTTGGACAGAGCTTAACTCGGCAGGGTCTTAAGTTCTGGTCAGCACCCCGAATTAAACGGAATTCAGCTACATGCTTGTCCGATTGTAATCCACCGAAAATGCCAAGTAAGCCAAGTGGTTAAAATAATTATGCTTTATAGCAAGAGAGGATATCAATGTATTAGGCACTTTGAAAGTATGCATGCTGAAAGGTCGTTAGCTAGAGGATCCTATTTCTAATTAATAACATGTACATAATTACATCACGTCAGGTGGATATCACTCCAATCAGTGTAAATGGGGAAATTTATTGCAAACGAACGTCTTGCATCATTATCTTAATTATACATTAGGGACTTTAAAAGAAATTGTACTTAAAAAAACGTTTACATTACCGCTTTAATGTGTATATTAAATCGGTCTCGTTGATTAATAGAATTTCCGTATTTAGTTTATTTCTATACATTTCTGGAATTAAATGGTTTTTAAAAGTGGATATTTTTTTGGGTTTCGAGAAGAGTATATCAATATAAATAAAACTGTTGTATCCTTTCTTCACACTTTATTTTTTACGCTTAGATATACATTTCGAGTGCTAGGCTCTTATTATCAATATACAGGGTGTCCCGTTAATGTGGGGAAATGGCTAGACCATAGATTCTTGGGGTCAAAATATGACGATTTAACACAACTTATCTATATCCAAAAATTTACGGTTAAGCCGGAATTTGGTTTCAAAGTTTCAAAATTTTTTATTTCTTTTGTTTATAACAATTGAACGCTTTATTTAATTTCAATAAAATTTATTTTTAATAACTACCATAATATAATACATCATTTCAGTTATTATGACTATTATTGGTTAACAAGAAGTATAAGAAACAGTAGTACCACCACTTAAAAACTAAAATATTTTTTTATTGGTGGATCTAATAAAAACTAAAATAATACTACTTGAAAGACCATTTAATTTAAAAACTTTTTTATCTCTTAATAATATTTGATATCTTTTACGGTTTTCTCACAAAAAAATAAAATATATATTTTTTATCTAGTAAAAACAAAATCAAATTTTTCATCGAATCGAAAAAAAATGTTTTTCGTGGCCGTCTTTGTTTAAAAAATGTAAATTATGTATAATAATAATTATTTAGTGTCTTTTAACAATTAATTTTTAACTTTGTTATAGTTCATAAATAGTCATATTTGGAACAAACAGATATCTTGTTTGTATTAGGATTTTGCAAAGAAAATTGTTTGAAAAGTGTTAGATGTTATTTTGATTTATTTTATTAATTGATATTATTTAATTTTTAATTTTCAATAGAGTAAGTTTATTTACTTATTAATGAGTGCATAATGAGTATACTATATTCATATTTTATTTTTTTATGCAAAAACCGTACAAGATATCAAAAACTGGTAAGAGTCAAAAAAGTTTTTAAATCTAATGCCCTTTCAAGTAGATTTTTTTGGATTTTATTGGATGCACCAATAAAAAAATATTTTAGTTTTTAAGTGGTGGTACTACTGTTTTTTATACTTCCTGTCAATCACTAATGCCAACAATAACTGAAATGATGTATGATATTATGGTACTTATTAATAATAAGTTTCATTCAAATCAAATAAAGCGTTCAATTGTTATAAACAAAAGAAATAGAAAATTTTGAAACTTTGAAGCCAAATTCCGACTTAACCGTAAATTTTTGGATATAGATAAGTTGCGTTAAATCGTCATATTTTGACCCCAGGAATCTATGGTCTAGCCATTTCCCCGCATTAACGGGACACCCTGTATATACAGGGTTATTCACGCTATACGGCACAGAATATTGTGGCCAAAATACGTGACTTTCAAAAAGTTTCACTTTGGGAATATATGGGGGTCTATTAGGGCTACTTTTTAAAATTACTTTTATAATATACAGGGTGTCCCAAAAACCCTAAAAGTATCAAAGTTGTGTTTTTTTTAATGAAACACCCTGTATTTTATTTAATTTTTGGATCCTTCGATCAAAATAAGTGTGTGTTTTAATAAGGTTTTTATTACCTAAACCTTAAGGTTTTTGAAATAATTTGAATTTTGTAAAAATTTAACCTAATTTTCATGTTTCAAATACTTAAAAATTAATTAAGTTATGCATACCAAATTTACACTGAAATGTAACAATAGATCATATTTTATTTTCCAAGTATAATAAATTTGACATCTTATAACGGGTGTAAAAAAATTGGAATTAAACAAATGAGAATTTTAAAAGGCTATAACTTCAATTATTTAAATGGAACGCCATATTTTTTAATTTGTCAGCAAATGCACTTTTTAATTACCTATCTTATGGTATTTATATCTTCAGTCTTAAGTCTCCTCGTTTTTACAGAAAACGCCAAAATATTGTTTATTGCACCGTTTTAGTACTTCTTAAGTAAAAATTTTAATGTATCTAGTTTTCCATCGTATTTAAAAACGTAAGATAATTAATTTAGTCTGTTACTTTAGTTTAAAAAGCCTGTCTTTTGTTATAGTTGTGTTATTTTGCGTTTTTGTGTTATATCGTTAGTAATCGTTATTGTTTGAACATCGTTGTTGTATTTAATAGTAAAAAACGAAAATTTACACAGATTTTCTTATACTGGGGTTTTTATAACTGACACTTCCAATTTCTTTAAATTGATTTTTTAGTCTCTCAAAAATTGCTGGCTTAGGGTGATTTCTTTCGGGAAACCTTTAAGTATAAACTCGACAAGCCAATAAACAATTTTGATGACATTCTCCAAGCATAAAGATAATGCCAATACCCCCTTCTTTTGAGTAAATCTTCATTTTTTAGCAAAAAATACAACAGCGATGTACAAACAATAACGATTACTAACGATCTAACACAAAAATGCAAAATAAGACAACTATAACAAAAGAAAGGCTTTTTAAACTAAATTGGCAGACTAAATTAATTATCTGACTTTTTTAAATACCATAGAAAACTAGATACATTAAAATTTTTACTTAAAAAGTACTAAGACGGTGCAATAAACAATATTTTGGCGTTTTCTGTAAAAACGAGAAG